>KB672490.1:20192551-20362727 GCA_000349145.1 Anopheles dirus
GCGGCACTTTTTTGCACAGTGCGGTGCTGTGCGCAGACTGACGTGTGCTGTGCGCACAGTGCGAGCACACGCACTTTGCCCAACACTAGTCACAAGTGCAGTTGAAAACCACACGGAGCCATCGAAAGGAAAGCCAGCCCCACTGGTTCGTGGTGATTTGTTTTGGATTTGGGCACATTTGTGTTTTTCTTTTCTCTCCTCCTCCCCTCCACCACCCACCGCCCCATCACAGCCCATTTCCGTGCCGTTCCAATTCGGCGGCGTTGTGTGGTCACAATTGTGCGCCTGTGCGTGCGTTGTGTGTGCGTTTTGTGAGAGGGCGGTGGTTGATTTGATCCGTCCGTCGTCTATGAGCGAAATTCAATCTGCACAACATTAAACTGTTCAACCTAGTAAGCGGCGACACACACGCGAACGGCAGCATAAGTGCTTTTTTTTGCTGTATGCTACCATCCGGCCCAGTAAGTAGTAAGCCGTGACACGCTCAGGTATCTGCCCACCGTGTTGGGGTGGTTATCCTTTTTTTGAGCTCTCGTTGCTGTTGTTGCTGCGCCCCAGCACACCTGAAATTCAAAAACCAGTTTCTCGAACGCGAACTCGGTAAAGCCCGTAATGTTCGAGAAGCCACTTCTTCGGACGAACTTTTTGCTACTGGTGGAACGTGACTGGTGACAATCGTCTGTGCAAAGGTGATGGGGTATCAAAGACCAAACGTGCAGCTTTTTTGTTGTGTATCCCTGTGATTACTTGTCTCCCTTTGGATAGTCTGCTTCTTTAAGATTATCTCGGGAATCATTGGAATATTACCGTCGCGGCAAAGTAACAAGATGGGAAACAACCACAGAACCCCAACAAGGCGGCGTGGCTGTGTTGTGACCTTCAAAGCGTATGTCGGCCGGTGCTACCGTGTACATTCGCACCCGACAAATTCGCAATTGCCCGTAGGCACCGACAACATGTTGACCCGCACCACACTCTCCAGCAAACACGCCCGGAAGTCGAAAAGTGAACCGTGTGTGTTTGTGTGTGTTTACCAACGAAAACTAGATCGATAATCGTGATGATGTCGCGTTAGTTTGACGAAACCAGGAAGCAACGATACGATAATGGCACCAGAAAGTACTGCCCGATACACATTGAAGCTCCTCCGCAGGCTATTAGGCGTTTGCCGGAACCGTGTTGCCTACCAAGAACGGCCTACTGCGTTCCCAATGTGCGTCACATGATGGTGGACTGCTTTGATGCGCTGGATGATAACGAGCGCACTGCTGGAGAGCATCGCGTACCCCAGGCACCCGAGCAAGGCCTATCTCAGAAGCACCCCAAACTGAACGTGCGTGCGTTAAGCGACAAATCAGGCCATAACGATGTTGTCGTCGTCTTCGCGTCGTCGACGCAGTTAGCCAACCGGACGGTGGTCCATCCGACGTGAATATTAAACCGCCAAGATGCGCGCGCGCGCGTGTGTGTCGCGTTTCACTTCCCGCGTGAAACCCACGGCACAAACCATATTCTTGCCGGTTGAATGATTTCTAACATCCGACCGAGCAATCGTCCGCTTCGTCCTACTGCGCCAGCACTCGGGCAGCATTGAACGGTGATAATTAATTACTCCTTAGCATCGACGAAGTAGTAGCCGCTGTGAATAAACACACTCACCCATGCGTGGCACTTCGGTTTCAAATCGATCTCGGTCCAGCGGTCGAGCGCGGCGAGAGGAGCGGGCAGGGATGGAGGCTGAACGGGTGATATTCTTTGCGCCAAATTTCACCACCAACACCACAACCCACACCGTCACCTTCATTCAAGGGCGCGAATGCAACGCGATTCCGAAGGGTTTGTAAGGTTTTCTCAACCTGACTCGTTTGGTATGTGCATACATATTTATGTTTCTTTTTCTTCGCGGTCCTGTACGTGCCGAACTGGCCCGCAACTTTTAACCGAAACAATTTGGGTCGCTGTAAGCCCTTGCGTACGCGTCCCCTCCCTCCGACCCACCGGGTCGGACCGGGCACCGTTAAGTTCGGTGTTGTCGCAAAAAGACGCCCGTCTGTCCGTAACCTTGAGGGTGGCGGGTTTGTTGGCTAATTACTGTCGCTTGCCCGGTTGCCGAACGGTGCACTCTCTACGGTCACCAAGCCGTTGAGAGTAGATGTGGGATCGGAGGAAAAGTTTTACAAGATGCAGAGCTCAAACCGAGTTAATTAACTACCGCACGGTGTACGGTGATAGTGTTAGAACCTCGGGAGGTCAGGGCCGACAGGGCGTTTAGTGTGTTTCTGTGCTGCGAAGAGTGGCTTGCTTGTGGAGACCCGGTTCCACAAGAACCGGTAGAACAACGGCGCTACACACCACTGCATGGTCCGAGCCAAACAGGTGATCACCGCTCTCTTCTGTTCGTCGCGAATGACGCAGTTCACACGCGACTCTTATCAATTTACTGCTGTCCGGCGTTGTTTTCTTTCTTAAACCCGCCCTTCTTCGCATTTCGCTGCGGTCGTCACACAGACAGCGTGTGTTATGATTTTTGTTGTTTGTGCTCTGCTCGCTACTGACTTGCTTCCCAACACGCAGTTTATTAGATGTTGATATCTATGCGAATTGAATTTTCATGGCGTTTCATTCGAAGATGGAGGTAGATTTTGGAGTTAGAATCGCATAACTCAAGTAAGATCATTGCGGTGGACATCGTTACTGAACACTTCCGAATGGATGACGTGGTGGTTCGCACAGAAGATGCGAAGAACGTTTGCACATTAGCATACGCGGACGTGTGGTGCATGACCATCCTTCAAAAGCGTGCATCGAAAGGACACGTCACACACATATGTATCGATCTTACTTACAATCTATAATGGATTCATGCGTCCGGACGGCATGGGGTAGCACGGATTTCAGACATTCGGAGGAAGTCCGCAATGACCACCGGCGTTGCTGGATTCGCTTTGTGCGGACTGGTGAAGTTGCTAAGCATAGAATTGATTTCCGGTTTCCTGCATGTCTCAAAAGGTGTTTGCATAATGAATCCTTGAGTGGATAATACAAACATTCAATGAAACAACAAATTCAATATGTATTTTTCTTAAAATACCTTCCAGTACTGGTGAAAATATTGAATGAAGTGACCTTTTATAAAGTTATTGCTTAGAACCCGAGGCCATTTCGACTTGAAATTTTTCTAATCATCGGTAAATTTGTCAAAAAACGGAAGCAATATGCTGTAAGTGGCGCCATATGTTGTCAATTTTTTGTGATCGCTACGTAGCTTCTGGAAATTAGATTAGAGATTCAAAATCTCAGCCTGTGGCGACCAATTAAAGCGTAACTAGAAACATTTAAATTCGATTTAATTAGGCCGATACATTCTTCTCATGATGAAATGTTAGTATTGCAAGGCATCTATTAATGGGACCATTTTTTCTGAAATTTTGAATCTTTCTTGTAAAGATAGTCCAGGAAAAGCAAAGACATGTTGACTAAACTAATGAAAAAAAGGTAAAATCCATTACTGCTCTCCATGCTGCTATTACTGCTACTCTTTGCTCTGCTATGCGCAAAACCCGGCCGCGTTGAAGAAACGCATCTTAACCCATTAAAGAATGAATGCTCTTCTCAAGTCCTTGAACTGGTCATTGGTGTCTAGCGGAAGCGAAGAAGATAGTGTGTGTTTGAGCGAAATCTAATACCATGCCCACAGAATAACAACTGAAAAGCACGGTGGTTGAGAAGAAAAAAACTTGTTTGCTCGGATGAAAAAAACTTGAAATCCGAGCGGGGGAGAAGCGTCGAGCTCCAAATTAATGTTCCACGTTCCAGGATGATTCACTGTGGACACACAAATGCGCCAACAGCCTGTGCTGCATGTTCTTCCATTCGTTTCTACTACCGATCGATACCGATTGGCTACTGGAAGCAGCGATTGCAGTTCACGTGCATCAGTCACGTGACGAAGTGCGGTACTGCCAGCATGAGGCGCACACAGCTAATTCTGCCCTAATTGAGTTGATATTTGGTGTTGCTTTACCTCTCATTTTAGGAAGTAAAACTTTATTAACCTAAACAAACACGAGGACAATGGCGTCAACGACAGATATTCCTCCGACCGTGGGCACCTCGCCCACCGCACCACTGCTAGAGGATCTCAACGAGGGCACGTCCTCCTCGTCCACCAGCACGTCGACGACGACAGACAGTGGCAAACCATCGACCTCTTACAGTTTCGCGATGCTCGGCTCGGAGATGGCGTCTACCAGCGGCAGCAGCAGCAGTTACAGCGTCAAACGACCACTAGCAAACGAATCAACCGACGACACACACCAACGCACCAAGGCCCAGCTGGAAAGTGGCACGGACGGTACGGGTGCCGGTGGCGAAGGTGGTGCCGGCACCGCCTCCAGCGCCGGCGACGGGGCCAGCGACGAGGAGAAAAAGGACGACTCCATGTTCGAGTGCAACATCTGCCTCGACACGGCGAAGGATGCGGTCGTGAGCATGTGCGGCCATCTGTTCTGCTGGCCCTGCATCCACCAGTGGATGAACGGGTACCGCAACACCTGCCCGGTGTGCAAGTCGTCCATCAACAAGGAGAAGGTCATACCGCTGTACGGGCGCGGCGGCAGCAAGGAGGACCCGCGCAAAACGGTGCCGCCCCGGCCGGCCGGCCAGCGTACCGAGCCGGAGCAGCCGCACGGCTTCCAGAGCTTCACCGGCGACGGCAGCTTCCACATGTCGTTCGGCATCGGTGCGTTCCCGTTCGGGTTCTTCACCTCGACGCTCAACTTTGGCGATTTCCGGGGAGCAGGCGGGAATGTGACGCGGGAAAACACGCGCGAATCGGAGGAGGACCAGTTCCTGTCGCAGGTGTTCCTGTACGTGGCGCTCATCTTCCTAGCCTGGCTGGCCATGGCTTAAAATGGGAAGTGCGTTCATTTTTTTCGGTAGCAAAAAACAAACCGCAACAATGGGATGGAAATGCATCAAGTCAGGATATGCACGGACACATTCAAGCGTGCGCACGCACTTACCTACACACGAGCGTATATGCCAAAAACGAAAAATGATCACAGCAGGCTAATATAGGGAAGCGAGTCGTGCCCCCTTCTGGACGCTCTTTTTTCGTGGCAATTTTTTTCATTCTACAAAGGCAATTAAATTTACATTCACGTTGTTAACACGTTGTGTGAAACACAGGTGTAATATAATATGTGATAGTTTTAGCTTAAAGTGTTTTCATATGGACCCCTTTCCACGGTACCTTTTTAACTGCTGTGGAAGCTGTGAAAAGTGCAACAAAACAATACCCCTAAAGTATGCCCGTTTGTGTTGGGGCCTCGCATTGGGCCGCCCAACCACAAGAAGGTGATATGTTGATTCGGTTTTCTCGACGACTCAACGCACTCAGTAATGGTAAAAAAGCGTGTGCGCTAGTGTGCTTTTGTGTTTGAATGTGCGTGCGTGTGTTTTCTGCGTTTTTTGAGCAACAGTGTGCATGTAATTTATTGATTGTAATATGTATAGGAACAGAATGGGTGTTTGTGTGTGTGTGTGTGTGCGAGTATGTGGGTGGGCGTGCGTGCGTGTTTGTTCGCGCACGTGGATTTGTAATTATGTATGTATGTAAACCTTTTTTTGTCTTTCTGTTTCATGATTTTAATCACTTTTCTCAATTCTATGTTGTGTGTCTCATGGTTAATAAAAGAAACTCAAACACACGCGCACACACACATACACCCAAAGGCAAGGGAGAGAAGAAAATATATGTTTTTAGGTTGATTGATAAATGGAAGGGGTGTATACAAGAGAGGGACCGTGCAAGAAGGAGGCAAGAACCATGCAATCAACTACAGCAACTACAGAGTGTGTGTGGCGTAAACCGGTAGATTCGTGTCAATAAAGATTAAGTGGTACTAGTTTAAACGTGAAACGAAAGCACCCACGGATTCGCGAACGAAAAGGATACGAGAATACTGAGAAAACGGTAAAAGTGAAGGTGAAGTGTCGGCGTTACAGTTTTGCTGTTGTAGCGTTACGGATTCAACATACCTAAATAGTAGAGCTGAAATGGTAGGAGGTTGTACCGAAATCACTTGAGGATTCATAAGGATATGGCAATATTAAGCATAAACTGTTTCCATGCATGTTATCAGCAAATGCTCTAGTATACAGAGACAATGTGAAAGGATCATAGATATCCGGCAGAAGTGTATCACCATGCACGCACCCTGGACACAAACCAGTACCGCTTCGAAACCCTGTAACGTCGACACTTCAGTAACAGCTTGACCAACGCAGCACGTTCCAGCGTTCCCTAGACGTCGGTAAGTTAACCATATTGTTCGGACGTTCGTCGTTATTTTTTAACAAACTTTCTAATATTTTGTTCATTACCATGCTTTTTACTTTACTGCGAAACGAGTTTTCTTTGCATTTGTGTATAGCGATCATAGCAACAGTGTTGACCCTCCCTATCGCTCGGGCTCTTAATCTTTCTTATTCATTAGCTTTATTTTCCAACCAACATCATCTTCACACCGCCAACAACTCGTCTCTCGTTGTGTCTTGCGCTCGTCTCATTTTTGCGCCTTCGTTTGATGCAACGTACGTCTTTCTGACCACACGATACCACCGGTTCGTGCTCTCGATCTTGCACAGGTGTTGTCTGTTGCTGTTGTTGTTTGTAATTCAAACGTTCCAAACTACTTTATTGCTTCACTGCACTCGTACAGCATTAACGCAAAACCAACCGTATCTTATCGAGCGAATCTCAAAAGCAAACGACTTTGCGCGAACGAAAAAGAACCATCCTGGTAGAAGATGTTCCGGGCTGTTGTATCAAACCCAAACGGAAACCCTAAAGGGAAACTGGCAAATAAAACGTTACTAATTCGTTTTTCAGTGCGTATTGCATATTTTTTATGCAAATGCTCTTTTACAACCCGAAAGTTTGCAATCTGCACAGGAGAAACCACGCTTTAATAGCGAGTTGGCTGTTCGGTTTCATTTTGTTCGCCCGCACCCAGGACTGATCACGCGTATAGCAAAACAAATAGGAAAATAAGAAGAAAAACCTAAAACAAACCTCCAGGGTATCGATGGTCAATTGATTGTTAATTATCGAAGAGCGCAAGTAGTAAAACACAGTAAGACAAAAAAAAAACATGTCACGAAATACAACCAATCAATTCTGAATTCGGGGGATCCCGAGCAAATCATCAAACATCGATGGTGTAAGCAATAAGCACTAAAAGGGTGTTTGCTCTTATTCTGCTGCTGCCTCCGTAAATTTAATCCGCTCGATTTATTACATACTAGACACACTGCAAACCCCCGTACTGTTCGGCATCAGTACGGGCGGGTGGCTGTTGTTTGCTTCTCTTGCGCACAACTCCTAACTTACATTAGCATTAATCTAAGCCAATCGGCTCTCGCGCTTGTGTGTGTGTGTGTGTTTGTGTGCCCCATTCCGCTGTTGTTTCCGCGCTGGTACGGTTCTATTGCTGCTTAATGCTGCTGCGTCGTTTCGATTCAAACTTACACTTACGCTTTCTTATCGATCAATCACTTAAAGTCGATTATTCGTGTGTGTGTGTGTGTGTGTGTGTGTGTGTGTGTGTGTGTGTGTGTGTGTGTGTATGTGTCTGCGTCTAATAGTTTAAAGTTTCGTTTTTTACTTGCGCATTTTCATATTCTGCAGGCTACTGATTTATATCTGATTCTGTTTCTACATGCGGAACGAATCGGATGTCTTCTCACTCACACACTGTGCCTCTTCAGCCGTATGCTTAAAACTGTCTTTCTACACATCTCGACGACCGCGCAATCGCTCCTCTATCGTTTCGTTTATTGTTCTCTTCTCGTTCAAAGTTGTCCCCACCGAACCCTTTTTCTCATATAGTGCTCTCCTCGATACCTCCTCGAGTACTGCTCGGCTACCCTACTATTGCATCGGTCTGAATGGTTTCTGCCGTTTTTTTGCTGTTGCTTTTCTTTAATCGTTCGTTCATTAAAATTACCGTAAGCCCTTAGATGCGTTTCGTTTTTGTTGTGGTTGTTGTATCAGTGTTATATTATCTGTTATGATTGCAACTACAGTACATCCTTGCTGTTCCGATCGGCAATATGCAGCCAGGCGTCCAACAGTCTTCGACGGAACGCGTCTGCCCGGCGCCCGATAAGGGGCAGCATTTTTATCTTCTTGCTCCTGCGTGTGCTCCTTCATTCGGAAACAACGAACCGCCAATCGTGCGGCGAACGGCTCCACAGCAGCTTCAGGGCCCAAAGCAACACACACTACTGTCTGTTACCGATCCTCTGCAGGTTGCGTGGTGTGGCGGACAACCTATCGCACATGTTCTCTCTTAACTATAAACTCTTGAGACCGGGATGATTAAATATCTGCAAAGAGAACATCGGACAAGAAAGGGTGTTACAAATACGGTTAGTGCGTCCACCACTGATTTACGGAGCTCCCCTTTCGCTTGATTGGCCCAACCTTTGGCCTGATTGTATTCCCTGCTAGTTTGTTTAGTGTAAACAATCAATTCGCTTCTATGTTCACTTTCTCGGAGACACAACACTTTACCAGAAGCAATCTTGCTTCGCCTAAACAAAGCAGCAAGTGCAATTTAACACCAAGTAGGCTTATCAAATTGCAGTGCGCATCAAATGCACTGGTGTGGTGCACGGTTTGCAGTGTATGTGTGTGGTTTACTAGCTTCCATTACGGTCACGTTGTACAGGGTGGTGGCAAAGGGTTCTGAGAGTTTTCCATCCACCTTCATCTGGCATGTGACGTTGGTCATGGTCGTTCTTGCAAAGCCTGGTCGGTTTAACCGGAAAGCCCAGCAAGCGCATGGCGCTGTACAGTTTTACTCTAGCTATGCGACCTTGAGGAGACGATGAACGGTGGAAGCTGTGAAGTTTCAACATCTTCTCAAGAATCTGTCGTGACGATATGATTGCTTTCCCTCTTCGGATTCCACTCTGTTTGGAAACTAACAAATATTTCTTCTGCATATTCTTCAAAGCTTTTGAGGAAAACATCATTTCTTGCTTCTTTTTGTGCTCATTCTTCTGGGATACTTCTATCCTATATGAAAGTAGCATGTTGTTGTCTGCTATTAGAGCCACCAGCTCGTCGTTGAACTGATCGCTTAATAATTCATCAAAGTATTGTACCTATCTTGAGACAAACTCTGGTAGGCTATTTTGATCAGTTATTTACATTATTACGACGACAGATTTTAGATACGAAATTGTGCCAGTGAAATTCCTCGCTTATGATAAATCAGTTTCTACACTTGGTCACTTGGTCACGGCTTACTAGACTTATTTATACCAGTTCTGATGGGATTTGAATACCGATCCTGTCGTGTGGATAACCGGATAAGCAATCATGTCCTGCAGAAACTTACCTAACATTATGTGATATTCCAGGACGAGGTTGATAGCACTTCGATGCTGGCACCAGCGCCCGGTCCACCACCACCACCAGCGTTCGGTGGGTGGCCGGAGCCACCGGAGCCGCCCGGCGCACCGGACGAGGATGAGGTCGACGACGATGCGGTTGAGTTGGCGGACCCGGTCGAGCTGATCGAGGCACTATCGGCGGCTGCGCCGGCACTACCGTTCGCGTGCAGCACCTGCGGATGTTGTAGCGTGTTCACCGGCGCCCCGTTCGGGCTCCACTGCGTGTGGGGCTGCTGCGGGCCCCAGATGCGCACCGTCCCGTCGTCCGAGGCCGACGCCAGCAGCGACGGGTACACCGGGTTCCAGCTCACGCAGTTGACCGTGCGCGTGTGCCCGATCAGCGTCGCGAGCGGTTCCTCCTGGCGGATGTGCCAGATGTACACCTTGTTGTCCTCGCTGCCGCTCGCCACGAAGCTCTCGTTCACCCCACCGAAGCACGAGTAGATCGTGTAGTTGCCCTGCGTCACGCCCTGGAACCGGCGCACAAGACACTTGTCCTGCAGGTCCCACAGGTGCAGCCCCTGGGAGGAGATGTTGAGCAGCGCGAGCCGGTCGGCCGAGTTTACCGAGAACGTCATGATCGGACACTGCTCCTGAACGATGCCGTAGTCGGTGCGCGGGTTGTCGAAGCTGTAGCCGCGTATCCGGTAGTGTGTGTCTGCCGCCAGCACCGTCTTGTTGTCAGACAAGAAGGACAGCCCGTTCACGCGCACACCCTCCCAGTTGTCGTGCAGGATGCCGTCGAGGTCGACCAGGTAGAACTGGCCTCGCGTTCCGCCGGTGACGAAGCGCGTGCCGTCGCGGTTGAACGCCGCGCACGTCAGACTGTCGTCGGTCGAGTGGGAGAACTTCGTCACCAGCTTCTCCTGCTCCACGTCCCAGATCCACAGGTCCGGGCAGTCGTCCGGGCCGCACGCGATGAAGTGCTTCGAGTCCGGGCTCCACGCGATGTACGACACGCCGTACGTGTGGCCCTCGAACGAGCGCTTGTTGCGCAGCAGCAGCTTCACCGGGTCGACCTCCCACACGATCACGCTGTTGTCCTTAGAGCCGGTCGCGAGTCGGCGCCCGTCGGGCGAGAACTTGCAGAACCACACCTCGTCCGAGTGGTCGTTCAGCACCTGCAGCGCCTGGAGCGGGAACCCGTCCGCGCCGCAGTTGTGGTCGACCAGCAGCGACACGCTGTCGATGCTGGTGCTCCACGTCATGTCGTGGCACTGGCAGCGCTCGTTCTGCAGCTCGACCGCCTGCACGAGCAGCGAGCGAAGCCGGCGCGGCGGTAGCATCACCGTCGCCGGCAGGTACGACTGCAGCCGGTCCATGAGGCGGGTGCGCGACTTCGGACCCTTGCCCTCCCAGCCGGCCCGCGCGTACAGCTCCTGGTTGTTCGTGCACATCATGTACGAGGACAGCTGGTGAACGCGGGGCGTCTTGTGCTGCAGTGGGGTCAGCTCGTTGCGCAGCACGTGCAGCGCGTCGATTGGGCGGCCCTCCTCCAGATACTCGAGGTACTTCTGCTCCAGCAGCAGAAACTTCATCTCGTTCATGCACGCTCGGTCCGCGCGCATGTCCACCATCGACTGCAGCTCCTGCAGGTCGTGGTCGGCCTTGTTCCAGTCGCCGGACAGAACGTGCGCGCGGAACTTGGTTGCGGCTGGGTGCTCCAGGCAGCAGCCCGACTCCGCCATCAGCATCTCGGCGCTCCGCTCGAGCCCGATGTCCTTCAGGTGCTGCCCGATCAGCCGCACGATGTCCTGATTGGTGCGATCAAGCTTCACGGTGCGGTGGGCGGGGGAGGGACGCGACCCACCACTACCACCACCACCGCCTCCACCCGCCTCACCGTTCGTGGTCAGTCCGTTGTTGTTGCCCGCACCAGTATCGCTCTCGGTCGGGTTGTTACCATTATTGCTAGCGGTGGCGTTATTGTTACTACTACTACTGCTACTATTACTGTTGGCCACGGTGTGACCGTTTAGATCACAGTTCGACGCGTCCATCGGTGAGGCGGTCGAGGAGGGGGGTGCGGCGCCGTTGCGATTGCCACCGCCAACACCACCACCACTACCGACGTTATCGTTCAGCATCTTTCGCCGGCGTTTCGAGCGTGGACTGGTGTCGTCGTCACTACGCTGCTGCTGCTGTTGCTGCTCGCTACTCGCGGCACTGTAGTAGCAGCCTTCCGCTTCCTCCACTACTGCTGCCTCGATTGCGTTGTCTTCCCGATGCTGCTGCTCCGAGTCTTTGTTGCTATCGGGTGTGTCTAACGCGCGTGCGGCGCGCTGCTGCTGCTGCTGATGATGGTGATGAAGTGAATGTCCGCCCGAGCTCGTCCCACCCGAGCTTGGCTGCTGACGCAGCTGCGACGTGGAGGAGGACGACCGTAGCCGGTTCGGGGGGCTGCAAATGTCTCCGACACCGAGTGGTTCACCGCCGGTCGTCGTCGTCGTACTGCTTCTCGTGCGCGTACTGCGTCGCTTCGGACAGACGCGTCCGGTCGCGTCTGGGGCGGCCTGCTGTACTACTGCGACTGAACCACCACCACCACCACCACCTCCGCCGCTCTCACCACCACCGCACGGTGGCACTATCACTGCGCGCGACCTTCGACGACTAGCGGCGGCGGTGGCAGCAGTAGTAGCAGCAGCAGCACCAACACCAGCAGGACGACTGTCGCCGCCCTCCCGTTCCTCCCGCTCCCGTTCGGCCACAGCAAGGCGTCGCCGGAGCTCCTCGCTCACCTCCTCCGCGTCCCCTACGTCGCCAACAGCTTCCTCCTGCTCCTGACCGTCGTCCTCTGCCGCCACTAATTGTCGACGGTACGGCTGCTGCTGCTGCTGCTGCTCGTGCTGCTCCGGTTGTTCGGCCACGGCGCCACTCCTGTCCACCGGAGAGCGGTCCTCTACGACGACGACGACAATTCCGACACCACCGCTAGCACTCGTGGTTTGCGTTGTCCGACGCGTTGTACACTTCCTCCGCTGCGCTGCTGGTGGTGGTCGCTCATTGAGGTCTTCGTCCGACGTCGACGAGGACGAGCAGGACCTTGCCGAAGAGCCGCCGCCGATCGGTTCCCGAAGGCAATCAATTTTGAGTCTCTATCGAGGGCACCATTCAAACTCTGGGTGGTGGGGGAGGGAGTATGGGATATGAAGGAGGGCGTTTGAGGATGTTTGTGGGAAGAAAGAAAATTCGTTTAGCACTCTTTTACGTCACGGAAAATCGAAGGACATAATCGTTCGTTGATGAGGAAGAAAATGAACGATGGGGCGTGAGAACAACATCTTGATGTGCCTACTTTGGTCTTTTTGCCATCACACTACCATCATCTTATTGTGTCACTCTCTCACACGCACACACACACACGTACGCACAAGTGAAATCTTAAAATGGGTTTTCTGCTAAAATACTTACCAAAAAGAGAAAATTAATCTAAAACGATGGTGACGGTGCTTCCAATTTCGTCCTCAATCTTGTTCGCCTCTCGATCGATGTGTGTCTTCGACCTCCTTCCTTCTCCGGGTGGTGTGCGGCTGTGTCGTGTCTCCCGAGCACGGCCTACTCACTCACTCGCAAAAAGAAAATCGACACCGTCGCCGTCGCCGTGTTGCCTTGCGGAATGCAATTTCGATTGCAGCTTACACGCAAATGGGATGAAAAATGACAGGTTGCACACAGCCGTGCTTGGTGGTGCTGCTGCTGCACCTACTTCGATGCAGCCGACGGAGGATCGTCGGATTTGGTCGCAAACTTCATCGGCTCCAATTGTCAGATTCCGTAGACACCACGAACGCAACGGCACTTTAAGAAAAAAGAGGAAATAAAACATAAAGAAATTACTGCACAGAACACACACACATGTGTACGCGCACGACACGAAAAAGTGCATCTACGGTCACAGATTACGCACGGACGGCGAGAGGCTGAAAACGACGGATGATGGTGTTGACCAATGGCTGACCTTTTTTCGTTTTCGCACGAACCCTTTCTTTTTCCGATTCCGGATGCACAATTGATTGGGCAGGAAAGGGGTGTTGTACCTTTCCACTGTACCGTGCACACACACGCACACACGAAATCGGTGCTAATTAAGCTTTGCAGCACCACACAACATCAGCCCAGCTTGGGGGCTGGGAAACCAAAACAAGCGAGAAACCACTGCGATGCCACTGTTGTAGCAGCCATATGCAATAGTTGGCCTTCTATTGCTTGATTTTTCTGCGAGTGTGGTTGGCTAGTGCTGCTGTTGCTGCTGCTGTTGCTTACTACTGCTGAGACGACAAGTCTTGAATCGTTTTCACTTTGACGTACCACAGGGAGCAGTAAGAGTGGGTGTTGTTTTGCGGTACGGTGGCTGGCTGTAGGGTAAGGGACAGTGTATAGATTTATAGCTATCTCTCTCTAACGCACTGTTTTCCATCGACTTCCTTTTTTCTCTGTTCTTCTGAGTCACTTTGATAGTCCGTCTTTTTTCTGGCTCCTGCTCTCTCACTCTTTCAGCTGAGCTGTGTGCTACGGATTTGTTGAACACAACAAACTCACACATCCACACAGCAGCCTAACATTACGCACATCAAGAAGCAAAAGCAAGGGAAACTTCATGGTAATACAGAAGCAGAAGAGAGAGAGAGAGAGAGAGAGAGAGAGAATTGCGATTTGATGGCGCTTCTAGGAGATGTGCTTGTGTTGTTGGTTGAGAAAGTAGCATCTCGTGTAATATAAAGCATTAGAGCCTATGAAAGCACCATCGATGTTTGCTGCCCTTTGCTGCATCTTGTACATTTCGAACCAAGAGTACACGAAGTCTCTCGCTTGTGCGTGTAGCTGTGTGCGTGTCATCGATGAAGAGTATGAGTAAAAGAGAGCGAGAGTGAAAAGGATCACAACATCACCGTAATATTTACGGTTCTTGTACTAGAAACCAGCTGATCCGTTGCGATGATGACGGTGATGACGATGGTGATGATGATGCGTACTACTGCAGAGGTAGACTAGCTAGAAGTTTACATGGAACCACAATGAATGTGCTTCTAGTGAATAAGTAAATTAACATTTTGCAAGCGTTTTTCGATATAGATTGGTGAAGGGTACAGAGTTTTGACAGAATAGGGGAACATAGAATTAATTTGGCTAGACATGACACACCGAAGCCCCAGACATGCTCCACTGACAGTTTGCTTTTGTTGTCAGTTTTGTTGTCGTATCATATTGAAAGCTTTCCGTATCTACTATGTAGATGTCGCTTTACGAGCATAACCCTCGTTGTACCTTCAACGTTTTTAGACCACAGTTCTTTTTATGAACAGTTATGCTAAAAGACATGCTTCTGACAATCGTACCCGATTACCAAAACGAACTGATGAACGATCATCGATGACGTAGTCCAGTCCCCTCCAACAAACAAACAAAAATAAAAATGAAACGGAATTGTTTGTTTATGCGTCTCAGCACTTCGTGTAATGTTTTTGTTTACGTTTTACATAGTTTTCTAACTCACGCACACACGCACACATGGCGGACGAAACGTACGGAAGATAGGACAATATTTTCGATCCTTTCATACCTTTTTTGGAACGCATTACGCACACTTGCGGACTCGTTTGAGTGAGCGCTCGCACACGCATACCACCTTGATTCTGTGTTTCTTTGTTTCCCGTACTTATCTCTATTACTTTTCACTTATGATGTGTTGTATGTTTGAGGTGAGAACAAAACAAGTGCATTTCTTCGCTCTTTCTGTGCGCGAATAACATAAACGACCGTACCCACATTCACTTTTCCTCGCCTTTCGAAAGAAGCCAGGGCATGGAACAAACGCAAAGAGCCATCGTGTTTTCATAGTGGGAAGTTTACACAAACACACCTGCGCTTGATCACTCTGAAAATGGATTTCCCTTCATTTTTCACATTTTTTTCTCAATGGGAGATCCTCCATTCTATCTTCTGGATGCTGTTTCGTTACGCACGATCAATCGAGAAAAAAAGCTAAGCTAACAATGGTCAAGGAAAATTCCAATCATAGTAGCCACAGCACAAATTGCGTTCACGATAAGCGTAAAAACAGAAAAAATGAAGGCACCAATGGAAAGAAGTAGGACAGCAGGGTTCCACGCATACGCACGCACTTGTATGAACGGGCATTCTTCGACAGAATGCTTTCCGATTGGATCCGCATCGAAATGAGAATGTTTGCCAACATTATGTTCCATCAGCAATTAATTCTCTCCCACCCACCGTGTTTACCACTCAATTCGTACCGTGTTCGCAATATGGATACACATTCATTTGGCTGCATGCTTGCAATAATTAAACAGAAGCACCATTTTTGCCCCGACAAGCGCAAATTTAGTTGGCTTCTACGTACTACACTGGGATCAAAATGGTTACTGGCAACACTCACCCCGTCGCGCGGTCTACGTCGATGAGATATTGCTTCCGAACGGCTTTGTTCCGAATCGTAGATAATTTCGAACAAGCGCGAGAGCGCCTTCTTCACTGAAGGATGTTTTTGGGGCTCCACCAGCTCCACGCAGGGCTTGGTGATGGACGCAGTTTTTCCACTCGCGAAACCACTGCGTCAACAAAGTAGTCGTCGTCTGCTTGGCAAAGTCGAAGAAAACAAGGAAAAGCACTTCATGCTTACCACCACCGTCACACAAGCACTAACACACTACGCCGCCACGGGGCACTATTGCTCCTGTGTGTACAGACGGAAGAAATCGTTGCGAAGACTCGTCTCCAGACAAAGCAAAGGCCTTTTTCAGGGGGATGTGTTTTTCACGCCAGCGAGATTGCAGCTCGTTTCGTTGTTGACACCAGCAATGGAGGAACGAACCGTAATAAGACGCGTAGGCTGTGCTCTGCCATCGGAGCATCATGACATTCAAACGTCAAATTCCATACGCAGTCCATCCTGCTTCATCGAACATCGAGTGCGCAACATAAACCAGTTCGTATTATTGTACATACATAGATTGTCATAGGTATGGGGCAATGTATTTATACTTACTTTAGCTTCGGCTTTCGAAATGGAGCGTTTAACACGTTCTCAAAACGGGGAAACTTCTATACAAAACTGCACAGTACAAAATGTGTGATGTGCCATGATCTGCTCCATAGAGCACAGCATTGGTGTTAAGGTATGATTACACGGGATAACTTCCTGAAAAGATCGTGAGGCATGAATTGTTTCGGATTTATAGTGAGCAGTAACAATATTGTTAGTTTAACAGCTTGAAAAAAAGCTAAATAAACAGTTCTTAGCAGCAAATCGCAGTTCTTAGCAGTAAAAAAAATCGCTTAATGGAATGACTAAAACGCTTCTACACGTATGCGGGATTGCAGATCGATTTGATGTTTTCTGATAAGCGAACTTCGGAGCAACTTCATGTTAGTTTCGTTAGTTATTCAGAAATAATGTTAGTTTCGTAAAAATATGATCCAAATGATTTCTCAACGTAAGGAAGTACCGGCCCGTGGTTGCTATGATCGTTGATAGCAATTTATTTGATGTCTGCCTTTTTTCTGTCGGTTTTACTTCGCTCCATCGAAAACAGGTGGATATGAAGAAATCTTGTAAAATGTACGAAACAAAACGCGAGCCCCTTTTGCTTGCACACCAAAGTACATAATCCGTTGCAAAACGTCACCATTGCATAGGCGGCGATGTTTACTCAGTCTGGTCTGGTGCCGAATATATGCTACATATTTGCCTATTGCAAATTAAATAAACACAAACAAAATTAAATGGAACTATCAACGATGGTTCGAGTTCAAGGTCCAAGTCATCGCAGTAACCGGGAAGACACACGCGATAGATAATGCGCGTACGGAAACGTGTAACAGAACAGATCGGGGAAGTACATTGCACATGGAACACATCATCTTCACCATCATGGAATGGGGGTTTGCTCTTGTGCGGCAATTTATAATCCAAACGCACAACATAATACCTTTTCGAACTTGGGCAACCGTCCGGAATGAAATGTACTGGTGGCGCACTAAATACGGCTCTTGCCGCTGCCCGTCTTGATGTCGAATAGCTTACGCACGAAGTACACCTGCACCGAGGTAGTAAAGACGATCACGAGAATCTGCAGCACGGACCATTTCCAGATGTACGCGTTGTTGTCCAGAATGAGCGCGTAATCGCGCGCCTCGTTGTTGCGCGAGTGGGCCTGATACTGGAACATGGCGTTCAGGTTCCGTTCCACCGTCGAAATCGTGCCCTGTACACAAAAGAGATGTACACAAAAACATCAGTAAGAAAGGTTCACCGATAAGATAGTGGGATGGATCGTTAGGTCGCCGGCACTACCCACCGTAAAGTTGTTCATGTTCACGTTCAAATCTTCGATTTCTTTGGTGAACTTTTCCCACTCCTCGTACCGGATGACGGTGATGTACAGGTTGACCAGCTTGCCGGCGAAGCGCGAGAACTGGTTGTCGATGCACACGGCGTAGAAGCCACCCATGGCGGCCCCGTCGGTGTAGTCGCTCGACGCCTGCCACTGGTACGGGTGGACGATTTCACCGCGCGGATTGCGCACCGCAAACCCGGCCATACCGTCACCGCCGCGGATCACGTGGAAGCTCACGTACAGCGTGCTGCCCTGCTGGACGTACTGGAAGTAGCAGTCCTCCTTCCCGGCGTCGATGTGCACCTTGTAGTCCATCGCGACAGCTGGCAGCGTTTCGTACCATGGCCGATCCTTTTCCGGGATGTCCTGCAGCGCTACCGGGACGTGGTGCTGGATCGGCGGCGGATGCTGTCCACCGATATCGTGCGGGACGGGGTGCTGCTGGAACTGCTGCTGATGCTGCGGCGGTGGGTGCTGCTGCGGAGGCGGTTGTTGCTGAAACTGCTGCTGTGGTGGATGTTGCTGCTGATGCTGCTGCGGGGGAGGTTGCTGCGGAGGAGGTTGCTGCTGGAACTGCTGCTGGGGTGGATGTTGCTGTTGCTGTTGCTGCTGGAATTGCTGCGGTGGGGGCTGTTGTTGTTGATGCTGCTGCTGCTGCTGGAATTGCTGCGGTGGTGGCTGTTGCTGCTGAGGTGGATGCTGTTGTTGCTGATACTGTTGCGGTGGTGGATGTTGCTGCTGTTGCTGCTGGTGCTGTGCAGGCGGTTGTTGCTGGTGCTGTTGCTGCGGTGGAGGTTGCTGCTGCGTCCCAACAAGAACGGACAATTGGCAAAACACTAGAACGTAAAGAACGATCGTCCCTCGGGGGACCCTACAGTGCCACGTAAAACCTTTCCACACGAGCATCTCGGCTTGCGATGTATGCAACTGGTGTACGCCAGCGGTGCGCTTAGGCGACGGTCTAGGCGTGTTTTGGGATCGATATCAACTGTCAAATCGAATAGGAAAAATGTCATACTACTGCAGGGAAACACAAAACGTTTTTATGTGGGCTTATTTTCACTCATCATTTTGCTTAAAAAATGTAAGTCAGGGTTCTATGAGCCGTCGAACAAAACAAACTCGGATCAAATCCAAGCAATCATATGGAGATGCTCATCAGGCAGCATCAGGCATGCCTGATAAATAAGACAAGACATCGAACACGACAGTTTCATTTTGTCTGGCATGTGTGATGCACACATTGAAGCTGTATGACCCTTGCGGTTTCATCCTGTTAATTGTCAGGAGGCGGTTATTGGCGGCTGTTTGAGTGTTCGTTCGTTTACATTCGTAAAATTTGGATAATTCACACGACAGTGTCGTGTTTGTCCGACGCTTCATAGAGCCCTGCCTTAGCCAAACGTTAAAACTCCACTGTGCGCAGGCCAACTGTTAGCGTTACTCGTTGTCATACTCGTTGTGTTTCTACATTTCGTTAATTTTGACGTCTGTAAATGTCAGGCTACCTGGGCTTTTCCAAAACAAAGTCGAAGGGAAAGGTCGTGCAACTCTCGGGTCTTAAAAATTGATGTAAATCGGAGTGTTCGAAAGTGTTTCAGCTGGTAGTGATCTAAACTGTTTTGCGCTTGCAGTGGTGGAAAAAGATAGCAAAAAGCAATAGAAAGCCTCCCACCTTGCTGGCTGGAGTGGAACAATACATTTTCTGGATCAAATCCTGCCTCCATCTCGCATCACTATTGTGTTTACACTTTCAACCTTTGGCAAAATAGGACCGGCACATATGTCGTTCTTGAGATTCACAAAGGGATAACAATTTACACCCCCGCACACCCAAGACTGCTGCATACGCGCAATTGCTGGTTGGTACAAGACCGGAAACGGGCTGCAAGAAAACGAAGCAGTCGCTACCTACAAAATTGTTGCATCCGCCAACCAGCGCCGGGCTAATAAGCCGCATACCAACCCGTCCACACACACGCACACATATGGGAGGTGCCGGACGGTCCCAAAATAGGGGGTGATTGCGTGCATGCATTCCGGAAAGCCGGGAGCTGGCTGCAGCTGCAAGTGCACATAGGCACTCGTGCAAACTTCTTTATCCGGGTGTGAGAAAGCGAGCAGATACACGGCCAGAATTCATAAAATCGCGGTGCCCGTGCGCGATCTGCGGCTGACGTATGTGTGAAAACTAATAAACGAAGAAGCAATAAAACGTTGGCAGCGGCACCACCTTCACGCGGTGCATTCACACAAGGCAGGCGGTGGCCCATCCCGCAGATGCATCACCCACCGGAGCAGTATCGTTGACCGCAGCCGGAGAGGACCGCGGCGAGTGCGATGCAATTGCACACCACAGTGAAAGCGCACTTTTGGCCTTGAAAAGTCGTGAGCAAACGAAACGCGTCCACAGCTCTGTGCCGCAGAAGTGCAAAAATACGTAAAAATAGCTCATTCCGCATACGGGAGAGCAGCTGTGCAATACACAACCCGAAACAAACATAAAAAAGCATACTCGACAGGTCTAGTGTGCGACGGCAGACGGAGAATATCCGTGCGTATGTAATCTCAACGGCAGTGCTCGTGCGACTACTAAACATATCAGTAAACAGAGCAAGCGCTGGAATACCGCTGAAGAATTGTCTATCGGGGAATACAAGCATGTCGTGAACAGCCAGCCAGCCTAAATATAGCAGTTTGAGTATTAAATTCGAGTGCGTGTGTCATTGTAGAACGCGGTGCAACAATCCGCGCATATATCCTAGGAGTGTGTACGTGCCTGTAGGACAGGACGTATGGGTCCGCTAAAAGTGCAATCCCCCCAAATCGCCCATAGGTGGCCCGCAAACCCCCTCGTAAATGCCGTGTGGTGAACCGTGTTTATGTGTGGCTGATCGGAAGATCGTCTTTTCCGTTTTTCCATTTTAATTTCGTTCCGTTCCTGCATCGTCAACGCCCGGCTCGTTTAATTAAAAGCGAAACACATGAGTTTCAATACCCATTGTTTATTTTCACTTTTCGCCGTCGGAGCAACTTTCATTCAGCGTGCGGTCGAAGGAAAGCGCGACCGATAAAGCGGCGGCACTCCACATTTTGCCTTTATCTAGCGTTTTGAAGAGAACAAGAAAAGCGCACGCCAAGACGGAACACTTGCCAGTAGTCAGTACCACACCACCCCCGTATCCGTGCCGGCTGGGGGGTTTGCGCTCCACGTATGTTGGCGATGTCTTCCAAACAGTAAGTAATCGAACCGTGGTCTGTCGTACCTTGCTCACGTGCGTCTCAATCCCCAGGAAAAATCTCCAAAAAAGCACGCACTGTGCAGTGTGCTAACAGTGAGCCTACTTAGAATCATGAACATGTACAAATCGTAAGGTTGAAGCAGTTGGAAGAAGAAGAACCAGAAGAGCGAGATCTCCCGAAACGGGGTAGCGGCACAAAGAAATCCCCAACCACCCCATTCGAAGCGTGCCTGCTCGTTCAAGTCAAAAGCCTTTAACCTTCGAGGCATAATGATGTACGTACGAACAGCACGGTGCGTTTTTTTTATTTGCTTGTGCTCACACTGTTGGGGAAGGGCAAAGCTCTTCATCAAGCAGTTCTCGACACAGTCGCTTCTTGTTATGCTTATTCTGTCGTCGCCGTGACCACGCGGGTGCTGATAGACGGCCCAGTAGTAGGACAGCACGACAGCTAAGAGAACCCCCAGTTTTTTTTTCAACTACCCACCCCCTGCCCCTTTATGGATAACACGAGAACCTTTTGGAGAACGCGCATCATCACTGGGGAGTTCGTAAGGAACACGCAGAAAAGAGGCAAACAAATATCGTTGGGTCGTTTTTCCTGCAACGCGTTATGTTTACATTACAACCATCACGTTCCTTGGCGCTTTTAGAGAGCGACAAACTTCGGTCTTGCTGGACCCCCTTCCTCATATGGGGAGTCGCAATTGCTTGCTGCATACAACTGCAGTACGTAACCAGCACGGGGTACACAATAGGTGGTGTGATGATTTTTAAGTAGATCATAAATACCAGAAATTCTAATGCTTTTCTACTAATTAATGTGGACATTTATTCAAACATGCTTTTTTAGCTCATTACAAACATGGTGTTGTCAATGAACAATGTTTAATATTATAGAAAAGATATTCTATTTGTTGCAATGGAAACCAACCTGCCGTCAATGTACAAAGAAACAGGTTACGCATCGGTTTGGAGACCAATGCCGTATTTGGTAAGGCACGATCTGCATTTCCGGTATATTCGATGCCAGGAACACATAGCATATTGAACGTCTTTAAGCAATTGAATATGGAGGAATGTCGTTTTGTATTGGAACATTTATCTATCCATTGGAAATCCAGTTGAAACGATTTGTTGAAATTTCGAGTTTTGTTATTTAAAAAATATATCTCTTCTATGTTCCTTGGTTGTTTGCGCTTGGATGAACAACAAAGATTATGTAACTAATGATATTTTAACAATTTGAAATATATCGAGTCGTATGTATGTTTTGAAGATAAAAACAACGTTAAATTTTCGTTGTAGTTTTTTTTCTGGAATCAAGTTCGGCGGACGAAATAGACTCATGATGGTACAAATTGTATAGGAAGTAAAGGGCAACGTTTCACACGTTCCTTTTTAGCAGTTCTCAGCATTGTTCGAAGTTTGCCTCGCGAGAACGTTATTATATAGATTATTAACGTTCCCAAAATCAATATGAAAGATTCCAATGCATCTCTTCTATAGCAAATCATGCCCGAGTCCTTGGCTTTCAGTAGTTCATCATGCTGTGAATTATTAAAGCAATTCTGTCATTACTATCAGCACAATACACCTAATGAATGCTTTGCTTGAACCAAACTCCCCCGGAAAGCACCCGAAGCGTTCATGCCATAACATTCGCTGCCGAATGCCGGTAGAGCACACTAGAACCAGCGCAAAGGGACACTTGAAAAGAAGGATACTCCACAGGCGCGGCACGACGGTGACACGGATAGGCGCGTTTCAAAGAGAGCAGAAAACCCTGACCGAATAACGTTGCTAAATCATGTAGAACGTGTTCGGGACGGATGTGTTGGTCCTTTTATGTTACAAAAATAGTTTCCAAATAATCGATAAACCAGTACCGCTAGCGTTCTTTTTGGAGGATGGTGGGAAGCCACATTAGAAACCCCTTTCGGTAAGCGTCTTGATGGAAAGCTGCGTTTCTGCCGACTCATGAGTGGTATATTAATGGGGCTAGTGAAGTGTATCTCGTCACCACTGCATTGACCATTTGGAAACCCATCATCATAAGCGTCGTTCCTTCCGGCGGATGTTCCACCTACATCGAATGTGTACGTGGACAGTTTTTGTGTCACAGATGATACGCCTAACGTTAACCATCGCATGAACCGTTGAAGTATGTATGCATACTAAATTATATAGCCATTAGGAAAGCGTAGGACTCCGGTGGATTGTATTTATCCTTGGAGTGGGGTGGCTAAAAAAGGGTAATTACACGTGATAGAAGCGTTACGAAACGCGCCTCGTATGAGATAATCGGATTAAAATAGATGTAATATGAAGCGTCCTTTCGGTATCCATTTTCCCCACAGTGAGCTGAAGAAACTCTCGGAAGAAAGTTTGACCCGGCAGCCGGATGAGGTGTTCGACATTATCTGCAAGCTCGGCGAGGGCAGCTATGGCTCAGTGTACAAGGCGCTGCACAAGGAGAGCGAGCAGGTGCTGGCGATCAAGCAGGTCCCGGTCGACACCGACCTGCAGGAGATCATCAAGGAGATCTCGATCATGCAGCAGTGCGACTCGCCATACGTGGTCAAGTACTACGGTAGCTACTTCAAAAACACCGACCTGTGGATCGTGATGGAGTACTGCGGCGCGGGCAGTGTCTCGGACATAATGCGGCTGCGCAAGAAGACACTGTCCGAGGACGAGATCGCGACGATTCTGATCGACACGCTCAAGGGGCTGGAGTATCTGCATCTGCGCCGCAAGATCCACCGCGACATCAAGGCGGGAAACATACTGCTCAACTCGGAGGGGCACGCGAAGCTGGCCGATTTCGGGGTCGCCGGCCAGCTGACGGATACGATGGCGAAGCGGAACACGGTCATCGGCACACCGTTCTGGATGGCGCCGGAGGTGATCGAAGAGATCGGGTACGACTGCGTGGCGGACATCTGGTCGCTCGGCATCACCGCACTTGAGATGGCGGAAGGTAAGCCACCGTACGGTGACATCCACCCGATGCGGGCCATCTTCATGATACCGACGAAACCGCCGCCCTCGTTTCGCGATCCGGACATCTGGTCGCCAGAGTTTATCGACTTTGTCAGTCTGTGTCTGGTAAAGAACCCGGAGGAGCGGGCGACCGCCACCGATCTGTTAGCGCATGAGTTTATACGTAAGTATTATAATAAACACTACAGAAATATCAATGTTAATTGCAAATTTTAAGACGTAAATCCTTGCCATAGTATTGCTGCACAGACCATAGTACCATACAGTGGTAGTACAGGATTTAATGATATGCAGAAATACATTGGCCTGGGTTAGGTTTTTTGGGTTAATTATTCATGTTAATAATTCCTGCCCCTTCTATCTTTCACCAGGTAATGCCAAACCTTGCAGCATACTCAGCCAAATGATAGCGGAAGCGAAGGAGATAAGGGAAAACCAAAGCTACCGGCATGCGGCCGCCATTAGCCAGGCGAACAAGCAGCTGCAGAACAGCAATAACAACGCGAACGGGCACGACGGGGGCGATTCGGACGACGAGGACCAGGTGAACTCGCGGACGATGAAAGAGTTTCCGGCCGACTGCGGCACGCTCGTGCCTGGGCGCGGCGGTGATGGCGGGGACGGGACGATGATTGCCCACACCGACTACGGCACACTCGTGCCGGACAACGGAACGATGGTGGAGCTGCAATCGAACTTGGGCACGATGGTAATAAACTCCGATTCTGAGGAATCGACCATGAAAAGTAAGTAGAGAGTTTGCTTTGCCCCTTCGCATAGGCACTAAAGTGCATCTCGCTTACTTCCAGGACATGATACAAATCCGGACAAACCGAAGTATCGACCACTGTTTCTCGACCACTTCGACAAGAAGGAGGCGGAAGCGGCCAGCTTCGGCAACAGTAAGGTGGCCGCCGCCGTCAACAACCATCACCATCACCACCAGCTGCAGGCGCCCGCCTCCGCCATGAGTTCGTTCGACGACGGTTCACCGTCGATTGAACTGCAGGCGGACCTTTCGCCGGGCTTCAGCAGCCTTCAGGCGACGCCGGCGGTAGCATCGCCGCAGCAGCAGCAGCCACAACACCTTCCACAGCAGCCTTCATTAGCAGCGGCCTCACCGCAGCAACCTCAGCCGCAAGTGCAGAAGCACGCTAGCAATATGGTCAGTCCGGTAGCGGCACAACCCTTCCCGGCGGCCACCACCCACAGTCCCCTCTCGCCGTCAGCTCCACCGATGACACAGAATTTCGCCCAGCAAGAACTGCAGCAGCAACAACAACACCAACACCCGGCTCTACAGCATCAACAACAGCAGCAGCAGCAATTTAACGAAGAGCGACAACGATATCAATCGCACCTGCAGCTGCAGCTGAATCAAATCTCCGCCGTCAGTCCCAACATGCACCAGATGCAATTTTTGCAGCCGACCGCGGCCGAGTACGATTCGGTAAGTTTATCTTCGACCCAGCACCGGAAACGACGCCCTACGCTAATCTTAATGGATTCACTTTTAGCTTAAGTTCATGAACTACGAGCAGCTGGAGCAGCGGCTGGCTAGCCTCGATAAGGAGATGGAAAAGGAGCTGGCGGAAACGAAGAAACGGTACACCTCCAAACGGCAACCGATACTGGACGCGATCGAGGCGAAGCAGCAGAAGCGGCAGCAGAAGCTGGAAGAGTTCTGAACTGTTGTGTTCGCCCCTTTGATAGCGGCGTTTACCGGTAGCGATATTTTAGCACTAATTTCTATGCTAGCCACCGCCTCCGTTGCGGCTTTTAATTTTAAATTCCTATTATCCTATTATCCTTTTATTTTAAACGTCACTAGCAACTGATGCTCGTGTGCGTATAGAAAATCGGGCATTTCGATTTAAGTGTATGTGTATGCAATTGCTACGTTTTGCTGCCCCTGCATTGTGTTTCCATCACATTTGGTATCGTTTTGACCTCATTTTAACATTCAATGTCATACATCAACATGTTCCCTTTATCCCTTAAGTGTCCATTTTCATAAAACCCTATCTGTGAGATTAACGAATCTGTATCTGGGTAAGCGTTGCGTAGCGTATCTTGGCGGTTCATTTGGTTTGGTTTTAATCCTCACGGTAGCACACGGTCCGTCCCCTTTAAAATCCTATTGAATTGAGATTTTTCACGCTAGTTACGTTTCCGCTAACGATACGCTTTCACGGCTGCCGCTTGGCTTGTTGGTCGACCTGCAACCATATACGGAAGAGAAACTACCGACAATGCGTGCCGGAGATTCATCTTTTTCTTTTCGTTGTATTGTTACAGCTGAGTTTGCATTAGATCGGGCTGGGCGATGTCCTGCGCAAACCATCGACCTGGCTTTAAATAATTTATTGACAAATCGTTAAAGTTAATCGGTAAATCGTGTAAGCATACGGGAGGGACGTAGTACATGCGTAAAGCGCAATGTGGTGGTTCTAACGATTCTAACGAACAGAAATTAAAATTACCTTAAAAAGTGAAACCTCAAACGAACGAACCGAGAAGATTGAAAGTAGAATACAATAATCCTGCAATAACTGTAGCGACTGGGAAGAAATTATACATATACCTATATACATATATCCAGCAAAGAGCGTGATTGACGATTATATACAAAACTCACACTCATCAGCATGACAAAAATTAGGAAACACATCGACCAGACACTCACACACTCGAGTTGATCATTTTATAAAGTAAACACTACGCTATACACATACCTATTCGGGAAGATAAACAAGGCAAGGACCGCCGGCAAACACACGAACCACGAATCTGTTACACATTAATCGAAAGTGCTAAATAAGTGAACCACAGGCATGATAGGTTGGGTGCGCGCGTGACACTAGCAATGAACAAAAGTGCTACATTTTATTCTTGAACCATATACACAACTCTATTGTGAACGCGGGAAGTCGACTGCACGAGATATTATAGGCTGAAGAAGGATTAGCGGCGCAGGGTGGTTTTGGGATGACTGATACTTGATACGAACAAGATACGGATAAGTCGCCGGATACAGGTATATGCGATTCAAAATTGTAAAGTAGTACGCCGACGAACCAAATACTGACAACAACAACAAAAACAACAATAGCAACATCAAGAAAAGTGTAGAACGTATTATTAAAAATGGAAACTGATGAACAAACATTAAGCTAAATAAAGTTGAACTTTAAGGTTGCCATGCATTTATATATTAAAAATAACGTCATAGCAGTCTGGCTGGTTTATGTTTTCTATGCTAAAATAGTGTTTACGGTACGGTATTTGCTTGTTATTTCTTTCATGTAATCTTCGATCCTTCATAGTGTGTATCTTGTGCAATTCATGCCAGCTGTGCATACGAATCGTAGCGTATGTGAAAACAAACCGAATTTCCACCTGCACGCAGACGTGTCAGAACGAGACAAAAAACGAGAGCATGTGAAGGCTCTCGTTCGCACTCTCGTATACTTGTATTGGTTACTGCCTTTCACTTGCTTGTCCATACGGGTTGAGGCCGTGCTCTATGACAAAGGTTATGGTACATATGTAAAACCTCAATAACAATTGAAAAAATTGAAACAACAAACAAACAAAAATTAACCCTCTGCATAAAAAAAAAACTGAATAGGTTTCACGGGATAGCTATTTGCAAACTTAGGAAGGGCTCTATGAAGCGTCGGACAAACACGACAAACACGACATTCCCGTGTGAATTATCCAAATTTTACGAATGTAAACGTACGAACACTCACACAGCCGCCAATAGCCGCCTCCTGACAATTAACAGGATGAAACCGCAAGGTGCATACAGCTTCAATGTGTGCATCACACATGCCAGACAAAATGAAACTGTCGTGTTCGATGTCTTGTCTTGTTTGTCAGCAGGCATGCCTGATGCTGTCTGATGAGCACTTCCATATGATTGCTTGGATTTGATCCGTGTTTGTTTTGTTCGATGTCGTGTTCGACGGCTCATAGAGCCCTGCGTTAGGCAGCGCTCTGGCACCTCTCGAACAAAACAAACAAACAAGACAAGTTCGATAGCTGCTTCCATTTGACATTTTTGTTAAATTTCCACACCTTAAAGTTGTGTCGGTCCGTCAGGCCAAGTTGTGACGTCATCATTAGCCCCACCCTCGTTTTCCCGTCTCGTTTCCTGCTCTCTTGATTTAGTTCTTTCTCCTGCTCCCAGGGATCCATTGCCCGAAATAAAAAACAAAAGGTTTTTATGGAGGTTATTTTATTTGCGCACTTTCGCACATGGTTCACAGATGGGCAATCTCCTATTTTCTCGGTTGATTTGGCTGAAAATTTTACAATAACACGCACATTGTAATTAGAAAAGTGGAATTAGAATACGCAAACTTTTTTTCGGATACATCTAAGCAGCGCCCTGTTCCGCTGTATCGTAAAGATGGCGATAGGTCATCAGCAAGTTAAAAACTCAAAAACTCCCCTCCATGTCCATTGTTGGTTCTGGTTGGTTGATTTTTCCTTTTATTGTGGATGTGTATTTTTTAACATCTTTCTCCTCAAGTACAGATGGGTAATTCTGGCTTTGGAACAAGACAAATTTAATCTATTTGCATTATTCCTGCTTCCTCCTAAGATGTACCTCCATTCAAATCGATTGTCGAAGCGTTCATGTACAATTTGCGTCACCCCCTTGCTTAGCTTCAAGTTATTGCATGGTGCGTGTTTTACAGGGCTGTGGCTGCGCCACACATATTGCATCGCCTGCACTTGACCGATTGATCACTAGTTGATCTCTCTGCTGTCCATGCTGCGTGTACATCATACGGTAAAACGTGCATGATCGAGCATGCAGTATGGTGCAGTTTGCAGTGAATCAAATGATTCCGTTCGAAATTAGTTACACTCTTGTTCCTGGTGCTGTACACTAAACCGAATGGTTGATTTCGTTTCCGTCATACATAAAACGTTATCTGCGGTACCCACGGTATGTCGACTAGGTCCTCGCGGTTATGCGTGTTAATGCTTTCTCAGACAACACTAGTTCCTCTACAAGTTTGAACCGTTCCCGGAGCAAACACTCCGGTGACCGGTCCACGTAGAGCAATAGGTGTCGAGGGGGCCAGATCTGCGCGCCAAGAATAAGATGGGCACAGAATACGGCTTACAAGCAGGGTGTTAAATAATACGAATCTATTTATCCTTTCGGTGGTGGAAACACACGCTCCGTATCTAAACGTTGAAATTGACGTGACTCTATTCTGTGGGCATGCTAAGTCAATCACCTTGTTCATTGTGTTAGTCATTCCTAACTCTACGACCTGGAGCGCGCTCATCAACGCTGTACATATTTTTTTTAACAAATATTGCTTGATGAGTGCTCCCGATGAGATAGAGTGAACAAACGAGCATACGATTACACTAATTAGACATTCGGTGTAAAAAAAAGTGTTCTTTAGCTGGGGAAATTAAAGTTTTGCCTAACTGTTGCACCAACAAAGTGCGTCCCTCATTTGAAACCGATTGATTTGATTCACTGTACACTGCTGGATGCAACGAACATAAAAAACACATATATCTATTACATCCCAGTATTTCAAGATTCTTATCCTCGCTAAAATTTGTATTGCTTCTAATGCAATTTGGACGGCGATCAGGCGTCTTACCGACGTGTTACAAAGTTCCGTGGCACCCGAAAGATATAGAGGGAGGGGATCAGTTTGTTGCGCATGCGTGATTAGCTTCTTTTGCACTCGCTTTGCGATGTTTCGCTCGATCTATCCACCTACCGGATCCAGCCTACAGGTCTATCCACTTCCGAACGGTTCGTTTCTAGTATCGCCCCACACACGGTTACTGCAGGACGCGCAATGGGACCGGCATTCGGTTAGCCTACGAAGCGTTTCCGTTGCGAAGAAACTAGAAATGGACGGCAATTGCAACTAAGCACACACGCTCGGGACTAAAACACACGCACACACACGGGTCCTTTTAAGTGAAAGCGTTAAGCAGCGGCAAACGACATAAGCAATGGTCAACGCAATGGGTGGGAAAGAAAGGAACTGCCTGAGCCTTATTATGGCCTCACTACTGTTTCGAACTATCCAACGAAAGTTTTTGTTTTCCTTTCCGTTTTTGCTATGGACTGTCTAGACTCTCATGGACATCCGAACCGAAATCAGAACCAACGCAGAATGCTGTTTTTTTTCTGTTGTTACTAATTCTACGAAAAAATGATTGGCAACAAAGAGCAATCATGTGAATAACCGTAACCGATGTCTACCAGCTGTTGCTACTAATTTAAAAACGTATATGTAATACCCTTTTACCACCATCCCACGGAGGGGAGACAGTGAAGCAAGGTCGCCTATCTTATAGCTCGAAATAATGGGCTAAGATTATTGATACTTGAAAAAGGGTGAAAGTTTTGCTTTACACTTGTGATTTAGAGTAAGATTTTGCTAGCAATAAAAATTGAAAGGTAGATACAGGTGGTTGCTGTGGTTCGTTCTGCTGACAGTACTGTGTTGACCATTTCTCCGTCAGTTTGCATGCTTCGCAGTAATGGTGAAAGGTGAAGGCAAAACGGACCGAGCGGATCGGATGGATAGATAAGTAGTTTGATCAGTAGGGATATGCTTGTATCTTGGCTTACAGTTCTACTACGCTACTCCCCACAAACGTTTTGCCCGGCAAATACCAGCGCTCTGGGCACAGCTTCAGTCTCCCGCCCGAAGCTGCGACGATGGTTACGCTTATCCCGTACGCATTTCAAGAAGAACGGTCCAACCATTCTGGGTGCATTTGCACCAATATTCAGAAATCCCAGTTCTGGATGAAAAGTAATGCGTTCCAGATGTGAGGGATGCGGGAGATGTAAAAAAGAAAACAACATTTAATCTATATCTCTGCATGTGCCACCCAACGCCTACGGTTGACGATATATCCTTAGCGATCTAGTACTTCTCTCTCTCTCTCTCTCTCTCTCTCTGGATAGCGACAAAATGATAAAAAATGTCACCATCTCCGCATTCTGTAGGGCTCACCAGTAAGGGGCTCGTCAGGTGATAAAACATGCTGTCGTGCTTGCGTACACACTGGGAAGCTGACGTCTGCTGGACATCGCGGCCAGCATGCCGCCGTACCTTGGTTGCGGTGCCTGCAGGCTCGATGGTTTCGAAATTAAAATAAATGCATCATGCCAGCGGGCTGGGCGGGTAGCGGCGGGCTTTCCATCCCGGGGGCGTTTTCCGTCACGCCTCTTTCACGATCGCGTCCCTGGCTGATATGCTGTGCCTGTGCTTACTATACTTGGCTGACTCATTTATGTGTGCCGAGGCCGTTTGCTCTACCTTATGGCTAGGATGATATTGTCCTTTTGCTAATTCTGCTCACACACACACACATACACTCATACATCTTGCCCTATCGCTCATCTTCGGTCATTCGAATCCGGCGCACATATCTCGCACTAAGTTTACCCTACCCCTCCTAGCTAGCGAAGCTGCACTGTTCGGCGTTTTGCCGGACGATACCGATAGCACAAATGTGCGCACTCGTATACGTGTTCCGCACGCAATTCGCCGCACTGCATTATCATACACATTCTGCTACAGCGCTGGTGCGCATATTGCTTCGTTTACTAACTCCCCTGACCACGCTCCCGGACCACTTCATTAAGGCACTTGAATTGCTTGTGTTTTAGTGTTTTAGTCTTTAGACCTAGCGCAACTCGCGACTGTCGTCGAGGACGGGTTTCTTCAAACCGTCCTTCGCTCACTACTACTCCTTCGCGCGGCATTACCGTTAGCATGTATGCGCTTTCACGCTCTTTCACGCGCTATCACTCTCATAAAATCTCACAGGCACACTCGCTCTAGGTTGAGTAAAAAGTTTAAAAGAAAAATACATTAATAATCCGTACCTAACAGTAGCGCTAATAATAATGTTTGTAATAATAATAATTATTTCAATAACGGAACAGAAAGGAGAGAAAAAAAAAGTAAACCTATAAAAAAAAGATCCTGCAATCGCAGCACGGACTATGGAGCGGGTTCGTTCCTGCACGCCGGATGCTGCTTGCAACAGCTCCCCCCCCCCCGCACACACACACACACAAACCCGCACACCGTTTAAGTCACTGCATAGACGTGGTTAGCTGCATCCTGGTAGTTCTAGGATCGGGTAGGTTTGTTTGGTTCCCCCCCTGTAGTAAGTAGTACGTTTGCGTTTGATGCTTCCATACCATATGAGATGGTTTGGGAGCGTTTTGTATCATTGAGTGCGATATAAAAGGGTTGGTGTGCGGCTAATGGTGGTGGTGGTGGTGGTGGTGTTGGCCTATGCTCTTAGCTAGCTTCCCGATTCATCCAGTGTTAGATGATGTCGTACAGCGTGTTGTCCGGTTTACTACTCGTCGGATCCATCAGACTTAGGTTGGTGACGGCGTCGATTTTTTCCAGCAGTAAAGGATCGTCCAACTGTGTGGGGGAGAAGAAATGGAATGTTTCATTACAATCGATCCTTCCTCAAGCATGCAACATGCCCTGTAGTACTAGTGAGTGAACTTTACTACAACTTTGGAACAGTGCTTTATGGATCTATATCCATCAATCTATCAGAACTTTAGTTATTAGCAAATGTATTACAACGTATTTGAGAGAATAACAATGTTTCAAAGCAGTATAGCAAATGAAAAACATTTGGTAGAGACCATTTTTAAGCGTTTCGGAGCAGAAGAATCGTAAAAGACATTGTGACATCGCTGAATGAATAATTCCAGCTCGATTAAGAAAGAATTGTAACCTGAGACTTGGATGATGTTCCGAGCTTGGTCATTTCGCTAATAAAGAAACTTAGCTTAGGTTTTGGCTCTATGCTCAAACTATTCTAAAGTATACGATAGAACGGACTGCTGACGACCAGAAGCAACTCTTCCCAGGGCCATCTAAACGGTGTAACATACTTACCATAAACTCATCGGGCGTCTCGAGATTGTCCCCAAATGCTATAGTGTCCATCGTATTGTCCGTCACTGCAATAGCGAAAAGAAACAAGAGAAGTGTTAACAACTGTCGTCTATGGCGATGGAGCGGCGAACGACGCCAACTTACTGCTGAGACCGTCCATACTGTCATCTATACTCGACAGAAACTCGGGTGTGTGGGGCATGGATTGCGTCATGGAGGACTCGCTCAGACCGCTATCACCGGACTCCTGGCGTGTGTGATCGGCAATACCGGACAGGAACGGGTCGTCTCCCATCTGGAGAGGACAGAGCGATTGTACGGATTCGATTCAGTTTTCCATCGGACGGAAATTGGAAGGGGTTCGCCACACATCCAGCTGGTACTTACATGCGACTTGATCTCTTGCTGCCGTTTCCGAAGCCGTTCCCGCTCGAGCTGTAGGTTGTACAGGCGGACGGTTTGCTCTTGCACTGCCCAATCTTGGTTAGCTGTTTTGTTTTGTGTTTTTGTTTTTGGATGAAAATGAGATAGAAGTTCAATTAGGTTTCATTTGATTCTGAATCGAAGCCGGTATCCATTGTGGCGTCCAAGCTAGGCTACTACATCGGTTTCAGACGTAACTGTTAGTGGAAGCGTTAGTACCTTAGCATCTACGGATTGCGGATGCGTTGATTGCTATCAGGCCAAGGGCAGTCATTGGGCGTTAGTTAGTCATGTGAGTACACCTCGGTACGCAAAAGCAAAGCTGTCATCTACAATCGCTACCTAGCTCCACGGATCGCACTAACAAACCATCTACTACAGCTGCTACTGTTCCTCTAAAGCGGCCCTTCTAGCTTGCGGTTCTGTGTGCCTAGCCTAGCCTCCCCTGCACTGCGAACGTTGTGTGTCGCGCAGCAGCCCAACCGAAAAGTGCCCAGCTATAGGACGTATACTGTACTGAGAGAAGTTTGGTAAGAGACACGTACACAATCGAGGATCCCGCCAGGTGGTCGACCGAGTCGCGTGATTGATATAGTACCGTTCGCCCTTCTCTGTGATGCCTTCCTCCCATCCTTCCGGCAGCGGGCCCAGATCGACATTGCTGCCGGTCAGCATCGCGGCCGGTGGGGCGGCGTTCGACGGTGCGAGATTGTCATTTGTCATTTGAATTGCATCTGGAAATACCACTGGAGAGAGAAGAGAGAGAAACAATAGAATAGTGACAGACAGTTCGCACCGAAAACTTGCTACCGCGGCTGCTCCGGGGGGTCGGCTGTTACCACAAGGGTCGATGCAGATGTTTGGCAGATGCCGAAGATGTGTCGTGCTTGCCGAAGCATTAATGAAGTGAACTAGTGTTTCCGCCCAAGTGAGGTATGCAGTTCGTGTGATCTTCAGCTCTGGGTGAGCAGAAGCGAACAGGGACATCTCCTTCGGATCATCAACTACTATCTCGGTAGTAATTCAAATGACCATGTTGCATGACATTTGTTACCGGGATAGGTTTTTTTTTTGTTGGAAACTACAGACAGGAGCTGTGCTCTTATATTGCTTTTCGAAATTATTGTTCAGCAGTGGTGGTAATAATGATACGCCCTTTCATAGACATACTAACGCCATCTACAATTATCGCCATCGCAATCTACACACATATCAACCGATTAGCAAACGTCCTCTAAACGTCCAAATGACCAAGCAGAGACATATGTGTTATCACATATCGCGTGAACGTCCACCAGCTGTCCAGCTTGGAGCGTTGAGCATGGAGGATCTACATAAAGAGACGTTTCTTATCTGCCCGGCCTGCACTCGAGCAGGGGGTATGCGGTGAAGTTGTGGCACCTGTGTCTAGACAACCTCACCGGTAGGGTAGACTCCGGACTCCGTGTCGTTAGCGCTGTAACAGCGAAAGGGTTTTGCTATTCTTGGCAGCGATTGTTGAGCGTTTACGACCACAACAAACCTGACAGATAACGGTACTCTCTCCTTCTTTCTCTATCGTTCGACGAGCACTCTCTCTCTCTCTCTCTCCCTGTTCGTTTTTTTTGTGTTCTGTGATGCATGTTTGGTTTTTGCTTCATGATGTATTACTGTTCAAATACGTCAGCAGAAACGAAAAAGGGCCGCCAGCCGTATTCGCAACGGACGTCGCCTTTCCGGACGTGATTCGGTCTCCCGGATCGTCGTAATTGGACCGGCGTCATTGCTGACACACATCCGGTGCTTTATGCCTATGTCTGGGACGACTGTGGCGGTGTTTGTTTGCCCTCTCATGAGCGCTTATCTGCGCGCTGCTAATCATACGGTCAATCAGTGAAAAAAAAAACAGCAATACGACAGACAGGCCGTGCCCTGGAGGAACCCTCACGAGAGGCAAGGTTCCGTCGCGAGAGGTGCCAAATCGGAACAGCGCGCGGCGGTTGCATCGTGGAGTCGTGCGATGAATCCGATCGGACGAGCTTGAACCTGTTGGAAGCTGTTAGTTGTGGGTTATGTGCCATGAATGAAACTGAACGTGCGTCGCGGCGCAAGAATCAAACGCATGAATGAATCAATGAAGTAAAACCACAAACACACACACACACTCCTTGCAAGGAAACCCGTCGGATCCGGCTTCATTCACTCGGCCCCAATCGGGGTGGATTCAACCGAGGTGGGAAGGATGGAAACATAAATAAACAATTGTTGGATGGTAAACAGATGTGCGAGAATGCTCCTGCCCTCGAGGGAAGTACACAGAGAAGAAGTTGTAAGCTAATCGCTGGACGTGCACTCTGTTCTTGCATTACAGTGCGCATGCCAAAATTACTACCAATTTTCGTGGCATGTGTGCTCTTTAGAATATACAACAACACGCCGCAGTTGGAGTGGCAGTGTTTGCACCTGAAACGCCTTTTTATAGCGATATTCGAAAGTAGCATCTGCCGATCGTCTGGAGGGAACACCTAGCTCTATTACCATGCACCTGTCACCGTGCGAAACAAACCCAGCAATGGCTGCGGAAGAAGTGAAAGAAGTTGAAATGGAAAGACATTTATGGTGCGCAATTGCAGACATCAGCTGCCGGTCTGTCATCAAACAGCCGACTAGGTGGCTCATGTTTTGGATCGTGAGATGCGCCACCGTTGGTGGTGGTGTTGGTGAACGCCCAGTAGTACGCCTGGCCTGGAGAGTTTCATGAATGAAAACGCTCGATTCAATCGCACAGCTCATTGATGGACTCTTGATACGGGGCTGTGGCTCGAGGGAGTTTGTGACTGAAAATCCAGGAACTGGGAGCGGTACGTCAATGTTGACATTTAGTAGAGAAAGAGATAGATAGAGAGAGGGAGAGCGTTCTACGCGATAGTGTAATGCGAGGTGTATATTTATTTACATACATATTTACTTATTCCGAAACCGCCGAGGGAACGCCGTGTTTCAGGCTATACTAGCGGACGGTGCTGTAGATTGATTTGTGTGCATTCACAGTGCATTAGTGCACCTATCGCTGCATGCACGAACCGATTGGAGACTTTCCATTTGTACGCGACAGAGTGTGCCGGCGGCCACACACAGAGGAAAGAAAAAAACACGTAAAATAAACCGGATGAGGCACTCCCCCAACAACGGTCCGACGGTGGAAAGAAGACATTAAGTCACCTCGGCACACTCCGCGTGCAGCAGGTAGTTGTGACATTAATGGTTACATAAAATCTGGGATCGTCTGCACCGATCGGGGGTCGTTCGTTCGTTGCTAGCGAAACCATAGCAGAAGGCAGAACAATCCAATCAGGTTGAACAAAAAAACACTGAAAAAATCCAGCAATCGAAGTCTTCTTCTAACTATCACTCCCGAAAATGTGCAGGCACCCACTGACCCACTTTCCGCGTGAACCGCAGCCATTCGGGAGAGGGGAAAAAATAGTACGAGGAAAGCTTATTGCCATCTCCGCTTTGGCCGCGCCTGGACAGAGTCGTAATCCCTTAATTACGATTGACCCCCATCAAGCACCGGCACCGGAAGCCGAAAATGTGTTTTAGGGTCCCATGAATGAATTTTACGACGCCGATATTTGCCTGGCCGATAACGATCAGTGCCTGCCCCGAGACAGGGGGCAAACCATGTAAGGGTATTTCCAGCCGTGCCCGGGCCACGTGAGGGTGTGTTGGTGACAGTTCCGATTAAGCTGACCCGAGTGGGACGTGACTGTTGGCGTGTCTTTTTGACTATCGTTTTGCCTAGCTGACGATCCTCTACACACGCTAAACATCCTGTTTGGCTACTCTTTCTCTCTGTCTTTCTCTCTCTCTCTCTCTCCCGCGCGATCGACACGGATACACCAGAGCATTTTGGACCTCCTGCACATGCCACCGGTGGTCCTTATCGTTGCTGCTTACCGTTTTTTGTCCAACTATCAGTGGTTTCAATTTTTGCCTTTTCCCTTTCGAACAGTCCTACTGGAGGGTTTTTTTTGTGGTTGTTCCGCTTTTTTGCATACTCGCTGTTCACTTTTTCCCGAATGTGGTCATGACGGCTATGGACAGCTTGCCCACGCCAAGGGGGCAGTGCCCATCTATGGTTGGGCGCAAGAAAGAGGAGAAAAAAACCATGCCACCCTGGACAAACCTGCAGAGAGCAAACGTGATACGCGCGCACGCTTGATAGAGTGACTTCGTTGAAGGCGATCAACAACGACGGCAGAGGCGGTGTGACGAGTATGCGACCCACTTCCGGTTTAGATGATGGACGATCGTCCCACAGTGGTGTGTCTTCGCCAGCGGAAAGCTGGTGGAGAGAGATGAATGAAAAACTAACGCTTATCTACACTTTCGGGACCGCTTCCAAACATGGTACGTGATGAAGCCGATCACACACCGACTGACGATAAGCAAACCGACGGGAGGAGGAAAAACAAACGCGAACGAGCGCGCGATAATAAAAGTAAGCTGTAACAAAAAAAACGTTATCCCCGCTTTACAATCATTTGTAACATGCGTTGCGGTTACGACTTAAAAATGAAGCGCTCATTCTGCCGCCAGAACAAGGATCAGCGCTAATGTAACAAAACCAACCCTCGAACCCTCGCTTGTCCCTTCGATTTCCGTGTTTACAGTTTCTGCTTTCAAAACATTCGATTTCGATTCTGATGACATGCTGCGCTTGGTTGTTAAATTCTTCTATTAACCTTATTGCGGGATGGCCTGACCATCTCGCAATACGTTTTTTTTTGTTAGTCACAGTGCACATTCGAGCCTTTGAATGGCTTTGGATTGTTCCAGAGATTCACCAAGAGTTTTTTTTAAGTTATGTGCAAAGAGTTATTTGGAATCCGTCAGCGGAACATAGTTCACTTCCGGGAGGCAGGGAGCTTTTAGAGGGTGCTTGTGTGCTTGTGGACACGTAATAGGGTTTTCCTTGAGAGCTTTGTCCGTTTTGTTTTCTTCGTCCTGTTAATGGTGTGGCCTTTGCAACAAAATCTCCACCAAGAGCGCAAGGAAAACCCCGCACGGTAGTGTGGCGGGAAAGGGAGTGCACACCCAGGGCTTGCGGGGTTTGTTCTGACGGTTTGGGTGACCCCGAACCTGATGCGGAACTCCGGGTGGCGCGAGAAGCGTGCTACTCACCATTGTTGGTTGGCGTCGGTGAGGAGATCGTGGGACTGAGCAACGTTTGGGAGCCGGTGTTGTAGATGGTCTCGACACTGGACTGCTGCTGGAAGAGGCTCTCCTGCAGGGCGATGATGCGCGGGTCCTCCCACGTGGTCGTTCTGGTGTTGTGGCTGTGCAAGTGAAAGAGAGGAAGAGACATTCGTTAGAGGAAAGCACTCAGTCGCGTCCGTCTCCCTTGGTTACGGACTGTTTGTAAACACACGGTTGGGCATTGTGGGTGAGTTCTCCAGCCTGAGGCTGATGCTTGGGTTTTTCCCCCCGGAAACAAGGTCACCGGCGACGAACACGACCGCGGCACTACTCATAGCCATCGGAATGCAACAGCAGTAGCAGCAGTAGCAGCATGTGTCGCAGCCGGTTTGTGCAGGTGTTTTTCTCGCAGCACTTGAAGCGGCCCTCCAAAGGGAGAAAATTGCCGTCGATGACTGCGTTGGTGGCTGATTGGTTAGTGTGACAAGTCGGTTTTGTTCACGGGAAAGGATTTTTTTCTTTTGCGCCTGTCACTACGCAGATGACTCATGTTGGACGGTGGAAATTGTGTCGATAAAAACAGGTACAAGGGCGACATAATTATCTTGGGTGGTTTACGCTGAGGCAGATTCATTGCGATTGTGAAGTTCAATTGAATTGTAGAAGCTGTTCAATTGCTTTGGAACTTCACTTGACTTCGCTGATGGGTTGTTGTGTTAATCAGTAAGTTTATGGAGTCCACAAAATCGAAGTATTGTCTATTGGATACTACAACTTTTTTCCAATCTTCTTCGCAATCTAGGAACTTTTGACCTTCTTGGTTGGAAGACTCCAAGTCTGGGCTATATGGCATGTGAGATGCAATTTTTCAACCACTATATTCTACAACAAGCAACATCAACCATTGCTGAATCAATGACAACTGTCATACACAGACAGTTTTTTCTTCAATGCCCATCCCAAACGATTAGATGTGTTCTATACGATGAATCTATTGATGGATTGATGTCCTGAAAATAGTTCATAGTATACAACATCCTTTTGATTGCATCATATCTACCTGAATATCTCGCGTGAACGCTGTAATAACAATGTTCGTCCCATTTCAACGGCTTACTGATAAGCTTCTAGAGACAAACGCTTCTAGCAGCATCATTCTTTGTACATCAAACTATGGATAAGGCTTCTGGTCGAAACAACATACACCGACACTGCTGGCAACGAAACAATACAGTGATGCTTTTGATGTATTGAGAGATGTTCAAGCTTTCAATACCGCATGGCACCCAGAAGATCGGACATTTCTGCTAACAGTCTACTAAGGGTGCCATTGTTTTTTTGAAACACTCAAGTAGAATCTTTTTTGTAGACCTCGTCAGAACTCGTCTGTTGTTAAAAGTAAAACAGCGGGCTACAGAAGAATAAGTGTTGAACATAGTGCAATTTTGATGAAAAAGTTCTAACGATGAATAGTATCAGATACATCTTGCTAGAAGTCCGCGAAGTAGAACACCACCATCCAACACGCCTGCAAGACGTAAAGTCACCCGCAACACATCGGTGTGAGTGGGGTTTTCACTGCAAGCCACACGAAAACCGGTCGTGGCGGGAGTTTTTCCTCTCGGGGCGTGGGTGGTGAAATAAATCAATCATCCCCCCTCCGGAGAAGATTCCGTGGATGGAAGGTGCACCACGGCTAATGCTGCTTCCCGTCCCTTCCCATGGTGATCGCCCGCAGAGGGAGACTGGGATAGAACGAACCACGCAACCCGACGCGCGTCTTAATCGTCTGGCCACTGAGCGGGGGCTGATGACGTCGTTGTGCTGCCGCTGCTCAAACCGTCCCTAAACGATGTTGTTGCGCACTTCCTACACGCAGCTGGACCAACATCCCGAACAGCACGCCGATACCTCTAGTTCCCGAGCGGTTGGCCGAGTTGGTTCAAGCCAGTTGCTACATCCCAGTGATACGAAAACATCCCGGGTACTCAGCGTGGCCGCGTGTGTGTGTGCGTTTTCGGGGCGCAAAAGCACCTCCAACGCTATATATTATAGTCCACCGACCAAACAGCAACCGATCGCAGCGGCGATAGAGTGCGTGCATTGGAAAACTGGCGTGCGGCGGAAAAGCGCGTGAAATGGCGCGTTTTATTTTTAGAAGACGGACGCACGGTCGCACGGCCGCCACGGGAAGACCCCGGAGGAAGGGCACCGGTGCCGGGCACCTTTCTCGGGCGGCTTCTTGAAGTCGAGTTCGGAAAGGAGTTACGACGATTTGCGTTCTGCTGATGCTCGCGGGGTCCCTCATACACTAGCCAGCCGGCCGCCATGTTAGTTTCCCTCTTGATACGCGCCCGTGTGTTTGTCTGTATGTTTTGTTCTCCTCTCGTGGCGATTTGATCGTTTACTTTTCTTTTTTTTTGTTCCCTGTTCTCCACCCCTTAGCGCCGTCTCCTTCCCCCGAGGGTGCCGTTTTCGCTTTTATCGTGCAGTTGTTGTTATTGCCGGTCGTGATACAATTTCACCGCACACGATCGACGATCGTTCGCCGCCGCGCCCGCTCCGCCCTGCTGGCAAACGCGTTTGGGAGTGGGTTGATCGTGCAAAGTTGATGCTTCTCGTCCCACACGTCCCTTGCCGCTGCAGGCCTGCTTCCGCCGCGAACGCGGACCACGCACGCAGTTGCGGTTTCCGTTTCGCCAGCGGTTTAAGGTTAGGATCGATGCCGCACCGATGCCGACGTTGGGGGCTCAGGCGCGGGACCAGTTTGGGTGCGGCGTGGCGAAGGGTAATGAAGGTAATTTGTTTATTTTCTCTGTTCATTTGTTATTATTTCAACAACGTCCTTCGGTAACGGGTTTTAAACTTCCGCCGCGGGGTTTTTGTTTTGGTTTTTGTTGCGATTTATTTTGTTCCGTGTGGTGTGTGTTTTTTTCTTTCTTTTTTTTCTCTCTCTCTCTCTCTCTCTCTCTATTCTAACCTTCGCTCTCTACCTCACCCACGCTGCCAGTGGCTGGTAAGGCTTGATCGAGATCGAGATCGATGTGCAGCGCTACTAGAAGCGCGCGGCAATTTTTCATACGGCTTTATAACAGTTCCTCAAGCGGATGGGGGTTTGGCTTCCGATCGTGGCAAAAGGGGGAAGTACGGGCTCGTGGGAACCGGACTTCCAACCGTGCGCCGCGTGCATCAATCAACCGCGCATTCGGGATAGCTTTCTGTGGACATCATCACGGGCCCACCACGCGCACGCACACGTGCGCCCTTTCGAGCGCTGCGTTACGTCACAAACTCAAGCCACATTTCCATTCTTTCACTCGAGCCACGTGCGCATCCCGCACCGTCGTACCGAGCGAGAGTCATCCGCAGCGAGTCACCATTTCGCGCATTTCCTCCCGCAGCGGTTCATATAATGTCCCTGTACCTATCTGCTCGACGTGTCAAACCGAGCCACTGCGAAGAGAAGAGGTTCGTACGGCGGCTGCTCCGCATTGATCCGCACTGGCGGCGAATAATCTTGGGCGCGAATCGAAGGCACGCTCAACGGCTCGCCCCGCGAGCGAGGCGAGTACGTGCTTCCCGGGCAGTCCGTGGCGTCATCGGTGGTACGCGGCGTCCCGGTGTTGGTACCGTGGCGCCCTGGGAACCGCACCGCAAGAGAGCGCAGATAACGGGTGACCCTTGTCAGGGACGTGCCGATAGGGCGCGTGGTAGCGGTTGTGGCTCGATAACAGCTTAGCGAGCGTCGGCGCGGGACGATTCGGTGTGTGAGGTGAGTCGGATGTTGATATCCAGCTGGGACAGCTCGGTGAGACTAGCAGCACTAGCGGATGCATGCAGCAGACAAGGAGACATTCAGGAACCTTCTTCCCGAAAGAGTGTTTAGGACCTGAGGGCAAGTTCTCAGCATTTTGAAATAAGTGCTCGGAGACTGCTCCCTGTATGTGAGTGTACCTTGTGTACCTGTCTCCTTGATTCCCTATTTTCTGAATCCCTATTTGCCTTCTTCATCTTATTAGTGTATGTTTCTGGGATTCCTTTATTCTTATCAAATATCTGCCCTTTATCGTTGATAAATTGGATCGGATGCTAGAATAATTCCTAAATAGTCCTAAATGGTCCGAATCGTCTAGATCCGGATCCAAGATTGTAATACTGATCCAGAATTCGGATCTGGATCCTTACTCTATGTCGAAACGACCTGGATCGTGATTGGATTCCAAACCAAGATAGCCAAGATCCAGAGTCGGGATTTGTTAAGACTGGATCCCAGTCCAGAGATTGATTAGCATTCCTTCAACTCCGGATCCATCAAGGTTGGCACCTCACAACAAAAACAAACTACGTATATCCGCTTTCATTGATGCTATGCGGTTATATCTGGTTTCAAGTTGCCTCTGGGACATTCCCTCATTTCTTGCACTACAAAACATAGATAAATCAGGGGGCTTAAAGTATACCATATCATACACAGGAACCAAGCTGGAGAGTATAGTTGGATGGAGAGTATACATTAATTGATAGATTTAAATTTGTAATACTATGAATACTATTTAAACTATAGAGGTCAAAATATACGCTAGATAAGACTATCCCCATCATGCATTGGATCGACGCTAAAAGCATTGTGTGCAACGATAATATCTCCAGTTAGGCCTAATCAGTTGCCATTACCAATAGTCATTAATTACCACGAATGGGGAGAGGAAAAAAACACGATACCGTGCGTCCTCTCCAACACGCGTGGCTAATACCTCTCGGCAGCCAAATGAAGGATCGATCTGCGAAGTTGTATTTGATTTTTATTAGTCACGCTTTATTGTTTTCTTGTAGTTTATGTTCATCTGCCGATCCTCTCTGCTTGCTTCCCCTGGTAGCAAACCGCAGCAACAGGGAGGTTGTGATGTTTTATGATAATATATATTTATATAGCCGGTGTGTGCACACGTGCGTGCGTGCGTGCACGCGGCTTTCTGCTGCCAACTAACGAGGATTGATCTTGGCCACAATCAAACCCAATCAGGCAGCCAGCGAACCGTCCGATATCGTTACGGAAGCATGGACAGAAAAAAAGCTTCAGGCAAGACTTTTCCCCCCGATCACGCTCATCTATGTCGGTGTTTTACCTGTTTTTTCTTCTCTATACTTCTTCTCTATTGTTTATCCCCTTCGGTCACCGTGATGGGGCGGTAGAAGTGATGAAAAAGTATATTATAAATCAATTAACAACCGCTCGGCACGCAGCGTTTATAGCGGCGTGGGGTGGGCTCGATCGATCAGGGGCGCGCGATCAGCCAACCCTTGATCGGGGCGATAACGAGAACATTAAAACGCTCTTAGCGCACTGTTCGGTTTGATGCATTAGGACAAGTAATTGGCGTGTCGGAATGGGTTTTCCTGATCGTCAATCTCCACGCGAGAAAGAAACGCACCGCTCCGAGATTGGAACAGCTGGACCAAGCAGACCCACCCGGAGTCGGATTAATTACGTTTTTCGCATCGTGATTGCGATGCCGGTCGGTTTGGCGTCCGCGAATGACACTATGCAAAGTAAAACGCAATGTTGCGCGCTCAAATAAACGATACCGGCTCGGGGCAACTTCCATCCGAACGCTGGCCGATTCGCCTGCAACCACTTTCAATTCGCTCTGATGGCCAGGGTTTTTTGTTTGGTTTTTCTTTTAATTGGATTATGATTGCCTTTTTCCGCTTCACGTGCGAGGCTGCGTACGTGCGCGCAACCATACATTTCCGCCGTTGCTGATAGATGCAGTTTCTACTTTTCCATCGATCCGCTCCGATCGGGTGGTAATGAGCGGAGATGGATGGAGATCGTTTCTTTGCATATCCGAAACGCTCCAACCCGTCGTACTTTCGTCCGCACTACATAGATGCACTTTTTCCCCCGTTGTTAGTTTCTTCTCCAGCGCTCCCGGCAAACAAGCTCGCCAGCGTCTGGTCTGGCGGGGGAGGATGGGTGTCGTAATGCCAGCTGGTAGCTGCTGCCTATCGATCGAGAGATTGGAGGCTGTTTTCAAAACCTCCTCCGTGCGCAAGATCGCTTTTGCAACCGATAGGTGCAGCGTCCCAGCGCTGGGAGCCTGCCTCCGACAGCTAAACAAACACAGCCTTCCAATTAGGTCTTGTTCCAAATACACTTACGTCACACGTTGACGCTTGTTTTTCGAGAACCCCTTCACTCTCCAACGTGCCGGCTACGTGCAACCAAGAATAGAATGCGTAGGCGCCGTCAAAAGAAGGTTGATAAAATTAAATGCGGCAGGCCGTGTGTGCCGCTGTACCTGGCCCGATCGGGTCGTCGCAGGACATGCCGACCAGACCTGCACTTGCATCCTTCCTCATGCTCATGCATGCGCACAGACCGGTGTTGTCGGTGCGAATCCGCCACACGGATCCGAACCAAATGGACCGGATAATGCGATCTCCAACAGTGCCGGACCGGTGGACTGCTCGCGCGTCAGAAGGGGTTGATGAACACGGCGAAGCTGTTGTCCCGTACGGTACGGCGGTAAAGGTGTTTACACCGCATCCGCACGGCGGCGGTTTTCTAGTGCCTTGATTCAGTTTTAGATTTTCTCAACGAAACTCCAAAAATAGCACCACGCCACGCCGTGATCGTCCGCAGCGCCCGCGTGCGGGTAAAGGCCGGGAAAGCTCAGACAGTTTGCAGAGAGAGAGAGAGAGCGCGCGCGAGAGAGCGAGATAAAGAGCGAGAGAAAGAGAGAAAACACATTGAGGTAGAGTGAAAAGAACGCACACACATCACGGTGAAAAATACGCGCTAAAACAAAGATCTATCGGCCAATCTGGTGGGATACTGGGCTTGCGTTGTATCCACGCGGCAAGTAAACGTTCGTACGACCGGAAGGAGCGTTACCGCACCTGGGGGCAGTGTGGTCCAGAGTCGCTGGCACTCGTCAGAACGTTTATCACGCGCTCTGTGCTTACATGATTCGAGCTGCTCCAGATAGCACCACTCACAGAAACGCTTCCAGGAAGCGCCCTATCTGCAGGCTGGATAAGGCAAGATACGCATCATAGAGGTAAGCGCGTTGAGAGCAAAAAACAAGTCTTCGAGGTCACGCGACCCACATAAACCAAGGGTTCCCTCTTCCCGCGTGTCGCACCTCCAAATCGCGCAAGTACGGACTGCACAGCTGCAGACACACAACCCACGGCCCCTGGGGTAAAGCCCACCACAACCCGACTGTGGCGTCCGTGGCCACTCGCCAACGGCAGAACCGTGGCGTTTATGATTATTTACCTATTAATAAACGGGGGCAGCGCGCTACGAGATTCGGCATCGTTGGGGGTGTGTTGGTGGGCAGCAAATAAACACCCGGGCTGTGGGGACGAGGACGGGGTTCTCGCAGCGCCGGTTGCCGTTGCAACATGAATCAGAGCGGTCGGTCCCAGGACAGGACGCAGCGGTGACGTCCGGGCAGTATGTTCGTCGGATTATGTTTTAAGCCGGTGCGGGTTTTGTAGGGTCGTGATCTTTTTATTGCGCAAATTTCATAACTGGAAGAGAACCGTTTGTGAGTGTCTTTGTGTGTGTGTGTATGTGTCAAAGAGTCTTTGAGCACATTCATGTATGTGTAGTTTCGTACACGAAAAGGGAAATACACATCGCTGTATCGCCCGAGCTGGTTGGACATACCGTCCCGAGCAAGAAAATTGCCATGTAGCTACCACACTCCACGGCCAGCGCGGGCAGCAAAACAGTGGGGAAGAAAATATATGCCTGTGGATGCGTGGGCCCCGTGTCTACTTCTGTTTGCGCATAATCTCGCACCGCGCGCCCGCGATGTTGTTACAATAATTGTTGCAAAACTAATAAAACGCCAGCGACAACGGTTGCGCATAGGATTGGTTGTTCTTTTTTTCCCCATTTTCCATCCAACGATCCAATGTGATCGGTCGGCGTTAGTCATACGGTGGACGGCAGCAGCCGCAAGGAGAACTAGCGACCGAACCGAGCATGCGACACAGCTGTGCCAATCTGGCCAGCCCGCAAGGAGTTGGCGCACCGCGCCGTTGCGCAGGGAGTCCCTGGTACACGCTGGATGCCATCGCTATCTCACGATCATTCCAGCACCGCAGTACACGCGGCTCGTTCCGCAGCACTCGCGGGCGAACTGTTACGAAATCGCACCGCAAGCCGAGCTTTACGCTTACGTACGAGCCAGCTGGTCGAGACGCCTATCCTATCTCGCGCCGCAAAAGCTGCGGGCCTCCGGTCTCGGCTAATCTTATGCAGCAATGCCCGGCCGTTTTTGCTGCCCCGGCAAGAAGCGTTCGCCGAAGGCCCCGTATTAATTATGGATACTGGTGGCCGCGCGGGAAGTTGCCTGCGTTGTTGCGGCAAAACCGATCAAACGCTCGGCGTCGATCTAATGCGGTTTGATGAATGGACGCATAAATATCCCTTCGGGTGCCAGAATGAATATTCTCCACGCGATGGAACGCGAAACACATTCCCTGAAGGGGGACGGTGTACGTATATAACGCTGGGAACACTCAGGCCACAACACTTGCCCGAGAACAATAAGAAACGGTTGCGCTCTCAGTGGCGGTGTCACTGTTCACAGCTTCTCTCAAGGGCTTCTTCTCGTCCCGAAACCTTCCGCTGCCCGAGGTGGTCGGGCATGCAGAACCAGAGAGCAACATCACAAACCAGGACCTCCTTCATCGTCTTTGAATTGCTTTCTGGTCGATCTGGCTTTCTACAGGCAGCAGGATGTGATGGCGCACGGGATGCGGCAACGCACTGCTTCGCCGAAGTTTAGGCAACCTGTCGGCAAGCCGCCAGGAACAATCAGAGAAGAACAATCCAACTGGGAACAGAATGGCGATCCTTCCAGGAGACGCCTGAACAAACGCCTCTACCGCGCACGGCGGGAAGGACGAACCTTACTTCTTCCGTGCCGATCGTTCGCTCGCTTAAAGCGGGCGGGAAGAATGGACGCCGTTCCGTTGTGTCCATAGCTTCGTTTCGGTTTCAATTAGGTTTCCTGGAAGAAATCTCAAATCTTCCCGGCAAGCTGCTTTTTGGCAGCTTTTTTTAACTCCCTTTTCTGCCCGACGCACACACCGCAAAGATCGAACGATCTTCTGCTCCCGAACTTCGGCAGCGATCCGTATGCACATCGTTCCATGTTGCATCGTGGGAATGCTTCCCGGAATCAACTCCCACCAAGGGCAGAGCATAAGTGCTTGAGTGTGTGTGTGTGTGTTGTTTTGTGTATCGATCATGGGGCAGGTAACGCCACTGTACCTCAAGGCGACAAAGGTACCGGGCGGGTTCAGGGTCACACTGGTGGCGCATACACGTCCCAAATGGATTACGCGCTAACGATCGACGCTCCCGACGGCTTTATGACCATGTACCGTCTCGTGCGACGCGAACCCATTTGCGCAAATCATAAAGTTCGCATTAGGGACCTGCCGGTGAAGTTGGGCAGCGACGCCGTTCGGGCGTCGGACAACTCTAAGCGCCGCTACGCCAGCTTCGAGAGCGGGCGTCGTTTTGGGACGAGCTGCCGGGATCATTAAGCAGTCCCGAGCTATAATTGGAATGTCCATGATCTCCATACATACGCACATGCACACGGAGACCCCTCTGTGCGTGAATCAGAGGACGACGGACGACTTCATCTCGGGCGCAGCGTACTACGGCGCAGGCGTTCGGCGCTTTCTCGAGAGGCGGCTGAAGTGTTTTGTTTTTGCATGCGAACCGTCTGTCTGCTCCGTTGCGCCGCGCCGTTTTCGTGGCCCAAATGCTGTCCACTTGGGCGGAGTGTTGCGCGGAGCGGTAGCGCCATACGACGGCGACGGCGCAATGACGACTGCCGCGCCAAGAAGGAATCGTTCTGGGGTCGCTGGGAGGGGGCTAGCGATCGCGTCCTCTAACTGTTGCTTCGAGGTCTCCGGTTGGAGCGATTGGGCGATATTTGGAACGAAACCACTGAGCACTGTGTGCGCAACAGACAAACGGCGAGGGCGCAAGTCGGCCCCAGAACAAGACATTCTAGCCGTTGTGCGCGACCCGACGGAGAACCCGAGTCGCACGGCGGGATGTTTAAAAATAATTCAAACGCCGCCCAACGCCGCCCAGCCATCACAGGACACTTTCCGTGTCGGCTGTCCCACCCCGAACGAACGTCGCCGCGATGGAACAAGATGCGAAAACAGAGAAATGGAGCAAAGTACCGACCACAAACTCGGCGGTTGGATGTATGTGTGTGTGTGTTTGCGATCGGGGCATGATGATCGCGGCAGTCGTTGGCGCTTCAGTTCGTCACTTCGAAGGCCAACTTATCGTGCTGATATGTCTCGCGCGTGCAGGATGGAACGGACGGGCCAACCGACGTGTCGGACGTCATCAGTGACGAGCGTTAGCGCATCGGATCGAGCGCGCACGCGATCATCCATCGTTTGTTTTGCCCTCCCTCCTACTGTCAACGCTACTGTCAGTTGTGTGAGATCTATGACACGAAGAAAGCTGCTATAGGAAAAGTAGTGAAAGATATACTAAGGTTTTCAGATATGAGCTAATCTTGGAAGATCACAGAAGATCACGGCAGTAAATATCGAATACGTTTGTTTTGGAATTCTTAATCGCATTCCATCGTGTTATCATGAGATACTTTTCCTATCGTGTCACACTAGAACTCACTGCGATGCTACGCTCACAGCGACATACTCGATCTACCGATTCTTCCGCTACCGGGGGGCCCCGTGATGATGAAAATTTTGAAGGCGCCTACCAGCGCCAGCTGAATGACAAATTGTAAATAAAAATAAAAGTCAACAAACGAAGCGCGACCAACGATTTGGACGTTTGCCATGCGCCGCACTCACCGTGATCGACATCGGTGTTTCGGGTGAGGCAGGGTGAGACTAGCGTGTCCGCGCCCAACGTCCCGGGTACCAGTTATGGGCGGCGGCCCAACGCCAGCGCTGTTGTTTGCCGTTGTAGGTGGATGCTAGCAGCAAAACAAAGAACTGACACTGACAACAATATCGCCAACAAACGCAGCAATACCCCAACAGACGCGGGCGGAGTCTAGCCGTACGCGACTCCGACGACGCCCGCCACTCGACGATGGGCTATTTGCCAAATTGAAACCGACGCACCGCTCTCCGCCTGCGAACGGAGCGGAGCAGCGGGAAGAAACAGAGAAGAAACACAGGCGAACCCTAAAGGTAGCATTAACTTCCCGCAACTCGGGCGCGCAAATTTGGTGCTCCTTTCGGGGCACGGGGCACATAAACCGCGGGCAAAAGCGCTCGCCACAGACGAGTTGACTAATGATCTACGAGAACTGAACGCACACACGCCGCGCGCCACACAGCGGCAGACAGAACAGAGGCGGACGCAATTCAGCGAACTCAACCGGTGGGGTGACAAGATCGAGGTCTCGCCGAGGTTTCGGCGGGTTGTTGGGGATGTTGGCCGTCGTGTCAGAAATAGAAATCTAATTTTTCGTACAGGAAAAAAGAACCGTCCCCATCTACCCATCTACCTTGCGAGCACGGCTTTCGGCCCAACAGGACTTCGACATCCTTCCTGAGGATGGACGCGGTAGCAGGATGAGAGCTGGGGCATGATCCCGGCAGGATCGTCCCTGCACGTCCCACAAGTCCCAGGAAGCGAACGGGGAGAGGACACGCTTTAATTAGTCCGGCGATCTCGGGTGGCGACGGTATGAAGAACCACTTATCAATCCTTGAAATAGCGGTCATTTTTCAACCGCAAGCTTGTCGGACACTGCAACACTCAGCACGCTGCCGCCGCCGGCTTGAACGCCGCCAGCGGCCAGCGCGCCGTTTGTCGATAAATCTTTCGGGACGCGCTCAGCGCCCGAAGTTGACATAATATCAGATCGCTAGGGCGGTGCGATACGCTCCGTCCGACCCATCCCGACCGGTCCGATCGAGAGTTTATTTCTCAAAATCCGCTCCCGCTCTGTGCCTCCCCCTCGACGTCCCACCAACTGCTGGGCCATCTTTGATTGAGATGGCCGATCATATTTCAAGTGGCACCGGATTCCGCTGCCAAACAACGTTCAACAACCACTCGCACACAGGCAGCCCGCGCGTGCAGCATCTTTTCGTTGCCGAAAGAGACAGATAACGTACAAACACATACAACAACAACAAAATCAAACCAAGTAAAATTAAAAATCCCTCCGCCACCGGTACCGTAGGCGACACTCTGAATGGTCGTAATGAACAGCACAAAAAACACGGGAAAATGCCACCTCAACAAACCATAAAATACACCAGCAGTGCCGTTTTTTTTCGAGTTGGAGGGAAGAAGAGCGAGAGGGCGTGCGTGTGTATGTGTGTGTGCGTGTGTATATATGATATTGCACTGACCGGATGAAAGTTAAATTTAATTGGAATTGCTCTTGAAACGCGCCGTGAAAGCCACCATAAATCTGACGGCATGTACATCAGACGATCTTCGCCCGATCTACCGACGGCGAAACGTACGGATGCTAACGCGCAACCTCTTCCTGGTTTGGCCCGATCGGTGCTTACGTATTCACGCTTCACTATGCGTCGATTGAGATGGTGCAGTTAGAATCGAAGAGATGCAGCAGAAGTTGGAGTTTCTAAGGGAGAGAGAGATCCACTCCTAACCATATGTCGATCATTAACCTGAGACGGTGTTCGACGGGGTTCAAAGTGTCCTGAATAGCCACACACTTTTTAAATTAGTCACTTTTCTGTCTGACACTTTAACGTAGTCGTCAGAACTTCTAGCTATAGTTTTATATAACGTGAGTTGGCATTCAAAAGATATTGAAATACGGTGGAGCAGAAGATTTTCAGCCTAACGTTCAGCCTAACGATAGAAGTTGCTGAACGTAAAAATTCATTGCAAACAATTTTACAATCAAGATCAACTTTAAACATTTCTTAGAAACGTAGATCTCCAAAAGCATCTCTTAGGAGCTCTATAAAATGTTTATCACATGCTTGTTGCTAGTGAACCGGATCTGGTCCGCGTGCTGGACATTGGAAACTCTTGGAACCTACCTAGTTTATCTCATTGAAAGATACGAAATGCCAGTGTAGGCCGGAGCAAAGACGCTGCGAACTGCTACACCTAACTCTTGCAGTAGAATAGACGACTAAACGACGACGGCGTAGGTTTGGTATGGTGCAGACTTCCGGTCTGTCTGAAGATCTGACGCTCAGACCAGCGCAGTAGCGGCACGAAACATATGTGCCACACATTTTGTGCCGGTGGTGTACAACTAAGATGATACACGACTAGCTCATCCACACTCTCCAACCTGCTTCCTTTAGCTCCATCTGGAGAGCGAGAAGTTGGAGCATCCAAGCAGCAGACAACAACGAACGAAGTAACCGCGTCGCATGGGAGGATACTTGGCCAGCGGTTGGAAAAATAGGTTAGAACGTCGGACTATAGTTTAACCGGTCGGTCTCCTGCCCGCTCCAACACCGACGCCCAACTGCGGCTAGGGTGGTTATATTTAGCGAGCCGCCCCAACACGCCAGACGTTGCACAAACACGCTGTTCCCCGTAACCGGTGGCGGCGATCGGTACGCCCGCGCGATTAATGTCGGCCACAGCGATCGACGCCACCCGCAGACCGACGCCCAAAGGACACACGCAGCGGATCGCACGCCCGGCCCGCTGTGATGCTTAATCACACACACCGATCGAGGGCGATCGGGAGTCGCGAAGTACAGTTTCTAGCCGCCGTAAACAGCGTCCAAACTTTGGTCAGAGCGCGCGCGCATGCACACACACACACACACACACACGCTGGACGCTCCGATCAGAAGCGAAGGCGTTCGGTGATTTGATTTATTTTCAGTCGGCACCGTCGGCCGATGCGACCCTCGCGTCTTCTACGCAAGACGCAAACACTAGATGATTCACGTCTGCCGCTATAGCCGTCGTTTGCCGCTCTCATGTCCGTGCTGGCGCGGGTAGTCTAGTGGGCCCCCTCCCCCCGATCGGTTCGACTGCTGCCAAACTTTTGATGACCACCATCCGTCTCAACACCGTTCGAACGCGTAGGATGGCCGACGGTGCGCCCCTTCCGTTCCTCATCCAGAAGCTAGCTAGAAGATGTTCAACACGGAGCGTCGGTAAGTGTGTTTTCAAGACTCAGAGGCTCAGAGCTATCGTCTTCAGAGCGCGCAATTGCCAAAATTTGTGCCACCATGAGGACACAGGCGCGCCGTGCTGTGTTGGTCGCTGCCAAACGGTTACGGTGGGAAGTCTGTTACTCATTTCGTGCGATCGACCGCCGCCTTTAGACGCCGTCGTCTGCCAACTCGGTACAAAGTCGGTCCGAGAAGCGTCCACAGCAGCTAGCCGCACGGACTTTAGCGACTGGTGGACGCGCAAATGATGTGCGGCGAAGCGTCAGCACCGGTCACGATCTGTAGTTTTGTGTGGTCCAACGGTAAGGATCTGTTCGGACAATGGTCACTTCGTCCCATTTTTGGTCACCGGTAGTTGGCCAACTTCGCCGGCGTACGTCGCACCTTACTGCCGCCGATCTCCGCCGCGATAATTATATGGGACGGTGCGGTGCGCGACGCTTGCGGTGGGCCGAAAAGTGGTCGGGTTGTCGCTGACTCACCTCACCTAACCTAACCGCAGGCCTAACGGCACACGGTCGCAGCATCCGGTGCCGGCTGCTTTTGACGTCACCGGCGGTGAGCCCGTATCCCATATATTGCTTTATCTGTGGCGAATCTTCCCGTGGACATCTTGCTCGCTCTCTTATTTGCGCACGATGGGAGGAGGATGCTGTTACTTGAGTGCGTTAGCACGGGTGCGGGCGTTGCGTCATGCGTGCGCACTGCCTATCTTGTGCTGCGCGCGTAACAACGGCTGCGCGATGTTTACAAATAATCGAACGTGCCGTACGGTCGCGTGGTCGTGATCAACTGTGTTTCGATCGCAGCTTACAGGAGGATTTCGAGATACGATCACCTGAGCGTCCGAATGTCGTCTTAGAAGTTCAATAAAATGTTGCATTTAATATAGAGCCAGTGTTGAGCAACCATTGGGAGGTTGGGGTCAAATACGAAATCAAAACTAATTGGCGGAATGCAATACATATTTCTGAAATCTTCTAGTTTCTAGATATGTGATCTTAATGCAGAAGACGTTTTCAAGTGCGGTAATAAGGTTTTTTTTCAATTATTCAAACCTCCAGACACTGTACGTCTTTTATTTTAAGAAGATGGTGTTGATATTGGTTCGAATGGCTCCAAGAATGGCGTTTTTTTACGGCCACAAGACCAGCATGAAGGTGGAAGAGAAAAAAGTTTCCAAAGAGGCCGGATCACACGCACTTCCCAAACAACGCGTTTTAAATGCAACGAGAACAAGTCATTACAAAAAAAAAGTTAAATCGACGAGAATGCTTCCGACTTAAGGAAACTTGAGGAGTTCGCTACATGTTGAACGTCAGAGATGTGAAACAACGTTTCACGGTTTATAATAAGTAGCTCCAAATTGTTTGTTACAGGCGACAACAACTAAGCACACATTCTTGGAGAAACCTTGAGCATACTCCTTTAAGGACATTATAACCCAACTTTCACGGTAGCTAGGTGGGCATTGGATTTGGTGGAACCAGCTTGGAGTAATATACTACGAACCGCAACAGATGAAACCCGCACAGGGGATCAATGCACAACGCAATTGTTACGTTTGAGAGCTGAAGAACTGAAGGATAAACGTCCACAATATCGGGACAGACGCTAGAAGTTGCAGGTGACATGAAAGGATTCCAGGTTTTCTATCAAATTTTGTAAATTAATAACAAAATAAATGGCAAAATCAAAGTTGTACTCCCAATGTATATGCTTAAAATATACATTGTCAACAGTGTCATGTCTTAATCACAAGATTGTGCTGGTGAAAACCTCGCTGTTAGTTGCTTAAGCCTGGTATACACCCATCAACCAATGAGCAGTGCTGCTTTCCCCACGTTGTAGACTCCAGGGGCGGTAGTACCGGGAAAAAGCGCGTCAACTATGGCACACCGTCCAACGCGAACACCTCCCGGGACAACTCCAATCCAAACACACTCGGGTGACTTGGTGGTACAGCCGTTCGCCATGGCTCGCCTCGCGACAAGATCACGTGTGCACGCGCGTTCTTCACAAACCAAGCGCGCGCGTGTGTGTGCATTTCTGTTTGTACTGCGGTTTTGTTTTTGCACTAACTGTCTGTTTTCGGTGCTTGCTTAGTTAGTTTTTTTTCCCTCCTGTTGCTTACCGTCTCTGCGGCTGTGTTGTGCTGCGTCGCGCGAGTGCTTCCCACTTTCAGGCGCACGAAACAGCGCTTGAGCGGGCCAGAAGTCGTCACGAAAACGGCCCGAAAGTCGTTACATTTGATGCGTCTGCTGTCTGCTGACGCCTCTGTAACTGCCGTTCCGCGTGCGCGGTAATATGAGCGACGGCAGCGTCCCTGGCGTTCGTCACTGATTGGAGTTTCAAGCTTCCCGTTCTCCACGGCTCTCGGGCTCGTGTTTTCCCTTTTGATGTGCATCCTGCCGCTGCTGCTGCTGCTGCTGCTAATGCATGTTGCAGTTTCGTATTTTCGCAATTCTCCGGCTCCGGTGCGTACTTCCTTCACTCCAGACGGCGAACGCGTCAGCGCCGTTTGCGCCATTTTCGCACATCGTCTCGTCCGTTGTCGATATAAAATGCCAATCAGCGTGGCACGGGGCGACGGTGTAGGCTTCCGCGATCGTACACGTACCAAACCCGCCAGAGACAAAACAATGCCCATCGCCGCGATACGCGATCCTCCATCAGTGGATCAGTGTTGGTGTGCGCGATCGTGTTCGAAATTATGCTCGCCTGTGAGTATTCTTTTTTTCGCGCTCTTGCTGCTGCAGCTACGAATTCTATCTGCTGCAAGCCGTTGACAAGCACCCGTCCGCCGACGGCGGTGTGACTTGTGTGGTTTGCTTTCTTTTGCCCGTAGCTTATCACGCGCGCCTCGCCGACACATTCCTGTGCCGTGCCCTGGCAAATGGCGGACGCCTTTGCAATCGCGATCGCGAGACGATCCTCCATTGCGCGAGTGCGCGCGCGCGCGGGCGCACCATTGCAGAATGAGATTTTGATTTTATCCGATTGTCTTTGCATCGAATGCAAATGCGTTGCGGGCCTGTCTGGTGTGCGTACGTCTTCGATATCGCGGCGACGCCGCAGTTTGTTGGCATCTAACGGAAATGGGTGCGTGTGTGTGCGGCTGTCGATGAATTTCAATTCGTTTGCACCGACAAAACATGATTGCCGGGCCGTGCAGACGGATAACAAAGAGGCGAAGGATAAGGGCGAAGAAAGTGCAGGGCATTAAAATTTAAATTAATTTTATATATAAACCGAACCGAACTCTACTGCCTACTGTCGCCATCCTGCCCCAATCGAAAATAGCACCGGTTCAAGATGGGTTTGTTTTTCATTTCTGTTCATTTTTTTCGATTTCCCATTTTCCCTTCGCCACCTCCCTTCCCCCGACAACCCCGTTTGGCTTGAGGACTTTGCCAAGCGACGAGCGGAGGCATCCGTTTCATTTCACCGCGCCAACACCCTCTAACGTGTGAAGGGGTGTGATGAATTGCAAGCCGTTATGCGCCGACGATCGACGTGTATACGTGTGTGTGCAAGTGTGCGTTCTGATCTTCTTTATTTATATGCAGCGATGAAATGCGGTTCTGCGGTTTTGGAATCACATGTGTCCGTGTGTGTGTGAGAGAGGGATAGAAGAAAAGAAGTGGAGCTTGATAACAGGGAAACATTTTTGGAAAGAAAGATTCCAAAATGTCCGGATTTTCCCGGATTTATCCAGATTAATTTTATTGCGATCAACCTGAATGCTATGTGTTAAGATTCAGGAATCTTCAAAGGTTCATGGTGTTCTAATGATTCAAAATTGAAGACTCTTGTTTCTTAGAACATGTATGATGATTTTCACCAATTTATTAGTCATAGTCGAATCATGCATCTTTGTCAATTCATGAATTCATGACGCTAAGGCTGAGGTTTAACTTGGCTTCTCCGGAGATGTTTAGTCAGCACTGCACCAAACCTTCATAGAAGGTTCACAGATCCATGCACATTTGGAGAGGTATGCATTTTTAGAAGCTCATTAATATTTCCACTGTTATGCGTCATCAAAGATTCGTGATCCATTAGAGGTTAATAAATCGTTACAGATGCATGAATGAATCTCATGAATCGGAATCAAGGTTGGGATCATGACTTAAACGCCTCTCGACTGAGGGATTCACGCATGAGTCTATGTTTATGACTTTGCTCAAATTAGGATTGGATGTTCCCTACACAAGTCACTATAACAGGATGTAAATTTTTTCCAACACTGACAAGTGTTTTCTTCTCTCTTTTCCTTTGTCCAAAACGATGCGCACAAGTTCCGTGTTCTTGATCCAACTGGCTCGGCTGACGTAGACGTTGCGCTGTGGCGTAATATCGCGGGATAGATGCGATCGAGTGATGATCGTCCCGAAAGGTGGGGGAAGGAAAAGATTATTTTTAGTCACATGTCAACAGACAGTTGCCCACGACAGGTGATCGTGAAAAAACAAACGCATCGGTGTGGAAAGCATGGAGTTGTATCCCGTGCGGTTTGTAGAAGCAGAACCATATCAAACGGGCGCGCTGCGTGTTTGAGCGTAGGCCGTCGATTATGCGATCGAGCATCAATGTACCACGGGTGGAGGGCGTTGCGTTGCGTACATAATGAACACCAAAATGCCTGCCGACAAGCTGTTTTTCGTAAACGATCTGATTTATAATTGTGGGTCGTTTCCAACTCACGGTACTCGTTTGGCACGACATTCGATACATTGAAAGCAGTACAACATTCTCCCATGCATCATATTTAATGAGTTTTCATGAAATTAGTCACCTAGCAGACACCAGTCCGTCACTGATATCAGTTTACCGTGGGCTACGGTCGCGATTCGAAGTCGTAAATCCGTCCTGTTTGCGAGAGTGCACATTCTCGGACTTTAGTCAATTAAAATTCGACTCACTTTTCTCGGTACCGGCCGTTCGAAAGATCTTACCTCTCTCCCATTCATCCGGGCGAGACATATCATCGCGGATCATATAATTGTTTGTCGCCAAAACATACCGACGTGGCAAATTCGTGGAATGCGAATGCGAATCACCGTGCGGGTAGAGAACAGTTTCCGTTTTTCCATTTTCTCGGGAATTATGAAAATAGAGCTGAAAAGGCGACAGGAGCAGCCCGCAGGTAGGAGCAGAGCAGTTGGTAGTATTTGCCACCGCCACCTGCAGCACTCCTTTTCGACTGCAATGCCTAGAAGCTTTCTGTGTCGTCCACTTTTCCGTCCTGCCGAAAGAACAACCGGGGAAAACAACAAGACAAGCCGGCGCATACCGCGCGTTACGGATGCTAATAAAACCGGCCGCGAAAAACAAACCATTCCGGCACTCCAAACAACGAGCAATTTGGTGGGTTTTTTTTCTCTCTCGATGGATGGATGAACAGCAAATCCTAGCGAAGCCGATGGAACAAGGACGCGCCCGGGGGAGGCCAAAACATGGGGCCAGCAATAAAATGGTTTTCCGTTCTGCATTCGAATTCCAAGAGACGGAGCACGGGGCAGGGAAACGGCTACCAGATAACATTGCTTCCGAAAAGTATGCCGCCACGGTGACACCTCAAGCGGGACGACGGTGTAAATCGCCGGCATTCCGGGCATATTTCTTTGGGAGCCAACCCACTTGATTGAAATACATGCTGTTGTTTTTTACTTCACAAGCCGCTCACTGGATGGATGGTACGCATTTCGCTTTGATGACGATCCATCACGCGTCATAGCTTATTGGGGCTATGATTAACGCCACCAAACGGGTGGAGACATTCCGGTGGGAAGATTTGCTTCGAGCGTCAACAAAACAGCGCCACTTCAATCGCTGGCTGGTCAAGAAGATTGTGGCAAACGTCATAAAACGAATTGAATCGGAACGAATTTATGGAATAATTGTACCCACCGCGTTTACTGTTCTGAGCACACATTCTTGCCAGCGTTTACGATCGTTCCGTGGGAATTGACCATCGTCCGGGGCAGTTGTTAACGCAGCCGCAATGAAGAATGGATAAACAATCGTAATGACTCACGGTAGAGTGGCTCTCCGCGCGGAAATGAGCGAATAGGAGAAAAAAGTGCAACTCACAGCAAAAAAAACACACACACACAATACCTGGAAGACAGATGGTTGCACTTTCCTCACCGCGCTCGGCCGCCCTAATCGAGCAGTGATTAGCTCGTTTACGAAAAGAAGTAGAACGAGCCAAACATGGGAGGGACGAAAATAATTCACTTTATCCGATGACGCACACCCGATGTCAGGTGGCATCGGCCCAGAACTAACCCCACTCCAGCGAGAACGCAACAAACCGATCAATCGATCAACGAGATAAGACGCGCATTAAACGCTCTGGGGTGGGATCACCCGAAATAGGTTTCGCCAAGATGGCCCACAGCCACATGGTCGAGTCCTAAACGCTCGAGCGGCGCACTGGAACACGGCTGAAGCGAAAGAACGTACACCGAGTCTTGCTTCCCATAGACTCATTTCACGGTACATTCCGGCAGCGTATCCGGTTACACACACACACATACACACACACACGCATATGGTCGAAGTCTGCGTTTGAGGCAAGAAGGATCGCTCAACCCTTTCGGTACGATCCGTCCGCGGTCTTCGACTTCTCGACAGGGGCAAGTAATAATCGTTTTGCTGATTCATTGCGCTTAAGAACCTAATATGCTTATGGACAGCGTATCTACGTGCCGTGGCAGGTTCGCCGAGATATCTTCCCCGGTCGCGGCATGGGTCCCTTATTCTTCCATTCCGCACCAGCGCTCTGCATTGTCTCGTTTCAGCGTTTTCCTCGTATATCAGGTGTTGCCCGTTGATCTTCACATTCCAGCCGAAGTACGAAGGAGAAGAAGTACTTGAGGTGGGTTGAGCGGCATGGACATCCGTAACCGCACAAGTTCTAGCCGTTCCAGTAGTGCACACAAACTTGAAACCTATGCATACGCGGCTCCCTCGCATAGAAGATGGTGTTAATTGTGTGTGTGTGTGTGTGTGTGTGTGTGTGTGTTTGTCTGAAGATCTCTTAGTTGCACATGGGTACCATGTGGCGCACACGCCAAAGTGTTAAGTACTTCCTGTCCAGCCCGATAGAGATGCGACATCAGGGGAAATGTTTGATCAAGAGCCAGTATTTGCACAAAACATTCGAAATAGCAACACTGGAAACCGTTGTACCGGCAAGACCGACAAATATTTGCAAGCTCCACATAATGTTCCACAACCGAGTGAAACTGCTTCTGCTGATACTGGGACGGCGTACATCACGAAAGGGTCGAGTCGAGTCAGCAGCAAGTAGCTAATGACGTCTCCCGAAGAGGTTACTTCAATTAAAAATAATTGACAATGTCCTCGAATCTCGGCGTACATCAAACGAACCTAGTGGCCCCAGCGGGTGATCGCCTTCCTCGACCCTAGACACATTCAACGTATCGACCGGGGTTGGAGGCAGTCGCGTCATTCATGATTGATAGTGTCGAATCTGAAGTCGCGCAACCCCATACACACTACGGCGATGCAGATCGCTACGGACCGATTGTTTTTGCCGTTCGAACAGGCACCACCCGGGGGGAGCCACCCTTCTCGACTGTCAATAGTCACCTTGAATGAGGAGCACAAGAAAAGCCGACCGCGCAAGCAAATCTTATCTTATCGAACACCGGACACACAGCGCGTCGACGTTTTTTTTTTGTGTATGTTGTTGACTCCCATGCCACGGTACATCTCCGTTTACGCGTGTTTTACAACACACACACACACACACACACATTGACCAACAACAACTGTATGTCCGGTGCGGGATAGGATGTGTAGGGAGTCATTATCAACATGTTCCTAGCGTCCACGAGCAGGAGTAACGAAAAAAAACAACAAGATCCAAGAGGGCTTCCAAAGTGGACCGATCGGTGATGTTGGAAGAAATTACAGCATCTTCTATTTCCGTCTACATGAGGTCACTGCCATCATCAACACACACACACACGCACACGGACACCCTTTTCCGTCTTCCGGCAAACATCGCGGAGAAATGATAAAAGAACGGCGAACGGCGATAGGAAGTAAGCACCTACGTGGGGTATCTTCGCCGTAGCTGACCTACCTCGCCTAGCGCCTCTCTCACACCGTGTGTGAAGATGGCGATAGCAAACCTCTCCTCCCCCTCGCATTGGGGGCCTGAGGAACCGGAGAAGACCGGCGACGGTGCAATGGAGTTAATATTTTTCAATTATGATTATTAGCAGAACCTGGCTGTACCGTTAGCAAACAGAATGGAGGGAGGTGACTAGAATGGGTTGTAAGTTCTCTCTCTCTCTCTCTCTCTCTCTCTCTCTCTCTCCCTTTCTCTTTTTTTCGTATTGAACGAGTTGGATACCATGTGTGAAAGAATCGCAACACACGTACACAGCTGGCAGTAACTTCCTATGTACATACGATCTTCGATCGGGTTGCTCTGGGCGCAATGGTAATAACCAGCAATCTGTTTTGCATATACGCGAGGTGTTCCTACGCCAATTAAGCTTTATTAGAGCGCATATATTTCCACCGCGTGCGTCGCGGCTGTCACACGCGCGGTGAGCTGCTCTGCACTGTGACAGCACAGTTCTGTACCCCGTTAAGAAATCCAGCACCCCATGCCAGATTCAGCACTGCGTCAGACGCAGCGGCACTGGGCGCTCTATATTAATATAAATGCTAATTAAACTACGCCCCACGTTCGTTGACGGTGTGAACTTTGAACTAGACACCGAATCGAATGCATGAGGGCACTATCGACGCCACGGTAGCCGAACAATCGGCGGGTTTGACAGGGGTAGCACGCGCGTACCCTTGAGAATGGAGCCGGCCCGTTGAGATACGGTCAATGACCAGTGAGATTTAGAAATTTACTTTTTTTATGGCACGACGAACTACACGTGTCGTCCGTTCTTTGAAGGGCTCTTGTGATACGCGGGTGAGCATCGTTGTCCAACACGTGAGCCACCGGGGAGCAAGTCATCATCCTACTCTCTTCAATTGTTATCGGAAACGTGGAGGATCGTGAAGGTCCGCGGACTCCTACGGCAGGTGTTGTCGTAGGGTCTCTTGTCTCGATCGCTGTACGAGCCAAGATATCCCTTAGCTGGTGATAAAGAAGATACTCACGGGCATGATTCCCCTCCAGCGCTGCCAACAAGGGAGCCATCCGCTTCACAACAACTTCATCACAATTCTTTGGACGGATGCACTCCCTCCATGAAAGCAAATGTAGAGGCCGTTTGGACGGATTCCGTGTTCCGTTCGATTTGTTTGCGTTTCGCTGGAACGATCACCGGTCGCGATCGGTCTCGCAAGGCGTGTGAAAACACTTGCCAATTGCGTTCACTGGTGCGTGCCCGCTAGGGTGCCCCATCCAAATTATGGGCTTTCCGGTGCGCCTGCTTGCGCTGCGCTCGCTTTGCGTGCAGTACACCGTGCGCGGGTGTCTTTGGGAAAAGGGGAAGGTGGCTTACACTAACGGTCAAATGTGGTGTCGATCGACACTTTTGCAGTTTTGAACTTCGTTTACTGAGCGAGAGTTTTCAAAATGTTTTATGCCAGCTATGTTATCTAAAGTTTTAATATAGACAAGTTTTTGAAGGGTCCAGGAAGCTCAAGAAATCATTATTTTCCCATAACTTCAGATGAACGAGGGAGCAAACGAGAGAAGGTAGATCTACAAACTAAATAGATTATAAAAACTCCAGCCCAATCGGTTAACAAATGCCAAAAACAACCCTCTAGATGTCAATTGACACCTAACCTGACCGGTAGGAATAAACGATCCATTCGACCGGTAGTGTTAGAGCCCGAAAAGGCAAGTTAACAACGCATGGATTGAGTCGTCCATCAGGTGCATCAGGTTGTGGCGTCAGGTAAAAGTGTCCAAGTGCATTGAGGGTTTGCGTTTGGGTTTTCTACAGCCACGCAACACAATGCCCTTCAGTGTCCGGTGTGCCTATCGACCCGGTTCGGTCGTGGCCCATTATGACGACCACTTGGAGAGTATCGTGAAGTGTGGTCGTTGCAACAAGGCTGGAAAACACTCCCTCGCCACCCACGTGCAACAAATTCAGTCGTTGTTTATCGTCTCAATCAAATTTGCACACATTCAACGTTTATGATCCCGTCCGGAGCACGATGGTAACGGCGCAGTCTAGAACAGTCCGCGCGCAGCTTTACTGGAGAGGATTTGAGTGACGCTCACTTCAGACGCTCCAGTTTTTTTTCGTGTGTTTTACTGCTTTACAACACCTCCGTCGATCGGGGTGGGTTTAACAAGGCCCGAAGGGTCCTCTTGACGCTTGTGTCCGTCAAGTGTTTTTTCCTCCCGTCATGGATCTCGAAAACTGATCCCATGGTGTGAGAGGGTATCTCGAGCACCTGAGGCAATCTCTCGCGATGTCCCGATGAAACCTGCTAACTTGCTCCCAGGCGCAACTTTCGCATGTTGGACACTCACTCTAGCTAGCCTAGAGTCGGCTTGCACCGGGTCTTGACCTCAAATGCAGCAGAAGCCCCCGAAGTGCGTCGTGCATGCGCCGTAGCGGTACTTACTTGATGTAGTAGATGCGTCCGTCCTGCGTTTTGGCCTGCTCCCAGCCGGGTGGCAGCTCGCCGAAGTTGGCGTTCAGGTTGGACACGTCGTACGAGCGGCCCCGACTGTGCAGATGCTGTATGGCCGCCTTGGACAGGGCCGCCTGCTGCAGGACCGCCGCTCCCAGGCTGCTCGCGTCGTTCTGGGCGGCGGCCTGTGCCGCTGCCGACTTGACGGCCGCGGAGGAACCGGCCGCGGCACCACTGCCTGCACCACCTCCGCCGCCACCACCACCACCACCGCCACCACCCGCTCCATTGCCGCCGGCGGCGGCAGCGGCTGCAGCGGCGGCTGCCGCGGCCGCCACCACACCCCCGCCGAGCCCACCCAATCCGACCGGGATCTTGCCGAGCGAGGCGGGACTGCTGTGGGCACGGCTGTGGTGTATCGGCAGCCCGTTCGGTCCGGTCACCCCGGCCACACCGGTCACGCCGCCGAGAATGGTCGTGCCGGAACCGAACGCCGAGTCGGCGGAGTTCTCGCGCGAATGCGACACGGACGGTGACTTCGAGCCGGACGACGGTGGCATGAAGAACGACTCCGGCAGCTTCCGCATGCGGTACGGGATCTGCAGCGGGAGCTTGTTGCTGAGCGTCTTGTCGAACAGCTCGTTCAGCTTATCGTTCGAATCTTTGTCGACCAGTATGATCAGGTTCTTCTTCTTGTTCGCGCCCGTCGACTCGTTCTCGTCGGTGGCGTTGTTGTTCGCTGCACCACCACCACCAGCGCCGGCTGCGACTGCAGCGGCCACCGCCGCCGCTGCCGCCGCCGCACTCCCATTGCCACCGGCCGCACCACCATTGAACGCCATCTTTGCACTGCGGCGCCGTGTACCTTCTAACACATGCAAGACGCCCGGGTTGGCCAACTGGATCCTACTGGGCTGGTTTGGGTGACGAGATTCAGGTTTTGCACTGGCACTGGAGTGGAGAGTTCTCGCGTTTGTTTGCTCGTTAGAATCCTGCTCGCTCGCTCTCGCTCTTTCTCTTTCTATCTCTCGCTACACACTTGGCTTGGGCGGTCGACTTGACGACGACGGGATGCTGCTGGAGTCAGCCTGCTGGATGGGGCAAGTTTTCGCAATTCGCTGCACCTCTCGGTTTGCTCTCTCTATCTCACACACACATACACAGACACACACACACGTTTCTTGAACACTTATTTAGCTCTTTTCAGCAAAAAAAAACCACACACATTCACGACTTTCTTTGTATCCGTGGGTTTGAGCATCACATCCCGGATTTCCCGCAAACACTTTTTCGATCGCAACTTCGCCACTTCTTCCGCGGACTTCGCAACACGGCACCGGACACAAACTGCACTGGTACACGAATATTTGCGTTGCGTTCAAAGATTCTCACGGCGTCCTAGGATTCAGCTCCGAATGATCCGGCGGACCTGCTTCGATGTCTGGCGCCGCTGCTGTTGGTTCTGTTGGAGAGGATGATGGAAATGAAATAAATCTCGTGCGCGTGTGTCATGGACTGCTTGGATTGGATCTTCTTCGGTCGAAAACTGTCCCGCTGCACGGTGGTGTTGTGGCACCTGCCACCAGTTTTGCTGCTGCCAAGTGTTACTGTTTTCTTTCCGTGCTCGGACGCTGCCGATTTTGCTTGAAGGGGACGCTTTGGGGGCGCCGCGCAGAGGAACGTTCAAAACTGTTTATCTTCCTGTTGCAGTACAGTGCGCAGCGCGCTGGGCGTTTGTTTTGCAACCCCACTTGTTTACCACCACAAGGGCAGAACACGACACGACGGTGTTGCGCTGGCACAAAACACAAAGTTGTTTCGACGGGCAGGGCAACTCCTGAACGGAGCGAACTGCACTTGCAATATCTTCGCCTAACCTTAAAGATATATCAACTCACACACTCCAATTTCAAGGGTAATTGGATTCGGACTCGCAAGCACTTTGCAAAATTTCGACAAATTTTCCCAACACCCCAAGACACACACACACGCACGCACGCACACACACACGCCGGAACCGAACGAACAGAGGGCGGACAGGCCAATCCCAATCCAGTCGGGGCTAAGATGAGGATTGATCTTGTCCCCACGATCGGACGACTCTCAGACCGAGACTCGATGTGCGGCTGCGGACTGAATTAAAACTCTCTCTCTCTCTCACACATAAACACACACACACCCTCTCTCCGTGTCGTGACTGCCGCGTCCGCTATTTCGAAAACACGAGAAAAATAGCACACTGCCACCAACACACGCACACACACACGCGTTAACGAAGGGGGAGCAGGGTTGCTATCATAGCGAGTACTACCCAACACCACCACCAATTCACTAGCAAACCCCACAGGCGTGCCTACTTATACTACTAGCGCCTTTTCAACCCCTTTTCATGTTCTCTTCGCTGCACGTTTTGAGAGAGCGCTCGCAAAAGAGAAAGAGTGAGAATCTCTGAGCTGGTTTGTTGGTTGGTTGGAGTCGTCGCTCAGAAAAGGCTGCGTTACACTTGGCGCACACGCAAAAGGGGTGTGGGTGGGCACAGAACTCTCAGCCAACCCTCCACCCCCTCCCCCTGTTTGTGGGGGAATGTGTGCGCGCGTGTGTGTGAAGTGTGCGATCGATCGACCGAAGCTCGGCACCAACCCCTAAAACTCAGCCCCCAAACCCAGCCGCGCCACCACAAACAAACAAACACACACGTTCAGCGCGAGTGCTGCGTTTGGGGCAAGTATGGACGGCTCAGTACTCTCTCCCGTGTCACCCAGCGCACGTCCAGTAAACGTCATTTAACGCGCTGTGACGTCGATCTACGGTGGGGTCGCTGTAAAAGTCGGACTTGGGGGAAAAAAATGGGAGAGCCCCCGACTTGATTAATGGCGAATCAAGTCCGACGTTTTGTGTTTTTTTTTGTTGGGTACGTTAGGTTTGGGCTCATCTTTTCTCACACTCTCTTGCTCTCTCGCACACTCGATCTCGCCTCGCTGGGGCCCTTCCAATTGCCTTCACGCGCGCACTGTTTATTGATCGTCATTTTTTATGCGTCTTTATCCGCTACAGCATTCTCGTAGCCATTTGGATTTAATCACACACTCCCAGATCAGATTGGGACGCACATACGTACACCAATGTAGGCGCGCGCACACTCACACACACACACATACACGCACACACTTGTTCTATCAAGTGTCGTCGGTCTCACTCGCACGGTACGCAACAGCCCAGATTTTCACAAGATTGCTGCGTCTGTGGTGTGTTTAAGGGTGGGTTTGTTTTTTTTTTTTTTCATTCGGTCGACGCTTCCAATGCGTTTTTCTCTGCCACACACTTGCCACACAGACGCACACACATACACACGCACAGATGATCACGGAATGGATCACGCAGTCGCTGATCACCGCCGTCTCGGATCTTGCTAGGCGCGGAACCTTTTGGGACCGAGTGACGACTGACGACGACGACGACGACGAGAGTTGAACAACTTCTCCGTTTCTTTCTTATGACCGCCTCCTTCGCCTCGCACCAGGCCCACCAGACAACGGTCGATCTTGATGATCCGAAACGCTCGGAACACTCCGCTGTCAAGGGGTTGGGTTTGGAAGTAAAATCACACACACCTTAACTACGTGCAAAACTTGTCCACAATCGTCACTAGAAAAGTTTGGAAATGGGCACCCGCTGTAACAGACTGTCACCCTAGTCCCTAGAACCGACCTGCGCGCGGAAGGTGCAAACCAAATGTAGGCCTTCCCTTCCCTGTGCTGGGGCGTAGAAGGTAGAACCCGACAGGTTACGTACACGACGGGCGCAGCCTGTTTGGGCTGTTTTCTCAACCATTCGCGACCCTTGCTTGGCGCACTGGCGTACGGTGGCGCGTATACGCACCTTTTGCACCTTCAGCGCAACGTATTGCGACCTGTTCTCTCTCTCTTTCTCTCTCTGTCTCTCTTCGTCTCTTCGTTTTGGGATGCTCAAGTCACCGTAGGGTGCTGCGATCGCTTTGCGATCTCTTTCCCTCTCTTTACGCTGCGCGGCTCTACCCTGCCGTCACTGTCTGGCTGTGGCGACTTGACGACTTTTTGACCGTGGTGGTTGTTGACGTGGTTGTTGTGTTCGGGGGTTGTTGTTTTTTGTTTTTTTTTGTTGCGTTTCTCTACCTCTTGATCCCGTCAGCTGCACATGCACGCACGCACCACTGCAAGTGCACGGTTTGGGCGGTTTGTTGCCGTCCAAAAAACTTCACCTCACCGCTGGATCCACTGGAGGGAACGAGTTTTGCAAACGGGCGCGCACACGTAGTGACGTTGGGGCGGAAACGTATTCTTACGCCGCTGCTCGGCTGGACGCGAGAGAGAGAACCGAAAAAAACCCACTTTACACGAGCAGCTCGAACCCGCGCGACCAGCACACAAACACGAATGAAGCACGGCCCGCCAGTCGGAACGGCTTGAACCCCAGCATCCCACTGCTCTCCCCCGGGTAACGCCACCCCACACTCCTGCTTCGCCCTCTGCGTCCCCATGTTGGGGCGATCTCTCCAGTGTGTTCCAGTGTGTTTGTGTGGAGCAGTTTTCTGCTCACCGAACGCGCGTCCACCGGGACCGGGTATGATAAGCGGGGAGGGCGTGCAGGAAGGAAAAAGATCACTAACCTTCTCCCGACTAGCGCCCTACAGAACCTGCACTGAGTTTGTGCATGTGTGTATGTTCAGATGGAACCGAATCCATGGACTCTGGTGGTCAACGGTGGGCAACCTATTTTGGCTAAAACAGTTTTGACCCGCAACGACACGGGAGGATCCACCGAGGCGTAATTGACCACACACACACACGACTCCCCCACGATGACGACGCGTTCGGGAAGGGTGTCACAGCTTTGCACAAATTCTACCCTTTTTTTGGTCGTTTGACCCTGCACTGTAATGATTTGGTAGTGAATTTTCGCGCACTTTTTATTTCAAACAGAATTCGAGGGAGTTATCTCTGTTATCTAACGAATTCTGAAGGGTTTTATAATCAGAAGTCCTATCAGAAATGTAGGTTCTGTGAGTTTTGAAATAAACAATAATTGACAATCAACCCAATTCAGTAGCCCACTTTGGAAACGATCTTGAAGACTTACTTATTCTTACAAGATAAACTCTACTTTTATTCCAAATACCATAACAGTGGAAAGTACTGAAGACAGTTTTGTGATTAATGGGCGTATTAGCAATCAGCAAGTTAGACGAAACCAACGTTTGGTTTAAGTGGTACGGTTTTATTATTTGGAGTGAGATGGATATTCCTCTTAATGTTTCTCAAGTTCATAACGCTTATCATAGTTTAGTTTTTTATTTTAATCATTAATTTTCTTGTATTTTATAATTGTTTTTTTTTGTACTGTTGTTATACTATTTTTCACATGTTTTATATTTGGGAATATTTTCGGCCATTTATTATCAACTCTTTTATACCCAAATTGCTTAACTCTCAACAATCTTAATTCATGTTTTAACATTACTCTATCTTTTAATCTATCTCTTTTTTATCCATTTTTGATTGTTGTGTTTTATTTACTTGGTTGTTTGTTCAATAAGTTTTCGAATCGCTTTTAATATTTTTGGTTATTATATTGTACAACTTATTCTTCTAAATATAGTTTCATTTTTCGATTGCTTGGAAATAGTGCAAAGACAGAAAAGTTGACTACGCTCCTAATAAAATATTATGGTAAAATATTTTACACGATCATCCCGAAAAAGGATTCGACACTCTTCCCGCGGCGTCGTCTGCCTTGAAGGAAGGAAGAAAGGGCTTGCTTGAGCTAGATGTTCACTATTGTCTTCCATTCACAGGTGCGACAGTGATTAAGGGGATTTTCCATTTTTCGTTCCCATATCTCCCTCTCCCTCTCTCTCTTTCTGTCCTTCTCATTCTCCTTGCTCACGCCATTTCGCTGCGTCGTTCGTTACATTGCTATGCTGGTCTCGTTCTTTTCGCTGTACGCGTGTATTTCCTTTCCCTTCGTTCGTCACGTTTTTCGGGACCCTTTTAGATATGCAATGGAGTAGGGGAAGAATCGAGGCTTTAAATGGGGAATAAACTTGAAGTTTATCAATTGAAAAAAACGAGTAAATCTCAGTGTAGACTCAGTTGAAGCACAAGTGATTCACCGTCAAACACAAAGTCAGAGCCACGAGTTATCAAGCACCACGATGATGGGCTGCACCTGAGCGCGAGCCATGTGTGCGTGCGATCGCTCCAAGAGTGTCTACACCGTCGTCCAAGATCGGTACTAAAATCACAGCTACATCACACGAGACAGACAGGTAGAAAAACAGGTTATTTATTCCGTTTATTCGATTGCTGCTTTTTCTTCGACACAACAACAAAATCAAGCTTTTTTATCTGGCTGTCCGTGCGTTTCTTCGTTTCTCGGGTTTCTTATGTGTGCGGTGTTTCGGCCGGTCTCTTCTCGGTTCTTTTCCGAGGGCCAGTTTTCGATCGCAGACCACCGCCGAACACCGAAACCCATGGAGATGACCATGGATTCTATCTAATGGTGGGTTCCTCCGCTCTTCCGGGGACTGCTGGTGATGCTTCATCATCGCCATGATCTTCATTTCACGTCACGTTCTCGAACACACTTTCAACGACTTTCTGGGATCGTCCGCCCGAGCGGTGGTTCCTCGCTCCATCCATCGTTTGCCATCGAGATGATGACGTTCCATGGTCCCATCATCAGCATCATCATCACCATCCCATCCCAGCCGTCTTGATATGTCGCGATCATCCCTCCCTCATTTGGATCGCTGAAAGGGAGAAGAATAAAGCAAAACGATCTCAACCCGAATCGCCGACGTTGATTGCGAAACTTAGTTTGTGCTGGCTAAAGACGGATAAAAGCGGTTCTCTTTCGCACGTAAAAGTTGCAGCTGACAGTTTATTTTTGTTTGATAATTGCCAACGATAACTAGTGCTGGCGCGAATTGGTATCGCGCGAAGGCTATCGACGGCTGCTAAGTTGAAGTTAAGGCAAATTTTGAAGGAGTTTGAAGGAGATTACGAGCTAGATATACATGATAAACTAACACTATTGTAAGAGGTTGTAGTTCAAGAATTTGTTAGATTCCTGATAGCGCCACGAAAGAATACAGGGGAATTCACATTTTCATCCCAAAACGGTTGAACCAGGGGCGCCATCCAGGCTTTGATTCATTATGAAGTCGATGGCCATACTCTAGAACTGCCTGCGCAACAAGTGTTTTCGCTCGGCTGCGGTACGAAAAAACAGATCCCGAGATAATCATTTACGTACATTCTACTTGTGCTCTTTGCAGATAATTTAAAACGTGATATGGGTCGCTAAACCATGTGCAGAATGTTGAATTTGCGAGCGAGCCAACATGCAAATAGCGTCTTTGAGTGTTATCTGCAGAACGAACGAACTGTTGGTGATGGACGTAAGGTAAACGATGATGACGGTCAAAGCACAAGGCATTGACCCACAATGTGACCCATTTTGGAGATTTTTTTTTGCTACACCGCTCGTAACTTTGTCGCTGTCGAAATGAAATAAAGATTTGTTTGCTATACCTTATAATTATTGTTATCTTGTGCCTATTTTTCAATAGGTTGTATTTAAGCACGAAAATGATTTAAAAATACTTAACGTTTTATCTATATTCACCGCTCTCCAGTAAAAGGAAAGGTTAGTGATGATTTTAAGAGTAATTTTATTCCAAAAACTATTAATAAAAAAACGGTCATAGAGGTAAAAAAGTGTGCACAGATACGCCAGTAAACCCTTATTTATTACGAGGCTGTTCTGAAGCTAACCATACGCGAATCTCCACGATCTTGGACACCGGATAAATTATTTTATAGAGCATTCGAAAATATTTGAAGTTTTGCATTTCGTTACGAAATTTATGGTTTTTCTTATTTTTTGCATTTCTTCCGATGTGTCAAAAACAGCCTTGTTGTATGCTAGTAGTAGAAGTAGTATAATATATCGTAGATATTTACTATTAGGAGGGATATGAATATATAAAGAATGTAAAAAATCACGATCTCTCTCTTGTGATCGATTTCGGATTCGATTCAGATAGGTTAAGTGCTCCAGTATTTGGCCAACTTTCAAATGCAAAAACAATGATTTAATGAGGAAGTAAAAATCGTAAAAGTTTTTAATAAATCATAAAAAAAATCAGAAAACTGTAAATCTACCTTTCTTCGGTAGTGGTTTCCTTATTATCGATACCTGTGGAGCTATTGGTAGGATATTTTGACGGCATTGTATAAATATTTTCATATATTGGAAAATATTGATGTAAATGCAACCAAACGTCTTGTACAGGTAGTAATCATGTGTAGCTACTAACAAACACAATTTTGGGGATTCTATATAAGATTTTACGGAAATATTTAAGCGTTTTGTTATAAACGTAAAGTTTGTGTATTAGAAGCGATATAGAAACTACTATATATCATTCTTTCTTTTCTCCTTATTCGCAGCGATTTTTGCAAAATTAATAAAACACTTCCATGAGATTCAAATTATTTCAGTAATTATGTTCGAGCAGTTTTGTCGAGTGGTTTCGAAATGATGACCATTTTCGAAAACGTCGTTGCTCATTTTCGAAAACGGTTGGAGTAACGCCGTAGCGCACGTCCTTGATTCGTGTTTTGTGTATCTGGATGGATGAAAGGAGGAGATAAAGAAAGAATTCCGAGACAGTGACATATAACCCTGAATTCAGATCAATTGTTTAAAAATTTAAGCAATTTGTTGCGCTTGACCCGGTGTGCGCAAGATTCTGGCTCTCCCATTCACTCTTACAAAAAAAAATTTCGATACAAAACTCTTTCTCTCAAATGTGTTGTCGTCCTTTTTCGCCAGCGAATCGACGCTTTCATCTCGCTCTTTCGCTTCCGCTCGCTCTTTGGTCTGGTGCACAATGGAGGCTGGAGATGCCTTGCTCAAAGCTGCTTTGACAATTTTTTGACAGTTTTTTGTTATTATTGTTGTTTGCTATTAAAAAAAACAACAAACAGCTACGCCGGTGTGTATTACGAAAAAATAACTAAATTTTCCTCCCTTGCGCGTAACAATAGCGACGATCCTTTACCCTAGAATATAGGGAGGACCAGCCAGCATCCAGCCACTTCATCTGGCCAAAGTGCTTACCACCAAGGCCAGGGAAAACACACCAAAAAAACGTCCGACCGTGAATGCTTCGGACGACGCGTCCCATTGTTTACATCAACAGTGGGGGTGTTTTGGCCGCAAAAATTGTTTGAAAAGTCTGGTTGTTTGGTATGAAATAGTGTGTTTTGCTTAAAAAGTTCCAAAATGTCTGCCGAATTAAGAATTGTGAAGCTGTTCGAGGAAGTCTTGGTGAGTGCATAGATTTCTCGGCATCGTCCACTCGTTTGTGCAGCACCCTAATCGTGGCGTTCCTTTGCAGGAGGATAAAAACATCGTGCCAAGCTTCGACGAGGAGGAACAGCGCAAAAAGACTGAGGAGGGCTACAAAAAGATTGGGGCACTGTTCGGTGCGATGACGCCGGAAGTGAAGGAAGCATCGATCCGCAGCTACCTCGGCTACGTGGCCTCCGTGAACCATCAGAACCGGGTGCATAACTACCTGCAGGTGATGAACCGGATGGTGGCGTTGAACATCATTCCGGCCAAGCTGCTGTGCGATCAGCTCATGTGCTCGGACAAGCTGGTGTACAAAAATCCCTGCTTCTGGATCGAGGCATTCCAGCTGATCCGGAAGGTGATCGGAGGGGTGGACTACAAGGGCGTGAGGGAAATTATGAAATGCTGCAAAGAGAAGGCGCTTTCGTTTCCGGCCAACGTGAGTGTGAATATTTTGCCGCAGCTGCTCGAGCTGGTCGAACTGATCGAGCATATCTTCAACCGCAATGCCTGCCTGCTGCCGGCGTACTTCATCATCAACGAGATCAAGAAGACCGACTACCAAAACATGCACTGGCGGGTGTCGAATCTGACGGCGAACTTCATCGAAGAGTTCGTGTCGGTCGCACAGATGCTGTCCATAATCGGCCACTCGTCGATGCTGCCGATCGTAGAGCATTCCTCGTACGCGGACAATCTGATCATCCCGTGGAAGCTGGATCCGGACACGCTCAAGCTGTCGCTGAGGGGGAACCTGCCGTACGACGAGGAACTTCTGCAGCCCCAGGCACGCTTGCTGCGCTTCGTTCTGCAGCAGCCTTACTCGCGCGATATGGTGTGCTCGATGCTGAACTTCCAGAAGCAGCAGAAGCAAAAATGTGCCGCCCTCGAGGAGCAGCTGGTGTGGTTGGTGTTGAACGCGATGGAATATTCGGAGAAGGAGGGTGCACAAGGCCAAAACACGGCCACTGGCAGCGGGATGGGCGAGCACGATAACGATCAGAGCCACACGCAGTGGATATGGTTGCACCTTAGCTCGCAGCTCATCTACTTCGTGCTGTTTCAGTTTGCAACGTTTCAGAACATCGTCAACACGCTGCACGAAAAGCTGGCGGTGCGCAATTTGCGACGCGGCCGGGATCATCTGATGTGGGTGTTCCTGCAGTACATTTCGGGCAGCATCCAGAAGCACTCGATACTTAACTTCCTACCGATACTGAAGCTGTACGACATACTGTACCCGGAGAAGGAACCGTTGCCGGTGCCGGACTACAACAACCCCTACTGCACTCACCAGATGGCACCGACCTGCATCTGGATCCATCTGATGAAGCGCGCTCAAACGGAGAACTACAACATCAACCGTCCGATACCGATCGCGCTGCGGTTGCACTTTGAATATTTGCAGCATCTGGCCATGCCCAGCAACAATCCGACGCTCTTCATGGGCTCGGAGTATCGGTTCGCGTTGCTCTGCAACGCGTACTCCACCCAAACGGACTACTTTTCGCGTCCGATGCAGGCCCTGATCGACACCATACTGGGCAACAGCAAAAATCCGCAGGCGAACATGGTGGGCGGTGGAGTGCAGCCGTTACCGACGGCACCCCTCTCGATGCGCGTGCTCGACAGCCTAACGATACACAGCAAAATGTCGCTCATACACAGCATCGTGATGCACATGATCAAGCAGGCGCAGAACAAAAGCTCCATCCCGAACGGGAACAACATGGCGCCGGCGCTGGTGGAAACGTACTCACGGCTGCTCGTTTACACCGAGATCGAATCACTCGGCATCAAGGGGTTCCTGGGGCAGCTGCTGCCGCAGGTGTTCAAGTCGCAAGCTTGGGGTATTCTGTACACGCTGCTCGAGATGTTCTCCTATCGGATGCATCACATCCATTCGCACTACCGGGTGCAACTGCTGACGCATCTGCATTCGCTCGCGTCGGTACCGCACACTAACCAGATGCAGCTTCACTCATGGTGAGTAACAATGGCAGCGTATTAAACATCGCTATTCACCGGCTTCACATGGCTAACTTAACACGAACGCTTTTTTATATTTAAATCTCATTTTACCGTATCACTTAGTTCAATTCTATTTTATGCGATTCTATGTTCTATGCTTTATGTATCCGTTTTTTTCTTTTCAGCGTTGAATCAACGGCTCTACGTTTGATAATCGGGCTTGGTTCGGTCGAGGTGCAGGCCCAGCTCTCCCGGTACGTCAGTGAACCGAAACCCCCCGGCAACATCGTGTCGGGCGAAAGCGAAGAACTGAACCGTGCGCTCATCCTAACGCTCGCCCGCTCGATGCACATCACCGGCACCGGGAATGATCCGCAGTCGAGCGCGTGGTGTAAGGATCTGCTGCAGAACATTATGCTCAACACGCCACACGCCTGGCCGCAGCACACACTCTTCTGCTTCCCGCCGGTGCTGAACGAGTTCTTCATACAGCACAACATACCGAAGGAAAGCAAGCAACTGCTGAAGAAAACGGTCGACGAAGAGTACCGCAACTGGGCGTCGATGACGAACGAGAACGACATCATTGCCCATTTCGGCATGACGGTGAACCCGCCGCTGTTTCTGTGCCTGGTGTTTAAGATGATTATCGAAACGGATGGCATTAGTCCAGTGGCGTACAAGTGAGTGGAAGTTAAACGGGCGCAGGTCGCCTCAGCAGAATCATTGTTGAAATCATCTTTGCTGTTTTTGCTTTCGCAGGATACTCGAACGCATTGGTGCCCGCGCACTGTCGACGCATCTGCGCAAGATGTGCGACTATCTGCTGTTCGAGGTGGCCAACTCGGGTGGTGGTGCGCACGTGAACAAGTGCGTCGACACGATCAACGATATGATCTGGAAGTACAACATCGTCACGATCGATCGGCTCGTGCTGTGCCTGATACTGCGCACGCTGGACGGCAACGAGGCGCAGGTTAGCTTCTACATCATTCAGCTGCTGCTGCTGAAAACGACCGAGTTCCGCAACCGGGTGCAGGAGTTCATCACGATCAACTCACCGGAACACTGGAAACAGAACAACTGGCACGAGCGCCATCTAGCGTTCCACCAGAAGTTCCCGGAGAAGTTTGCACCGGACGAGTCCGTTTCGCATCCCACGCTGCCGGTCTACTTCGGGAACGTTTGTTTGCGCTTCCTTCCCGTGCTGGACATCATCGTGCACCGGTACCTGGAGGTGCCGACGCAGCTGAGCAAGACGCTCGACGTGATACTGGATCATTTGGGTTCGCTGTACAAGTTCCATGACCGTCCCATCACGTACCTGTACAACACGCTGCACTACTACGAACGGAAGTTGCGCGATCGACCACAGCTGAAGAAGCGTTTGGTAAGTGACGGAGCACGGTTTGTTGGTGTCATCAAAAGTTTTACACAAGTTATGCTTTTGTTTTGATGTTTAGGTTGGTACGGTTGTGGGTTCGCTTAAGGATGTGCGACCGGAGAACTGGGCGCTGACCGAAGCATACCAGGCGTACATGATGACGAAGGAGTCTGACAACGTCAACTGGGTGCCGGAGTTGAGCTATTACGTCAATCTTGTGCGACGCATGCAAGACAGTATCCTTTTACGGAAAACCAATTGCCGTTGCATGATGGTGTCATTTATATTTGTATTATATGTATTATATATGTGTTATTCCTATGCCTCACTGTGCAATAAGCAGAGGAGTTTGACCCTTTTTTAAACCCCAACACGCTGTTTTCCTTAGCTATGAACCCTTCTCTCCCACCAGCTATGGATGGTAAGAACATATTCTCCGGGACCGACTGGCGTTTCAACGAGTTCCCGAATCCACCGGCGCACGCACTGTACGTGACGTGTGTGGAACTGCTCGGTCTACCGGTCGGACCGAGCGTGGTTGCGAACAGCATCATCGATGTACTGGTCAAGGGTTACACCGTCGTTCCGAACAGTGTGGTCCACAGCTGGACTAACACGATCGGGCTGATCATGGCGGCACTGCCCGAAGCCTACTGGAGCGTCATTTACGAGCGCATGCAGGAAGCGCTCAACTCGAAGGCGATGAAGGAATGGTCGTACCGTCAGAGCCCGTTCGTGATGTTCAACTTCAAGGTGGTGAAGGAGGCGATGCTCGATCGAAGCTACGTGACGGTGCTCGCGATCGTGCACAGCATCTTCCATCACTTCGGCATCGGTCAACTGGCCACCATTACTGAGTGAGTTTGCTGGGTTGTGAGTGAGTTTGCCAACGTTCCTTCATCTAATAACCGCACCTTTCTACGCCATCGTACAGGTCGATCAAGGAGAAATTGAAACCATTGGTGCACACCGAGTACCAGCTGATCTATCTCTGCCACGTGGTCGGACCGTTCCTGAACCGGCTCAGCACCGAGCGGGCCCGGGCCGTCTCGGACATTACGCTCATGCTGTACGAGCTGCTGGAGCAAGTGGACAAGGCACAGCCGACGCAGCCGCTCCGCTACATGGATCCGATCTGCGATCTGCTCTACCACATCAAGTACATGTTCGTCGGCGATACGATGAAAACGGAGCTGGAAGCAATTATACGCCGTTTGCGGCCGGCACTGCAAATGCGGCTGCGCTTCATCACACGCCTCAACGTGGATGAAATTGGTGTCGATCAGAACGCGACCGGTGCGCAGGGTGTGGCAGCAAATGCGGCACCAGGAGCACCGGCCACCGGTTCCACCGCACCCGGAACTGGCACGTCAGGGATCGTTGCTCCGGGACCGGGTGGGAATGTGACCGCCGGGGCAGGACCACAGCAAACACAAGTCGGTGCTGGTGGGGTTGCAGGTAGTGGCGGTGGTGTTTCAAATCCAAACGTAGCGCTACAGCAGCAATTGCAACAGCAGCAGCAACAGATGGGCCAGGGCATGCAAACCCATCATTAATGTAGAATAGACTTCCGCCGACAGACATCGTGACAAATCATCCGTTATTGGAGACATTTTCTCAGTAAGTTATAGACTCAGTAAGCTATAATATTGTAATAAACATTTAACACGATACACCACTACTAATAAGTGAGAAGATAATAGTTTTCTTTCGTCATTCTTTTTTTTAAATATAGGTGTCAGTTTTAATATGATATTATGAATATTTCACATCCACTTCCTAATATCACCATGATAATAGTTAGACTTGATGATATCTCTACTTCCCATAACCGCATCGTGATTATTAGCCAACAGAAAAATATGTAGAAACCGTGCTCTTGGATATTTCGAAATTTATTTTCAGATTTATAGGAATAATAGGATTTATGAATCAAACTAGAATGTATCTATCTTAACTTTTCTTATTATTGTTACTATGAGGGACGAACGGGACGAACATTGCTTTCAGTAATCTGTGTTGTCCTTTTGGCTACCTTTTTAAGGCTAGCATGTCGTTCGTTCTTTTACCTGGGTTTGACACCTCTGGCCTTCTTGATTAAGTATTCAATGAAGTACGCTATGGTTAGGATGACACCCGACGCGATTTCAAGGACGTATAACGCGTGGATGGCCTACTTCGAGCGTCGCTCAAACTTCACCATAATCGGGTCCTTCGTGCGCAAAATGATATCAGCAACAAAGACCAGCTCCTCCCGTGTCGTCACCGGCAGGATGCGAAAATTCATCAGTATCGCTGCCAGCACCGTCTTCAGCTCCAGTATAGCAAACCGTTGACCGATACAGTTCCTTGGGCCGGCACTGAACGGTACGTACGCGTACGGGCTCCGCTCGGTCACCTGCTCCGGCGCAAATCGCTCCGGATCGAACCGTTCCGGGTCGGGAAAGACGGCCGGGTCACGGTGCAGATCGAAGATGTGTACGTTGAAGAGCGTATCCTTCGGCACCAACCGGTCACCGAACATCGTATCCTCGCTGATGTTGCGTGAGATGAAAGGCACCGGCGGGTACAGCCGGAGCGATTCCTTCAACACCATGTCCATGTACTTCAGCTCGTTGTAGTCACGCTGGGTGAACTCGTCCGCGTCGGAATCGGAGCGAGAGGCGCCGATCTGCTGTAGCTCTTCATACAGACGCTGCTGCACCTCGGGGCTGTGTGCCAGCAGGAGAAGTGTGAAGATGATGCCAGCTGACGTTGTATCGTGGCCTTCAAACATGAACGTGTCCACCTCTTCGCGAATACCTTCCTCGTCGATCTGCTCCTTCGCTTCGGCAGCTAGCAGCGTGTCCAACATGGCGTAGCGTTGTTTGAGATTTGTGTAGCTGTGTATGGGATGAGTAAAATGTATCACCTCCTACGATGACCGAAGTACTTATATACTTCTTACATATTTTCCTCCGAGAAGTCACCAATGTTTCGCACGTTCTGGTGAAACAGTTCGCGTCTCTGCTGTATGATAGAGCGGGTGAATGCGTGCACCGGTTGCAGAAGCTTGCGAAATTTGGCCTGCAATCCGGTCAGCTTGTAGTTGAAGTCCTCAAACAGCCAAGGATTCATGAGCCGCTGCAGTAGCATGGTACCAATGCCTTCGATTCTACTACGATACTCGTTCGCTAGCGTCATCGAATCCAACTTAATGCCCATCGCCGTCTCTGAAATGGATAGCAATGAGTGTATCATATTTCCTGCAGAGCACGCTCCTTTGTCACTTCATACCGCAAATGGTGTTCAGCGTGAACTTGGTAGCGACAGGTTGTAGCGCAACCGGTGTGCCTTTCTCCGCGAACGGCTCCAGCTGTGCCACCAAACTTCGGCACTCCTCCTGGAACGTCAGCAGAAAGCTAGGCAAGATGTTGAAGTGAAACGCGGGCGTCAGGATCCGCCGACGGTGTTGCCATTTGGCACCGGTGCTGTTCAGCAGGCCGATGCCGAGAAAATCGTGCGTCAAGCTGTATATCAAGCCCTTCTCGATGAGCTTCGGACTGGACAGCAGCGGTTCGACGTCCTTCGCCTGGATGGCGTTCAGATTGAGCAATCCGCGCACCAGGATGCGGTACGTGTCGCCGTACTTGGCGGCCCATCCACGCGGCAGCTGGAATGTGCGTCGTTGGTCGTTGAACAGTAGGTTGTGCGCGTTACCAAGCAACGGTAGGGCTTTGGGTCCGGGAAACTTCTTCCCGGCACGGTACGCCGTCGAAAACTGAACGCGCAGTTCGAGGAGGACGAGCACGAGCACAACGGCTAGCAGCACCAGGGTCAAGATGTCCATCTCTTCTGGGACGTTTCGGAACACTAAACGCTGCGGTCCCGTCGTGCCTGGCAAAATATGTGCTGTGTGGACTTCGGCTGGTGGGATGCGTTCCGTCCGGCTGATATGGGAGCATGACGGATGCAAAATTGGTACGATAGGCTGCGCATACTGACTGACCCCCGGGGGCTAGCGACCGATTAAGGAAGTGTGATTCCGACGATCGTGTACTCAGGAAAGTTTAATGGTGTTCATGCCGGTTCGGATCGTTTCACCTGACTTTGAGTTAAAAATATAGTTATTGTTTCATAAATTTGGTTTACTTAATAATTTCGATATTGGTGCCGGAGACATTCAATGCTCAAAAAAGTAATTGACTGTATTTAACAAATAGTTCTTTTTGTTTTGTCAACAGTTCATAATCGCTCGCTCCATGTACTGGCGTCTTGGCCCAGCTTCACTGATAGTGAGACTTCTCGCCATTCTCGTACGTAAACAACTAGTATGATAACACGCTCCGAGTACAGGATCCAGTTGTGCTCCTGTGCGGCTCGCTCACGCTTCGCTTTTCGAATCGTACCTTCAGTGGCGTTGAAGCGCGCAGCACCAGATCAGCGATGAAGCGAATTTCCGTGCGCTTCGTTACGGGCAGAACACGATAGCGCAGCACCAGATAGGCAACCACTGTCTTAATCTCCAGCAGTGCATACTTCTGCCCGATGCAGTTCCGTTGGCCCGCACTGAAGGGAACGTACGCGTACGGGTTACGTTTTTCCGCCACCTCCGGCAGAAACCGATCGGGATCGAACCGGTCCGGATCGGGAAATTGCTGCGGATCGCGGTGCAGATCGAAAATGTGCAGATTGGCGATGGCACCCCGGGGGATGGACCGTCCGTCCGGCAGGACGATCTCATCCGTGACTTGCCGCGAGATGAACGCAACCGGTGGCCACAGGCGGAAGCACTCTTTCACCACCCGATCGAAGAATTTCAACGAGCTCAAATCGTTCGGTGACAGGTGCCCGTCGCCAGTGGACCTTTCGGTGTGCAGTTCGTGCAGTTCCTGATAAAGACGCTCTTGGATTGCGGGCTCCCACGAGAGCGTTAGAAAGATGAAGACGAGCGCGGAGCCGGTTGTGTCGTGTCCCTCGAAGGTGAACGTGTCGACCTCCTCCCGAATGCCGTCCGCATCGATGAGTCCACGCATTTCCGCCGCCAACAAGGTGTCCAGCATGGCGTACCGCTTCTTGGCACCAGAAGAGCCGCCGTAAAGATACTGATCGTCGTCGATGGGCTCCTCCGTGGTGCTGAGATCGTTCAGCTTGCCCTGCGCGAACAACTCGCGCCGCTGAGTAATGATTGCGGACGTGAAGATGTGCAGTGGTTTGAGGAGGCGTTGAAATTGACGCATGTACCCAAACAGCCGGTACGTCCAGTCCACATACAGCCAGGGACGCACCGCACGGTTTAACAGCATCTCGCCGGCCTTGTAGATGCCTTCGCGATATTCTACGGCACCATCCAGCGTGTCCAGTTTAACACCCATTGAAGTTTCTGTTTGATCGAAGCAGGCATAGAAAATATTGTTTGACTGAGGAAGGGGATTCGTTAGGGATATTTGCACCCATTGAAGATTCTGTTTGATCGAAGCAGGCACAGAAAATATTGTTTGACTGAGGAAGGGGATTCTTTAGGAAAACATGCAAATTGTACACACCACAGATAGTGTTTAGCGTCAGCTGAGACATTGCGGCCGGCAAGTCAACTTCCACAGCAGTTGTGCCCTTCCCTCGGGTATCAATCCGTGCGGCAAGTTTTTCCGTTTCCTCGCAGAATGCACGGTGGAAACCGTTGAGTATGTTGAAGTGGAAGGTTGGCGTAAGGATGCGCCGTCGCTGGAGCCACTTGGAACCGGCACTATTCAGCAGACCAACGCCAACGAACGGATGCAGGAACCGGTACAGCAGACTTTTGTCCGTGTTTCGTCCACCGCTGAAGAACGGTTCGGCCAGCTCACACTGCGTTATGTTTATCCCAAAGAGGCGGCTGTTAAACCACATCCTGTACGATCCGCCGTACAAGTTGGTCCAGTACCGGAACGCTTCGAACGTTTTTGCTGCATCTAAGCCGCGCGTATTATACATCGTGCCTATCAGTGGCCATACGGGAGGTCCTGGAAACTGCAGAATGGCAGCGTATGTTGCACAACGTTTATCAAGCACGTCCCAAACTATCCAAAGCAGTAGCGCTAACGCTATGAGAATGGCCGGAATCAGTACCGGCGAGAAAACTGCGCTCCATTCGGATGCCATTTTGATACTGAATGCAGAAAACAGGAACACTTTTTACTGTTCGCAAGCTGACGTTGTTTACATGATGGGCTGAAGGCGCTGCCGATAAGAACGATGCACTTTCCGTTATTGATTATGATACGTTCGGGACTTTGTTCTTACTGATAGATTGTGATGTTTGTAAGCTAGCCATAGCGTAGGTCAAGGTTTACTCGCGTGGGCTACAGAATTTCTTCACTGAATTTACATTCTAAACTTACCAGCGTAAAGCACTTGAAGCCAAGGAATTCAACACAAACCACCATTAGCACTAACACACATTGCACAGTGCCTAAAGTTATTATGATAGCGCCTCCACCTATCGTCGCTCCACTCGCACCTTGAGCGGAGTTTTCGCACGTAGCACCAGATCGGCCATGAAGACGATCTCTTCCCGTCGCGTGACCGGTACGAGACGAAAACGCTGCAGCAACGCCACCAGCACCGTCTTGATCTCGAGCTGCGCAAACTTCTGTCCAATGCAGTTTCGCGGACCCGCGCTGAACGGAACATACGCGTACGGGTTCCGTTTTTCCGCCACCTCCGGCAGGAACCGATCGGGATCGAAGCGTTCCGGGTCGGGGAACTGGTGCGGATCGCGATGCAGATCGTAGATGTGAATGTGCGTGATGGTGTTGTGCGGAAAGGTAGCTTTATCTGGTGGAGAGGTGAAGAAACAGTCGTGATCGTTTCACTACTGCCCGCCCGGTAGAAGATCTTACCGACTGCCAACTCTCCGGTTGTGGTACGCGAGATGAATGCAACGGGCGGGTACAGCCGAAGGGATTCTTTGATCACACGATCCAGGTAAGCGAGGCTCTGGTAGTCTTGGACGGTAAGTCGCACGGCATCGCTGCTGGGTCTGCCATGGACTCGTTCCAGCAGCTCCCGTATCTCATTGTAGCACCGTTGCTGTGCGTCTTGTTCGATCGCAAGCAGTACGATCGTGAACATGATGGCCGCTGCCGTCGTATCGTGTCCTTCGAACATGAACGTGTCCACCTCCTCCCGGATGCCTTCCTCGTCGATCTGCTGCTTAGATTCGGCCGCTAGTAAGGTATCCAGCATGGCGTATCGTTGCTTGTTTCCGAAATACCTGTGTTGTAGCAGAGTGTCGTGAGTAGTTTTCAAGGAGTGTGTTACAGGGCGGATATTAATGACATTGCACTCACATATTCTCCTCACTGTTCGTGTCTGTTAGCTGGAGAGCGTGAAAGTTTTGACGACGCTGACGAATGATGCTGCGCGTGAAGTAGTGTATGGGTTTCAACGACTCCGCCAGTGGTCCATCGTATCCTAGCAGGCTGTAGACTCGATCGTTGTACAGCCATGGTGACATGGTGCGATGGACCAACATTTCACCGACCTCGTACACTTTCTTCTTATACTCGTCCGCCTCGTCATAGGCGTCCAACTTCACGCCCATGGCCGTCTCTGAAGCAAAAGACCCATTATCTTTGAGAAGTCTAACTGCGAACTCGCATCGAACACTTACCGCAGATCGTGTGCAGCGCGAAGCTAGTCACGATCGATTGTAGCACAATCTCCTGCACCCCGTCAGCAACGTGTTCCAGCTGGTGGACCAGTTTCTCGCTCTCCTCCTGGAAGATGGTCAAAAATTTCGGCAATATATTGAAGTGGAAGGCGGGCGTAAGGATGCGCCGACGTTGCTGCCACTTGGTGCCTTTACTGCATAGCAGTCCATCGCCCATCAGCGGATGCAGGAACTTGTACAGGATGCTCTTTCGTGTGTGCTGCGTGCTGGACAGGATCTTTTCGGCCTCCTTCGTGCGAATGATGTTCAGTATCACCTTCCCGTCGATCCACTGGCGATAGGAGGCACCGAAGCGGGCGGCATTCTCACGGGCGTAAGCGAACGTTTGAACTGCGGCGCAAACCGTGGGTCTTTTATGATCGGAAGTTTTGCTTACGGAAAGGATGCTTAACTTACCGGGGTTTTTGAACAGCAACTCAAACAAGTTTCCAAACACCGGCACCATCCTTCCGCCCGGATAACGTTTCGCCGCTCGATAGCCATCCGTTTGCTTCGACTGAAAGTCGCGCACCAGCAGCACGGCGATGCAGCTCCCAAGCATGAGCACTAGAACCGTGATCAACATCTTGGCGCTGCTCGATGGCCCACCGCGTTGATTCACTAATCGGATCGGTCCGCCTGATTAGAAGTGTATCGCTCGACTAACCGTAGTCAAGGCTGCTGATGTGTGCTATACAGATCATGCTCGAATCCTGACCGCCCCCCCCCCCCCCCCTGTCGAGGAAGTAATAAAGGTGAGTTCTGTCCACGTGGGTGGAGGGGGATGATGCGTCGCCACCATATAATCACCATAATCGGTGCAGGTACTTGCCCTCGGTTAACGCGCAGGGGGCAAAGGTGCGCACTGCAGTTCAAACGTGGGATTGGATCGTATAGAGATGAATTAGAGTGTGAATGGTACACCGCTGAAACAGGTCAACAGGTTGCCACGCTTGTGAGGTGCGCCTGTTTCAAACTCTCCGGCTCTAGGTGAAAGGACTACCCGGCGCGTTTTTATCGCGATCGGGCGGATTTTACTTCATACTGGATGCGGTAATTATTTATAGATCGGTCATATTGTGAGCTATTAATCGATAAACCGGCTAGCTGGGTCACATTATTAGCACGTTCATTGTGATATCTACAGATTACATTTCAGGTAGGTTTACTGACTACACTTGCAAATTGTCTATTGAGATTAAACTCTGTATTATATTCGCATCAGTCGTTTTTTATCAAATAACTTTTTTATATTAGTAAAACCATTTAGGTTTGCATTGTCATTTTTATACATCAACTAGTTGCCTGTTGTTGGAGTACTGAGTGATCGCTACAATTGTCTTCCCATATGATCCGTTGACAAAAAGCCGCGTATCGATGACTCGTGTTGATCGATTCCCGTTCACACGTCGATATGAATATTCATCAGGTGCGAAGTGTCCGGCGATCGACCGACTCTCGTCAACAGCTTGAGATAATTGCTTACCAACCAGTAATGGAATGATTGCCGCCTGTGTTGTGTGTTGATTGGAAAAGCAAAACAGAAGAAAACATTAAAATACATGAGAAAACCGTTCGGGAAATGATCCGCGTGCGTACGTACCACAGCAGAAACTCGAAGCGCAACTTGCGGAAGGTGACCCACAGAAAGTTGCGGACATCGCGGCGTGACGGGCAGAGTGCGGCCAGGGCGCAGCGTGCCATGATCCTGGGCCGATCGATCGGATCACCGTGGTCGCGTGCGATCGAGCGGATCGTGTTCAGGTTGCTGTAAAGCATGAGTAGTTGGCCGGTTTAATGCACCATTCGACAGTAAGTGGGTTTTGCCGTTTTTGCCTTTACCGAATGACTAATATCAGGTTCCGTGGCATGGACTTTAGTGTGCCCATGATGCGGTCAAAGTGTTCCTTCGCCTGCTTCGCCATATACGCAAGGTCCTGCTCAGTGAGACGCGTGGCAAACTTTCCCGTTCCTTTCATCTCCAACGGGCGCTGTAGTAGTATTTCAGCGAACGTACGATAGTCGGCAACATTCAGCGCGTTCGAGTATCGCTCCATGGCGGCATAATCGCGCAGTACGATAGCCTCCCAAAACCGGCAAAGGTTCTGCCGCACATCCGGCGCTAGCTGCTCGTAAAGTCCGTGATCAAGCAGTACTAGCTGCAGGCGCTTCGCATTGCTTGGATCTTTGCGTACAAACACGTTGCCAGGATGAGGATCGGCATGTACGAAACCGGTCGAAAAAATTTGCTGCCCGAAGGTGGTGAACAGCTGGCGATCTATCTCGGCAAGATCCAGCTGCATGGCGGCGATCGCATCACGGTCGCTTACTTTGCACCCATCAATGTACTCCGTGGTTAAGATGCGTTCGTTCGTCAGATTCCACAGGACTTTCGGTACGTACACGTAGCGGAAGCTTTCCAGATCCTTCGCGCATTGTTCAGCGTTTTTGCCTTCGTGCACAAAGTCAAGCTCCTCACGGAGCGTTCCCTGCAGGTCGTCAATAATCCAGCCGAAATTGTAGTTCTTGTGTATCAAAGCGACGAGTCGCTGCAAGAACATGATCGTACGCAGGTCACCATCGAAGCGTTTGCGTAAGTCTGCATACTGCACCTTAACCGCCACCTCTTCACCGGTTTTTGTGACCGCACGGAACACCTGTGCCAAGCTGGCGGCTGCTATCGGTTCGTACTGGAAGCTCGCGAAGACATTTTCCGGTGGGTCGCCGAAATCTTCGATGAACAGTGAACGCACCTCATCGGGTTGGCGGGTAAGACAACGATCTTCCAGCTGTCTTAGCGTCTCGACGTACTCCTTTGGTATTATGTGATTGACGGCAGCAACACCCTGGCCAATTTTAATGTAGAGTCCACCGTTTGCGAGACACCCGTCGAGCAGCTTGTTCGCCGAGCGTAGATGTATCTGCGGAAGTATTTGTTCATACTGTTCGTCGCCCTCCTGCAGGCCTCGCAAACTCCAGGCGTAATCCACCGAAATACTGAGCCCGATGCCGAACGAGCGGAGGAATCGCTGTGCACCTTGAATGTTTTCAAACCCGTTCACTGCACCATCGTAGGCGGCCGCACCCGTTATGCTGCCGGCGACACCTGCTGCTAGGGCACGGGCTACAGAACGGCCTGCTTTTGGTGTAGCATTTTCCAGCGGGCGGGAAGAGCTGTAGAGCCGTTGTGAAGTTTTACTGACTGCTGACCAGATACGTTTGGCCATTTCCCAGGATAAAGGTGTTCTTTTCAACAAACTTGTGATACGCAGAAAAACTTGCGCATTTTGCAGCGGTAGGGTTTGTTTACGTAATTTTGTTCGGTTTAAGATTTGTTTACAAACAGTGACAGCTGATCGTGAAAGCCGGGTTGGAAAAGATTTTGAAGCATTTTTTTTGGCATTGGAGAAGGGACAAGTATGGAATATCATTTCAGGGGGTTCTTTTACATTAGATAATTCAATAAATTTAATAAAAATGAAATATGTCTCGAGAAATAAACAAAGAAATTGCATCCGTGTAGTCTCCCCTTTAGACCATATGACAGCAGCTGTCGCGAATACCGGCGCATTCCTCAAACGTCAATTTATGTAAACAAAAACACATGCGTGCGTATGGTATAATTGCGTTTGTTCGGTGAAAAATGTTGTAAAAAAGTGCAATTTATCAGCTTAAGTATGTCTTCTGTAATACTAAATACCCTTCGGAGGTACTGCTTCAGACAGTTTCGCTCGCGGGTCCTTCAGCAGCAACCGTTACTGGTCACGAGCGGATTCCGCGGCTCTCTCGCAACCCTAGCACAGAAGACACACCAAACCAGGGATGAATTTTCGCTCCTCGAAGCAGCTGACAATCCAGATCGATTCGGAACACTCTCACCGCGGGTAGATGAACCGGAAACACCCGACGAAGGCGACCTGGCGGAGGAGGACTTCCTACAGAACAAACCCTTACCTGGACAGAAGCTGTCCGTTCGTCAGTATGCCGATTTGATAAAGGATCATTTGAAAAACAATCGCATCCGCGAGGCAATCGATGTGGTCGAGGTGCGGATGAAGCAGGACCGCGTGAAACCGGTCAACTACCATTTCAACCTGCTAATCGGTGGTTGTGCAAGGGTGGGATACAGCAAGAAGGCCTTTCAGCTGTACAACAAAATGAAGCAGCACGGGTTGAAAGTGACCGGTGGGACGTACACCTCGCTGTTCAATGCCTGTGCCATCTCACCGTTCCTGGGCGATGGGTTGAAGCGCGCCAATCACCTGCGCGAGGTGATGCTCGAGAAGCGATACGAGCCAAACGAATCGAACTACAACGCGATGATCAAAGCGTACGGTCGGTGCGGTGAACTGAAGATCGCGTTTCAGCTGGTTGACGAGATGGTGGCACGCAAAATGTCCATCGGTACCGATACGTTCAATTTTTTGCTGCAGGCCTGCATCACCGATAGAGAGTACGGATTTCGGCACGCGCTGCTCGTGTGGCATAGGATGCACCGGATGCGGATACAGCCGGATCGGTACGCGTTCAATCTGCTGCTGCGGTGCGTGCGGGATTGCCAGCTCGGTGATCTAGAGACGACCGAGAGGGTTATTGAACAAATTCTTAGCGGAAGCGTGAATAGTGGTAGCGTAGATAGTCACAAAAAGGAACTTCCTGCGATCGAAGAACGAGTGCTTCCGGAAGCTTCAGAAGAACGGGATAGTTTGGAAAGCACATCAACACAAGCCGCTAATGTTAGTAACGAGCTAAGTGAACGCTTCACACAAGAAGGTGTTCCGGATTTGCTTTCGTCAAAACCACACCTTGGCAGTTTGGTCAAGCTGGGAGAGGTTCGTAAGCCAGAAGATCGTTTGCTACTTTTGGGTGGATCCTCGAACGTGTTTGCTGAGATGAAACGTTACGGTGTGGAACCGGACATCCGTACTATAACGGAGATGCTGGACGTGATTCCACCTACATATGCGGCCGAAAAATTGCTACTGTCAACAATTAAGCAGCTTAAGTTGCGTTGTGACATCGATTTCTTTAATATTCTCATCAAAAAACGTTCTATGCGATTTGACTACGAAGGGGCGAAGGTATGTGAAGGTTGTGCGCAATGTCAAACGAGCATAATTTGACACTGAACTGTTTTCCACACAGGACGTGCTGTACATGATCGAGGCGGCCAACCTCCAACCGGACATCGTCACGTACGGTGTGCTGGCGCTCGGCTGTCAAACGCAGGACGAGGCACGCTCACTGCTGAAAACAATGCACGAAGCGGACGTGCGCATGAACATCCAAATCCTCGGCGCCATGCTGCGGCAGGGCTGCGCGCGCGGCAACTTCCGCTACGTCACGGAGGTGCTCGACATTGTGCGGCGCGAACGGTTGAAGCCGAACGAGCCGTTCCTGCGGCACCTGGAGGAGTTCGGCAAGGTGTGCGAAAAGCGTGACCGTGAGTATGAAGCGAAACCGCGCAAACGGGGTCGGGAAGAGTTCAAGATGGAGTACAACCGGTACCGGATGCATCTGGACGCGTGGCGTGAGCAGATGGGACTGCAGGGGTTAGCGCTCGATCAGGCGCTGGGCATCGTGCGCGACCATCCGTGGGAACAGTTCAAGGAACGGCAGGCGGATGGGTTTGAGGCGGTCAAAAATCCGAAACTACGCCACAAGCGAAAAAAGCAACACACGATACGCAGGGTCGATGTGGATGCGATCGACGATGGGGCGGATGATGGGACTGGGAAGGTGACCACCGATAGCACGCAGGATGTGAAACTGGTGCATTGAAAGTAATAAACACGCCGTAGAAGGTGCTTAGTGAATTTGGCATACCTTACTATTTCTTAAAGTGGTGATTTTATCATGTATTTTCGTTAACATATTTTTCCATTCTTTATAAAATAGTTGAACAAGCAACATTGTGCAAAATATTTTGTTTCGTTTTGCTTGTTTTGCATGTTGCTTATGCACTTTTGCACACAAAAAAGAAGGATTTTAAAGAAAATCACAGTAAAAAACGATTTAGGTTAAACGGTATGAATTAGTCTTGTAGACCGTAAGACGACAAGCATGATCGCGTAAGCCATAGCAGTAGAAGAAGAAGAAGAAGGTTGAGAATTGAACTTCATGATTCAACATACAGGTGCAGTTATCATGTTGTGATTGTGATATTTTGTGCTACCGTAATGCTATTTGCAAGTGAATTTTTCAAGAGAGAATCAGGTTATTTGATTTTTTGTATGAAATGGATGAATTACCCTTACGTTCAGATAGCATAGTTTCCAGGTTTGATATTTAAATAATGTTCACTTTATTCAACTCTAATCTGAGTAAAACTGGCCTCTCTATATAGAATCAACCGCTTTGGTGATAATTTACCTACCCATCCGCACGCTCCCGCACCGTCGCTCCCAACAACCGCGTGGACATATGTCATGTTCTGTGCAATTCTGTTCCGTGTTTCGTGAGTGTTGAGTGTGCTATGCCTCTCTACGCCCACTACGATCGCGCGCGGTGTCCGTCACAATAATTACACTTTCATATTTGCTAATTCCTACCATTATTAGACTTTGGGATGATATTACAATCTAATGGGTTTCCTTTTTTTGTTCTTGCATATCGGTTTTTGCTACACAATGCTCTTGATGTACATCATAAGACACAATATTTTATTATTAGTATGATCGCTGCGTTTGCTTCCATTCCTCCAATTCGTTCTATTTCTTCCAAATCCGGTTCGCTGAGGGGAAAGTTGTGAATTCTCCCAGTCCTTTTTTTGTGGCCGATTGATGTTTCGTGATTATCGATTTTCATTTCCTCTACTAAAGCCAGTCAGCTTTCCGCTGGGATTCGCTATTAACAATATTGCATTCGTTTTATTTACATATACACTCGCCGCCTGCACAATTCTTCACCCTAAATAACATAAAACATAAACTCTTTCGCAAACGTAACCGTGATTAACATCCAGCTCGCTCTCGTATCGTTCTGCTGCGTTCTCTCCATCCATCCATTTGGTTTTTGTTTCTACACATTACACCCTACAGTTAACGCTAGTCTACTAAAGCTTTGCAACAGGAAGGGGTCTCCACATTTCACTCGTTTCTGTTTTGCTGCGACGCGAAATCGACAAAGTAAATTTCGTTTTGAAAATCAGATTGTGTACATGACCGTTTTGCGTTCGAGTTATGCATTCGTTTGTAGTCTCTTTGCTACGCTTTGCCAACGTGTTTATTCGCGCTTTTCCCTTTGCTGTGTATGTTTGTTTTTCTCTGCTGTTTAGAGTATTAGACTTTTAAAAGTGCTTTAGCACAAACTTTGGTACCGTCGCGTGCCGGGATGGCACGCTCCTCCCACGCACGGTGATTGATACGAGATCGTTCGATCGAAACTGTTCTGAGTTGCGTCACTTTCGAATTTGACAATTCCTTTCCAATAATACTACGTCCCGGGAGAGGTGGCGGTGGATTCGTGTGCATCGCACTTCTAGCGGGATGCGGACACGCATAATTTAGTGGGTTCACTTTGTGTTTCGTTTTAGCGTTTTAGCTCTCTCTCTCTCTCTCTCTCTCTCTCTCACTGGCGCACTTCGGAGGGATGGACTTAGTAGAAGCTGCTGCACCAGGCCGGCTCCGAGTTCGGTAGCGTGACGGCCGGCCGCACGATCATCGGTGCCGGCTGCGTGATCGGCAAGCACTGGAAGACGTAGTTCATGTCGTAGTTGCTGTCCCAGAACTGCTCGCCCCGGCAGTGAAACCGTATCGCCATCTCGATGCGCTGACCCACCTGCACCGAGTTGCCGTGCAGCGTGAAGCTGAACTTGTCCGAGAACCCGTCGCACGAGTTCTCCGCGTACACGGCCTGCAGGTCGGAGTAGCTGCGCCAGTTGTCCAGCGTGTACCGCACGTACACGGACTTGTGGAAGTCGAGATTGCGCACCCGCACCGTGCCCGTGATGGTGAGCGTGATCGGATCCGTGACCGCGGCGTTCTCCAGGTTCACCTGCTTCTCGCGCACCCTATCCAGGAAGCAGGGCAGGGCGCCCGGCTGCTGGAACAGCGGCACCAGCACCCGGTCCGCTTTCGGGCCGAGGCTGAGCAGCTCCGGCATCGGCGGCTCGACCACCGGCGGCTCGATCGTCAGGTCCTCGAACGCCGACTGCGGCACCTTCGGCACCTCGTCCATGAACGTCCGCACGTCCGTCAGATCCAGCCCGAGCACGTCCGCGAACCGGACGATCTTCTTCCGGCCGGGCGTACCGGGGGGCGTTTTGCCCGTCTTCAGCGACGAGCAGCGCCGGATGCGCTGCGGTTTGCTTTCCTCCTCGTCCTCGTCACCGGACGACATCGTGGCCCGTCGGCCATGTTTCCGACCGTTGTCGCCGTCGTCGTCGTCGTCGTTGTAACGGGCGTGGTTGTACCCGGTGCTGCACCCGTCGTCGCTGCGGTCGTCGTTGTGCGACTCACACTGGGTCTGGGGCATGGTGCAATCTTTCAGTATCTGCTCCACCTCCGCTATCTGGATCACGGCACCGCGACCGACCGTCACGGTGGGCTCGCGGGCCGCGTCGTCTTCGTACTTCAGTCCGTGGCCCATCAGTCCCAGCTCCGTGTCGGCATTGATGATCGTGCCGCGCGGCATGATCGCATGCCCATTGCCCATGGTGTGCCCGTGGTGTGGCGCGGTGCACTGCACGCCCCTGTCCGGCACGTCCGTCCCCGTCGGCTCGTCCAGCGGTTCCATCGTGACGTCCTGCAGCGTGCTGTTCGAGTTGGAGCTCATGCCCGTGAAGGTCGAGTGGTTGGATTCGGTCGACTGCGACGGTGGCAGTGACTCCGAGCAGCTGTCACTGTCGATCGTCGCGTGCGCCGCCGCCGCCGTGTATCCCGGCACGTATCCGTTCGCCGTCTGACTAGGTTGACTCGGTGCGGTGAAAGGATTGTTCGATGAGGTAGCTGTTGGCAGGTGTGCGATATTGTCGTCCGTTACTGCTGCGTCTGCTGCTGCTGCCGCGCGATCTCCACTGGCGAGAACTTTGAGATCGGACAGGATACTAGCGCTCGTTATCGTTTGGGTGACGCTCGCGTACGGTCCACTACCCGTGGAGCGCAGCCCACCGGTTACCGGTATCGTACAGTCGTAGAACTCACACCCACTGACCGAGCGCTGCTCCGGATCCGAGCTGTCCGGATCGTAGAACTGACAGTCGGACGAGCTGCTGTGGCTGCTGGCGGCCGAACCCTGCGGCGTCGAGCAGGGGGACGAGCAGACGTAGCCAGATTCGGGTGCTTGCACCACCGGCTCACGCACCGGCGGCACGGTGGACGGATGGCCGGTCGGTGTGGCCGTCGCCGTTTCGATGAGCCGCGTGTACTCGCATTCCTCAACCGGCGAGTTCGGGCTTTCCACCTCCAGACCAAAGTCGAAGCACGAATCGGCCTCGGTCGCAACCATGCGCAGGGGCTGTAGGCTCGTTATGCCCGTCGCGTCACCGGAGGCGTTCGCCGACAGCCAGGTGTTTTCCGTGTGCTCCGGATGCTGCTGCTGATGGTCATCCTGTGCTGTGAGCCGACCTTCGTCATCTTCGTCGTCACCGGCGCTGCCCTGCAAGAGAACGATTCACAGTGAGAGTTAATTGAAGCTTGGCAAGCGCTTGACACTGGAGAAAGTAAGGTCTAGTAACGGATAGGTTCTGATTACTTGATTCTCGATTTTGTTCCGCCTTGTTAGTGGTGTGATCTTCTAACGATCTTCTACTTAAGCGTTCTTTTTAGGCAAGCTACACACGACCGACAAGTGTGTTAACAAGAGTCAACAGGATGAGAAGCATGTACATTCAAACGATAGTGAGGGACGGAAAGCGGAAACACCAAGACAGTCAAACGGGGCGTGCACAACAGGATACCCGAGCCGAGGTCCGAGGGCAAGCAAGCGTCGAAAAACAGAAACAGAATGGCGGGAGATACAGAAAGGAAACAACAAGTGTCGTGTCGCTGAGAGTCAGATCCATGAATCAAACTGGAAGAGTTGATGTGAATCATTGAATGATGGTTCTAGAATCTCCAAGAACTCTTGGATTGCCCCAAGATTCATGAATGTCCAACGATGTATGAATTTCAAACGAATCTTGGAAGATTCATGAACATCCCTGGAGATTCTTACATCCGCATGCATCCATGAATGGAAGATTTATGTATCTGATTCAGATCGATTTGGAATGCTTAAGATACGCCACACTAGAAACAATACCACTATTTGTGTGTCACGTGCAGCGCGGGGGGGGGGGGGGGGCTGTCTTACCTGGGTTCCAAGATTCCGTAGGCGTGACTGCAGGCTGCGGGCGAAGGCTTCGGCGCGGCTCCGGCAAGACATACCGATCGGCAGCAGTGCGGTGATCCCGCACGGTCTGTCAGGTCCAGTCGCTGACGGATCGCCCGGTGTGGTCATGGAAGCAAGGCAGTTTCTGCCGGGACGAAATGAAACGAGAAGGAATCGATCAGTAATGGGCTCGTCAAGCAGCACACGGGAAGCACCTGCAATGTACGTTAAGCGATGGAAGCAATTTCGAATGCTGGCGTGATTAGTATTGGATTAGTTAGTTAAGATCACCGGAGTGAGTTAATCCGTTTAGTTTGATTGTTTCACGTCTAGTGTAGCGATCGGAGTAATGCGATGCCAGATATGGCAAATATCTGTGACACGATTCATTAGGACATTCCTCTGGCATTATCGTCTGATAGTCCGAGCAATTAAGCACTCGAACCACTCAGACACAGATTCCCATTAACGGGCAGAACGGGCAGCATCTCAGCACGGAATAGATTTGCAAAATTGAAGCCACCCGCCCGAGAATGGGAGGGAAAAAAAGCAAATCTGCTAGAAGGTTTTCGTGTTTTCCATGTTTTTTTCACCTCGAAACAGTTCCTTCTCTCTTCGGTTCGGCCGTACAGACACACACACACTTACGCCATACGGCGCGTTACCGCAACGATGGACGAGGGTGCTGTTTTCATGCCGTCTTTTACTCTATTTTCAATTAAATTTATTTATGGCACGAATGGTGCGCCGCGTGCGGGAGCGCCACGGCGAAAAGGCGCCTGGTGCGGTGCTGCTGACGCATGTTTTCTGCCTTCCATCGGGCCTAGAACGCGCGGCCGGTGTAAGAAGGTTGATGAATTAAATTGCGCGCGATCGAGGGCCCCATCGCCGTCGATCTCGAGTGGACGCCCGGCTACTGAACTCGGCCGAGATTTTGCACTGCATCGCCCCTATCGCGTCCGGTGGGAGGCGTGATCCCGGTACATGGCGGGTGCATGGTGTCTTTAGGAGAAATGGTTTTACCAATATTCGTTCGGCGTTTGCGTGCAACTGAGCCACATCGCAAATCAATCGCTCCTACCGGCGTCCGAAGAACCGAAGAGAAATGTTTCAGGCCAGCTAGGCAGGCCACTCTTGCCGTGCCGTGATCCCGAAAATCGTCATTATCGTCATCCGATTTCGTCGTTTCGTACGAACTTTCTATAAATACTGTCGTCTGGCGCCTTCGTACGACGCGCATCATCCGATATTTTTCTGTTCTGTGAACGGCTTTTACGCAAGGCTGTGCAGTATTTTATTGAGACGCGTGCTGAGCTAATGAAGGAAGGCGGTGTGCTTTTGCAAGACACCGAAGCGCGTTTTTACAGTTCGATGCAAATGTTTGTAAAGTGCTGATACACGCAGGTGTTGTAAACACATTCGTTGAGGTTGTGTTGTGTCGATAGGCACCAAGAGCGTGTGTGGTTAAAGAAAGCATTGCAGTTGTTTGGAGTGTGTGAAAGCTATACACATTTTTATAACAATTAACTATACAAAGAGAAGAAACAATACACCACAATAGGCAAGAGAACAAGAAAACCGTCAAAGGACGAAACAGGAACAAACGAACAAACGGAAGACGGAAACGTAAACAAAAATAGTAAATGCAAAAACTCAATAAGAACCTGATCAAAATGATCCACCACCAGACGTACAGTGACCAGGCTTCATGTAATCTGGAAGAGACAAATTAAGGTAAAATTAAAAGTCAATCACCAAACACACCAGCTGATGTCTGCCCTCGGAACCAGCGGGCGAGAGAGCGCGTGAGTTTGCGTTTGAAGGTTAGAATCATGTGTAACGCGTGGCACCCTCCAACTAGAGACGTAAGGAAAGCCGTACGGAACGTCCAAGTCGGCGGGGAGGCATTTGCGTGAGGCATTCGCAAAATCCGGTTGAGACCGAAGATACCGCTTCCGACGGTCCTCCTATTCTTAGCCCCAACAAAACCCACCCCTATCGCCACAACAATCGAACTCCGCTCGTAAGATCGCGACGAGAGCGCAGGCCAAAGGGAGCAATACAGTCCACAAAACGGACAAGAGTTTGAATGTTCCCGTTGCCGCAACACACGCCACTCATGGATGCGCCAGTCTGTTCGTCTGTTCGAACCGAAAACGTTCTCGGCATGTGCCATTGATACGAACGGCGAACGACGGCGGCTGCAGGATCAATGCGAGGCAGCGAGCAGCAGCAGCAGCAATGTTGCAGATGGCGCGAAGGACGATTATTTTTTGTTGTCTCCTAAAAAAAGACTAATGTCAATGTCAGGCGCGTGTAGCGGTTCGAAACCCACCCCGTTGGGTGCGTGTGTGCTTTTGTGCCGCTGTGTTGGTGCGATATCGATCGTGCGGTTGATTAGAGGATCCAATTCTGTAGTGAGTGGCACGGGGAGACCGCCGCTAGTGGACGCGATCGTCGCACTCGTGCGAAGCGAACGTGAAGACTTCGCTGTGGGTGAGGGGGGTGCGCTATATCGGTGTTACAATTTAATTATAGATGAATTCAATGGTAAACTACCGACATTATGATGTATTATGTTACACACTATCACGCGCGGAAGGTTGAGTTGAAAATTGAACGCTTGGACGTGTGGTATGGCACGCGGGATGAGCATGATTAACTGACGGTAGTTGTTAGTGAACCATTACCACTCCCGGCTGACGAGGGGTGGCTGTTGTAGCCGAGACAAAGGTCGGGGAATGGAATGTTCGGAGAGCGACGCTAGATCAAAACGGGAATGGCGATTGATAGCAAAATAAATTACCTGCTATGGGTGAACATTTGGTTCATAAGTCAGTCGCATTTACATTCAAGAAATGCTAGAAGTAGTGCGATGGCAGAGTCTCGCCAGAGTCGCATCGGACGTAATGACTCCGACCAGGCGTTAAACATTTGAAAATCGCGTTAAAATATGTTGCTGGTCCTTTGCCATCATTACAGCGTAATTGCTCAGCAGTCCATATTTGTAATCATGTAGTTGAATGAGTCTGACTGTACACAAAAGTAATTGTGACCCTCTCCAAACTAGTGACGGTAAGACTCTAATCGGTATTTTTCATCCTATATACAAGAAGAGAGATAGGTTGGATTGCAGCAACTAACCAGTCTGAAGACTCCAATTGGTACTGTCTATCTCATAAGCATGAACAAATGTAGATTCAATTGCATCAACCCCACATCTATTACACTGTTGAATACCGCCTACAATATCCTATTCCTTATTTTACAAAAACGTTTTAACTTCTAAGAGCAGAAGATATAGTATATACGTACAGAGTAGTTAGAGGATGTCGTAAACGTAAATCAATCTCTGACCAGATCTTCACCATGTGTTAGAACCTTGAAAATATTGCAGATGATCTTCCACCTTAACGTCGAATTTAATGCCCGCTTACTTGTCAACGGTGCGTTTCACCTGATCACTTGTTTATATGTCAAACCAAATCTTGGCCTACGCTGATGATATCGATATGCATTGGTTTGCAACCATCCTATGGTGGCGAATGTCTATCAAAATATCAAGAAAGCGAGAAGATATCTCAAGTTGAAGTTGAAAAAGGGGAGTTCCTGGTAGTTTAAGTGAAGCACTGGTGGATAAACACCCTGTCATGCTCAACAGGAATGTTCTCAGGACCGTTTTTGGTCCCATACAGTATGAAAGACTAGTACAATAACCGCACTATCGTGCAGCGCATTAGACTAAGTAGGCTTTGGTGAACTGATTAACTCATTAGAGTGTATAAAATATTAAATAGAGAGAATATTTCCACAGCAATAATCTAGTTTAATAGTATTGAAAAGTGTTCTTTTGAATATGTAATGGATTCAATTGCTGCAGCATATTGTTTTGGAGAGATTTTAGCCCCAACGCGTTTGCTTATATCGCCCCAATCGGATCACCTTCATAGACTTGCCTGCCTGCCTGCCTGCCTGCCTGAAGCCGTTGTGGCGACAACCGTATCACCTCGGGAAACTATTTTACCACAGACGCTAGTTTACACCGCGTGCCTTCCGTTCGTGATGTAATTGACATCACGTTACGACGTTGAGCGCCACACTCTTCTTGGTAATTGTGTTGTTTAGTAAACATGAAGTTTCCTTCTTTTGAATTGTCGTGTGTGTCATGATTTATTTTTTCGTAATAGTTCTTTTTTAACTGGTTCTATTTCTTTTACTGTATATTGTAACAAAAAGACCCATGAAAGTTTTCGTAAACTTGCTCCGGGGTGTACGTATCCTACAACACGTCATTAAGGACGGTCAGACACGCTTCACGTGTGTGTTGCATGCATCACCATGTGACGAGGCTCCACCCAATGCAAAAGGAAGTAATCAATGCGCTGTAGTAAAGCGCCATCCAAAACCACGACACGACGATCGATTTCGATAGGATTCGATTTAACGGCGGTCCTGCTGCTGTTGCTGCTGCTGCTGCTGCACCACCTAATCGGCACGGTAAACACGAGCCCGTTGCACCGGTGTAATCCATCCTCGCCCCGGCGCGTATCAGGCGGCGACACCGCACACAATAAACACAGCGGGTGGCGTTATCAGTCAGTCAGCACGCCGGAGTTGGCGTCGCGCACGTCGCGTACGGTTGGATTCGTTTGCGAATGTTTACCAACACGGCAGGGCGCAGGCCGCAGATAGTAGCGATCGCTGAGCGTAATGAGCCGCAGGGAGCCCGACCGTGTTCACCAGATGGGATCGGAACATAATTAAAAACCTTATAACTGCGTGTCGAATGTTACATTGGAATGAAAACATTCTGGAAGGTAAAACGCTTTAGATTCCCTTCTTCTCAGGGAAGGATTTGGCGGGATAATGAAGACAAAGTGGTTAATTAGGATTTCCAAGGACCAAAAATCCTCATCTGTTGACCCTAAGTTAAGCTTCAGCTTAACTTCTATTAAAGCAGTGGTTCTCGCAAACGACGCTTGTTTCGCATCAAAGTTGGCACGGTTTTGGTTGAAAAAATATACGACTCCGATACAATGTTTCAATGTTGTTGACAGGTGTCCAAGCTTTCGAGATGACACATCAGCTCTGACATTCCTGCCAGGCTTGCACTGGCGACATTATCTTTAGTAAAACCTCCGGAATCTTACTAACTCTACCCAATAGAAACTAAAAACGGGAATCTTAATTTCAATTCACATTCACATTCAATTGGTTCGTCATTAGGAGCGGCCGATTCCGGAATAAATATCATTACTTATTGCCATCCTGCTTATTGGTCGATCCTGCTATACTTCCTCCATTTCGGAGGTCGGCAACTTTGGCCCGCGAATGAGTTTTTTTTTCAAAGGGTTGCAAAATTTCAACAATCTTCATGTTTTCATGCATATCGCAAATATTTGTGCAGACCTTAACCAATGATTACAACAACGTTTTAAAGATTTCGATTCTGTTCTTTAATGCCATCTAAAGCTGCTATCCTTATCTATCCTTCATTCATTTAATTCTAACTAACCGAGTGTTGGTGATCAATTTTGCACGTCTAGTTGCTTCACTGCTTCAGCTCAAAAAAATATGGTGAGTATTAAAACTTATGTTTTACCATTTTAGTATGTGAAGTTTTGATGCTATAACTCCGATTAATCTGGAAAAAATTGTCAAGCGAGAAAACAGTTCAAAACGATAGCAATTAATTCCTCATTTTGACCGCTTTGAAGTATCTGGCCGGTGGGTGGAAATATTTCCTGAAATTTAATCCTAATTTCGACCAACTCCTTTGCTCTTTTCTCTGCTTAGTTTGTTCTTACACTCAACGGCTCTTTTTATTTGTGGAACATACTTCAAAATGCCTCAGGTTGCCGACCTCTGCCTCAGGCTCTAGGAGGGTTGGCTCGCCATCGCATTCGTGCGTGGTACGGTTGTCTCTAAACACCTTCCGCGGAAGGGAATTTCCATTTTTTGTGATTTATAATAACTAGTTTTTCATCTTTTAAGTTGTGCCACAATCCCACCAATTATATATTGCTTATAATGTGTGCATCGTGGTGATCAAATGACTTATGTGATATAATTCATGAAGAATAATGTATAGGTGCTAGCAGGAATGCTTTTTTAGCACGCAACTTTACCCACGGTTGAGTGATGAAAGAACATAATTCACCCTCGCAACATCGAACCGGCGTCGAACCGGCGTCCGGTATCAATTTACGCCCGAAGAAAGCGCAATGGAGACGCCTGGTCGGTGTGGTGGCTACGCAACCCGCCCAGTCAATTTGGGGGAGGGGCGGGCAGTAAATTTCTCAATTCGACAAATTCGGCTAACGAACGACCACGGTCAAGGACAGGCACGTGCGCGTGTCACATTAGCTCTTCTGCTGATGGTGTTGATGGTGGGATGGTAAACATCAACTGATACGAGGACGCTTGGCGGTTGCTCCAAGGCAACGCGTCCTGATGGATGGAGGTCCTGGATGATGCAACTCTCCCACACGCATTACGATTACCTGCACCTTTTGGAATCGTTACGGCGTTCTTAGGTGCAGGTGCCGCGAGAGATGTGTATGAAGCGCGAACGAACAACGCAAGGAACACAACCACAAGCGGCAATACAGACGCGTCGTAAATTTGGACACACTCAGCTCAGCTGCCGTTCTCGGTGGGAGCGGTGGGTGTTTGGGCGCGTGTGTCAAGAAAATATACCACCACCGGAGGGTGGTGTTGCTGCGGATGGTCACCTTCAAATGACATTCCCGCGTTGTCGAAAGATATATGGTGGTGCGTTTTTTGTTTCGTTTCTCGAAATGCACTTTACCGCGTTTCGGGCGTTTGGAGTCCGGGTTGGGTTTTTATGACCGTATGACCGTGCAGTTTTGCTCGATTCGGCTGGCTGGCTGCCCTGCTGTCACAGTGAAGATGGGAACGTTTGTCAATTGGTAACGATCGTAACGATATAAATCCGCTACGATCGATAACGGCGATAGCGCTACTGATTGTGGTGCTTCGCGGGACAAATGAAGCTATCAACGGATCAATAAAACGAGTTCTAGCTTTATAAACACATTGGAGGTAGTCGTTTTCAACTCATCTATTGGTTTTTGATTGACTAGAAATGAAATCGTTGCTTCTTCCTTCTTGTTTCTAAGTTCCAATGAATTCCCGTCAAATGACACATCGTCACGTCATTGTCTCACCTAATAGACGAGCGTGAGGTGTTTGCAAAGCGTTCTTCATACACCCCAACCCAATCATCTGACCTCCCTACTACACGGCGCCATGTTTCCAAGCTGGCGGCGCAATTTATCGCCTCTCCACCACCGCCGGGGTCGTCAGACTGTCTGTCTGCTTGGCCTGTTCGCGCTAATTTCGGAGTGCTATTAACAGAACGCAACGATCGTGTGCGCGGGGAGGGACGATCAGCTGTGGTGGTTGCATTCTGCACTCTCACGGTCGACTTTTTAAGGGCTCGACCGACCTCGGCAACCCATCTCGGAACGGCGTCAATCATCACCTGATCCGGGGGCATTATGTCCCTGCAGCTAGTTACCTGTGCAACACCCCTTTCGGGGGCGGGCAGGGCGTGAGCTGGTCAATCACATTCCCAACCGCGTGGGTAGCACGTCACACTATGGGACAGCCTGCTTTTTTCTTCTTCTTCCTCCACCCCACAGTTTATTATAAGATCGCACACACCTACGGGTGTCAGGAGCGCAATCAGATGGTCAGGTGAGAGCCCGAACCGCGATATCCGGCGTTCCGATGCCGCCTGCGATCGATCCTGTGATGAGACATTTTTGTGCAGTGGGCAATGTGTCACCAATACCACTAGCACCACCGCTCGGATCGCTCGATCTGCGCCGATCGTGGGGAATGGCGAGAAAGCCAAATCGGAATCGGTTTCGGTGCTTATTTTTAAGACAACTTTTATACAAACACGCGCCCACACTGTCCTAACCTATACCGCTGCAAAGCGACGGAGTGTGGAGGGTGGCGAAGGTGTTGAAAAGATAGATACTTATTTCATGAAGAAAAGAGAAAGCGATACGGGCGATTCAGCACAGGACGCTTACATCGTTGAGTGTTTTCGGGCGATTCGTGCAAGGTGTGTGAACCGCGCAACATCCTCAATCACTATCATCAACGGCGAGCGACGTAATGAGTTCTCGCTAAAAAACAGTTTAAGATTTTCAGGATGTGTTCAAGAACACATGCCCACTTAACATCGTGTGCGTGTTATATATGAGCGCAAATTTTTGGAGTGTAAATAAAAAACCAGCCTGCTTTGCTGGTTGTCACAAATTAGTGAACGGCTCGCCCATTGGGAGAGAATGGGTGACCAAAATATGTCAATATAAACAAATGGCAAACGATTACGTCATGCGTCGGTAATTGCTGCCAGCGATCATCTAAATAAATAAAAAAATAGATTCTACTAAAAGAGTCGAATACAGCGTAGCGATTATATTTAACCCGCACGACCCCTAGAAAACTTCAGCTAAACGTGTTAACACAACATCAACGGAAGGAATGTTCTTCTACACTACTCCAGTCGTTAGTTTTTCATCGTGTATCATTGCGAGAGTGAATTACTCCATCAATTTCGGCTTCTAGAGGTCTTGATGCTCCCCGAAATCAAATCTATCAACCGTATCAACCCCGAAAAGGCAGAAAGAAGACTGTGCCTATGTTCCTGTGTGGAAGGCACCCTCATCGAAATGTGTCTATAAGGGCACACACACACACACACACACGCTCGCGTGCAGTATTCGAGTGGGGTGGTGAAAGTGAAAAATTGGTTCGAACACATCGTCCCCGGTGTTGTTACTCTCCGCGGCTGGAAGAGTTCAAATGGAGGTCATAATGATTCTCTGCCGACTCCCGAACCGGCTGAAACCAGCGTTCCGGCTGAGGACCGCTTTTCAAGATCAGTGCGCGCATGCGTGCGCCTTAAACCCGTTGCGTGCTTACCGTAGCTCTATAAGAAGTCCAATAACAATCGCTGTCACGGTGACGATGATGGTTGGCTGATCGGCGCCGAAGAGATGCCGGATCAGCTGCTCGACTGCAAAACCACCGGTGGCGACGGTCGACGAGGAGGTGTTGCTGTTGGGCGGTAGGATTCGCGTGCGGCAGCAGTCTGTCGTGTGGGCGCCGGTGCCCGCCGCAGGATGGCAGTTCCGTTGCCAAACCGACCACTGCAGCGGCTGCTGCTGCTGTGCTTCCACCACGATCGTCGATCGTCGCGTGCACTGATCGGTGAGCACAAAATTCGCACGCACTGCGTACAGGAGCGCACCACGCGGTGAAACACACGGGAGATGAACAATATCACCAATATCAGGATATTATGGATGTTATACCGAGATTCGGATTGACACAACGGCAACACCAAACACCGCACCGGACAAACCAGCACTAGCAGCGGCACCGTGGCCGTGGCGGATACGGTAAAGCGGATGAGGATGAGGATGCTGTGCGTGTGCGCGTTTGCATGCGTGTAGGTGTCAAGGGTGTCGAATGCGAGTCGAATGAGGGCGGCGAACGGGCGTGACTGTTTGCGGTTGGATGATTATTTTGTTGTTGTTTTGACCGCGAAAAATAACCACACAATATCCCTTTGTGCACTGTCGAAGGGTGTAACTGTAACGGCTGTATCTTTCCGCCTAAATTCTCACTTCTTGCTCCTGTTGTGCAATCGGACGTTAGCACGCTTTTCGCTGGCACCACCACGATTTGATCCTGTTTTCTTCCTGCGCAACAACTTCACTGACACGGACACTTTGCCACTAGCACCAAACTAGCACCCGCGTGTGAATGAGGAACTTCACGTCGGTGGCGATCGTATGATGTTCACGTACACTGCTTTCTGATGCACACACACACACATACTCTCGCGATCGCGATCAATCACGATCGATTTTCCAGGATTGCCGACTTAAATAAACTCTCACGTAGCCTCTCGAATCACGAGACGAAAACGAGAGACTTCTTTCGCCGGTAGAGGGCAATCGGTGTGTGCGTGACCTTTCTGCGATGGGGTAGCCGCGCGGTGCTATCCTTCCAGAAAGGTGCTGCTGGTTGCCCGTCGCAGCTGTACTCGAACGTGGGAATGTTCCCGACCGTCTCCCGATGGTTCCGAAATCCAATTCCCGACCCGAACCTCTGCCGTGCCTCTGTAGCGTATCGAAAACGAGAGAGAGAGAGAGATAGAGAGAGAAAGAAGCGAAGCGAGGGATTAGAATGGAACGTGTGGAAACGAAACCCGAAAAGCGGGTTTTAGGGGTTAGCATGGAATTCGTCCTTCCTGCGTGTGAAGGAGGTCAAAAGAAAATCGGAACACGAGATGTTGGGCCGGGAGGAGAAGCGTGTCTAGAACTCTTGTGTCTGTGCTTTACAGGGAGTTAACGAAGTTCACTGCTTTCTTTGACCAACTTTCTCAACGTTGCTTGATTAATGTGCGCGCCTACACCAGGAGTCAATCGTTTGCTCCGACTCATCCACAAGTTTTATCACAAGGACACGTGCCACACGCGCGCGCGTGCCAGTTCACATACCAGCGCTCACTTTGATGTTCTGCCACCGCTTTGTTGTACTGTGAGCTGCACAGGAGAAAGTGAGCAAAGCTGCTGTACCATCTACCCCAGCTAGGCGGGCGGTTGGGCTAAGTCGTTAGTTCCGATAAGATTAGGGCTTACCCGGTATGGGCACGGTAATCGTCCGGTGGCAACCGATTGCACTGGAGCACACAACGCGCCGTGTGTTGGATCCTGAACCGCTCCTCTAGATGGCGAGGAACACCAGTCGCAACACGGACGCACTTCCAAGGGGTGGCCGCGGTTGACGTTTCTACTCCTGCCACGCCAGCCAGTGGCCTGGAGATCTGCTGCTCCTCCTGGAGTGGATGGCGTATGCGTGTGTGTGTGTTTTGTCGGCGTGGCCACCTGGAAACGGAGGCACCCGCGAGATGTTCCGTAGCAGACGTCGCTTTGGCAAAGACTCCCCAGGTCAGTCCACCGCGACAGCGCCAGCAGTGTGTCGGCCGCCAGCCAAAGTGTCAAGAGAAGGACGTTGCAAGGTCGCGCGCTCTTTCCGAACGCGCTAGGCAACCGCCGCCGTTTTGCTCTCGGGTCGCCGCGCGCAAAACGGAGCAGCTGATGGGGCGCACTATCTCTCGCGCTGTCAGACGACGGCGTATAGTACGCTCTCGGGCACCCACCGCCTACTGAAGCCGCCTGCTCTGCGGAGCATAAGGTGGAGCATTCGCTGTACCGTCCCGTCCGCGCGCGGCCCATGCTCGGTGCATAGCAAAACAAATGCGCTTTTATGCTCTTTTTGCCCTGCGGCCATCTCTCCGGCGGGAGACGAACTCTCTCTCTCTCTCTCTCTCTGTCCATCTCGCTCGTTCCGCAGAGTAAACTCGCGACGGCAGAGAGAGAGAGAGAGATGAGAGATGCGAAGCATAACACGCATGCGCTTCCTAGATTGTGTTATGCCGGTGGTCTTTGAAGTTAGATCGTTCTTTCAAAGTTCAACATCTCGTTGGCACTGGTACTATACAGCATGTTTTGCGACACATTTTATGGTGAATTTGTAAGATAAAATATGCTGTACACTAAGGTAACAGTGTAAAAAACACGTAACTGCATTCAAGTATAACCAAACAAGAAGCATATCCAGACACGAGTCATCCACAATGCTAGAATGTTCTCTAGTAACACTCAACATACCACGCAATTTGTAAACACCGCTCAACTCCTTTTACTCCCAACATATTCTATGCTTCTTGCACCTCGCCAGCATAAACCGAAGCAGTTTCATATGCGATGCTTTCACTCTCGGTTTCGTTTCCTTGAGAGTAAACCAACGAGAGAATGTGTGTTCGAGAGAGTGAAGAATACACTCTAAGAGAGGGAGATGGAACTCTTCCATGTCTCTCTTATCTAGCCGCAACTGCTACATTGCATTACAAATTTTTTTTTAAGTTGAAGGTAATATCTTAATATGTGTACAATTTTGATATCTAATCTGAATTTCTTAGAGATTTACAAATTGGTTGGAAAGATATTTTATGGTGATTAAGTTCTTTATAAATGCCTGCTCATTTATTGAGAATCAGATAACATACTCAAAATTCTGTTATAAAAACATTTACATGGAACATCTAATCAAATCCTTCCCACGAAACGCTTATCACTTCCACAGAGATTGCATCCATTTTCTATTGAATTTGGCAACATACGCGAGCAACAGACTAGAAATGTCACGTGTCCGGGAACTGGGTCGTTCCAAGAAACTGTGCTGTTCGACAAAAACCGGGTGCAACGACCTCGTTTTGAAGTCGAGTAAACGACCGCTGGAGGTAGGGAGCAGGAACAGGAAGTTGTGCACTATCGAAAATGGAATCGCCTCGAAGCGATTTGCCGTTGAACGTACGAAGATTGAACCGCTGCGATGCGTTCGGTGACTGTGCCATTTGCTGACATTGCATCACACACATTGCACAATGTGCACTGCAATTTGACCGAAAATAATGTTCTGGTCATGCAAACACACATCCACACACTGCCTGCGCGTGCCGAAGTGCAACGCTGATGCAACACCCTAAAGCACGTGCTTTCGAAGTTGAATGAATCCTGACGAGCAAAGGGGGAGATACCCGGGGAGATACCCGGGGCGGATCCTTGGAACATGGCATGGGAGGCGCGGAGATGCACTTCCGACAGGAACATGCGCAATACGATGCTGTTACTGGCGGTTGTTCGGCTTTCTCCATTCCCCCGCCGCTGGTGTGACGTCACTCATGACAACAAATCTGCGGACCATAATCGCACGGACTGGCGCACGCACGCAATTTTGCGTCCTTGGCACGGGACGGTGACATTTCAGGGCGGACATTTGTTTTTATGTAACAATCAATCGTCCCAAAACACCGGCCATTGTTTTGTTGTGCGCTGTGGTACATAAGACGACGCCCCGGAAGCTCGGACGCTGTGGATTGCGAGACGGTTGTGTTAAGGTAATGGTGCAACAATGCAGGCATTGGATGGGGAAGTCGATATGTGGAGGATGATTAAATGGAGTTGCATTTTGGAATGTTTTGCCTGCAGCTTACAGGTTCGGGAGTCGTCTTAGAAACTGCCGCAATGACAATCAGCGGCAACAGTGCGCTGGTGTTGCACAGCCGATTGAAGAACATGACCCGGAGGTTCCGCTTCTCGCCCAGAAGACGCCAGTACTGTGTTCTCATGTCCGCCACGATGCTGACAATGGTGGTGCTCGGCATAGTAGGCTATGGAATCAGCAGCATGCACTACTGTTTTGACGTGCTGGTTGAGTGGAAGATATCGAAGATAGTAAGTCTTGGAACTGCGATGTGCTCACGGGTGTCCACTACCGGAAATCATAACTTCCACTCCGTTTCAGTGCAATCAGTATTACAGCAACGAAATCACGGGCTACATGTGCCCGGAGCTGTGCGCCGGAGATACAATTTCCGAGTTTCACTGCCCACCCGCCAAACAGACGTCGGAGTATCACTTCAATCCGAATCGCTTTCTGGCCCGGAAAGCGCAACAGTTCGTAGTGGTGAAGGTAAACTGGTCACACAAGGGCATGTGTGTTGGATTGTACTTTGCTGATACTGAGTCACGACCACTTTTCATTTGCGTCCGCAGCACGCGGTGCCGGATGCGAGTTACGAAAAGCTTGCGTGGGTCGACAGTCGCCATCAGGAGGAACACTATCCGTCCGAGTCGGAGTACGCCGGGATCGTGCGACGCTATATCGAGCTGCGCTACAACATCCAGCTGCCGTTCGACAAGCTGAACAGCTTGCTGAAGCTGAAGAACAAAAACAATCGCATCCTGTTCCACGCCAGCATGCGCAACAGCTGGAACCTGATCCAGAACAACGAGTACCTGCTGAGCCGGCTGTACGAGGAGAAGGAAATCTTCCCGCAGGTGATCGGCACCTGCGGCGACCTGTTCATCACGGAGCTGCTGGACACGGTCGAGTTCGACGAGCGCCGGTACCACTTCACGAACCACATCGACCTGTCCAAGTGGCGCTACCATCTTAAGGTGGCCGTGCTGATACTGGACTACCTGGAGGATATGGCGCAGAACCGGTTCCAGATGTGTTCGGTGCTGCTCGCCGGGTTCGGCATCAGCGACAGCCGCATGAAGTATCACGATCTGCGCTACATCACCACGGAAGCGTCCATCGACCGGCGGCTGTCGGACGGGCGGTGGTGCAGGCATGATGGCGACTGCAGCTATCACGACTGCCGCAGCCGCTGCAACGCCACCACCCACCAGTGCACGACGGGTTTGTTGAACAACAATCTGCAGATAGTGTGCGAAAAGGTGAGCGATGGTGGTGAGTGCTTTAGTTGGTGGATCTGGTTGGGTAATGTTGTCTCACAGATTTTTCAGGGCACCGCCGCACAACCCGGCATCCTGGTGACGGAGAAAAGTCCGGCCCGGTTGCTGCGTATTCTCGATCGATGCGCACAGCCCGTCAGCAGAGCGGATGTCGACTCCAGCCGGCCGTGGGGCGCATCAAAGACACTCAAGAAGCAGCTGTACAACGAGCTCACCAGCATCTACGAGCATCTTGCCTCCTCGTCGATCTACTCTTAATTCTGGCTTGCACAGTGCTTAAGCGCGCGCTCCAACTCCCATCTTATTCCGGGACCAGAGTTCCAACAAACAAAACATGGATTCTCGATACAATCGTAGTCAATTGCAGTGATAATCAAAGCGCAATGACGCGCGTACCGATGTGGTATTATTATGGAATTAATCGCCCGGAGAGTCCACACGACGTGAGAATGAGCCGGTTTCAGTAGGAACTTATTAGGAAGATGACGGCAGCGGAAAGCCGCAGCAGTGTAGAGTTTTATTCACGTACTATTTATTATTTGCCATTTTCAGCGCTTACCGACGATGTTCGACTATATCGAGTTAGTGCAGTTACTAAACACAGCAGTATTTGGGACAATCTGTCTGGGTATTACACGGTACAATTAATGGTTTGAATGAAAACACGAACAACACATTTATGTACATAGATATTATTTCGAAAGTACCAGCCCTAGCTAAACGGATCCACCCGAAGCGAAACCTCCAAACCCTGTTTGTGTCTTGTCGTGCTGGACTGTTTCGTAGGCCACAGCGATCGCCAGAAGCTTTCGATCGCTGCGAGCAGCGCTTCGTATCGTTCTTCACTATAGCCGACCGGAAGCATGGTGTGGATCTGAATCGGGTAGCTTGCAGACGGATTGTACTCAATAAGCTGCAACGTCGCATTTGGCGACGGAATGGTCGCCTCCAGATCCATCCACAGCTTGATGTCGTGCTTAAACCATACTTCCTGCAGTCGAAACACTGCAGTGCCACAGTGTCGTAAAAGCGCCAGAAAGGTGCACACCGTAAGCTCAACGTTCAGCGATAGGTCTAACTGTGCCAGTGCCTCACAGTTACGGCTAAGGGCGGGCAGCAGTGTCGAGTTCACCTCCTCGTCGGTCAGTCGACAGTTGGTAAGATTGAGCAGCTGCAGTCTATCCAACAGATGGTGCGATATCGTTTGCCATAGTTTCGATTTGAAGTCAGTACACTGTACGGGAAGCGAACCGAAATGTGCCTCCTTCAGTCTGTCCTCGGTTAGTTGCTGCAGTAGCCACTGGATCGAGCGTTCCGTGAGGTCATTCTCCGAAATATCCAACGTTTCAAGGCGGCTAATATCGATACTGGGTGCGTCCGGTGAGCCGAACGTGGTGATGTCCGCCGAACGAATGCGCAGAATACGTAGCGACGACAAACTGTCGCACAAACGGCTCAAAGGTTCTAGCGCTGCATCTTCCAGCGGATTCTGACTCAGATCTAGCTCTGTTAGCAACCCGTCACCGAGCCGCGGGTTCTCGGTGTTCGTCGACGACGCACCGTTACCACCGAAACAAAGCAGCTCAACACTTTTGGCCGTGAGCAAGTTCAACCGAAGACGTAAGACGCGTAAACGGCGACAGGCGGGCAGATAACGGACCAGCTCCACCATATGATCGTCCGTGATGCCGTTGGTCGAAAAGTCCAGAGTGTGCAGACAGTCTTGCTGGAAAAATATCATTGTAAAGAGCAGGGAAAGTGTGCGATCCGGTGGAGTTCGCTTCGATGGGACTCGGTAGGCAAAGTCGGGCTCGAAAGCGATAATCTCATTTTGATCCATCGTTATAAGTCGTTTGCGCAGGTCTTTATCGTTTTCTGGAACAACAAAGTACAAGATTTAGGTTTTCGCGTTCTAAAAAAGGGAGAGGGGTGTTATTTTACCTATGCCTTGTTCCACACAGTATTCATTGTAATACTGCTCGACATCGATCCGTTCCCATCCGCAAATTTGACCGTGCAGCGTGAGGTCTGCACCGAAACCTTTCGGTAGTAGCACCTGCAGGTTGTCTGCATCGGAAAACGGATTTACGGATCCGACTGAACCGTCGAGGGGTTTCATTTTAATTGTTGGCCGTTTTCCATGGTTCCTGTGCGTCGAGAGAATGAGACGATTCCGGTATTTAGTATGAAATGTTTGGTTGTCATATTTAATATTTAATTCGAGGCTCGAGTTTTTGTCCGTTGCGAATTCTAGCATCGATTTTGTATACAGAGTTTTGCAAGTTAATTCGTATTTTGATGCTAGAAACTTTAGCACCAACTAAGGTTGTTACTGAGTGTAAATTGTTTAGAATTACATTTTACTGAACTTCTTAAATACTAAAACTTTGGAGAACATTTTCATTTAATCGATGTAGAAGCAATTGGGACTATTTAGAACATACTAAGTTTCAGTACAAAAACTTGGGTTTTAATACTTGTGCAATGTCCAAACTGTTTGGATTAAGATACAAAGAAGACTTTGAATCTTCAACTTACTATTGATTGACTGTTGACTGGCTAACTTATTGGCTACAATATCCCACAAGTTTTGCAACTCACATCATATACTGCTTGACGACGGTGTTCCTCAACCATCCGATCGTTTGTGTTGGTGTGACATTTTCGTCGTAAGGCACACTGTAGCATTCTCCTGCATCGAGAATCACACGCATGACCCTTTTTGTTGGTACTATCTCTCCCCCCGCTGGTAGCCGTTGAGGGCTCGTTCCGGACAGTTTTATGCCCGGTGACATCATTATCGCATCGTCAGCCAGCTGGGGAGCCAAATTTTCCTTGAGTTCCCAGGTAGGGCTCGAAACGCGCTGGAACCCAGCATCAAGCAGCGATTGCTGCAGGTTTGCGGAAGACTTACGACTTGAGAAACCGGACCTGGACTCAGACGAATTCCGTCGGTTCTGTACTTTGCGGAAGCTTTTGGCTGAATTTTTCATGAGTATGCTATAGGCTTTGTTGCTTTCGGGCGGTACTGTACGTGCGTTGTCGAGAACGACTTGCTCCCCTGGTTCGACATACGGATTCTCGTCTTCGGAATCGATCACGGTGCTTAGCAAAGAATCGATACCGACACAATCAGTCTTAACTTTCGTGACAGGACCTGAGGTAGTTATTGAAGATGAGGATTTACTTTGCTCGAAAGTATGTGCCGACGGTCGCAGATGTAGGTCGTGACAGACGCGACTCTTTTTAGGCGCCCGTTTCATATCGTCGATAAGCCAGTCCTGGTCGTTTGCTTCATCCTCCTCAATTTCGCGATACTTTGGGCGTCTTTTTTCAGTCGACTGGATGGGTAGCATGGAGCCGGTCGGATTACGCAGCGTCTCCATGCAGCTTCTGTACGTTTCGGCCGCTGCTGACAGTTTCGGTCTGTCACTGTATCGCGGACTGTAGCCATCATCATCATCGTCGTCGAAGAGAGAATGTCGGTGGCGAAATGACTTTGCAACACCATCGCTACTCCCCGCCACCGGAGTTTGCCGAATTGATCGCGCCGGCGAATAATCGGGCGTGCGGGGAAATGATGCCTTATGTTCTCCGCTCGATAGTCGGTGCCGTCGTTCCCTTTTTTCGATGGAGCTTAGCACCTTTTCGTTCGAGCGAATAAGTAAATCCTGATCTTCCCCGCTCGATATCCGTCGCCGGCGTTCCCTTATTTCGATGGAACTTGCCTTTTCGGGTGATCGCTCCAGTCGGTTCGACGGAGGTGACACAGCAATTGCAGCCACCTCCAACTGCTTACTCAAACACTCTCGGATACGTTTGTGTTGGTTCGCTACGGTTTCCGACAGTGGTTCCTTGAGGTGTTCATACCATACGTCCAACATACTGAGCACCGTTTCGCCATTGTCGGTACGTAGGGTCGCATTAGCGCCACGTTCCAGCAGCACTTCGATCACGTCCAGATGACCATTGCGGCAAGCGTCATGCAGGGGCGTTATACCTTCGCACTTCGTTCCACCCTTATCGTTCACATGAGCACCCTTCTCGAGCAGTAGCGAGACGACGTCGACGTGCCCATGGATGCACGCTTCATGCAGCGGTAGCCAGCCGCAATAGTCGCGTTCATTGACCGGATGACCCTGCTGGAGCAGCTGCTCGGCGAGTGTCTTCTTACCGGCGATCGCCGCCTGGTGGAGTTGCGTTTCACCTTTTGCGTTCCGCCGTACGTGGAAACTTTTGCCACGTTTTCTTTTTTCCGCAACTTTTGTGGCTGCCAGTGCAGAGCTGTTCGCATCACCGCCCACTGCGAGCGCCGGATCGAGTTCGGGATCGTCGGAAAGGTCGGCATCGAGATCGATATCGTCACCCACGTTTGGTGTGTTTTGTTCTTTCCCTTCCCGCTCCTCATCCTCCTCTTCTTCGGCATCGTAATCTATCAGATCGCACAATTGATTGCCGTCAGGTAGATCTTCACTGTCCGGCGGGACCACATTTAGATCGGTGATCCCTGCGGCGATCGCTTCCCCCTCCAATTGATCCGCCATTAAATCCATACATTTACTACGCAGCAGCTTGATCGCGCGCTGCACCGGTACCCGTTGGAGGTCGATCGAGTGCATCTTTTTCGCCTCCTCCAGTGCCCGCAGGTAGATGTTGTGTACTTCGAAGAACGATTCGTTAACTCGCTCGGACAACTTGGCAATTTTCATCAGTGTATGGTACGATTCCTGCGGATCGTTTGCTATGATGTCGTGCTCCTTCTGCAGGTATTTAAGCGCCTCCTCGTACTGCTGATTGTCGATGTACGTTTGGTAAAGGCTCACGTAGCACGGCAGTAGTTCCCGATCCGTTTCGCCAAGCTCCTCGGCACACTGCAGCATGCGCTGATAGTATCCGATCGCTTTCTCGAAATTACGCAGCTTGCACGCACCGTCCCCCATACGCTCGTAAAGCACTTTTCGTCGCGGCAGATCCATCTCGCCCGTCGTAATCAACTCGTCCTCAATGCGACACATCGCAACGAGCACCTTTAGTTTCCGCTCGATGCGCTTCGCATCGTCGGCAACGGGTGTCTGCAGGCGGTAGGCACGCTTCAGAGTTTGACGAGCGCTTTGAAAGTCGTCCATCTTCAGGAAGAACGTTGCCATCAGCATCAGCGTCTGGCACATCTTAGTCGCACGATGCGGCAGGCGGGATGCCACCTCAAGCGCCTGGTTCAGCAGTCGCAACGTTTGACCGGTTTGTTTAGTTGCGCCGGTGTCTTTGCTCTCCCAGCGTGAATAGCACAGTGCCAACGCGTTGTAGCACGTGTACTGCAGATCGAACAGTTCCGCACTACGCGCTAGATTCAGCGCTCGTTCTATGCTATCGTTTGCGAGTTCCGCCTTCTCTTGGTAGTCGTACGTTATGCCTAGGTTCAGGTGAGCTCTTGCTTGCATGTCGATGCGTTGGAATCGCTTCACCGTCGCCGGCAGATCGTCGCAGATGGTAAGTGCCGTCTGGAACTCTTTCACAGCATTCGCCAAATCACTGTCGGCATCGGCTTTTTTGGCCTGCCGCAGGAGCGATTCGGCACGGTGGAGATAAACGCGTCCCAGCGTGGTGTGCGCTTCTTGCAATGCCTTTATCTCGCAGTGCTTTTTAGCGGCGCGCATGTATGCCTGCACGTTCTGAAGCGCTTCCTTGTACTGACCCAGCATGGAATGCATCTCGCCAACCATTCGATACGCAACGCCTCGATCCATCGGTTTGTTCAGCTTATCGTATGCTCTGGCCGCAATTTTGTACTCGTTGAGCGCACGCAACGGTTCCTCGCGGTCTTTGTACAGCTCACCGAGCTGCAGACATGTTTCTGCTAGTGCCTCATAGTTCTCGTCGAGACCGAATTTGGCTTTCTTTTTGAGCAACTCTGAAAAGAACATACACACAACAAACCGTGAGATTACTTGAAGGTGATTGCGAACGACGATCGCAGCTCGCCACGTACTATTCTCATGGTACTCCATTGTTTTGCTAATAAAAGATTAAATGTTTAACGGTATAGTGTTGGTAAAATTAAGTTAATACAGTAAAAAGCACATAATTGAGAGCAAAAACAGAAAATCACTTTTTGTTTACCGTGTAGAGTTCGTAAACACACGGTTTGTCAAAATAATGGCGCCAATTGGAAATGGGTGCTGTCAAATTCCACAGGCGTGTTGATGTTGTCCATTTTATCCGGGCTATTTTTGAAGAAATTATTTTCTTTGTTATTACCATAAAACAAACAAGTAACTTACGTGTTCGATCACATGCCTCAATCAATTTGTGCGATTCATTTATTAAAACAAAAAAAAATAAAGGTATTTCAACATGTTTATACCCAGATTGAAAGATCCGTTTCGATTATCCGTGTTACAAATACGGTGTGTAGTTGTGTTAGTGAGCTCGTTTGTTTACCATCCATCAGCCGGAACGTCGAGCAAGAGGGATAGTGTGATACATACACAAATCTAAGCTAAAGTGCTTTCTAAGCGATTTGAAGAATGGAATCGATTGTTTCGTTCCTTCCCACCGATCGATTCGTGTTCAGTCGCGCTAGAGATAAGTTGCTGCAACATAGGAGTGGGGCGACAGCATAACGTACACCGCATGTGGTACCCGGAATCATGTTGTTTACTTTGTTTGACAAGAGCATTGTGTGCGCGTGGTGTGGCAGCAGGGAGGAGTATTTATTTACCAATCGCTTCCAGATGACATTTCTGCTACGCAAAGCAATGGATTATCGTCGTCGAACCGCGTGATTTTTGGGACGAGCGGAGAGTGAAAGTGGAATCGTCGTCGCCGTCGTAGGCAGCGTCCAGGAATTTCCAGCAAGCAGGCCGCGATCATTCTGCTTGGTTGCATCTTTATTGTTTGGCTGTTGGCAACCATGCAACGTCAAGTGGATCCATCTGTACATCGTCGTTGGTTTCGTTTCGTGCGATAAGCTATCGAGAAGTCTATAAGAAGGTGACTTCCGCTCTGATAAAATTGTTCTCCATAACAAAACGAGCAATCATTCTGTGCGGTGGTGTGACGAACGCTGCTACATTCAGTTTGGAAGATGGGTTCAACCGACCTAACGGTGCACGATGCTGTTTACGGTACATTTTGCTTGCCGCCGTACGTACGGGCGGCTGTAGAAACGGGTGAATTTATACGCTTGAAACAGTTGAAACAGCTCGGAGTGTCAAATGCGGTGTTCAAAACTGCACTGCACACTAGATTCGATCATTCGCTGGGGTAAGTTTGTCAGCGGAAATGAAGCGATACGATAAAATTGATGATTCATAAAGGCATTGGTTCCCTTTGCAGAGCCTGCTACCTTGCCGGAAGATTGTTGGACACGTTGGACAAGACGCTGGAAGTGCCTATAAGTGAGGACGAACGGAAATGTGTTATGGTAAGGATAAATAGCGACAAATTAAATGATAAACATTCAGCTTATGTGCACTCTGTATTGCAGCTTGCAGCCGCTTTGCACGACGTAGGCCATGGACCGTTTTCTCATCTGTGGGAAAAGTTTGTCGAAACATACGGCGCCCGGTGGAGGGTAAGTAGTGTACGAAACGGTTCGAAAAGTGTTCCTTGTTTAATTTCGAGTTTCCATTTCTCCTCGCTAGCACGAACGATCATCGGTAGAACTCGCCCGCAGCATACTCGATCGCATGGAAAGCGTGTCCGAAAAGCAAACGAACCTTATTTGCGCATTGATACGCGGTGACGCATCGGACTTGTTGAAAACGGGTCGTCAATTTTTGGCGCACATCGTCAGCAGCGACGTGGACGTGGATCGGTGCGATTACCTGCAGCGGGACGCACATCACGTACCGGACATCATCAAACCATCACGCCCATTCCGGGAGCTGTTCGATCGTGTGCGGGTGGTGACGACGGTGCACGGGAAGGGGCTGCTCGCGTACCACTGGGAGGACTATCCGCTTGTGCAAGAAATGGCTTGCGCCCGCCAAACGTTCCACCGCCGCTGCTACCAGCAGCCGACGGTGCTGGGCGCGGAACTCATGATGCTGGATGTGATGTACGAAGCCGAACGGGCCGGATTTCGCTTCACGCGGTGAGTAATAGAAGCTGGTGGTTTTGTGCTTTTATTTGTTTTTGTTTATTCCGTCTCACTATTGTTAGCGCTGGTGGTATTAGCAGCGTCCAGTGTGTTTGTCGTGTAGTGTTGACTCGTGTGTGGCTCGTCTGATGCGCTCTCAGCAGTCGGTGCAGCCTTTGGCTCGTTGAGATTGATCGCGTTTATGTACTCGGGATAGTTTAACAATCCATTTTTGTCGGTATCGGCAAACTCGATGAAGTCATCGATAACCTCTGCAAGTGTGCAAATGTGTATAGGCGACCTTCGGCAATGGTTTGTCCACAACGTCTCTTACCAATGATATGGTTAAATTCCTCATCCTCCAGGAACGGTGCATCGCTGTCGGCGGCGTGTTTTGCGCCGGTTCGGTCGATACCGTGCAGCCGCTCATCGTCGTTGCTATGGCGATGCGTGGCTGCGTGCAGCATTTCCAGCCCATCGAGGTTATCGTTGTTGTCGGAGTCGTGCAGCTTAAAGTAGTAGAAGTTTTTCTCGTCCTCCGACATTTCCGTGAGGCTCTGCTCTCCGATCGGTAGCCGCTTCAAATCATCCTCGAGGTGTCTAGTTTGACGATAAAAGTAGTATTGTACACTTCACCGAAGACATGCTACTCAGTTTCCCGAGCCTCACTTACTCTCGCTCATGCTGCAGGTGATCATCCAGGTGGTGTTTGCCTGATTTGCGACTGTATTCACCCCCAGGATGGTGGGGTCCTTTTGCACCCACTGTTAGAACCGGGACGTGAATGAGGGTAGTGCATAGAACGACGTAATGCAGCAGAATACTGCCACGATAATGGATGTGCATACTAATAATGTGCTTTCCTCTCTTACAAGCTAATGTTAAACTTTCACGAAACCGTGTACAGGTGCCAATTTTTTTACAAGGAACTGTTGGTATCTATAGAATGGTTTGCATTCTGGCGCTGGTTTGACAGTTTGAAGCACCTGATTATTGTTGCTCCTGGCGTATCCTTGCTCATGCGCAATGAGAAACGACAACAGGAGCGTGACAAGTGTCACGGCAGTGATGCCAGCCTGCTTATACTGTATGTTTTTGTGTTATTTTGAATCAATTAAATCTCAGTTAACGGATGAAAAAGATATAATTTAAATCAAATGAAAATTATATTTTTTTTAAATCCATGCTACTTTCTTTCCAATGTTCTGTCGTAACTAATTCCTCGCTCTTGAAATGTATTCCTCTCACAGTGACGAACAAAGTGAACAGCTTTCCAAAATCCATGGCAAACCTGATCTGTTCAAGTTTTTGAACGACAACATTACGGAAGAGGTGGCCGCCAGCAATTTGCCGCAGCTAGAGAAAGCTAAGCAACTGATCGAACGCTTACGAAACGAAGACCTGTACCGAGAGATAACTAGTTTTCCGGTCGACATGACGCACGAGGTAGGCAAAAATCAACTATATTCCAATTGTGCATTTGGGTTTGTGTGTGTGTGTGTGTGCGTAGTAGAAAAACGTGTTCTATCCCATTTCCCTATACATCCCAGGTTGCAGTCTTCAACGATCAACAGGGAGCGCCGGTTGTAGTGCAAGCGAGGCGTTACATAAAATCCACCGACCAATGGTTCCGTAGCTTTAACGTTACCTTCTATAAGGCCGGGGCGCAGGGCATCGAAATCGTTTCCCTGGAGGAAGCGAAGCACCTGCACCGGCGAGCCGTCCCGTGCGAAGCGGCGGAAGAAATCAACGAGTACATCATCTACTGTACCAGCGCCGATCCGGAGGTGGAACGCACGGCAAGGCAGCACTTTTGCACGCTGTCGAATGGAAAGGCCAGCAGCAGCTAGCTAGTGCGCCCTGCAACATACTGCCCTGTTCTGGCCCAATCTTAAGCTATTAATTCTTGTTTGATTTGTTTTTTTGTTTTGGTTTCGTTTTTGCATTACACCGCCCAGATTACCTCAGAACTATTTATTTTGCTCTCACACTGTCGAAATATTTATTTTTATTTAACGTCATTGCGTGTGGGAGTGCGTGTGTGCGTGTGAACCAAAAAAACTAAATGAATAGAGTGTTCTATTGCAGGCTATATGTTTTGTTTTCATATTTTAAAAGCTATACTCTAGGAGCTTTTAAAAACATTATTTAAATATTATTTTGTTGATGAAACCATCGTCGCACTCATATGAGTTTTAAACCGCAATAAAAAAGTGAACTTTTACAATCACACTATCTTTATTTGGTTGGCTTAACGTAAATATCCGAAAATGGTAGGGGCGGTTCGCTATCGAATGTTAAATTTAGAGCGCCGGGTGAGCATAATCTGGCTCGCGAATGAATGTTTAGCTGGTTTCGAAAAGGGGTTTAAATATCAATAATATGCTTATCTGAATACGCTTACCATGCTTGTTTTATTTCTTTCGGTTCATTAATTCTGGTTGGTCTTTCATTTAGTTTCTTCCGAATGAGTTGCTGTACTTTGAATAAAAATATCAAACTAGTAACGTTTTAAGCTCAATATTTATTTTACACTTGTCTCTTCGTCTACAACAGAAAACAATGCACCGGCGACGGCTGCACTGGGGGTGTTCTGCCGGAGTTCCACATACAAAAACCCGCGATCACCCTAGATTCGTTATCGCTCAACGCCGCGGTCTCCTATCGGAACACTTCCTCACGGGCTCTAATGGTGGTGGTGTTGGTGGTGGTGGATCCTACATACTAGATGAATAGTTTATACATAAATAATGATGGGAATGCGTGTGTGTGTGTGTTTGTTTGTGTGGAGTTTTCCATCGCTTTTTCTTAGCATCGTGCCGCAACACTATCGAAAAGGAATTCTCCATTCGGGAAGGAACACTTATTTGAGTGGCAGCTGCGTGGCGAGGTACTGCTTGTAGAGCCGCTGCTTGCAGAACTGGTAGAACTCGATCTCCTTCGTGAAGTTTCGCCGCACCAGATCCTTGATCTCCTCGCTGACCGGCGGCTTGAAGCTGTTCTTGTTGATCTTCTGCAGCACGTTCACCTCGTTGAAGTAGACCGAGCTGGCGCCGGTAAAGAACCGCGGCACGTACTTCTCCAGCACGGTGAGCGTTGTGTTCAGGTCCTCCAGCACGCCGACCACCGCGTACTGGCTCTCGACGGCGTACTTTGCGCGTTCGAGCGCACCGGCACTGTTGAACGGACTGTGTGCGGGTGCCAAACAAAAAGAAAAAAACAAACAGGAAAACAGATTAGAACTCCTGGCCGAGAGATTGCGGCTCGCAACACTTACAGACACTCTTCGCCGTGGCCGCAGAAGAACAGCGTCTGCCGGCGGTGATCACCGATGCCCTCGTGGACGGCATTCTGCGAGTACGTACACTCCGGGTCGCCCTGCAGGACGCACGTCTCAAAGTCCTTCTTCAGCCAGCGCGGATCGGGCAGCGGCAGATCCGGGAAGGCTTGCTTCCGCTCGACGTAGTACCATGGGGCGCGCACGTAGTAGTACCAGCTGATGATACGCTCGACTGGATCGCGCACCATATTGACGTAGATCGGCATCGGCAGCCCGAACCGGGTGAAGTTGGTGTAGCAGACGTGCTTGACGTACACGGACGGCACCGGTAGATCCATCACCATCTCGGCCAGCTCCTGCTGGCGTTCGGGCGCCAGCCGGATCACCTCCAGCCGCTGCACCACGTCCCGGTGGAAGGTGTAATCGTTGCGCACGGCCAACCGGCGCAGCAGCTCCATGAACGTCTGGCTGCCGACCTTCGGCACGCGGTTGAAGAAGATGATCGGGACCTCGGACCGGCGCGTGTTGTTCAGCTCGGTCGCCTTCAGGCTGTGCATCTGGGTTGGTGCGGAATGAAACGAAAGAGGAAGAAAAAGTCGTTAAATGGGTTGTAGCTTGTTTTGGGCGCCCCCGCACTCCATACGGAACAGGTTCTACTGGCCCTGCGTTCGTTACTTTCGGCGTAGAACCGGGCAGAACTGGACAGTTTGCTAATGAAATGGTTACACCGAGTGGGAATGGAGGAGCACCCGGCAAGGCAAACCAGTCAGCAACAGTAAAATATGAATAATTTATAAAGCAAAGCCCCGGCTAGGTGTAAGAGAAATGTGCGATAGGAATTCCCATAGCTCGCCCATAGTTCTGCAAGCAAGAACTGCACATCTCTAGAGGTAACAGACATCGCCTGGCGCCTGGTGAGAGAGGTAAGAGCAAACGACGCGAAATAGTGTAGATTTGCATAAAAATTAACAAAATCAACTCCATCACACTGTGTGTGTGTGAGAGCTTTTTTTACGGGGTTGGCTTCCCTGTGACGTGACGTGACAAGCAGGCGGGATTAATATTTCAAGCGATGGTGAGGTGATGTACTTGAAAATGAAAGCATTGGGATTTTGTTTTGTTTCGAGTATTCTTTGGAGAATACTGGCGATGGCGACTTTGAGTAGGTCAGTAGGCGATGAAAGTGATACAACGTGGTTTTTTTTGTTGCTGCTGAAGAGATATCTGTGTCCCTATGTTGATTCTCGCTGCTGAAGAATCTGCTGTTACCGAGGGTGGTAAGTAGTTTCGAAACTCTTTCTCCATAGGTGTTCCTTACTTTCTGACCTATTTAACTGCTTTTCAGGCATCTAAACGAATGTATTTGTTTAAGGACTGGGTCATCCGCTACTTTACTGACATGGCCTATCCACCGGAACCTTACGAGTTGGAAGCTCAGGACGATAGTTAGGTCATCAGACAACTCATAGTTTTCGAGATGGTAATGTTTCCTCCTTTGTCCCTACACAGATATTCAACCAAACATTTTCCAAGCTGACGCCTTGGCCTTGAAGCTAGCAGGAAATTGTATTGATCACACAGAATAACAAAACAATGGAAACAGTCTTGTACGGAGGAGATAAACGGAATCACCAAATCCCTACGAATCCGCACGATTGGAGCATTATCAGCAACAAAAAGTGCGATTTCTACGTTATCGACATAACGATGCGATAACAACATTGGGCCCCTCTTGACTTGAGTGTAACGCTGCAAGAACTAGCTGCCCACGTACGTACCGTTGAAGACACTCGAAACCGTAGCCAGCTTGCCGTCCTTTCCACCCGAAACACCACCTTTATCGTATCGCGAGCGAACGATTTGTTACCTGGCCGACCCGCGGATGATAAAGCGTCCCCATCGCCACTAAACTATGCACGTGTGTGTGTGTGTTGGCCAACATTTCCATCGTTTTAATGCACATTACGCGGCGGGGTTTGATTTCCTAACATGTTTTGTGTGCTCTTCTCTCGGTTTAAGGTACGGAGCGGACGGAGCACACTTGCGAGCACCTGGGATGCAGTAGGGACACCCGAAACCCCGAAATTGGAAGAAAATTGCCCATTTCTCGATGACCTACATCCGCCACCGGTGGAGCGTCTGGCGGCCGGAACACGGCTGGCCCATAAAACCGTTGAATTATGGCTGCACGTGTCAAAATCGTTTGCCAGAAAACAGTTTCGTCCCGCCCACGGGATTGGAAAGAGTATCCCAGCCTGCTGGGATGCACTTAGCGCTTTTTTTCTTCTTCTCTTTTCTTCCTCTAAGCCGTTTCGTTCCCTCGCGAAATCGCATCGCGTTTGGCGACACACTGTGAAGAAGCTGAAGCACACACACACACACACACACACACACACACACACATTTGCGAGTATGTAAATGGTACAACATCTTGCGAAGATAAATTTCCCCTGGCGCACGTGTGGAGACATTTTAGTCACACCAAACAGAACGCAAAGCGAGGGACAAACACAAACAGAACTGCGGGCACCGTATTTGCACCGAAAATTGCATGCACGCGCGACCCAAGCCGCTGGGCCGGGGGTAAGCATTATAATAAATTCTGCCCTACCGACCGTTTCACGCTTTCCCAAGTCGCCCGTTTGCAGGCAGATCCTTTAGACGCGCGTTCGCTTCACGCGGATGCTGGCTGGTACGTGCAGCGATCGTTAAGACACGGTATGTGTGTGTGTGTGTGGTTTTTCATTCTCCGCCCCCCCCCCCCCCCCCCCCCCAAAAGGACACGATGCTGTTTGTTTGGCGCTTGAAATGGAAGGCGCATTCGGGTTTTTGTCTTGCCATCTTTCACTAATTCTCCTTTTTGCTCCGGAAGGCAAATGTCCAAATTAAGAATGCATTCAAGCGAGGACATAAATTGTCCGTTTCAGACGAGAAGCGGTTTCTTCCTCGGTCGTTGCCAATTTCCAAACCTAAACGATTGATGTTTGATTAACTACATGTCCGGGGTGATCGCTGGAGTTGCTTTGGAGAAGAATTTCACTTCCGGCTACCCGTACCTGGTATGGTTATTGTTATTTTTGAAAGAAAAAACAAATCAAATGAAAGGAAACTTTTCCTCTCTCTCTCTGTTTTCCGCTCGTGTTATTGCTTCCCAAATTTCAAACCTTACCTGTCCGGTGCTTTTCAGATAGTTGTACGTATGATGCAGATTGCCAATCAGCTCGTGGTGGTGGTGGTCGTGCGCGTCCGGATGCTGGCTTTGGTTCGCTCCGGCCGAAACTGAAAGAGAGGGAGAGAGAGACGGAAGCAAGACGTGAGAGGTTGATTCGAGTTCGCTTTTGAAGAGAGACAAGCTGTGGGCCGTTTGCATCCGATACATTCACAAGCACGGGAGACACGGACATACACCCTTACACTCATACCCGGAAGGAAGCAATTAGTATCCGTTTTCCGGCCGAGTGGCCAGTTTTTCTTCAGATCGTTAGTGGAGAGCGAAGCGGAAAATATTCCGTTTGTGGTATCAATTATAATTGCATCAATTCCATCCGTCATTTGGTGCCTCCTGATTGTGGAGGTCGTATCTTCTGTGTGCGCTTGTGGGTATGAGGCGATTCCTCACTGTCGGAAGAAGTATTGAAGAGACTGCTCCACATCTGCCAGAAGACTAATCGACATTCATGCAAGCGGTGTCAAGAAGCAGTATCTTTCGTAGCGGTAGATTAGGGCACGAACAAGGTTTATAGCGCACTCCGGGGGCAATCTGGTATCACATCCGGTGTCGCAGTTTATTTTTGGAGGACCTTCAGTTTTGTCTCAAACTTCAGCTCAACTATATCCAGTGTGGCGCAAAAAAAGAGTGCTACAAGTAGGGTTACAGTTGCAAATAAAATTTCGTTAACTACTAAACGCCGCCAACCGCCACGGCAAGACGAGCCACGTCCTCGGACAGGACAGGCCAACAAAAGTTTCAGTGCCCGTAAAACTGCACCGTAATGTTGCCGGGCCCGGACGGGGAGTTTTTTTGTTGCTGTTGTTGGTCGGGATCGAAAAAGAGAATATACCGCCCGGCGGACAGTTTATTACTTGAAGCTGCTTCGTTTTGCCGGGCAGTGGAGCAAGATAGCAGCGGGCAGTCGATGCCGGCGATGATGTCGGTGTAGGGGGTGGTTGGGATGGGTTTAAAGTTCGTGACAAAATAAACGTTGCTCATTACTGTGAGATGGTCGTTCGGTTCTGCGTGCCCAGCGGAGCGTGAACTTTTTAAACTTCACCGGCAACCGTGATGGACACTCCACTTGACTTTATGCCGGTTTGCTTTTATGGACAATCCTTTTTTCCAACCTCCCCGTTGAGCCGGAATTGTTGAAGCGAACCGGAAAATTGTGTTTCTTTTTTATTGCTCACATACATGGATCGATCGTAAACTCGAGAGAAGACGCTCGAATTTTATCCTGAGCAGAGCATAACGTTCCTAATAGTTTAAAAGGATTTAGATTTTTCTTTTATTCGAGAGCGAAGCGTCCTGGAAGAGGCTTACACTCCCGTGGGAGGATCTCGAAGCATCTTGACCTGGATTGGATTGGGGGACGAATTAAGAAGCAAGAAGGCACGGTACATGAACGTGAAAATGTGGAATGATGATTAATATTAATGGACTACTTCTTCTGCGTCCGTACTTTCCGTGCTGAGATGGACCATTTAAATAATTGTTTGAAAGTATGTGCATATTGTTGTTGACCGGTGACAAGTCCACTCGTCATAACCTGCATGCGATACAATAGCCGTCATCCAGTGGAGTTGCTCTCTTTGGTTCTCCTCATAGATTGCGACATGGCATTCACCATCTTCTAAGAATCGATTCGGAACATGACTTCCATGATTCTTTTCAACCACTGTCGTGAAAGATCGAAGCGATTCCGCTCTCGCAATAGTTGAAAACGGATTTGCTGAACGCTGTCGGCTAAATTTATAAATGGGTCAACTATCTGGAACGATTCGAGGAAAGTATCTGAACCAATCTCTCTTCGGGTTGGTTCTAATCTTCTAACGCCGCATGAAAGGTATCGAATGTCCCATTAGAATTGCCATTAGAAAGATTCTTTTTTGAAAACTTGATGAATTGTACAGAATGGGTGTTCTACGAATATTTTGTTTTTGAAGGCATTACATTGATATCTAATTTACCCGTTTCGGTACGGGCCAGTTACCTCTCTGTTCCCGTAACAGAGCCGATCATCCTGATGGCATTAAGCTCATCGTTTCAACGCAATCGAGTTAGGCTTTTTGTTTCTGTTTGGGCGCGTGTTCGTGCAAATCTTCCTTTAACTAGTACGATGGGCGTTCCCGCATCCTTACATCTCTGACGAAGTCTCTCACCGCTCAAAACCCATCACGGGTCTCGAGGAAATCCGGAAGTTGCGGTGTCGTGACGGGTGACGTGACGTGGATCTGACCGCATGCCGAACATGCCCCGTGAGTTGAGCCGCCCGTGTCTCGACCACGGTAGCGTAGCGTAAACAGTGTGCACACAACACCGGTCCGTGTCCTTTCCGTGCCCGGCAGCCAACCATCGCCTACAAATGCATCGTCACGGAACGAGAATCCTCGCATGGCGCACGTCGCAGGTGGACAGACGCAAACGGCAGAAGCGGGGAGTGGGATAAGACTGCAGCAAACTGCATCCGCCGCTGTATGCAGTGCCGAAGGTGGCTTCGCCAGCGCATCGGGTGGGTGGGTTTTCCGCGGTGCCCGTGGCGGTGATGGCGCAGCGCAACAACCGTACCGAAGTGGTTGCAAGTGACGGGCGCTGGCGATACCGGGGACAGATCGACCGACCGACTGACAGCAGCCACTCGAACGCAACGTGAACGCAACATTTATGCCCGCGTTATTCACGGTTCGTTAGCGCTGTTTACCAGTTCAACAGTTTTCCCAGCCGTCAGTCAAGTTCATTATAATTTTTCATCCGCTCCCGCTCGGAGCGGAGGGAGTTTCGGTTCGGTGTCCCGGTGACCGTCGTCACCGTGTCCCGCGGGCGTTTTAACCCGGCTCCTGGCCGGCTCCCGCCTGTTCTTTCGTACTGTACTGTACTGTTCAACGGCAAGAGCGACCGCGGTCAGCATCGGTGCGCCGTTCTGGCAGCGGCGTTTATTGGGCTGACGAATGGACCTTTTGTTGGGAGCACAGAGAACGGTGGCCAGGATTGAGCAGTAATAAATAATTCTCACGTTATGATAGACCCTGTTACGGTTGCTGCAGGGCGTGCATTTGGGTAGCGTTTCGTGTGTATCGTAAATTTCTGGTATCGTTTTGAAGTCAAATTTATTCTAATGACACGGAATAATGTTAGTGTCGTGTTGGAGTTCTCGTAGGCAAGTTGTGAGCTTAAAATGACTAGCTAAACAAGGTCCTTTAGGAGATCTGGAGCTAGCAGCTAACCTCAAATATACTAGGGAAGGTATTATCAGCACGCTCCTCAGAGCAAACTCATTGTTTTATCCGTCCTTCAAATCTGAAAACAATGACTTTGGAATACAACATTGGTTCTCAGCGTCACGACTAGCCATCTAATGACCTATATCATCTACTTACAATCAAGTAGTTGCATTTGGATGTGGATTTTAATCATGTTAGTGAAAAAATGATCTAGCACTTGAAGCCAGAGTCATGTGAATGGAAAACTCTAGAGCCACTGGCACATTTCACACAAGGATTTCAACAGAAGTACGACGCCATTTTGAAAAGAATGTTATAATCTATTTTTAGCGACCCATTTCCTCTCTGATAGTTACCAACAATGTCTTCTGCGTATGGGTCACGGCGATCTTGTAATATAGGATTCAAACACCATTAGATCCTCTGATATGATACACAATGTATTTGTAATCTATGATTCATGGTGTGAAAAAATCCGTTCACAGGTATTATCGTTCATCGAGAATTTCTTCAAATTTCGAACATTAGACCGTAGAACAATTAATTTGAAACGGTCCTGCTCTTTCAAAGATTAATGAGCAATGATTGATTGTAAATCTTTAATGAGCAGTACTTAGGCTGAAGACTTCGAACATTGATTCGTCACCGGCTCCTGTACAGAAAGAATCCAGCGTTAAACCTCTTATTTGAAGTCATTCCAACACTGACTTCAATTTGGACGCAATTATTTTTTTTTTTGTTGCTCTACCTTCCGTCGGGTAATATCCTCTTTTTCCGACCTGCACACTCTTCCTTCACGAATCGATAAAAAGCAATTACAACCGAAAGCGAAATTGCATACGGGGTGTCCCGGACACTTTCGGCAACAGTCGAGAGTGTGCCAGCGGAAAACGGGGTGCTGGTTCGGAGAGCGACGGGAAAACGATTGCAAGTTCCGGAACGGTGAACCGATTGGACGCTGCGTTCGCAAAGCGCTCCACAAATCTCGGCCCGGTCCAACCGGCGTTTATGCATGGGGCTCGTAAAATTTAATTTCCGTCCATTGTTTCGCGCGCCCGGGTACTGCGGTGTGTGCACTAGCCCTAACACTGACCCTGGAGCTTGCCAGTCCGGGCAAGTGGTAGCTTTCGGACGGAGGCGCTTTTGCGTGGCGCTGGCGCACTACAGGGCTTCCGCATTTCCGGTACTGGGGCCGGAGACTGGGCCGGCTGCCGGATGTAATGTCGTAAATTTCGCCCGAAGATCACCCTGTGAATGGTGCCGGTGCCGGTGGTGGTGGTTCCGGTCGGTTCGGACAGTCGGCAGACCCACATTTATGATCACTATCAATTCCCGCGTGGCCATCCCCTGCGGGCGTTTGACATTTATTCGATGGCTGGCGAAGGACGGTGTGGGCTGGGAGTGATTCTTATTGCAAGGTGCGTGTAATTGTTCCGGGGTGTTTTTTGTTTCGTTGTTGCTAGTAGTTGGACGAGAAGAACTTGAATTGTGCCGATAAAGATGACCAGAGCAGGACCAGCCTTCGTTTAAGCTGGTGTTGTCCCTCCGTTGCTGAGGTGATACCTAATTGATTCTTCTTGGAACAAATTCCTGCTAAAACTTGCATGAAGAACTCAACCAGGTGTTGAGACACACGAGTATTCTTTGAAACGAAAGAAATGGAGAGAGCAGGATGTTACTGAAGCGTGCCTTCTTTCTGCAGCAATCAGTGGCGCATTGTCGGAAGGAATCATTCACGTCGGAACAGGCCCTTATGCCGGTTCGACCGAACAGACTTATGCATTCACAAAAAGCATTCAAAGGCGAAACATGCACGCTCCAACAAACCGTGCACATAGGCTCCAAAATACCGACTTCCCGGTACCGGGGTGACAGCCTGCAAGCTGGCTTGCAATCATTTGAATTCATTATACCGGTGACCGTAACCCCGAAACGGTCCGTGCTCTCGACGACGGCATACTCGTTGAGCCCGTGTAAGCCCGTCCCTCCCCAACGGCTCCTACCGGGGACAATAATTCATTTCCAAACGCGTTCGATACGGATCGGCCCGTGCGAGAATCTAACCGTGCTGCATCCCAACGTTCGAATTAATTATCAATTCTACGGACATGAGTGAACCGTGCCTCCGCCTACGGCCACCTACGGCACGGAAGGAACGGGCACGGGCGAGTCGGAGTCGTTTAAAGAGCAAAGAGCAATTAGAGCCGACGTTTCTTGCGCCGGAAGCCGCAGGAAGAGCAGGATAAAAGCGCCCGAGTGTGTCATGTGGGCTGGCACACTGGGCCATGATTGGATCGATTAGCCGTACGGCGCTCGGAAGCGGCGGAAGGTTAACCAACCGGCCAGATGACTCCCATTTGTATCTTGTCGCCGGACGAAATGAAGACAGATAGACTGTAGAGCGGCGGTGCACCGACCGCAGGAGGCAGTGGCTGGTTTCGGACGTGGCGTTGATGTTTCGCTACGTGCATGCAAGAGCGAAAGAAAGCTCAAGAGAGGGGGCGAGCGATGGCCGATTATGAAAAGCTCTTTAATCAATTTCTAATCTCGCCGGCATTCCGTCGAATGTCGGCACTCAAAAACCGTACGTACGTGAAGTGCGTTTGATATTTGCAAGGGAAGATCAAACATCCCGTCCGGACGATGCAGATGGCGGACCATAATCGTAACGGGGAACATTCATCTCAAGATGCTGATGGGGAGTAACTTTGCACGCTGTCAGCAGGGCTGTGGTCCAATATTTTTCCCCAGACGTGTGTGCTTTCTTATGAATTTCTGAGCGTATGAGACCCATTAAATGGAAATGAATCATAACAATGGCGTAATCCGTTCTCGGTTTTCCTCGCGTTTTCCTACACTGCGAAAAAAAAGACGCGATGAAAGCAACGCTCCGTGTGGCTGTCGCTCATCGAACGGGGAGCTTTCATTCTAATCATACTTTCAAATGGAGAACGCGTGACGGCAAAACTCTGGAAGAGCATCCAGCATCGGGCAGGTCAACAGCGGAATAATTTATTCATTTCCATCGATCGAACGCGATCGATCGGTTTGTCAACTAGTCGAGGCACCGTGTCGCATTGGGGACGCTGGCACGGTTCGCTTTTAGCAAGAGGGAAAATCGCTCGCGTGAGGTGATGAGTGTCGTCCTCCCGATAGACCTGGCTGGCGATGATGCTGATGACGGTGACGACGACGTTGTTCGTACAGGGTTTTAATTCGGTAGCAAAATATTATTATTTGCTCATCACCAACACTCCGCCGGACGACGGACGACGAGGTTGAGGACATCCATTAGCCAGTCCGACAGTCATCGAAGAAAGGGACCCACGGCGCGTTTGTTGTCTTACGCAGCGGCTTACGCGTGTACTGACGGGGGACGCGTACGCTCGAGATTGAATTGGGCGTCGCTGCCGTGATAGCCGTTCGATCAATCGGCGTTTTCGGGCGGGGCGCAAAATTGAAGAACAAATGCCCCGCTCAATCATATTTTGCCGGGAGGAAAACATTTTCCCACCGGTTTAGTGACGTTCGATGGCGGGTAGTGGCCGTTCGAAGCAGCGTAGCGAGAGTGAGACTCTTTTTTGTATTTGTAAGTAAGCGGGTTTCGTTTCGATTCAGCATTGCAATCAGATATTGAAAGTAAGCCAACAGAAGTATTCAGCGAAGTGATATTAGAAGTTATTAATATGAACGTGAAATTAAGATTTGTTTGGATATGTTTGACTCAACGATATATGAAATATCATGAAGGGAACGATAGGATTTTTGGTATCCTAAGTCCCACTCAATATTTTATAACATGTTTAATAACATGAGAGTGATGAAATGAGAGTATTTTCAACAATTTTCAATACATCCAATTGGGGAATTTAATGTCTTCTCTTCTAAAATTCATGTCCACTTTCACTGCTATATACACCGCGAAAAGAATATGTGTATCAATCATATGCGGCAGGTCACATGCGGGAGCTCAACCAAGCTAACCCAGTACAACACGGAAAGCGGAAAGCACAACCATTCTAATTTAGCTTGTTCAAGCCCCTTCAATAGGGCCGCCTGAAGCGAACCGATCGTGCCGTTGTCCGGTCCGACCCTGTCCCACAGAGTCCAAGTCCGTGCACGCGTATATGTTGTTTCGCGATTTGTTCGTGCAGTGCGCAAGGAGCGGGCGACGAACCAGAAAGGAAATTGAAAGCGCACACTCGACGCAGCGCGCCCGATGATCACGACGCATGACATCGATCGTGAATTTCGTCATCACGTGCTATTGAAACCAGGGCGAAAACCGAAACGGCACACGTGCTGCGGCCAACACAATAACCAATTAGTGCATTTTATGGCCGGTCGTGTAAAACTGGACGGGTACGTAGGAAGTGCTGATGAAAAAACCAACTCCACGTAAAACGATTTGGTTGAAGTGTTGAAATGCTGCGGTAGTTATTAGATTTGGACTGTCTGGTGTGAGTTATCTATCTGGTTGAGAGATAGGTACTTGTGCTACAATTGTCGCAATGCATGTTTCTTTAACAAACTCAATTCTTCAATACTGTGCTTATAGATTTAAGAGAAGCTAGATAGGGACAGTGTCTAGATAAGCTACCCAGGATCTGGACAATGTTATCTTGAAGGCGGAGTTTCTCCTATCTAAAAAGCACCGAAAAGAAAGAGTGGAAAGATGTCTCGCCAAGTCCAAGTCCAAGTCCTTGGAAATCTCGGTCAAAATAAATAGTTTTAACACTTGCCAGACCTGGAAAACAGAACACATCCTCGCTCGGTAATTACGTGATATTTCCTGACCTGTGTCTAATGCGTCTGGCGTTCTCATGCTCTTTGCTCGAAGATTTGGCCTTACCGGCCATGGCGAACACTGATGTTAGGATACTTCTTCACAGCTTCGAATTCCTTCCTCTTCCGCGGCACAATAACCTCAACTAAGTTTTAACTTAACTTAACAAAACCTAACAAAAGAAACACCATCACAACTATCTGCAAGCCGAATATTTTGGTCCTTCGAACCGGACATAAACCAGTTAGCATTGGGCGTACAGTCGTGCTTAGTAATACGAGAGACTCTGTTGACTGCATCCATAATTCCCAGTTGCAGGATTCAGTGTCCAATGTTACACGGGAGTATATTTGAGTAAAAGCATTTGTTTTTAAAGTGCAGCATTCATTCCCACTCCCGAGAAACGTCTGCCGGTGTTAGGTCCGAGCGAGGGGTTACGCTAGGTCTACGGTGAACACCGCACGGGTTTCCCGCCGTGTGCGCATACATCATATTGCCCACAAAACCACAACCGGCTGCAACAGCACGCGGCCGTCTCAGTGTCGCGTCCGACCAATGCACCACGGCGTGGCCGGGAATCCTCCGTGGAATCAATTGTGGAAGCGGGACAGCCTCGACATCAGCCGATACAACCCGAATCGCAACAATGCAACCCAACGTTGCTACTGTGGCGCGGTGTGGTGTAATCGATCACTTGCTGTGCTCGGAGGTCCGGTGCCAATTTTTACCACCCGGCCCTTCCGGGTGCACACACCGCAACACACGCGCACACCGCGATCTCCTCTTCAGTGCACGGTGATGCGGTACATATCTGCCGGTCCGGTCATCCTCCAATCGGCGATAGGCGGCCCGGGTTTTGACTAATTTATGGTGCAGAGATTGTGGCGCACACGGTTTTAATGCGTATTGGTCGGGCTGGTGCATGCTGCACCACGGCCCAGCGGTGGTTTCGGGTTGCGCCCGGGCTGCAGCATTCGGTTGGTTGGGTGTGCATTAAAAAATTGTGATAAAAACGAAAGAGAAACTAACGCAATCGGTTACGTTACGTTTGGAGTGCATAATAGCACGTCGGTGCTAGGTCTAATTGCCTAGCATTGATTTCTGGCTCCCGCCGTTTCCCGCCGCTGTTACTGCAGTGTTTGCCCTTTGCGGTCTCTAGCCGAGTACGCATTGGCTCTTACCGCCATGCTCGTGATGAGTGGAAAATGCACCTTTTGAAGAGTTCTTTTCTTGCTGATGAAAGGATAACTGCTTTCTGTCGACGACGACGACGAGAGAAGCAAAAGGAACGTCTGAAACTGTTGTAATCTGAGTGGCACACTTCCACTACACCTCGGTGCGTTTGCTTTGTGACGTTTTTTTTTGTGTTATGGTAGTTGAAGGCAAGCTTCAGCTCGCTCGAAGATTGTTTTCGAAAAATTGGTCTCAAACGGATTAAACCTTATGTTGCAAGTTGTGCGCCGATGGCATACGATGCAGTGGGAAGGGTTTGGATTTGGTGCCCAACAAATTGTTACAGTTCGAGAAGAGATGCGACTTAGAAATGGGAGGTTTTTCTTTTGCGATGCATAATTGAATGCTCAGGTTTGTGTGGAGCTGTAGATCAACTTTAGAGTAACATCGCCTGTCGTCTGTCGCGCAAAGCATCCAAGCGTGTACCATTTGAACACATGGATTCACTTCTTTGATCTTTTTCTTTGTCACGACCATCACAGAGGTGCCCTTTGTTGCGATAAAACTGCAGTCTGAAGTCGTAGCGTCGTTACGGGTGGTTTCAGGCGATTGCAATTTTTCAATTTCTATATGCATCAATTTTGTTTCTTGTTTGAAATGTTGAGTAAATGCAAAATGGCTGTTCATCGTACGTTTTCTGGTCGTTTCTATATTACTTTTAGTGAAGGTTATTGCAGCCTCCTATGAACGTATCATCAGTAGAGACAAATGAATCCAGTATCTCAATCGCGCAATTGGAAATATTAGGCCAATTTAGCGCAATGCATTGTGATCGAGAACAATTCTAAATAGTATGGTGAAACCTTATGAAAAATGACATCATCCAGCACATTTAAGTTGATTACTCATTACTGTTAACAATTAAGCCAAAGAGTATACAAAAATGACTAGGAAACTCTAGCTTACAAAAACTGGGACACTTAAGAAGACAAAGTCACCTGTTCGCGTTGAAATGAGAGCTAGTATTTTGCATCAATCAGGCTAAGCTATTGTTTAACTATAGAGTAAGATTAATTTATATAAGAATGATGACTTGAAGATATAAGAATAAGAAAATAGATAATTGTTAGCATTGTTCTGAGCTAGCATTCGTTTAAACACTTTGTTTTCAATATCTGTTGGAATCGTTTCTTCGTTTGCTGTGTCAATTCTTCTTAAAGAGATGAAATTGTATTGAATTGTTCGAGTTAGATCCTTAAACTTCCCATGATAAACAACAAGAAAAAACAGGGCGTAGTGTTGAAGAATAGATAAATGAAAAATTGTGTAAATGGGGTGCCGTTCTGAGATTCTGAGATACTGATAAATTTGGTCAGAGGGTTATTTTTTCGCTTTTTGACCTTTTGCGAAATTGTTCTTTAAAATTCTGATCATACTCCACCGGCAGCCCGATTGAACGTCACCTTTAATCCATACGATCGAGATGATCCACGAAACGAGCACCAAGCGAACGGTGGGTTTCGTATGCGCCACATATGGACACACACACACCGACTTCGCGACTTCGGATCATACCCGCCGGATCGTTTCGCTTGTCGCCAACGCTGTAAAGCAAATCCGACGTCTGGCGCACGTCATTCTCGCCGCACGCGGTCTCAAACGCTCCGAGCGGACAGCTGAGCTCAACCGTGGCTCCACTAATGTGCCGAAGCGGACCGGGAACGTGCTGGCATAAAGTTTGTAATCCAATTTAAGATGCTAATAATGGATTTGTTTGCCGTGACATCTCGAGTGGCGCGTCGTCCGCATCGACGGGCGGCTCTCGTTTTGGGCTGCGCTTGCAGGTTAGCTTTGAGATTCTGTGGTTCTCGTGATTTTGTAAGCATCTCTGGCTCAAGATGGGCTGCTTGTCGCAGTGCTGGTAGTAGTCATCGTCGTCAGTACGATGGTAAACGATATGTACCACTACCGGGCGAGGGAGAGTGTGGATGGGAAGCTTTGCACGTATGCACGGCACACGCGTAGCCTTCGGCAGGCGAGAGAAGCTTTCACAAGGCTGCCCGGGAAGCGTACGACGTTCGAGACGCCGAGGATACTGCTCCGATTTCCACCACTACCCGAGATAAGCAGCTCGAAGCCGTAATGATGTGAAGTGTAATTAACAGAAACTGTTTAATTTTCCCCGGCGCACGGTACGTGTGCGTTCTGAGCTGCTCCCTGCCAGATGCTGTTCGGGGCGGGTACACCGAGGCTTTAAGCTGTAATGTTTACCGGCCACCGGAGATACGTAGGACGAAACTCCAACCGTGCGGCGATTATGCCGACCAGAATGGGGCAATTGTCACGGAATTATGGGCAATATTCGTATCGATCGTTAAGCGGCGTAGTGTATGGCGATGAACTTTAAATGCACTCAAATATTACATCCATTTTCAGTGCCCACAAGCTGTGTGTTTGCCTTCCGATGGTCCGATGGTCCAAGAGTTATATCCTTCAAGAACTCCCACTGAACTTTATCGGGATTATGTAGAACCTACACTGCGAAAGGATAACCAGAGACGTTTGATTGCTTTAGTTGCCCCAGAAGTGCTCCGTTTTAATGCTCAGCTATAAAGAAAACTTCGGCGTATCCGGTTTCAGTTTGAATTTTGCTTGAGCGCGCTCCCTGGTTCGTTAAGCAGGCACCACCCGCGCACCGTGGCTAATTATGTTTATGTGCATTTTACAAGCCACACATTACGAAAACAAAAACAGACTACTGCCGTTCTTAAGCGCCTCATGTGCTGCAACGATTTTTTTATGCAACGAAGAAGATAATCAACTTATCTTCTGCGTCCCAAACTCGTAGTTGTGTGGACGGGACCAAGGCAATGGGAGAGAACCTGAAATCTTATTAATTTGCATTTGCATTGACTCGCCGGAGTGTGTCGCGTAGCGTTGCGGATGCGGCTATGCAGTCGGATCGTTTTTGTGTTTGTGCCGCCTGCATCCTTCCCAAAAGCGGACGTTCGAAAATAGCGTTGGAGCGATTAGCTCCCCAAAATCTCGGAACCAATCCCATGCGTTCGTTGCGTGGCTCGGACACTTGACTATAAATACAAATAATGTCCGGTGGACCCCCAGCAGGTTCACACGCACACACAAACTGTGGCAAATCTGGCACATGACAGCAGGTAAAAGTTTTGCAAGGACAATAGCATTCCAGCCCGTGCAACCAGGGCTGGATATTCGCCGCATTCCAGGTGGCATTCCAGGATTTGCAGCCTAGCTGTCCGGAGACCGGGATCTGCATAGGGACAGAGGGCACTGCGTGTGTGTGTGTGTGTGTAAAACCCGAAACCCCCGTAAGCCCGGAAAGCGTCTGCCGGCAAGCTGTAGCATGTTTATGCGCACCCCTGTGAGCCACCGGCCCACTCCACGGGGCCACCTCGAATGGGTTGAATGTCAAATGAAAATAAACGATTTCATTTTGCAGCAACAGCAGCATCAGGATTCGTTGAAATGTTGCGACAAAAAGATATTCGGAGAGCTGGGTGGAAAAAAAAGCTTCCAATGAAACCCATGGATTTGTCGTCAGCGTCCACCACGCGGTCGTCCCTGCCCTGGCTCTACTCGATTCGGTTCGGTCGGATTCGTCCAGCTGCAAGCTGCTGTTGGACCCAGACGGCCACAGATGACGTTAGGCTGTGCTCTGAGAGCTACTCCATTATATGAACGGCAGTATGTTGTTAGGAAACATGATTGTACTTCATGTAAGGCGTTAATATAGCGTTCGTTTGAATAATCGGCATTAATTATCAGCATTATTTTGTCTATTTTTTGTCGCTTCATCTGTCGTAGTTTAACGAAACGTATAACGTAGACGTCGAACGTATAACGTGCTAGGGATAGCTCTCCTTTAATAGCTCACTGTTTTGGGACACGTTTGGACGGTTTCAGACCGCTTTAGAGCAGAAGTTTTAATAATTCGAATAATTCCTAAGCCAATACTTATTCTACTTGTTCTTCTTCTTTGGCTCAACAAACTACACGGCTCTTGCTACGGGGAGACGGTTCAGGGCGACCTTGGTTACCCTAATGTACATCTTCATGTTCAATACTTATTAATTCCATCTTCTAAAGTCTAAAACTCTCCGATCAACCTATATCGCTCCAAAAAACTCTCTTAGGACATCGTGTGTTGCAAGTATCGAGGTATTGAGGTGCTTTGCATCTGAAATAATGTTTGCGTGGCTCAGCAAATTTCACCTTGAGCATGCAAGTCACGAAGAACAATTTTGCCAAAAACAAGAACAAATCTCTTAAAGAGCTTAATTGAAGACTAATTGCGATTTGTTTGAAAAATGTGTCAACAAACGAATGTGTTTATATTATTTGCCAAACTGAGATAGAACACAAGTTTCCAACGTCTGTGAAGTGTTTCATTTTCTCGAAACATGCACCGCCTTAGCGCTGCGGAGGCTTCCTAACGCTCGGCTGTATCCTGCTGCGCTCCCCCCGATAGCCAACATCGGTTGGACACATGTCGACCGTTGCGTTTAGACGACCCAAGTTCGGTCGTCCCCCAGCCGTCCAGCGGATTTATCGGCTCCGAGATGAGCTCCGAAATGGAATCGTACCAGGGCCCTAACCATGAGGGGTGGATTATTTGTCCAGTGGTTAGTAAAAATCATCTCCCCATCAGCCTAACACCCAGCTCCCGGTGATGTTTGTCGGGGCAGCAGGTCATCAGCAGAACTCGGACACAGGGAGCACACTCGGCACCGTCTTCCCCCTGACGGATCCGAGCTTTCCGAGCGCCGGCCGGTTTTCCCTCCGCTCGGCGGCAGGAGATGAAAATTGACTGCCTGGTAGCGCCGCCGGGCCCGCCGGGCGCTTAGTGTCCATGTTGGCCATGCCCCCGCACGACCGCCCGGGCACACCGGTGTCTACGGTTCCTCGAGCAACAAAAGCTCGACAGCACGGAAAATTGCGCACCGCCCGGTACATCCGGTACGGCTTGTTTGCTGAATGCTGGGAAATTCTTTTTTCCCCCCCCGTTGTTTCTTTGCTCTCACTCGCCTCACTCTCTCGCCGTCGCTCAGCCTCTTGCCACTCTGTCGCACTCGCTTGCTGCAACATCCATTCAGCTAAATAATGTTAGTTCCAGTATATGCCCCCCGGGCGGCCGGGCGCAAACGATTGTTGTCCTTTGCATCCATTTCAATCGCTGTTGTCAATTTAAAACGTAGTATGTTGCTTTCGAGAACGGGAATCTATCTAGCCTAGGACCATCGCAGGCTAGGGCTACGGCAGTATTCAGCGCGTGGAATGGCTACAGAGAGCCAGTTTTCTATTGTACCCGTGGCACGAGCGGGAAAGTTAAAAAGGGAAAAATAACATCGAACGTGTCCGAGAGCCTTTGCGAGCAGATCAAAAGGAGATGCCAATGAGGTTGTTTGAAAATAAAAATCCATTATCCTCTTGTGAATCTATAGACTTCGAAACAGGTTGACTATGTCTGTAGGAACATTGCCATTTAAATAACACATTACTAAATATATGTTAAATGTGATAACATTCAAGAAATGCACTGCACACGAGCTCCATACCCAATGATACGTGCATTTAATTAACGAATACTTCTGTCAGTTTGTGCTGCAGTAGCACGCGCCCAGCAGCTGACATAAATTCTAGACTCCCTACCCTTAGTGGCGCGTCCCAAACCCTGTGTGCAGCACATTTTTCAATCAAACTCAGCTGTTCATTCGGGAGTTGGGGGCTGCCACATCGCATCCCAGCGGTCGGACGATATCATTCGCAGAACGACCGCAGGATGCCGCCCTTTTCTCAGGTTCACCACATGTGAACTTTCCGATGGTTTTACGGCGACCGGGGAAGGTGAACCGGTGGCGGGCAGGTGGCGTGCCCGGTTCCGGCAAATGTCCAAAACATTTTCGATCCATTAAATTACTTCACCCGCTTTTTGTAACACGCCCTTTCGAGCACAAAGCGAGTGCAGCAAAGCGCCACAGTAACCCGAAACAACTCGAACACAATTTCCGGCTGCACACGTGCCCCACGTGGAAGGTGATCTGCGCCCGCGCTTGGTAGGTGCGCTACGGCCCGCATCTGGAGCTTCGCTCGGAGTCACTAAAAGCGATGCAGGTACGTGCGGGGGACGTCGCACATCCGCTTCATCAAGCGCGTACGGTGCTGCCGCCGGTCCTGCCGGTGGCCGGGAAGAATAATCGTAATTTACTCCCGACCTGCGACTCCCGACCACGTCTTAACGCCAAAGCCTGCGGTATGTAAATATGGAAATCGTAGCCCGCTGGCCGTGCCGACCGGGGCCGAACGCTGTGACAAAGGAGCCGCAGGGTTTGGCGAACCGGAGATAGATGGATGGACGAACGGATGCCGATGGCACGGGCGACTCCATGGACTTTATGGAGCGTCAGCGATCGAAAGTTATTGCATACCGGAGCCGGCTATGGGAACAGCAACACCGGACGGGGGCATCGGTCCATGCACACACACACACCAGCCGGTATGACGGTCAGGTGTGATTCATCTGGTGCAGTCACCTCCACACAAAAGCACAGCAATCGGGAGGTCCTTTAGCCGGGGCCTTTCGTCTGCGGTCGAATGCGCCCGGCAGGAGTAGGAAGACACCCCAAAAATAACTCTCCTGCAGGAGGCATTCCTTTCGCTAGGACACCAACCCCGGGGTTCTTAATCGTGCACGGAATTTGCCAAGGACATCCGGACGGGGCCGCGTTTCGAAGCTAGTCACTCTCTCTCGCTCTCTCTCTTGAGAAAACCACCCGCCCACCCGGTTCCTAGAGGAAATGGAGTGAAGAAACGGAATTAGGGATGATATAAAGCACGGGATGGGGTGAATTAATTTCAGCCGATAAATCAACCGAAATGAGGCGTATCTCGTCACCGACGGGGCAGTGGGCATGAGGAAGGACTCCGAGATTCCCGGGCTTTTCGTGAAACTGATCCGGGGCTATTATTCAATTAGGAGCTCGGCACGGCGGTCTTCTTTCCGATTTTGCACACACACACACACACACACACACGCACACACACAGCGATAGGCCTGCTCTAGGCGAAGGTTACTCCAAGGATTCAACGGGCGGGACTTCAAGTGGCAGCAGCAGCATCGGGCAACAGCGGCCATTAATTCACGCAAGAAAGTGCGACTTCGAGCGTCGGCCGATTGTCCGTGGCAGGAATGTTTTAAACTCTTTACGTGAAGGAAGACTCCTACCGCTGGGACCGGGTCTGAATGACCGATGGGAACTGTTTCACACGGAGGCCGATTGTGCGAAATTCTCGGAACAACCTCAAACTTCATTAATTGGATTTTAATGCTGCATAGTCTACTACGACTGCTGAGGTGTGGACCAATTGTTTCTGACATATCCTCAGGAACCGATGATCTCATGGCATGCTATGACCAGACGGGAAAATAAACAGCAATCAGTAGCAAAATTTTAAGCAGATAAGCAGATACACATTTGAGACTGCAGTAGATGGAACCAAATGTAGATAAGAAGTGACAAAGTGCATCCGTGTTCCGATGCTCCGATGCTGTGGTGATGCTCGTTAAATTGCTTTCTAACTTGTTGTTTGATTGATCAGACCAGCTGCCAGCCGTTCGTTCAGCCGTTTGCCCCGAACAATGTTGAAAGGGTCGAAAACCCGGCCCGCAGAAGTCACTAACTGAATCAACACACTCGCACACACAAATAACTGACCGTCGCTTCCTCTGTCGGTCGGGGAAGAAAGCTGTTGCGAAACCTCCAGTGCCACGGCACGGGTTGCCTACAGGTTCAAGGTCCTTGTCGGTGGCCCTGGTGGTGGCCAGCAGTTTTGGTAAACATTTACACAACTCACTCGGGTTATCTCGCACGCGTGCTCACTACGGCACACCAGGCGGAGTCTCTCCGGTGCTTGGCCGTGACAACAGGTCCCACCTTGCTGGCGGGAATTCCAACCTCCAACGGCTGGAACCGTCATTCGAATCGCACACACGGCCGTTGTCATCGGCTGTGACTGAGTCGTATCGATTTTGTGCAGCGTTGGTGCGATTTTCTTGCCCGCCAGGAACGCCCGGGCCAGGAACACGGTCGACTGTGGTTACTGGATGCTGCATTCTTAGATGACTCCGCACGGTGACGAGGGTGGCGATGATGATGATGATAGTGGTGAGTTGACCGCAAACAATGCCCCGGCCACACGGCCCGGCCCACGGTGGGCGTACGGACACTATCTCTTTGTGGGCTATGTTTGATATGCAAATCTAACAACTGTTTTCTCGCCCCTCCGCCCAGGAGCGGATCTGCCAACAGCGATGCCTCGTGCGGTCCGGCACGATGTCGAACGATAATCGAACGCGTGTTTCGGTTACGAATGTCACCTTGTGGCGGCGCTCGTTACCGGCTCCGATTGCCTGCAGGACCGACAAAGGAACTCGACTCGAGATGTTGCGGGCGGTTATATTGAAATATTTTACTGAGCTGAGCTATTCCGGCACGCTTAGGTCAGCGCTGCGGTTGTAGTAAACGCATCCCCAGGAACGTGCCTGGGATGTGTTGGTGCTGCGGTCGTGTTGATAAGCTGCCTCATTATCACACCGTTCCACCCTGTAGATGCGGTGGGCGTGAGTGGGAGATCAGTTCGCTCTGGAAGCGGAGCCGTCGGGCATTCGAAAAGCTCCCGTCTGCCGACTGGCAAGTAATTGTACTGTGATAGAAATATTTGGCTTCGAGGATGCTTAATTAATGTGTTCCGACGCAGCGACACACTCGCCGGGGTCTTTGGCGCGTTAAGCGCAGCCGGCGGGGGAACACTGTGTGCTGTGCTTAAATATAAAACCAGTGCCTTGTGCCATTCGGGTGGCGCGCTCATCCGCACCGCCCGAAACGAGGATTAATTAATGCCCCGGTGCGGAGAAGCCTAGGTGCGAAGCGCCATTTAGCCGTATTAAAAGTTGGCCGCGTTGGCGTGATTGCGCCAGCGCTGCCCGGGGGGGGGGGGGGGGGGGGGGGGGGTATGGGTGCTTTTGTTTTGACGGTGCCGGCAAACTTTCCATCATCCCTGTGACGGCTGCCTTCGGGGCTAGATCCGTGTTCCAATATTGATAAAAACAAACCCGGTGCCCCGTGCGGATCGCAATGGTTTCTCTCTCTCTCTCTCTCTCTCTCTCTGTTGCCACTGCAATTTGTCCTCCGACTCGGGCCGCGCCTCGGGTTGCGCAGCGGTGTGGCGAGATTTCGCCAACATTTTGCACATTAATTATTAACGTCAGCTGCTTACATTATCGGCGGAGCGTTCTGCGCTTTCATCTTGGTTCGCTTGATTTCGGAGCCGGGGCTGATTTTATTCACTTTCGCGCGTCCCGCTCCTCGCACGGCCCTCTCGCGTGTGTCTGTGTGTCCTTCGGGCATTCCTCAGGGTTGGATGTGAGGCTCGACTTATCGGGGGCCGCCCCTGCCCTCCGTGACGTCTTAAAGGGAAGGTAGAAATTGAATTACGCCATCACGGGGGCAGGCGGTTAAAAAGATGGATTCTCGAGAGTGTGTTTGGGAGGCGGGCGGTCGAAAATGGTTGAAACGCGTTGCTCGGGAGTGGAAGTTCGGAAGAAGCGCAGTGGACCAGCCAGTTGGTACAGGGAGTGAAAATTGAATTTATTGCTCGGCGAGCTCTGCTGCTTGATTTTGATGGCTCCCGTCGGTAGGTGTGAAGATTGAGCGTTTCCATGTTGGGCAGTGTGTTTGTGTGAGGCAGGTTCATGCGGTTTTTGCTTCCCAGTATGAAAAGTAACCAATCCCTAGCGCGAGCATTCATCATGAGTAATTATTAGAATCGGTTCCTGAAACAGCGTAACGTTCGCAGCGGAGAGAGTCAGCTGAAAGATAAATGCGGGATCTTTTGTTTACATTTACGACTAATTTGGTATACGAATTTGGTCGAATAATCCGTTTAAATGTTCCTATTTCCTAGCAAAACCCTATTCGAAACCCTTTGGAGACCATGCACGGTACGTATGAACAACCTACGGTCATGTTTATATTTCTATTTGGAATTATCTACCTTGTTGCTCAAAATCTTGACTATATATGCTATATTGAGTATATGTGCTTAATTATTGCATTATTGCAAAGTATATGTGCATTTAGATAATTGCCATCAAAAGCACGAGGTAGGAGTTATATAATGTTGAAAGTAGATGAATTCGTTATTTATCAATTTTGACTCCCACCCGATGATGCAGAGGAATCACAATCAAACATTAGACTGAATCTCTCAGGAGAGTATTAAAAATACACGCTGATAGTAGGGTGACTACCATATTACAGATAAAATATTTCGGTAATGGTTTTATAAAGCAAGAAGATGCTTAATATGCAATCTAGAACATTAAAAGTTGTTTATAGTTGCTATTTTAAGATAATCCTCAACTTTATATCATTGAGATCGAAAATTTGAGCGTTTAAAGCAAGAGGGAAGTAACATTATTCTTAGTAAAATTAGGAAAATTACATTTCACGAGTGGATGAAACGATTTCAAGGTTGCGTGAGACGATTTCACGATTGGATGTTGTGAGAAACCCACACGAATGTTCTTTGTCCGTGCACTTCGTTTTCTTTCACCCGAAAATGTTCCACCCGAAAATGTCAAAAAAAAAATGATGATGCGCGGTCAACTGTCTGTTTACTTCTGTGTATTCTTCTGTCCGTATGTGTAGAGTTCATTACAAGTTTAGTTAGTGCATGCGTTTAACCTTCGTCCGTTTCTGTTTACAATATAGAGTTCATTCCTGCCAAATTGATCTAGATGAGTATTTTAAATTCCAAATCGATCTAAATTCCCAACAGATGTTCAAGAATGGACGAAAAATGCTGCAAATCAAATCGTTTTTTTTGTGACTAGTTTTTAAGCGTGAAATTTCACGAACATTTCCTCAGAAGATGGTAAAACCGGTCTCATTGACACGAATTAATTTACCATTGCTCACAAAGTGACCGACGAAAGCGTTCGAGGACGGTTAAATTGATCTCAAATGATGTTGTTGCCCAACTCTGCCCGCCCCGAAACATATGGTTTCCTCAGCTCTAAATGCAGCGAATCGATTCCCGCGATTAACTAACACTCGCGCGAAAATTAATCATTCCGGGCTGGGCTAGCGCAGGAAAAGGTAGGAAAACTATTGCCACCGCACACCGAATTAAAGCCGCCGCGCTATCGGAGCCAGATGGTCAGTGCCGGTGAGATGGCCCCGCTAGAACGTTTTAAATCGAAAGCGAAACCTGGGTAATGAGCCCGCTCGGGTGCTCTGTTAACTATCTAATACCCCGCAGCGATGGATAATCGGCGCAGCGCATACAACAGACCCGCTCCCGGCCCGGTGGCAGATGGTTACGATAATTACGCTCGGCATTACGGTTTAATGATGCTATCGGGCGGCCACACCGCCACGTCTTTTATATTGCGGCGTTCTTTTTGGCTCTCTTTTGGGTGGGACTCCACCTTGTGCGGTGGAAACTAGATTGTTCCTGTCGGTGTTCTTTTCTTCTCGGCTCAGCTCTTAATGATTATTCTGACGCTGCAAGTTTGAAGTAGATCACAGGCAGGTGGCACTGCACTAGAGATAAGAATAACGCCTCTTTTCGGGGAGCTAACTCACTCTTAATCATTCACCATTGGGATTCGAATCGTTTAGCAACTCTTTTGGGAGTAGTTATAATCTAGCTCGTTCACGAACGAGCCATAAGTAGCCGAATTTCGGATTCCTGACTAGTAACTCACTCCTGAGTGAGTTACATTATAACGACTCACTCCCAATCCCACTCGTTTAGCAACTCCCGCTCATTCTACGACTCTCACTCATTCTTTTGGGATTCATATCCCCGCGGCGACTAGTAACTCCCTTCTGAGTGACTTAGATTATAACCACTCCCAAAAGAGTCATTACATTTCTATGTGAGTAGTTGACTCGTTCGTTTCATTACAAAGATTCAACTCACTCACTCACTCTTACTCCGTACGTACAGCTCTATATTGCACAGGCACTCTTATCACGTTGCTCATAAAGGGATGACAAAAATATGTTCAGCCCCTTGATTTACTCTTTATTTCTATCGTCCTCTTTATTTCTATCGCCGGTTTCGCCTTTTTCCTTTTGTGTCGCCTGCTCAAAATGAAAACGAACAATTCTAACCCCACGCCGATAACGACTTTTGCGGGATGATTTATTAAGCCGCTGGCTGGAGATCTGCTCCTGCTCCGACGGCGATTAGCTATGCTCGGCCGGCTGCGGTCGAGGCATTTCAACCGACTTTAATTAGCATGCAGAGTGAAGAAGCCTCCAGTTTCCGCCGCCGTAGGCAACCGATGCCGATTCGGAGGCGTTTTGCGGTGAGCCGTGATGTTGCCCCAAGTCGAGGCCCCAAAGCCCTCAGATATGCGCCCAAGCCGGCCGGAGAAGACGACACTGCTGCTGCTGCTGCTGCTGGCACAACACGCGGTGCGGAGATTGTCAGAAATTAGAACCATAATTAATTCATGGTGGTTTTGCAATATTTAAGCAACGAAAGCGGGGAAGCGATACTTGCGCCCGCCGCAGGCCGGAAAGCCTTTAAAGCGGAGGTGGGAGGTGGCTGGTGGGTGGACCGGAATCGCTTCGGATTGCGTTTCCGCTGATCGATTCGTTTGTTTGTTTGTGTGGTGGGTTTGGGTGGCGATAAGTCAGCTTCCGGGATTGTGCCCGAACCGGTGCAGATTAGAATTTATGGGTCAGTGAAAGCACATTAAGAATGGAAGAGGATCATCCGCCCTCTCCGGAACAGTGGGCGCCGGTTGTGTTTGTCCCTCCGGCTTTGAGACGTGCGGTGCGATTTACTTTTAATTTTTTCGCGAGTTCTGGAAGTAGCAAACAGTAGGAATAGATTTTTTTTGTTTCGTTTTTTGTTTCATTGCGAATGAAATGTGATTTTTTTTGTTGGGAATTGCTCGCACGCAATCAAACTTTCCAACGTGATTACTTTCATTGCGGAGGCGGCGAATTCTTCCACAACGAACCACAACGGCCGCTGGCGCATCGGTAAGGACATAATGCGAAGGAATGCGCGCATCGAGTGCTTGGTGTGTAACGTAAATTCGCCAAATTCGACGCTATCGGTGTCAATTTCGGGCGAGTCATTCTCCTCCGGTCGTGGGAGATTTAATAAACTTGATAGTCATTTCGGGTGACGAAGACAAAGAGAGAGAGAGATGGCGAAAAGTTAGTGCGCGTGTACTACAGCACATTCGCACTGGCGCCATTAAGCGTACGTGGAAAATGCGGTTAGCGGGAAAACTTCTCTCGCGCGTGCTGACGATTGCGGGAAAGAACAACTTGCGCACAGAACGATGAGTTTCTTTCGCTGCGAGCAGTGTTTCGTACCGGCGCGGAAATGCATAAGCATAACCGATCGTGGTTTGAGTGACGTTTGAAGATTGCCTGTAGAAAACGGCACGAGAGGTTGCATTCAGCGGTTGTTGCCTGCTGGGTCGCTCTCGTCAAACCGAACTTGCAAGTGACAATCGAGACTTGGCGCAGTTGCAATTGTAGTCCGTGGCAGCGCGACCGAACATTGTTGGAAAACCAACTTAATGTTCGGGGGTGGTTTTGCACCGAAGTGGGTTAGGAGTAGTTTCCCCTCATTTCCGCGAGTGACTTGAGGTCGCATTTGATGTGTTTCTTTTGCCACACCGTCAAGTTAACCGCGGCGGTGGTTACATAATGGAGATAGTTTACGATACCTGCGCTGCTGTTCGGATGGATTTATCTCATGTTTCGCAGGACAAGGTTAATGGATGTTGGAACAGTTTCTACTGCGAGTGCGAATGAGGGAGTGCGTTGAATACGTATTGGTTGCTTCTGCTGTGAGAGTTTTGTTGACTTAATTTTGGTACAACTCACTTTTTGAGTGAGCTGCTAGACGCCACGGTGAGTGGAACCAACATACACCATAAGTAACTCAATTACGGGTACTTCAATTGGCTTTCCCTCTGGCTTTCCCATCCTTCATACACACAAAAAAAAGTCGGAAATCCGGTCAACTTTCGGTATTTTCTACAACTTTATTTCAGTTAGGGTAGTAATATCACTTTACTTCAATAGTTACGCTACTAATAGCTACTGAAACGTAATGAAACTCACGAACATTAACAAAATAAAACAGTTAATGGTTTGAACAACCTCAACCATGCATTTGTTCAAATTATTGATGATGGAGAATGAATATAGGAAATCTTGAAGCACGCTATATAATATTGGGATGGAATGGAACACCCCAGATAGAGAATGAGAGAGAGAGAGAGAGAGAGAGTGAGAGAATGAGAGAAAGAGTGAGAAAGTGAGAAATGTTAAAAAAGAGAACGAGAGATACAGGGCGAAAAATAACAGCGACTAAAGGCCTTAACTTTACTAAATTGTTTCTACTAATACTAACATGTTCATGGCTGTTGGAATTATCAGAAAAACGAAGCGAAAATGTAGTAACATAAATAGTTTTTTCTTAATTTGAATATAACCACTTCGGCGATGGAATTTTCCATCTTTTGGAGCACTGTACTTGTAACTTGCCCATAACAATACCCATTTTGTATAATAAATCGCAAAAAACTCAACTTTACATGCACTTTAATCGATAACTAGGGAATTGATTACTCACTCTCACTAACTCAATCACTTTATTTGAGTCTACGTCATTCATTGTAGATGGGAGTGCAAACTCGAAATATTCGATTATTCGATTGGAATCTCTGTGATGAGTGAATAATACCGAGTTGCTTGACGGAAATGCGTCCTTATTGCCATCTCGAACCTGTTCTCCTGAAAGATGCTCCGTTTTCCACTCATTTCGTTTTTTTCGGCCTGATCGCCATCACCGCGATCGGATCGTTTGTGGCTCGCAAATGTCTCTTGTCACGAAATCAAATAAAAACCGTGCGCCCGTCCGCAATCAATGCTCGATTTATCAGCGCGCCCGAGCGCTTAAGCCACACCCGACCCGACAGTTTCGGTGATAATAGGCCCCGGTGCAGTGGTCTTACCGCTTTTTTCGCGAAAAACCATGCGCGTTGCGCAAGCAAGTATTGCGGCTGTTCGATGTGCAATCGATTTATGGCACCATCATCAATCATCCTGCCCGGCTTCCGGATCACGGTCTGCCCGAATGCCCTTCCAACCTGCCGTGCGCAGGGAGTTTGTGGTTGCAGTAAAAATCATGATCCTGCTGCACCGATGCACCGCACATAATGCGCTTGTGGAGATGCGCCCGTTCAAACACACACACATATTCGGGGAAAAAAGCCTTGGTTGCGTTGGCAGTGTGCCGAAGGTCAGATGCGGTTGCAGGAAGATAAATAAACACGTAATAATCCAATAGAACAAGCGTGAAGCACGTGAATAAAAATGGTGTTGAAAGAACGGAGAGAGAGAGAGAGAGAAGAGAGAGAGAGAAAACAACAACAAACTAGACACAGTTCCACCCGAAAGCGTAAACGCAAACGTGAAACCGAGTAACTGCTACTAATTCATCAATCTTCCCGAACGGTTCATAAATAACGAGCGTTGGTGCAACACGGTTTTGCGGGTCCCGTGCTATAGGCTGGAGACGCACGGGCAGCGGTAGCAATCGGATCGTGCGCCCGCAAGTTACTGCCATCAATCTCCCTATCTGCGCGGCGGTGGTGTGTGTGTGTGTGTGTTTGTGTTTTTATTGGGCGTTTTTAATGACTGGCGGTGGGTGCATTCTACATTGTGCAATCCTTATTGGTCGCTTTGTTTTGCGTTGGCTCAAAACCGAGTTGATTGAAAGTATTTCTTTTCGTCGGGGAAATCAATTACTCACTGTTGGTTTTGAAGGTTTGTAATTGCGAGCGTCCTCGGATGCGTAATACGTAACGAGGCTGGTTGAATGTATTTTCACCCAGATGTCCCTTTGAAATGGCGTCCCTTTGACAGAAGCATATTATAGGCACATAGTTCCATTTCGTTGGTTTACTGCTGATGAATAATGCTGGGTTAGTAACGAGATCAATATTTATCTACCGATGTGTTGTGGTTGTATTCGATAGATGAAAGAGCTTTATGATGTGTATATAGAGACATCTCTCAATCAGATACCGAGGAAAAGCCACTTCATAATAATTAATGTAGAGTTCTTTACGTTACCAAATGGTTGTGTTTTCAATTCATATAATATTGTTACAGTAAGCAATACGGCCAGGCCGTCCCTTCTGATAAAATAAATAAATAAATAAAATATTGTTACAGTAATATACTATAAATTGAAAACACAATCATTAGGTAATACGGAGAACAAGAAATGAATTATTATAGTGTGGCTTCTCGATATCTGATTCAGAGTCTCTCTATATACATTATACAGCTGTTTCATCGATCGAATACAATCACAACAAATTGATAGATAAATTTTGATTTCATTATTAACCCAGCATTGTTCGTCAGAATCAACGAAATGGAACGAAATGTAAATATTTGAGCTCTCTTTTACCCTTTTTTCATAGAGACGCCGTCTTTTACTAAATATGGAAACTAAAGGAACAACTGCAATAACGATTTCTTTGTCAAAATATGACGTATTTGATTTTTAATTTTATTAAAATATTAATTATATCTCAACTCAATTTGTATTCAAAACTTAAGGATAATCTCTCAAACATGTGCCGAGTATTTTATTTTTCCCCTTGCAAAGTTTATTAATTATCCAAGGACAATGAAAAACTCTCTATCTCCTACAAAGAATTGACTAGACGAGACGACACTCGAATTAATGACGAGACATCATTAGGACAGTATTGACCTAGCTGTAAGATGAAGATAGTCGTATCAAAATGAAACCGAATGAACTAAATTTTAAGTGAAAGTCATCGGTCACACTGAAGTTAGAAGTCCGCCAAACATCTCACAGGCTTTTAATTACCAAGCGCTGGATAAAAGGAAGCTTCTGGACATATCCCGCACTTAATTGTCAGCTTCTGGAATCCCAGTAACAACTTCAGGGAACTACTACCAGAATGACTTCGAATGACGCATCTGTTTTTCTTTTCTAATTAAGGCGTACTTTTGCCTAGTGGCCATTGTGAGTTCTATCAAATCTCCTGGAGTGTCAATCACAAACTGAACCAAAAGATGATCATACACACTGAGCAGCAAAAAAGTGGCCACATACTGATTGCTACTACTACTACTCGGTGCATGCACACAACCCAACCCGTTCCTATCTCTTCGGGCGATCGTGCTCGCGAGTTTAAAACCCACCATCTATGCTATGGCGAAAAAAGGCTCCAAAAAAAGACAGTTAATTTGTTTCGTAATGAAAATTCAATTTCATTTCACCGTGGCGCACAAAAACCACTAATGCGAACGATCGTTTTGTTGTTAGTGCATCGTGCAACGAAAGAACACAAAAAAAAACGCCATGTTCATTTCCCTCGAGCCAACCAAAGTCTGCCAGCACTTTTGTTTTGTTTGCCGTTTTTTTTCTCTCTGCCTCTCTATTGCGAGCATATTTGTTCATCTTGAGTGACGGCTTTCCAGGCATAAGCAACCGTGCGCGTTTCAGAGGAAAATGAGTTCGCATTTGCATTCGGCTGGCAGCCACATTCAATTAAGAGTTTTTACCGCCGCGCCAGATCTTCCCGGCCAGAGCCGCAGCAGCTGTGTAACGGCGAGTCCGGGAGTCGCGGCGCCGTAGCGCAGACTGCAACCGATCTAGTTATAATTACTTCTCCGGGGAGTTTTTGATGCGCTCGGCGCTCATTTGCGTGGCCCGTGTCCCGCCCGTGTCCACAGGACGAGGTGTGAACACGGGCGTCTAATTACCGCCGGTTACCGATCGGGAAGAGGCTCGCTTTGCTAATGGTGAACGAAAGACACACTGATAGCTTCGGGAGTGAAACGAATTTCAAAAACATTGAAATATTTCAAGATCGAAAACTGGAAAGAAATGAGCAGAAAATGAATGATGGACTCATCACTCAGCGGACAAATAATAAAGTGTGTAAATAGAGCCCCAGTTTGGGCTATGTAACCGGCTCGATAAGCACCGTGGACGCCATACCGCACCCCGGACATTTCTTGGTGTCATTAATCATCTATTTCGGTTGGGGGAGTGGGTTGAAAAATAATCGGATCGCGAAGGTCCTTGAAGCCACGCGCGCACTACTGCTCCGGCGTCCCGAATGAGGCCGTTTTCGGAGCAAGACGTTTCTCGTCCAGCCGGGCAAACATTTACACCCCGGTTGGCTGACCGTTTGACTCGGTCGGTTCGAGAGCGCCATCTTGCCGGCACGCCATCTGGCGCGCCGGTCGGTGAGCGAAAATAATGCGAATAATAAATGTGCCGCACACGGTCGCTGATGTCCACGGGGTGTCACCGGGTTTCGGGATCCGAGGTCTGTTTATTCGACACGATCGATCACCGATAACGACGGAGAGGCTGGGCTGTGTTGAGGGTGGCCGTGTGTGTTGGCACAACGGAATGGTTTAGATTTTTAATTCCGAGCTGCTTCCGGGGTGAAATATGGGCGTGAACAGTGGGGAGCACGCTCTGGAGGGGTATTAATATTTGTGCCTCACTATGCATTTAGTTTTATGTCCCTTCAAAATTGGAGGTTCAAATTTTCGATGCCATAAATCGATCTGATTGAATGGTGAGTCGGAATTTGATTTGTATCTATTTGTTTCTAAACTAGGGAGGAGGGTTTTTCTTTTTCCAACGTGACGTAAGAACTTGAGTTTGATCTTAGTACAACTGTAAATTTGAAGTTATTGTAGGAAAATAAGCAATACAAGTTATCTTCCAAGCTTCCAAGATCACTATTCGGCACCTTACGGCAATAAGAGAAGCCCAAAAAGGCACAAAGTCTGTATAAACTATATAAGAAAACAAAAACTGTCTCGTTTTTCGTGCAAAACTCCAAAAAATCGGGCATCGAAATTTGATCCCTTAAAACTGACGACATCGGCGGATTCCTCCGTGGCGGATTGAGAATGCGTGTGTTCGCGGATGTTCGCACCCAAAAGTGTCTATCGCATCGTAAAATGGTAAATAAATTAATCACCAAAACATAAAACAACCCAGGCTGGCAAAGGCTGGCGCACCTTAGCCGAGCGAGGCAGGCAGCGGAAGAGTTACGGCGGAGTTAATGCACGTTCTGTTTTCCCCAAATACTGTAAACATGTGTCATCAAATGTGTACGCCACTCGCCCACCCCAATTACCCCCTTGCAACCTTGCGCGGGGGCAACAACGCGTGGCCGACAGTAGAAAAACGGTAAGCAAGTAATTTAAAGCTCGACGACACGGCGGAAGAATGTGCCGACGCGTGCAAGAACCGACAAATTACTACAATCAGCGCCCGCTGCCAGCCCGTCCGGGAGGGGCCAGGTAGGCGAAACCTGGAGTGTGTGTGCGGCCACGAGGAAACGGAAAGCAATTAATCAGCAGCTCCCTCCAGCAGCTTCGGTCGCCTCGAAGTGCGTCTTTTCGGAAGGTGCTCGGCGGCAGCACCCAGACACAGATGGACGATGGGAAATGAGCGGGCGTGCGCGCCTGTGTGTGTGTGTGTGTTAGGGATGTGTGCAAGACAAGCGTTTTTTTCGGAGCGCCCATCTGCGAAACTTATGGCCCCACACTTACACACATGGCCACATATATTTTGTCTACACGTGTTTTTTCACCCTCTCGGTTGTTGCGGCTGATGGCGAATGGATGGAAGCCATATCGTGCGTGAGTATTAATTTCGGGAAAAAGTGTGTGCTGAAGCTCGCCTTTGCGGATGGGTTTACAATTTGGCGTTGGCGTGCTGATTAATGAGCGCGGCATGATTATGATTTGTGTTCTTATGCTTGATGTACGCTACCATGCGCTAGCCGTCGACCGTAAGTTTGTCGGTGTTTTTCGTTTTACAGATTGCTTGGTGAAAGTTTCATCCCCTGCTTCAGATCGATCAAGGAGAAGTTGAGTTAGTCTGGGATGTTTTATCTGCTTCTAATCAGTGCTAACGATATTTTAGACGAAGCTTTTAGAATTAGCTATCTGATTAGATAAATCCAATTGCAATACAATCCAATGCACGAATACTAGCTACTAATCCTTTATCAACTCAATTTTTCCCCACCCCTTGTGAAGATTTAAATCGTTAAGCTCTGTTAAAAATCGTATGAAAAACTTACAATATACAAAAGGACACTTGAGCGAACTAACACTCTATGAGGCGATGGCTAGTAATTTTAAGGAAATATTTGTGCTAGAAGCAAACCTTGGTGACTGGGAAATACAATACAATCGCTGAACTTCAGATAAAAAATGGCAAATTGTATTCAGAAGCTAAGGCATACAATAAACTATAAACTAACGTTCAACTGAATCTCAATCTGACATCTTGCCCTCTTCAGTTTATTGAGGCTATGCAAAGCAACCTCACTTTGTCCACATTACGGAGGTTGTCCTTGTCTTCTGGTGCTCCAAACTATCGTAACAGATGTCTTATCAAAACCTTCCTTCAACAGTACAAAGTATAGTACAAAGTAGTAGATAAATAGTACTAAATGGAACCAATAGTATAAGGTAGCTGTTGCGAACCGAGATAGCAGAACAGAATGAGAGGCTTAAAGTAGGAGAAGAAGTGAATAGGCCTTTGTGACTAGAAGTGGAGTGGAGGATAAAAACGAAGGAAGGAAGGAGATCAGGTGAGCTCTATTGGGTCCTACCGGGATAAGAAAGAGAGGCTCTTTGTTTTCCGCTTGAGACACCGAGCAACAAGGTAGGAACCGACAAGAGAAGTACAGTGTTTTTGATACCACGTGGCACAGGACTGCACGGGACTACAGAGAAGTATTTTGACGGTTTTGCTTTATTGTGGTAACCACCACAGTAGCTAAACATGTTTTTGTTGCTAAAATTAAAAAAAAGAACTTCCATAAGAATCCGTTGGTTTCTACAGTCCCTGTAGGGTGTTTAGTTCTCTTACTTAGCAGCTAAAACAGGAAAACTCTCTATGATTTTAATGAACCTCTTATCGCGATGATTAGACAATCTTTAACCTTCCTTTTACTAACTACTAATTCTACTGGCTTCTACTACTTTTAATATTTTTTTCTCTTTTGTTCAACCTTTTGTTGATACCTTAGGCTTGTGAATGCTTTTGTGGATTCAGGCTTAGTGCTTGATTGTTATGACTTTTTTGTTATCGAAATGTAAATTTTCTTGATAAAAAAGAGCTTTGAGTGCTCTATGGGTATAGAAGACATAGTTCTGGAATAATATCAACAAGAAAGCAACGGGCCAAAGAAACTAAAGTCTGAACTAATCTGACTTCAAAACTGACGGAAGATTGCAGTTACTACTCAATAACTATTCAAAGAAATACTGCAGCTTTTGTAACGCTGTAATCGGTTGACCTACATACCCGCAAAGCCATACGGCGCGAGGACAAATGTTTTTCCACTGCCGCAAACGATGTTTTCATTGGCAAGGCTTTTATTTCCCACTCGCCATAAAACCCGCTCCACCGGTGCATGCAACTGCAGGCCGGCAAACAAACAGACGCGGCCTGTCGCTTTCTTAACCCTCGGGTGGATCAACATTTCCGGCAACAGCTCGGTTGGCAAGCAAAAAAAAGAGTAAAATGAATCATTCCTGCAGGGGTTCGGGAAAATCGGAAGCTTGCTTCGTCCTCGTTTGCGGTGCTGCCCTCTAGCGGCCGTTGTGATTGCACGTGGACGCGGACGTACGTACAGCCGCACCGCACCGCGAACGCCGAAAGGAGGAAGCCAATGATACAATTTATGGCCTTCTTAAAAGTGGTTCAGTAAATGGGTTCCCGGGTTTTGGATGCAATCGGGGCAGACGTTTAAAGCGCTGGAAGAGACACACAGCGTGCGCATCCTTGCGACCGAACAAACGCTTTCGGTTCGGTTCGCTTCGGAAGCCCCCGTTGTACTGGGTCGGGTGTCGGGGCCCTTTCCAGAGCGTCCTTCGCCTACCGAACACACACGGGTGTGGCGCGATATAAACGGTAATTTATGACTCCATCAAAACAGTAAACGAACATTTATCGATGGCGTCGCAGGCTAGGGCTCCTCCTATTGCGCTCGGTCGTACGCGAAGGCCCACATGAAGCTGTTCGGGGTGCCGGCTACTCAAACAAATCCCTCCCGAAACGGTGGAAAGCACTTCCTTCCTGCCGGCCGGCCGGTAGATCCGATGGGTTCATCGTTAATTTAATTTATTTTTGTTATTAAACTGCCCACCTCGATGTGGACGATAGAGCGAGATGAGAGGACAAAAAAACGGCACGATGTTCCGCAGAAAGGCTACCCGTCTATTGGTGTGTGAGTGAGGCGATAAATATTTGCCAATTCGCAGCCAACCGGACGCACTTAATGCACTTTTAAGTGCAAGAAGCCATAGCCGAGGCGGCTGGGCGTCCATTACCCGGGCCCGGGCCGGGCCATTAGTCACGCCCGAGCGAGATAAATCGGACAAGATTAAGGCCTCCCGGGAAAAAAGGAGGACCTCCGTGTGTGTGTGTGCGCGCGCGAAAAGAGTGCCATGTTGAGGTGGCACGCGTCTTCGGTAGTGGTAGTGACAGTGACACGGTGAAAGTACATCCGCCAACTGCATCGAGATTGAGCTTTTCTTCTACGATGGCTATTTGTCGTACAATGTTTGAACAGGGGCCCCCGAGAAGCCCTTTTGTAATTTGACAGCTGTCCACTGTGTTAGACTGTTCCATCATAGCTTAAACTGAACAGTGCTATATGCTTCGAGAGAATATGCAGTTTTTATTACTTCCTTAACAACTTGTGTTGCTTACTAATTTTTCTGGAGCTATGCCTAACTATTTTAAACGTTTTTTTATTTGTTTACTCAAACGCTTTTCATGCAAGTGAAATATTGTTTTTTTTTATCATAATGTATCCATGCTTTTTTTATTGCTTTTCATAATAAGATTATCGAATAATATTACATTTGATTTTTTTAATATTGACTTATTTATATCTTGTATGCTTTAGATGGTTATATTGATCAAATTTAAAGATTTGTACTTCAGTGAAGCATCAGGAATGTCATTTCGATTGTACTGCTTAACAGTTTTGGTCGAATTTTTGTTAATATCCTTTATTTTTTTGTATATTTCTCCTCATTTATGGTCAACTCATTGATTTACAGTTCAACAAACTATCCGATCGAATTGATTTCAAATTTTGTTGGGTTTTCCTGTGCTTTGTTTATATTAGCTTTATTCAACTGGTTTTGTGTGTTATTTATTTGGTTACAATTGTTATCATCTTACTCCATATCAATAACATATGTGCAGCTACAGTATCAGCTTTTCCAGTCTTTAATACTCACAGTCTCTATATTACAAAAACGACCAAATCTCAGCATCACCACGGTGCTATGTTTTTCAAGTTCATAAAACTACACCATCCCTGTGGCAGTGGCTTAAGACCCGGCTAATACTCACACCGGCCTCGTTAAGCACGCTCTTTCCGTGCATTATGATAACAATTTATTAAACGCGACTCCGCGCTTACAACCAGGCGGGACACGGGTGCCAATCAGCCACGCAGCCCCCAGCGGTCGGGGTGTAATAATTTAATGCCGTGTCGTGTTGGGCGCGAAAAAAAACCCTCTTTCCGGACGTTCGTTTTTCCTCGTTCCCGCTCGATTGAAATTGCACCAAATTTGTCCTCAGCGCAGCGGAGTCGCTTGCTCCGCACAGTCGAAGCGCTCTAAGCGCGCGTGTTCCGTTCAATTACTATAAATTGAATTCATCTTTCGCCGATGTCGTCGGCCGAGGATCGGTTGGGTTGGGTTGCGGGTTTTGGGAGGTTCGTGCGAGCACGATATTGCTCTGCCTTTTTTTTTCGCCTGTTGTGTGCGCCATTTTTTGATGTCCTTGGCCGCTGCCACAGGGTTGGGAGGGAGACGTGTGAAAAGTAAACTTTTCATCGTCCCCGCAATCTGGTTGGCTAGACGGATTTTGTACCGGGAAGGCAACCGGGAAGGAAAACGGCCAGACAAAACCGGGCCGTGAGATTGAGCTGCGAGTGCCGGCGGAATATGATCAATTTAGCGTTATCGATCGTTATTGGATAGGATAGGTGGCGGTGGGTGCTAGTGTATGGGTTGATTTTTTGTTGTTGCCTCTTCCTCTGATCCTGTTCGTGGTTCGCTCGGCAGGATGTTGTTGTTGCTAGGTGCTAGCGACCGTTTGCCTGTTGCTTGAGGGCCCAACCCAACCTCGGTGTCGGTATGGGCTTAGATATCATATATGCATGCATGATATCTCGTTTGGCTTTGATAGCAACACGGTAGCCGGCAACACTGGCAGTTCCCGAGACTAGACACATCGCGGCGACACGGCTCGAACATCCCGCGTATCAAGTTTCCGCTTTGACAATTTGTTTTCGAAATTGGAAGTAGTTTAATTTTGTTTTTTATCCAATATGGATGCTGCCGTTGGAACTGACTTTTTCTCTCTCTCTCTCTCTCTCTCTCTCTGGTGCGGTTGCGGTGTCTAGGTGCGGCAAATTTATGTGGTTGCAGCTAGGGAACGGGTTGGTACCGTTTTGCAAAGGAGAATAATGAAACACGACGCGGATCTCGGGCTGACGGAAATAGAATTTTGCTAAATTCGACGTACTGTCTTTTTCTGTTTTATTTTCTCTCTCTCTCTCTCTCTCTCTATCTCTCTCTCTTCAAACGTGCGCAATGAAATAGACTTTCAGTGGTTTTTTGAAATAGTTCTTCACAGAAATTGGACGGTGTGATTGAAAACATTGTTTGAAACCATATCAGGTGTACGGGAGTACAGCAGGAATTGTATGTAATGTAATGTATGTGAAAGCGGGAAATATGAATTCTCCGCTGGCAGCAAGTTTTCGTGAATTGCAATGTTCATTTACAACAACAACACTTTCATCCGCAACTTGTTTGATCTTGGATTATTGTGCACTAATCCCAGGAAACCCTGGAAACTATTTGAAGTTTTTTTTATGAATCTTTTGGATTAGGTTTCACAACAAAATGTAGCTATAATAATCCGTAGAATGGATCGTTGGTTTGATTCGTGTATTTATTTCATTTGAATTGATTGAACATAATTTGATTTGAAATAAATAACTGACTTATCAAGGCGTATGTTTCGATTTGACGTTTTTTGTCCAGAACAGATATAAATCCCTGTGCAAGCGAAGAGCAATGATTCTTACAAAAAGAATAATTTTATTACACTTATTACCCTGAGTTTGTTAAAAGCTTTTCAAACACAGGGTGTTCGTTCGAGGAAAGCTTCGGATGTATGTTTCGGTATTACTTATCTGACGCAGCGCTTCTGTGGTGTCCAGAAGAAGATAACGAAAACGCTCCATATTTATTAACAAAAGATCGATCAATCTTAGAGCGAGATCGGGCACCGCTCCAATCCAATCCGGTCGAATTGTTTCAAAACAAGGATATATGTATAAATTTAAATGTTATGATTATCATAACACAGCTTTATCAGAGATAACAGTAAATAACATTCACCAATTTACTCCTTTCTTAGGTTTTAAGCAATATGTGAATGAATGATTTAACATACATTCATTGATTAAAATATTCAATTTCCCTTACGTTTTTGTCATTTTAATATGTTTTCCAAAACGTACAAATTGTGACTTGTTATAAGCAAATATATTTGAGAAAATTTGACACAAATTTCATAACATAGTGACACCAAATGGTGACTGAGACACAAGATTTGCTGACAAAGTGTGTACCATATAGAAGCTCCACCGGATGTTAAGTATTTGTTTGATCTTGAAGAAGTTATTTTCAACGTTTAAAAAAATAAATATAAATTTTTATCATTCATGCGAAACATTGCACAAAACTAGCATCTGCAATGTAAAATTATGAAAGGAAATAAAAACCGAACCCTATCTCGATGGAAGCCCGTTGTTTCGTTTCGGGCGCACAAACTTTATGACAGCCAGTTAAGCGTGCCGACACACGATCATGTACTCCCGGGATAATGGGCACTACTGTAGCAAGATTTATCGTACCAAGTTCACGGGTTGCATGTGTGTGTGTGTGTGTGTGCCCCCAAAATTATCATTAAGTTCTGCAGGAATTTGTTTCCACAGTCAGTCTGTGTGGTTAACACACACACACACGCCCAAAAAGCGGCAAACCATCTGCGGTGCAGAAGAGCCGAGTGGCGCAACTACATCGCCACTCTCGAGTGGTTCACATCCTCCCGGTCGCGATCGGCGAACCATTACTCACGCCGGCAGACACTGCGGCCACCCGATACCGGCGCAGGATGGCGAGCCGCCAAAAAGCTCCGCTCGGCGGGGCTCAAGAAAAGTCCTTTTCTTCGACTTTCGCAACGACGACGGTGGCAATGGGGTTGTGGTTTTCCAATAAATTAAAAACTGCATCGGTAAGTTTGGTGTGCAAAGCCCGGGGCGGGCACTGGAAACAACACAAAAGGTGGCACACACACAGGCCAGGCGCACCGGGGGCTGAGGAGCGTCCGATCCACTCGAGTCGATTAAGCGGGCATACGCGCGGCATAAATTGAATGCCGGAAACTCACGCCTCACGCGGGGCCGGCTGCGGGCGCGGCTACGATAAATGGTGTCTCATCTCCGGACTGTTGGGCGCCGGGGTTTTTTTACGCGGGGGAGAGAGCGCGCGCGCGAGAGAGAGAGAGAGAGAGAGAGAGGGAGCTTCTTCCCTTCCAGGAAGAGTTGCGGAAAACCCCGACAATTCGCCAATCAGCCGAACCTATTGGATTGGAATAAGGCAAAGAAAGCAAATAACAACAACAACGGGGAGGGAAGAGCAACAAAAAAATAACACTCCACTCGGTGCTCGAAATTCGCCCAAGTGCGCCCCGGTGCGCCTAGCAGGGCCGGAAAAATCAAATAAATAAATTTTCACTTCATGCACGTTTCATGCCCGGTCGCTTCCGGGTGGCGTTCCGATTGGCTTTGATTCGAGAATCGATGTGTGTGCTGTGGCTACCGGGACCGTGGAGGGTGAAGAGACCAGAGGAAAATGGCTTTTCGCGACGCATGGCTTTTCAACGCCAGCAAAAAAAACGGCGAGAAAGGATTGCCTCTCCGTAACGTCATTTCCGTTCCCATTTTCATGGACCCCGTTCGGCACGGCGAACGGAAAAGTCGTCAACGATTTGCACTGTAGCACACACACACACACACACACACACACACACCCGCGGGGTCACGTCAATTGCTTCGATTGCCTCGGGGGTAATAATATTTATGCAACATATTTCTGCGGGCCGGGGATTGTAATATTATGCTTCATTAAGTTTTATGCTCGCGTGTTGTTGCTGCTGCTGCTGGTGCCGTTCGCGCCTTGCCGTACCGAAATTGGTTCGATGACAGAAACGGAGTTGAAAATTGCTGCCTTGCTACCCCGCACCTGGACGCCCCTATCCTTCCCACCTCACTGAGGGAAAAGCTCGGGAAATCGAAGCGTGGCAAGGATTGGGCGCGCGCTGTGTTCGCCGGAAGTCGGGTAAGGTGGTGTCCTCGCGTGTACAGTGCGGTTGACGCGTGAAAATGTTCCGCGACAAGCTCGATGAAGACGATTACGCGAGAACCGCACCGTTCGCCGGCACCCGAATCGAACGGTATTAGAGTGATGCAAATGGTGTGTGTGTGGGTAGAGCAGCGATGCTAATACATTTTCCATCATCCGGAAGACGTTTGCGATTGGGTTAAAAAATGGAAGAGGCGAAGGCAAATTATTGAAAAAAATAACACACGCATCTCTCTCTCTCTCTCTCTCTCTCTCTCTCTCTCTCTTCGCATGCACCATTGGGCGCTCCTGTTGGTGTGCAAGTCGGAGCCCGTGCCATCGAGTCGGAAGAATCGCTTTGTTCGGGCTCGACGCATGACGGGAAGCTCACGTGGTGGAAGCTTAACGCACCGTACGCGAGTGTGCTCGGTGTGTGGCAAATGTATTAGCAAACGAAAATAAAGCCCACAAATATCAAATAAACGTTCAGCAGTGAAACGTTGTGGAGGAGGATGAGAGTTTGTGCAGTCGATAAGCAAACACAATTAGTTAATAACGATAACGAATGGGTGAAGGCGTGGAAGGTGACGGTAACTGTTTGTCACTTAAATCCAGTGTTTTGGTGTGCGTTTGTTAGTGATTTATTCGATTGTAATGTGACAGTGCTACTTCTGTTTGAGTTGTTTGAATTCTTTGTACACAATAGCACAACTTTATCGCTTTCTTTATTCTTAGTATTTTTTAGCGTTGTAACTGCTTCGAAAAACAGCAAACGTTTATTGAATCCGATTAATTTATCGTCCACCTTTTATCGGTATTCGTATTTGCTGTCGTTGAAATTCCGTAGACTTTTATTAAAACCATTATCAGGTACAGATGGACTTTTAATTTATACCGATAAAATTTTAAGTTTATTTGTTTGTTGTTGTTATGTTATGTTATGTTTGTTGTTGTTTATTTGTTGTTATGTTTTGTTTTTTGTTTTTTTTGTTTTAATTATTCTTCTATGGTAAAAAGTTATCGCTGAAGCTTTTCTAACCATTAGGTTGCAATATTACATTAAACAAAATTCATTAAACAAGTATTTCTGCAATGATGTGTATCGATGTGATTGATTGAATTATCGAGTTTTTCTAAGCTCTTTTCATGTTTTTATCTTTTTCATGATTCGAATTTCCTTATAATGCGGATGGCTTCGGTAATTCAATAGAATATTACAAACTATACAAATCAGTTTTTAGTCAGTTTCAGTTTTTAATCAGTTTTAATTAACGCTATTGACAAAATTGTACGAAATTGAAACTGATAAATTGAGATGCTTTGATTCAAACATATTGATTGATGGAGTCTACATACATACAAAAAAAACAGATTGAGAAGAACATTTTTCCCGTGGTAAAGGTGGTGTACTGATTTACGGAATGAATTATCCACAAAATTATCAAACGCATACCCCCAGCATCCCGAAATACGTTGGAATCCCTTGTTTGTTTACCGTTTCAAGCTTCTTGAGCAACATTCAAGCGCAGGGTCGCTTGCGTTGCTCACCGCCGCAAGAAGTGCGTTCGCGTGGAAAACTCTTGAAGGTGGAATACATTCGATAAATTAGTCCACTGTGTACGGAGGATGCGTGGAGTATGCCAAACCCACCCCCGACCGCAGAACCTAATCAAAAACGCCTCGCCGTACTACGAATTTCGCGTGGGAAACTTCAAAATGACATGGAGACTTTCGGGTTTACGAATGCACTCGTAATTATAAATATTCAATTCACCCCGCAGATGGTTCGTTGTTGGGTTCTGCGGTTTGTATGATGCTGCGCGATGAGATATGCTGTATTTATTCCCCATTATCATACTGCATTAAATTGACCCACCACCGTAGATATGGCACGATTCTACGCAAAAATGGATAACACCGCAAAAAAGGGTTCCATCAGCCGCTGTTTGGGTTCGAAGTTGAGCGTGTAAACAAGCCCGAATGTGTTTCTCCCACCGCTCAAATGCACCGTGAAAGCTGTCCCACGTGCGCCCGTAACGTGTGTAACCCATCGAAACCCTCTATTTAATTGATCGTAATGGGGCCGGTAATTTTGCGAGCGAAAGAACGCCAACGCTGCCGGGACACTGGTGGAAGGTGCGTTCATTAGCTTCCCATTACGGCTGGCATCCTTTTCGCGTGTGCGCTCGCGTGGTCCATTTTCGTCCTCTTCTCGGCCCTACGGTCCCTCGCGTAACGCCACGGCACGGTATCGCAATCGAGTTGGTTTTAGGTCGAAGTGGCCCTACATTATGCAGTGGCGTCCATCACGGTAACGCGCACGTACTCGTGTGTAATTATGGATTGAACCCGTGTGTGTGTGTGTGGGGGGCACGGGCAATGAAAAGAAGATGTGTCCAAAAGCTGGGCTCATCAATGCCCATAAGCACTGAGCTAGAGCTGGATGTCGTCGTCGAGTGCGTGTCGGTGTGGGGATGGTTTCGGTTATGTCAATCAAGTCGAGTGTTGCCAGATCATCGTACCGATCGTGAGTGCACCGGGTTGTGTAATCCGTTGCCGAACAGTGCGAACCGTAGGGGGTGCGCGCTCATCTTTCTTGGAAGCCCCAAAACAACGCACGAGGATCATCGTTACGATTTTCGATCGGTCTTTGCACGTGACACGCATTGTGTGGAATGATTTTTTTTTGGAGCGGCTTGTACGGAGTGGACTAAAGTGGACAATTAAAGGGAGAACTAGACCAAGCAGTTGAGGTACGCTCAACTGACCTGGGTTTATTGGATTTTCAAAGATAATCCAGTTGAAAAAGATATTGGAAGAGCTTGTCATGATTACTAAAACTCGGGAAATTATGAAATTTCTCTCTCATGATCCAGATAAGACTTAACCCAACTTAGCAAAAAGTTCTATCCAAACATTCATCACATGCATATACTTTAAAGTAATTGTTCAAAGTATAAATACACCTTCTCCGGGAAGCCGGGATCCCAAACCATTCGTAACCCAGCGCCAGAAGGGATGCAGCTTACCTTGGCTAATTGAATTACCGCTCAGACCACTGGCGGCCGACAGCGACGACGGGGGCTGCAGCCGGTCCTCCATTTCGCGCAACCGCGACGTTAGGCTCTGGGTGTGCAGGAACAGGAACAGTGTGCACGAGATTGCAATCAGTGCAACGAATTCGGCATATCTGCGGATGGGCGAGAGAAAAAAAAGGGAGCGGTTGGATGAGTGGATGAGCTGAGCTGGGGCTATAAATGGAGACGAATTCAGTTTCAGCTGTGGTACATCATCATCATCATCATCATCGTCGTCATGATTGCACTGCGAGTATGTGTGCGCGTGCTCCAAATGCTGTGTGACCTGTTACTAGGGCTGGAGCGGTACGCGTCAGCCCGTGCAAGGCATCGCCAGCAGACCGTACGCTAATGACAATAATGGGACGGAAAAACTAATAATCCTTCAGCGCTTCTCGCTTTTCCAGCGCTGGGTGGCGCCGTACGTCACGCCGGAGCTGACTCGGGGAGCTGTGATTCGCGCACGCTGTCAGACGACGATTTCCCCGATGGTGGTTAGGCAGTCGCTCGTCATGTTCAAACGAAACGGTAACGAAAAAAAAAGCTAACACACAGACACATCCAGAATAGTACAGGGCAACGCAACGGTTGCAGCGGAACGTGGAGCGGTTGGTGGCAATTTTCTGATTAAATGAAATGTGTCGATGGATTACAGCGCGTTGGCTCATTGACGTTTCCCGTGCGGCCAAACGGAGCTCGCGTTTTACGGACGGTGTTTAGGGATTCTAGATTGAATTTGTCGGTGACGTTAACAGCCCACTTGTCGGGCTCGGTACGTCCCGGTCGGTGGTTCAAACGGATCGGTCGCAGTAGTCTGGTAACTCGTGTGTAACTCTGGTAACGTGTGTGTGTGTGCGTGTTTGTGAGTCCACCAGAAGCTTTCCCGAGCGCGTGGTACATAATTAGATGGCTAATAGTTTGAATTTTGTATTTGAGAGGCTTTCCATAAGTAGCACGCAGCGGTGAAGGATTAATGGAGCTCCATATTTCAGTGGATTTCCAAAAACGAAACCATTGCCTACCATTGACCCATTGACTGTAATTATGGTGCAAGTAATAATTTGAGCAAAATTTGACATGTAAATTTGCTGTCGACATCAGAATTCTCCAATGCACGTTTCTGATGTAAGGCAATCTGCACACGAGCCGCTGTAACCCGCTTTTGCGTAAATGCTGCAAGTGAGAGCCGAATGAACACAAGGCTGACGCGTGAGATACCGCGCAAATTGCAGCCAAAAGTTGGCTAGACAACATCGCGCTTTTACAGTGGGCATCAGGCTATCTTGCAAAATAAACTATATTGATTTTTGGTGTATTATAAAGCATTTTCATATATTTTTTAATTACAATGCAACACGGGTCCTGATTGATTCTAGGGTCAATATTCAAAATTGTATTAACATATTTTATGCATATCGTACTTAAAAACCTTCGAGTTATTGCCAAAAACATCACTCTCACAAACAAAATTGTCAACAAAACTGCGACATAGCCCGAGTATCACTGTATTCGGTTTGTTTACGTTATCCTGGTGTCCCAGGCTCAATGGAGACATGCATTATGAAAAGCTATAGTTTATATACTTATTCAACAATATTGCACCATAATTAATGAATAATAGAAGGGAGGAATAAAATTGTTTTGTTATTTTCGTCTACTGACGAAAATATGAAGTCAAAACCGTTTTGGCAAACTGAATGATGAAGACAATATTATCCGATTATCCGTGTTATTCGTGAAGAATACAAATAACCGAAAACGAAAAATAGGTAATTGTGCAACGTTTTTGGCATGAACGGTATGAAAAATATTACCTCCAATAAAATACATGATTTTTCTAATTGAATTGCATTAACAAACATAAAGAAATCACTTTTGGTTGCATTTTTTATCTCGACCCCGGATAATACAAATAAGTAATTATCCGTAACCTATTCGAGAATGGCAGGTACCAGCTGTTCCTAGCTGCAGCAGCATTATATTTCATTTACATGATCAGCTTTTGCAGCTAGGCGCTTTAGTTCATGAAAGTTCATGAAATGAACACAAAAGAAAAAGCGGCACTTGCAGCGAAGCGCAAAAGCGGCCCGTCTGCAGAAACCCTAAGAGAGAAAATTGCTACTGTTTTGACAATTCCCTTTGTATAAAGCCCCTGGAGACAAGAGTTTAATGAGATTCACTTGAAACGTACATAACTGATCCTGACATTTGTCATTATGTGAAATTTTGAAAATTGTAACTGTTTTTGTACCTTTCTATAGGAATGAGAAAAAATTGATTAAGAATAGGTATACTTATGATATAAAACATGATAAATATAACAGATCCTATAGATACAATCATGTAAACCAAGCGAATTACTTATTTCCAAACATATTTTTGTTCTAGAAATTAAGTTTCTACCTAAAATATTCTGATTTTATACAGCCTACAAGTACTAGAACATTTTGCAATAGTAATAGTAATAGTAATAGTAATAACAACGACACCCAACCCATTTAAGAAATAGTTTTCTTCCAGTTACAAGTTTTTAATGACATGCTCATAACTTCAATGTTATACTTATGGGAAATGTAAATTGTTTTTTTTTTTCAGAATTGTTTTGTCGCGATGATTTGAGATCCTTGTTCAACATTATAAGGATCATTATTTAGGCTAAGCTTTTTATCTAAGGCATCATTGTAGTTTACAACATTTTTTATGCATTCTTCAATATGTCAAAAATACGCTTTAACCAATATTCAGTTATCGTGTTTCGTTGCGCCTGATAAACCTGGCGTTAAAGCTGTATTGCCTACTTCGATGCTAAGTATAAATAGTTTGAAAGAAAAACAAAATCCTTTCCTTCGAAAGGAATCGCTCCATGAAGGTTAAGGACCATCCCGTTCGATCCTCTCCAAAACATTCCAAACATTCACACGGCGGCAAATTCGCACCTTTCGGTTCACTTTCCGAACAAAAAAAGTTCTCAAACAGGGTGAAGGTTTCCTTCGCGTTGTCGCTCTCAAGTTCGACACTTCGCGGAGGGGGGGTGGGGGGGGGGCATACAAAAACATTCCGAAAGTCACCCGCACCGCACGGCTGACATTTATCAACGCCGAAGCCGCCGCCGCTAATGCCGCTGCATGCAAACTAATTTGTACTCCTGTGTACAATGTAGCGCGCGAAACTAGCGCAAACGATTAGCTAAAACGATGCGATGCTCCGGCGGGCCGGCCTCTGGTGATCTGTCGGCTGCTCAGGCCACACTTTCAAACGCAATAAATCTTGCGCGAGATCGTATCGTCACGGGGCACCCCAGCCGGTGACGACGTAAAACAACGGTTTCCTTTCAGGTGACGCTTAAAATCTGCCATCTTTTCGGCAGACCTTCCCACAGAGTGCTTTCACTTTCGCCGGTCGGAATGAGCAAAGTCACACTTTTATCTGCTCTGTTTAGAGCACGCACAAGGTTTCTCGCCCGACAAGAGGACGTTCCAGATGGTGGAGGATGGCCAAAGTGTAGTTCTATGTGTGATGCTACCACGCGATGGATGGCGTAACACGGGGCAACCCTTCCGATGGATGTCGCACTCGATCGTGGACGAGTCTGTTTCGAATGCGGTCGCGTTTTTTTCAGACGACCGTTGGACGATGTCAAGGTTGTTCCAGTTAGTATGGATTGGTCGTTTTGTTTCTCGGTGTGCTTTTTTTTTTCTTCACTGTCGTTTAACCCTCCGTCTAATGAAATCACCAGCGATCACTCCGCTAACATCTTCGTTCTGAAGCGCGCGCGTTAGACCACTTCTTGCACAATGGTGTGCCCTTCGAATGGGGGCTCGTGTCGTTTCCCGGGGCCCGCGCGTGGGAAATGGCTCATCGGTTCGAAGAAAGAGGCTACCGACCGAAGACCTTGGCGCGGGACCGTCTCCCAGCTGCAGCACGCGATCTATTGGCCGGCTGGCTGGACCGGACTGCGATTGTTTTCCGTTTGGTTTGGAACAAGCCCCTTTTCGGACTTGCGACGTCCGAAGTGCCCTGCAGGAGATTGTTAATTGAATTCCGAGCATTCATTACATGCACCGCAGTGGGTGAGCTTAGTTCGGACGGTGGTGGGACCGGCCACACCGGCTGCTTGGATGATGCGCTTTCTTGGCGTTGGTGATGCATGAACCTTGATTTCTGAGAATGTGTTTGAATTTCTGAATTTCAATACCAACTTAAAACTCCATTTGGAGTGAGTGTTGCGTAGGATCTCGTTTTTGTGTGTGAAAAAAGACACTTCATCTTCAAAAACTAGTTTCCAACATCTGTATACTGTGTCTCCACTTCGCTCGTAGGTTATTTTATTACCAATTATCCCTATTAGTTGTACAGGTTCTGGAGCGATGCCCAATCAACGCCAGCATGGGTGCATGTTGCTGCCAACCGAAAATGAAGCACCTTTACCGCAAGATGTAATCTGATCCGCTTGGGGTACCTCCATAGCCAACAAACACAACACACAAACGAAAAACACACTGGAAGCGCTATGTTGTCGGACTAACAAAGCGGTCCACCGCTTCTAATCTGATCCGGCGCCCGATCTGCGCCCGATCGGGGCAGCATAAATAATTCCGGCCGCGATTGTGTACAACATGACACGGTCAGCGCGCGCTTTGCATCCGATGTGGTCGGTGGTGGTTTTGCGTGCTCGTGTCTCGTGTCGTGGCGGGCGGGAGCGCGGGTTGAGGCGGCCCGCGCAAATAGGCCTGTAATTTGCCATTACCGTTAAACGGCGCCCGTGTCGGCCACGATCTACACCATCTTCCACGTGCGCTGGCGGGAATGCGGGGATTTAGTTTTCTTTTAGGGCCATTGTTGGTAATTTAGAGTGAATTGGACGTGGGGTGAGGGAGTTGGTTCGCACTGCACCCGTTACGTGTGGGAATGCGTGAAGAAAGAGCGAGCTTTACGTCTCAATCGGCTGGATGGACTGTTGGAGTCGCGAAGTTGGATGCAGTTTGTAGCAAAGAGGTGAAACAAAATGTCGGCTTCCAATGCGAGGTTCTTTCCGGTGCTTTATGCGGTTCTCGCCATCAATAGATCGTTGAAAACCATGGCCGGTCAAGTTCAAGGAAGTGAGGCGAGGTTAAATGCGCCAAACTTTGGGAAAGGTTGCTGTGCCGACGATGATGGAAACATTTTCATGTAACATCATCATCGTCCTTATTTTCTGGAGGGTTATTAAGAAGTGTAAAAGTTGTGAACTGAAGATTCAAAAGAGAGAGAGAGAGAGAGAGAGAGAGAGAGAGAGAGAGAGAGAGAGAGAGAGAGAAGAAAAGCTCCGCAGAAGAGCAGACGAAATGTTCAAAGTACAAGCCTGCATCTGTGCTTCACTTCTGTTATCTTTGGTGAGCATGTTATAGAATGAGCGAAAAATACGAAGAAAAAAAATCACTCCAAAGCCTCTTGAAGAATGTTGCTTGCTTCGGTATGTGTGGGGGCGTTTTTTTCCCTCCGTTTGTGCGCAAAGTTTCTCGCTTTAATTATTTTTAAGCGGCTTTGCTATCGAAAAATTACGACCAAACCAAGCGAAAGGGAACATGACCGATGAACTTTGCATTTTTTTCCCCCCGATGCGAGGAGAGTATGGGGCGACAAAACGAAAAAACAGTACGCAAATTGGTACAGTTCAAAGTTTGGTACGGAGGTTCGCTGATTACATTTAAGCCGTCGCTTTTGGTTGTCGGAAACGAGTAAGCCACTTTACGAACGTTCGGTTGCGTGTGTTTTTGCAGGCTAGACATTACTTTACGTTTTTATTGTACGATGATTCAATGAAAGTGGCGCTATGATTGAAATGTCAAATATAAGCCATTTCAGCATAGATTACTTGACTCTATCTGAATCTTGTCATGATTTTTATTTATATTTCTTAAAAATACATTTATACCATTTGGTTGCAATAAATATCAAATGAAAGAGATTGATTTATCGATGCCCCCATTACGTAAATGGGTTTTCAACGTTTAATCTTCACTTGAATGTCAAATGTGACTAGTACCCGTTAGAGAAGCCTTTAAATTGAAAAAGGTATTTAAAAAAGACAAAAATACAACAGAAAACATTGAGTAACCTTCAAAACCCATGTTATATTTATTGAGAAATACTATTAAACATATTTTTGAAGTAAAAAATACCTCAATCTTGCCAAAACTTCCGATGTAAAACTTTTTAAATTGCACGTCAGTGTAATATTTGAATGCTTTATTTGACCTCACTTCATAAGACAGCGTTAAAAAAAGTGGTTCATCATTTTTTTAATAAAAATCAAATCTGACACTGGGAAAGGCTGGAAATTTGGTTGAACCCTAATGGGTAATACAACTAAAAATTATCATCGTTTTCCACGATGACTTTACCTTTCGAATAAATTTTCTTACAATATGAAGCTATTATACATTTCCAGTAACATAAGAACACTAAATAGTTCAGCGGAACATTTGAACTGTACCAGTGTCAGTTTTGGTAATTTAAGTTCCTTTTTAATGCTTTTTTGAGTTACTTTGGTTGGAAGATTATGCATACAGGTACCATTATTTGACAGGTTTTTCTCCTACACACGTGACACACTTTTTTTTTTTTTTTTTTTTTATTAAAACAATACATTTTAACTTAAAACTAGGGTTCTTAAATTATTCTTATCAATTCTCTCGCAATTACTGTTCATTATTATTTCAATGTAGCGTATAAATATTTGCATTGTTTTTAGCTTTATATTTCTATTGATATTTTGTAATTCAGGTTTTTCGAGTTCTTGGTACGTTGGTAATTTTATTCCTATCTCTAACGTAATTTCTTTTAACATTTTCCATAACTTTTTGCTGTTTTTACAATCTGTGAATTTGTGTTCTGTTGATTCTGTTCTATTACACATATTGCATTGATCCGTATCTGATATTCCTAGTTCATATTCCTTTTGTTTTGTGTTTATTTTTTCGTTAGCTAGTATGTAATATAGGCTTCTTTCATTGGAGCTTAAAATGTTGTTGTTAATATTTCTCCAAATACTTTTCCATTTTTTATTTGGATGTTTTTGTGTTATGTGTGGTAATGGCAGGTAAGCTAGAATGTTTTTATGTATTTGCTTGGCTGTTGTGTTTGAAATTGTGGATGCTGGTAAATAGGCAGATTCTTTAACTATTACGGCTAGACATGGATAGTTACTGGGGAGTCCAGATATG
>KB672490.1:20363942-20513694 GCA_000349145.1 Anopheles dirus
TGCGCAGGTTATTTCGTAGATTTTTCGATGTGTATATCCTGTCTATACGGGAAGCTGAGTTATGTGTAAAGAACGTATACTCTGTGTTTGTTTTCAATACGTCCCAGCTATCATCCATTTGGAGATGCTGTATGGCGTTTTTAAGTGCAGGACTATAATTTGAATTACCTGTAGCGTCTTTATCTTGTATAATGGAGTTAAAATCGCCAGCAATTACTAAATATTCGTACGGTTTTCTTAGATAGTAAGCTAGCGTGTGCCGAAAGAAGTATTCTCTATTTTGTTTTTGTTGGGTACCCGATGGTGCGTATATGTTTACTATTTTGAAATTATTGTTAATGCTTAATGTGATTAGCCTACCATCAATGCTTTTTTCTAGATCAGAGTGTTTTGTACCTTCGCGTATGGCTATAGCCGTTCCTCTTCTATGGGTGTCAATGTTAGTAAATGTTTTGTAACCTCGAATCGATAAATCGTTCTGATATACTTCTTGCATGCACACTATATCTGCATCTGTTTTAATAACGATGGACTGTAGACTCTCTATCTTTGTTTTACTCGATAGATTGTTGATGTTTATCGATAGAATTCTCACGCTTGTGTTAGTCATTTCGATTTGTGTTTCCTACCTCTTTCGATCGGCGAATCATCTGATGGCCTTGAGAGGTATCTCGTTCTTCCTCTTTTGCTCTCGATAATCACACTGTCTGTGATAATCTTGTCGGCTTGCCGTTTTGCTGATGTAGATCTCGGTTCGCTCTTTTTCTGTGTTGACGGGGATGATTGTCTGCGTGACGTTTGTGGGGATCTTGAGCTTGGACTCAGGCTTCCGTGTAGTCTTGGTGTTGGTGTTGGTGGTTGTGTTGGTGTTCTTATAAGAGACGTTTGATTACACGTGCTTGTTGCGGGAGCTCTCGAGTTCTCTCCAGATGCTTTGTCGGCACGTTTTCTCTCCGTCGCACTCTCCTGGTTTTTTGAGTTTGCAGCAATCTCTGCATAGCTTCTAGTATTGCTGTTTGCTCTCAGGCGGTTGTTAATATTGGTTTTCTGCGAGACCAGGTTTCTATTAACCTTACACGTGATTCCATGGTGTACGTGCTGCTCGCAGTATTTGCACGTCGGTTTTTGACCTCTGTGTGTGGCCAGTGTTTCCTCACCGTTTATCTCTACAAACGATGGAATTGGTTTCGATAGGACGATCCTCACGAATCTATACCCGTTAGGCAGTCCAGCAAAAGGGTAATTATCGGCCCATTTGCCCTCAGTGATGTTGAGGACTTTTCCATATCTCGTGAAGAAATTGGATATATCGCCATCCGTTGTTCTTGGCGAGATGTCGTGCAGCTTGACGAGCACGGATCCGTCATCCATGTGGATGGGTATTTGGTACGCAGTACCTTGACACTCTATGGAGTGTTTTCCATCGTGTTCTTCCACGATCTTCAGGGCAAGTGCCTGGTCCTTTACCTCGACGAAGACGTTGGTCGAGCTGGTTCTTAGATGTATACGGGAGACATCTTCTGTTTTTAGCTTTAATTTGGTTGCTATGAAGTCCATCGTTTCGCGCGCAGACGGTCTCACTGGCACTTTTGAGAGGTCTACTCTCAGAGTAGCCTCTCTCACAGCCATGTCGAGGCTCTCTTTTATTTGTTTTATCCGCACTGATCGATTATCACGTCTGTTCTATTCGAGCTCTAGAACCGAACTGCCTCGCTAATTGAATTGGTTTCGCGTCACAGTTGCAGCAATTGAACTAAACTAGCGGTTGTAAACACCGTCATGGGGGTGAAGCTCCGTTGCCTCACGCCTGCAGCTATTTCGTCCTTTTTCTGCTGCTACCAACGCAGCAACCAACGACCGCCAGGCGTGCGCGTGTGTCCGTGCGATGTGTGCGCCCACCGGGCACATCATCCGGACACCCTCGGGAGGGAACGAACGATGCCAGCCAGTCTGCCACCGGCCACCGGTGAAACGTGGAGCGAGTGAAACTCCCTTCGGGGTCGGCGATTGCAGGTAAAGCTGGTTGCTGCGAGCTGCCGGCACGGTTGCGACGGTTGGCACGACAATGGAGATTATGACAGTCGCTCCCGGTGGTGGCCACGATGATGGCGGTGCTGCAGTCATAATTTTAATGAACTCTGAACCCCGCACGCGCCGGACCGAGCAAGCGGAAGCCGATGCCGGAGACGCCATTTGCGGAGCTGTTAGTGTGCCCGAAAGAAAGCTCGGAACTTTTAATCCCGACCGGGTGGCATTAGCGCGGGAGAGTACGGGTAAAACCAAAACGGGTTCGCACGTAGTGTTGCGGGTGGCTTGCCCGTGAGCAAGTCTTACTGCTGTCGGCGTTTTTCACGCGTGATGTGTGCAGTGAGTCCACAGTACGTACTCGTCTGAACGCATCCTTCCGAAGAAAATGCTAAAAATCGGGAATAAAACAACAAAAAACAACACGACAAGCGTTGCGGGTCGCGGTAAGCCCGACTTCTGCTGCTAATCCGACTTCGTCAGCAGGTGTTCTTTGCACCAGCAGGATGCTTACACTTGCGCAAGGGGTGAGCCCTTGTCCAAATGGGGCAGAGAAAGGACATCAAAGCCTGTCGGGTGGTTGGCATGGTTTTTGTCGTTTGAGATGTTTATGTGTTTTCAAAGTTCTCCTTATTCGACCGTGATTGCCCATATGCACTTTGCTTAATGACTTCGTGACGCTGCAGGACGCACCATCCTATTTTATGATCGTTTTGTTCGCATGCCATTCATCTACATACTTCAATTAACGTTATTAAAATTTGTATCAATATTGTAACACTGAGCGTGCAAAACTGACTTGGACTTCGACTACCCAAGAGCCAACGATAGTTTCATCTGGAGCGTTTCCCTTCTTGGTTGTAGATAAAACATTCGTTCCGTTAACAGCCCCCCTGCCGTTGGGAAAGAAAATGGGCGCAGTTACGAAACAGCTTAGATTGCCTCAAAGACGTACATTGTGAGGAGACGTGTCCTTGAGACAGTTCTCGGGTGCCAGCCTCAAAATTTTCCCACATTCTCCCATACCCTTGTACAGTTTTTCGGCTCACTTTTCAATACCGGGCCAAGTTTATTGGCCTTTCCATTGCTTTCCGCTCACGGCGTTCACCGCACAAGACGCCCGCGATGAGGTGTTAATTCTCAAACCTTCCTCCCAGCCGGCTGGAACGAAATTGTTTTACTTTGTGCACCATTAGCGCACACAATGCCGCGCTGGCCGCAGGGGCGCAGTGGAATGATATCTCATGAATTTTCTCACCCACGTCGAACCGCAGGGTGTAGCATAATTGTTTTGTGGTTACAGTGTGCCGTACACAAAAACAAAGCCAACCGCAGACGGTGACGGGGAAATAAAATGATAATAAAACAGAAAAAAACGGAGCGATCATAGACCGAACGCTGTGAAGCAGTTGTCAGCGTCGGCGAGCGAGGTCCACGCAATGATGAGGTAGACCACTGTCCGGCTGTCCGAGGGACATTTCGGTCAACGATCGGTTGGCTGCGTGTGGTCGATTGAATTATGCAGCATTTGTAGCCGTTGGGTTATGATAAAAAAAAACAACAATGTGTTCAACTATCGAACTGTCACCCGTTTCAACTAGTTGGTTTCAACGAGATTCTATTCTGTTCCACCTTATCGAATGTGCTTTTTAACTAGGATTATCACATTTCTATTCGAACTATCTAACCTGCCTATGGTGAGTATCTAACGTTAGATGTGCTATCCAACAGATCGCAATGCGATTTGAGCAGTTTTCAGACGTTACAATGTAATCGCCAGGAACCTCATCAAAGTTTGTATTGAGAACTGTGCTGCCTGGTGCACAATATAGTTGAAAGGTCATACTCAGCCACTAGAGCACGTAATAAACGATCAAGATCTGATTGCAATACCATTCACCATCTAAACTATAAATATGTATCTTGATGGAATAGAGTCGCTAGGAACTTGTACATCCATGGTTACAGACCTGCATTCAATTGTAGGTTTAAACAACGTATGCTCGAGCAAGTTACCCAATTTTGCACCGACAGATTGCCATTGGTGAGCTAGCCATGGTGTTCCCATTTATATGATTGCTTTCAAAGAAAGTCAATTATCTCCCGAGTACGGATGAAGGTGCAACATTCATGTCAATGTTGATGTGCTTTTGAAAGTTGTGACACGCTCATGAGAGCTCCATTTCGTTTGATGACTAAAATAATAACACAGATTACCGTATCTATACCGAAACAGGTTAGTTCTCAACATCGAAATGCTCTACATTATCGAGATTGCAAAAAACAATTACAACAATATCATTTGGAATGCATAAACAGTACGGATCTTATAACAGATACGTAGCCACCAGCTTCAGTTTAATTGGAAACATCTTTACTCCATTGCATATGTTTTCAAACTTCTTTAGAACATAATTTGATTGATTTCAATTTCACCTCGTTTTGAACACCTTTTCCAACTATGTTTAAGGTTCTAGCCAAAAAAGGCTTGTTTTTATTAATTTCTTTGTACTTTTTAATCTACAGAAGCAGATTTCTGATGATTTCTGTTATCTGTTCTAACTCAACTTGAGCTTCGTTTATTGCGTTTTATTTCCGACACGCTTCATGCGTTTGCCAGTGATTGAGGAAGTACTCAAACCGCACGCAAACAGCAAAGACGATCAGAACTGATAACCGGAAAGACTTTCGTTAAATCACTTTCAAGCACAACGACAATCGCTCCTCAACAATCGTCCGGATTGCTGGAGCGGATATGATCAGTTAGCAGCTCATAACGACTCGCCCGAGCAAGTGTCTATCGATTTTTCGAGCTCACCAAAAATACAAAGGAAACCGACTTCATCCTTCGAACGGGGTATTACAATGCTCAAACCGTCACAGCGGCAAATCTCGCCGTCCCGCGTCCGTAATCATTAACGACAGGCGACTTATCCGGCCCACCGAGAGGCAAAGCGGTCCTGAGACGTCCCTTCTGTCGGTCATAACTTCTGTCTCGAGGTTAATTTGCGCCTGCACGGCGAACGGCGGGCTTATCCCTGCCCGGCGCCCGTAACCGCCGAATGCGGCTGAAACCGACACCAATTGACACTGCGGGACTGCGCGGCACGGCCATAACGGTCGCGACTCGGCTAGTACACCCGGCTGGTCCAATTAAACTTTGAAATTGTGTTGTTTAATTTCATTATCTTGATTTAAAATCAAGCGCAAAGAGACCGGTTCTGGGGTTCTCCCTCTGGCGCGCAGGCGTCTTCGGAGATTTCTTCCCCCTTGGTTGGCTTTTCCTGCTGCTGCTGCTGCTGCTGCCGCACGCACCCAGCCCAGTCGGGAGGAGTCGGGCACCGGGAAAACGGAGCGCGCCCGGTTGATAAGTAGGTTTCGCAGTTTCGGAAACAGTTTTCTCGCTTTTCGTCACCAGATTGTTGTGATTCGGACGCCGGTGCGCCGCGGCACAATCTGCATCTGTTCGCTTGTCAAGCTGCCGTCTCCCCCCAGCCCCATGGCGCACCTATCTGGCACACCATCTCGGTGGCCATCCTTCACCGCTTGCTATCTCTGAAAGTCGCGCGCGACCGGGATGACAGATTTTAATGAGTTTGGCCGTGCTGAATGAGCAAAACATTCGTTTGTCGTGGCATTGTCCTGGCGGTTTTTCCGCCCCGGTTCGCCTGTGCTCGTTCTACGCCCTCCCAAACCCCTCCCCCTCCTACCACCCAGCTAGAAGAGCGGGCAGCCAAGGAGTTTTGGCGTTTTGTGTTGGCGTTTGCCGGAGCAAATCGGATCTTCGCGCTATTCACGGAGCTGCAGCGTTGCGTTGGAGAAAGTTCGGTTCGCAGTTCCACGTTGGCCTCGGGGAGAGGTGTCCCTGCAGGTGGAGGTGATAAATTTCCACCCAGCTACCGGGCGGTTTCCGCAACGCACGGCTTCCGCGGCGAAGAACGATGAGAGATGAGGACGAATCGAACGAGTCATCCCTGCAAGATGCGATTCCGGCTGGAACCGTGCCGACGGTTTCACGGCCACAACGAAACTTTTCCCGCCAGCGCGATGGCGGGTGCACAGATTTTGTCGAAAGGGTTAAACGAGAACGGACGGTCGGATCGGACGGGGAGGGGGGGTGGTTTTTGTTAATTTGAAGTTTTCGCTCCCGCTCCGGGAGCAGGTTTGCGCTCCATTGTGTTGTACGGGGCGAGAATTGAATGGAGGAGAATTGTGTCGCTTTACCAGACACACAGACACACATACAAGCAGAAGGACGCGAAGGACGCGAAGATGTTCGAGAGCGCTTGCTGTCAGCTGCGGATTTTCGCAAGCTTTCTTAGGAAAGCGCACTTTTCCGTCCGGTGAGAACGCACCTTCGACTCTTTCTCTCTCGCTCTCTCTTACGTGTGCTCGATTTTAGGGCTTAGGAAGCGACCAGAAGAGCTCCCGGCGGTGTGCCTTTGTGAGCGGCGTTCTCGGCAGCAAACGGATGAAGAATGGCTGTCGGGACAAAGCGCGATCGGGTGCGCGAGTTTTTGAATGCGCTTCAAGTTCGCGGAATGCAATGGATGCAAATTTCACACTCGTCTGTCGGGAAATTGTTGAGATGTGCAACACGGCGCCTCACAGGCACACACACACACCACCCCGGTTGTCAGTGGGATGTCGCCGTCGGTTGAAAAGTTTCGCATTGGCACTGGGCTGGTTATTACATTGCGCGAAATGGGGTTAGCGATGTCAAAGTTAGATTTGGCCGAGTTGCGATGCTGCGGTTGCTTAGAACTGATCAGGGCACGTGCCCCATCCTTCCAATACCCATCGCCCGGCCGGAAGTTTTGCAGCGCTGGAAGCGATCCGGTGACCTTTATGGGGCCGCTCGGTTGCGCTCGTACAAACGGTCCTAATTTGTAATGCACCCGTGTGTGTATGTGCAGTCGGCAAGGTTTTCGCGTACCACCAGCAAGTGGTGTTGATGAAAGGTTTGATAAGAGATTATGGAGGTGCTTGTCGCGTACGGTGCGATGCGTTTTGATGCGACCTAATGGATTAATAGGAAACTTTCATCTTGTATGTTTTGATGAGGCTTTTGTGTGTGCGTTAACTAGGGCACGTGAAGTTATTGAGGGGGATACGTCACAAAAGAACAATACCGAGCTTCTGTGATTTTAGTCGAGGTTTCTAGGATAAAGCTGATTTTGGGGCGTGGGACTCGAAACAATTTCTATATGCAGCTTTTATGAGTCTTTTGGAACGCCGGATACGATGTTTAACACTGTTGGATGTGTGGGATGTTTGGAGAGTTGATGTTTTATAAAGAATATCGACTCTCTGAGCGGTTCTGAAATTTAACAAAGACCAGCTTGTTGCCTACTAGGAATCAAGCACATTCAATGTTTTTCTGACTAAAACATCTTCAAGACCACTATAGCGTTTAGAGTGTCTAATCAAATGCTCCATCCATTTAAACCTACACACTAGTGTTGTGTCTTAAGAATCTTTCGACGAGATTGAGATTCATTCTGTGATTTTAGTCGAGGTTTCTAGGATAAAGCTGATTTTGGGGCGTGGGACTCGAAACAATTTCTATATGCAGCTTTTATGAGTCTTTTGGGGAACGCCGGATACGATGTTTAACACTGTTGGATGTGTGGGATGTTTGGAGAGTTGATGTTTTATAAAGAATATCGACTCTCTGAGCGGTTCTGAAATTTAACAAAGACCAGCTTGTTGCCTACTAGGAATCAAGCACATTCAATGTTTTTCTGACTAAAACATCTTCAAGACCACTATAGCGTTTAGAGTGTCTAATCAAATGCTCCATCCATTTAAACCTACACACTAGTGTTGTGTCTTAAGAATCTTTCGACGAGATTGAGATTCATGAATCTTTCATTTAGGATTCATTCAGATTCATTCATGAATCTTTAGAGATTCATGAATCTTATGAATGTCTAGAAGATTCATGAATCTCGTGAATCTCTATTGATTAATGAATCTCATGATTCTCTAAAGATTCATTAATGTATAGAGATTCATAGGATTCATGAATCTCCAGAGATTCGTGAGATTCATGAATTTTCAAAAATTCACGAGATTCATGAATCTTCTAGAGAATCATAAGATTCATGAGTCTTTGTTTCTAAGATTCAGATTCATTCATTTAGTTAAATTATTCATTCAGATTCATGAATCTGAATCTCTATAACCCAACCCTACTACACACCTATTTTTAAGACAGTATGCTATCGTAGCTGGCTATCTTGAAAAATCCTTCGAATGGATAGATCTTATGGCGATATGTGTCGCTGTGTGTTCAACTAAACTTTGTCAACCTTCCATGACTCTCATAGCCCTCAGTCATTACGATTGTTGCCGTTGAAGATAATGATGGTGATCGACGTACTTAAAAGCTACCGAAAGTTATCCTTACATCCAGCAATTAATTAGCTTTTGAAATCAATCTTCAATTTCTGATCTCGGATCTCAACTACCGGAGTCAACCGCGTGAAACAAGTTAAAGAAATATCAATCGTTCTTCGATATCATGGGCATAACACGAAAAAACATCACGAATCTATCAACTAGCCAGCACGAATTCGGCTAAACGCCCCTTCAGCATTTTGGCGAGAAGTTCTCATATTGTTGTGCTTCGCTACGGCAACACGATATCTAATAACTGCTGCTCCAAGAACGGGCACCAGCTGCGAGATAAATCAAACCAAACCAGGAAAACTCTTCCTTTTTTTGCTCCCCTTTGCTCAGCCAGGTCGGGCTCAAATGGGGCTCATTCCTTTCACTTTCATCCACGAACTGCTCCACGACTCCAAGGGGAACGGGCACGCACAAGCAACATTCTTTCCCGTGGTATGAATAAACTGAAAGTGGAGTAGAGCCGCTTCTCGACACTCGATCGAACTGGAGCACACAGGCAAACACGACTGGCACTACCTCTTCGCCGTGCGTCGGTCAGCAGCTGGCCATTATAGGCTGGTCGAACGTGTCGACCCGCGTGGCCACGGAAAACCGCCACCACCTGGCGGGGCGGGAAAAGTTTTTCCCGCTGGCATAGTTTCCTCCTTCCGGTCGGCGATTTTTGCCGGATTATTGTCATTAGTTTGATTAGGGCCGTGGGGCCCCGCGGCTGTGCTGTAACATCCTGGCCACCGGACCCTTTGCGAAAGTATCTCTGTCCCCACACACACAAACACACACACACTGAAGCGTGCTGGCATTAGGGGAAAGTTGGTCCTATCGGTTCTGGCTTCGCGTGCATCGCACGATCGCTCGACGGTTTCAGCCCTCAAACTGTCAATTAGGTTAGGTTTGCGTTCGAGGTGTGCGAGGAAAATGATACGCCGAAGAAAACTAAACCGCCGGCGGAAAATAAAAGTTGACCTCTTTTTTACTACTTCTTGCAGCTCTCCGCGTATCTAGTACGCGTCCTCGCGGGCGCGAGCGTTTCTTGTCAAACCACTATTACTATCGACAACGCCAAGACGGCGCTTCCAGGGCGTAATCGAGCTGCAGGCGTAATCGGGCCCTATCCCGCGAAACCTGTCCCCGCCAGCAGAACTGGTTTACTTTCTTCAGCTCGGTGGTTCTGGCGTTGCATCGGCTACGATCGGAGCCGTCGTAATGTGGCTGCGCGATCGGCGAAAGTCCCGGTACAGACCCGGTTGCGTTCCAGAGGGCAAGTGGGTCAGCGGGAGATCTTATGCCTTCCCGTCCGGCAGAATGGAGCGAATTCAAATCCAAATCGGATTGCATTCACCAACACCATCATCGTCCCGGGGGGAAAAGTCGCGATGTTTTTCAGGAGTACAGGCAGGCAAACCGCAAACTGTGACACATTATCGTGTTGCGAAAACGCGCATTACTGCTGCACGGTGCACGGTACCCACCGGACCGGCAATGAATGCGTCTAATTGAGCTTTATTGAGGACTCCATCGCATCGCGCACGAACCGCTGCCGAGAGAGTCGCTGCAGCACGGGCAAACGCTTAAATTTCATTTGCCACAAGCATTCATGGCCACGTTCGGTTATCGCGGGGCCCGGTCGCTGTTTCGGACGACCCTGACGGTGCATAATAATCATCGCACGGGTGATGCAATTGCAGTACTGCAGCGGAGCACAATTTGGAGCACAATCCCAGACCCCGTGTGAAGGTTGTTGCGTCGTACGGCCAAAAATTGCACGGTAGGCTTTCGCGCTCGCCAGCCCCGTTTTCCGTTGCCTCAGCGCACAGCCCGGTTTGCGGTTGGCCCTCGCCGGGAAACCGGTCCGGTGCCAAAAGAACCGAAAACGCAAGTCGACGGCTGGTCGAAACTGGAGGGCTTTTTTGTGCGTCCGCGCTCGCACCGGGTGCGTGATTGTGGTTTTGATTGATTTTCATACCGATCAGTGCGCTTCGGGCCGGCCTCGGATGGATCGGTGCCAACTGTTACCGGTCCGGTAACGGGGTGTGGGTTTCGGTGGCTTCGCGCCCACACGCCTGTTTGCGATCTATGGACACAATACGGTCCGGCCGAGGATGTTTGTGAAAATATTTTCACCCAGGACGCACGCTGCTAACTTCATTAGCCGGTTCGGATGGGCTCATATATAGATGAAGTGAGGTGAACTGGTTGTGGCTCGGTTGTCGGTAAAGCCGTATCGTATTGTGGATGGTGAAATGAGCGTTAGTAGTTTGAAGTTCAAGAGTTACAAAACAGAAGCTTATTTCTAATACATCTAGACACAGAATTTCAATAACCTCCAATCCTTGATGACTCTTATAGCTTTCGAGAGATATTTTGTAATGTTTTATGTAACTGCTAACATGTACCTTTCATGAACCGATATTTGAAGAAGTGATGTGAAGAAAATACTTGAGTCTAGCTGGGTTACGATTTTTGGAGCGAGTTTTTGTAGAGATTTCAAGTTTAATTTTGAAAGTGCGTTTATTATAATGGATGAGATTAATTCAAACAATTAAATGATCTGTATACCTTGGTTAGTTATTTGCTAAGCACGTATTAACATTGGGAGAAGTTTCACATTGACTCTATTCAACAACTATTCGAGCTTTTCTCGGTTGATCACTTAGGTTAATTTCATGTTGTTTTTTTTGTTAAGGAGTTAAACTTGGTTGAGATTCACACAAATAAAAGCAGCCAAGTTCAAGCAGTCGGTTCTCAATCATTTTTTCGATTTAGTGAGACACTTCATTTGTTATAATTAGAGCAAAATATAGAGTAAAAGAGCGTAGAGCTTAAAATTGAATCACTGAAAACAGTGAGTAAAATTAAATATTTCATTTAAAATCGAATCGGTTGAGTTAGAAAATAAATTTAAAAAAGCTGTGATGTGATGTGGCTATTGAATGAGATTAATCAAAAGTATTGTAATACTCGAATACATTGTAATACATGAATGGAAGTTTATTTCGATAACAGTTTAAAAATCTATACAAGAGACAGTAATATGAACCACTTTACAACCAAGTGGATTATTATATTGAACTAAACCGATTTGGGTTTAGAGGAAATGTCGAACGAGAATAAAAAAAAACAATTTCAAATTTTGCAATATTGATGCCAATATATTGAGAGTAAAATGGAAAACTGATCAACCACTACAACCACTACAGGGACTGACTCAACAGCAAACGTGTGAAATAAAATTGTTCACTTTTTTGTTTGTGTCGCACTAAAGTTGACATAAAAATAAGGTAAAATTACCAACTTTTTTTTTCAACACAACTTTAAACTAATACGATTTTAAAAAACCGCCGTCAACAGGCCAGGCAGAATCCGTTCTATGTAGTTAGTAATTGGCGTTAATTGCTTTGGCGCATACGAGTGTATATGAAGTTTTAATTCAATTCTCTCGTCAAGCAATTTCGCTCGAGTGCATACAGTGCCACAGGGACAGTTGAGATGCACTTCATTAAAGCCACGTCACCGCTCGATGCGCGCGTACCTGACGTGGAGTGACGGTGGAGTGGATGTGTTTTGTTTAACTGAAAAAAAAACACACGATCACACACAACCTTACAGTATGCCGCTGTCAGTTTGTAAAGTGGCCACAGTCGGTGATAATCGATGGGCCCTTCCGGTCGCTCTAAGCCACAGCCAGGCTCGGTAATCTGCTGTCATTTTCGCAGTCTCGTGACATACAAATCGTCCACCCCGGGGGTGACCCCGGTGTCCGTTCGCACAAAGCCTCTCTATCGATTCGAGCATCATCGCTCAATTAATGTTCATAGTTCAGTTTCGAGCCTCGGCCTACAATCGGTGGTTGAGCTAGGGCTTCCCGAGCCGATGAGTGGATTTAATGCGGGGCAGGTGATTTTTTTTTGCCGTTGCACTCACTCCATATCTGCCCACTTCTCCTATTATCGCACCGATGGCGGTGAGAAAAAATGGAAAACTCGTGCGCCACTTCAGGGGCCCGCCTCGGCAACACAAACGTGTTAAATGAAAGCGTTTACCCTAAACAACATTTCATACCACGGACAACGGTCGTCGCCTGCCATCGATCGGAGCCACTGGAGCATAAGCACGCTAGGGTGACAGAGGAACACACACACACACATTCCGTTCGTCCTCGTATTCACCCCCCACCCGGTCTGACCGGTCAGGTGACCGGCGGTAGAGTAAGACTCCCCTTTCCAGGACGGGTGTTACGCTGTTACGCTCCATACGGCACCGCGGTTCACCGGCAATCGGACGAAGTTTGTTGAACCGTACCGCCGACGGTGGTGGTGGTGGCGATTGTCTGGCCCTGCATTCCGGTGCGCGTGCGAACGATGCAACTCCCAGCAACGGGCGGCTACTTTGACACGTTGTGCAGAATTTTGCTTTCGTTCGACCCATGTCTGTCGGTGTTTTCTCCCTTTATTGCTCTTTCGCTTTCCGGTTCGGATGTAGAAAATTGTATGAGCGCACACCAAAATCGGGAATTTGAAGCATTGCTCCGTTGTGGTAGTGACTGAGGGAATACAATAAGTGCGCACGTCTGATATGCGGCTGTCGAGTGTACATTGAAATGTGTATTCGAAAGGGCTTATTGTGACAGTAGAGTTACGCTGATTTGTTTAAAAAAAAAGAAAGAAATAAGAATACTATTATAATCTCTATAATGTCTTAGATTATTCTTATGAATTGAAATTGAGCATAGCTTTAAAAAATAACAATTGACTTCGAAAAAATCCTTTGCTGTGATTTTCCTGTAAAAAAGAATATAAATTATTCCTACCTTTGCACACATTAGCTTTTGAAATCGACAACCCTATCGGTAATGAGGTAGTGAATGCTACAGCGAAACGATTTTCAGTATTTTTGTATTTATTTCATAGACGGTGATTCAACTCAATGACCTATTACTTTAAGCACATTTGGTTTAATGTGCTGAAGGTTTATTTATCTTTGTACCTGTTTACATGACTCTTTATAAAAGAGGAATCATTAAACTACGAAAGTGATTACATTTAATCAAAACAAAATACAATCTAGTTCCATTTAAAAATCTCACAATATTAGAAACATAAGATTTTTGTGTGCAATACTTGCAATATTTTGATAGATACTTCGTATCTGAAAAAAGCTTTTATCAAAACCAGAGAGTCTCTCTAGAAACTTATTCTTTTAACTTATTTTTAATTTAATTTTAACTTCTACTTATTCTTTTTCTTCCAACAGAGAGCTTGTGAAAAGCGTCTTAAAGCGTATTTTTATTTTAAAAGTTATTATTTTCTATTTCGCTTGACTTTTGAACTATCTGCTTATAAGATTCACTTCAATTTTTTATCTTCAAGCCTGTCTGCTGCAAAATGAAAGTAAAAAAAAAACCATAGAGGTTTCCATAGCGATCCATAGAGATGGTAATTTCACTCAAGGGCCATTATATATACGTGAAAATAACATATTAAATGGTTTTATTGATTTATTTCATTATTGAAATTGGTTCAAGATTTATATCTTTCTACTTATATTTATATTTCTAGATTCATATTTCTCTATGTAACTTTTCATAAAAGAGGAGTATTTTAATGATTAAAATGATTACAATTTATGTTAAAAAAATACAGCTCCATTACAAATTCTAAGAATATCAGTAAAAATATAATATAATATAATATAATGTAATATAAAATAATATTTTGATGTACAATACATCCATATTTCTATAGATATTTTTTATCTTAAAAATCTTTCAACAAAACCAGAGTGTCTTTTATTAAAATATTTATTTTTCTGGCCATATAGGGATTTCTCAAAGGGCTGTAAAGCTTATTATTTAAATTTGAAAAATTATTTCATTATTATCTTCTATTTCGTTTCACTTTTGAATAATTTGCCTGTTTGTTGCACTTCGTTTAAATGAAAACTATTTTAGCTTGCCTGCGGCTGTTTGAGGTTAAAAAAAAACTCATAGAGATAGAACATTTGCAAAAACAGATGTCTAATAGATGTCTAATTACACTTACTCTATAAAGCATAAATAACTTTGGCACACATAATGCTAATGAACCTTTGACAGCTTTTCCATGCGATTGAAACATTAATTTCACGATAACCCTTCCTTGAGGCACTTCACGGGTTGGAACACCTCCAACTGATTAGCATGCTGCACGTACAATAAAACCCCCTTCCCCTGTCCTCCGCTGTCCTTCCCCTCCCCTACCGGACCCCATCACCATGCAGCATGATAAATGTAATTCATTCCATCGGCAGCGCGGCCAATTTGGTTGAAAAAATGCCAAAAGACCGCCCGGACCCGGCTACTGGCTCCGTATTTAAATAGCTAGCCTTAACCTTCCCCACCCAGGCGCAAAACTAATCATTTCCAGCCTGATAGCCGTTGTTCCTTGTGCCCGAACGCTCGTTGGCGAAGTTGGCTTGTCCATTTGCAAAAATTGCTATCCATAAGAAATGAGGTTAATGACAACGAGGCATAATCAACGAGAACGCGTAGTGGCATAGCAGTAGTAAGAAGGAGGGCCACAACACACACACACACTCGCACAAAAAAAACACAACTCCAGAAGTAACTAGAAATGATTTAAAAGATTGTACCGCTGCAGCCGAGCGCACCGAGCCAGCCAGGAACTTCCGAACCCTCGGCAAGGATGTGCTGCCTGGTGCGCTGGAATTTAAATATTAAAGGGTGCATTCTTTGTCGCTCTACAGCAGCTCGCTGTGCATAATTTAGACCGTCCACCAAACAAATCGACAGCAAACGGTCAGCTGGTGGTGGTGGTGGTGCTGCTGCTGCTGCTACTGTTGTTGTTGGGCTCTGCAAAGCGGGTCAAAAGGATAAGTGCATCCTGCTTATTTGTTCGTTGTTTTTGGTTCGTCGTTGGGTTGAACCCAACGTAACGTTGACGGATCGCGAAACGAAGCGGCAGAAGTAAGCCTGGCGGTGGGAAAAAGAACTACTTCACACAAAGCAGCCCTCATGTAGCGATGCTGGAGGAGCATTTTATTTCGTTTTCTTTTTCTTCCACCCTGCCAGCCCCGAAGAGCGGTCGGGTTCGGACCAGGGGGAAAGTGTTTGACTTCGGCCGGGTGTCTGAGGTTCCGTCGTTTCGAAGCTTTTTTTTGCTCCTGTCGAGACTTTCTGGTGCGCTTGAAAAGCGCTCGTATCCTTGCAGCGTGCGGTGCTGGTTCTGCTGCGAGCCAGCGAGCTTCGGGCCGGGTGACTGCAGGTTTGCAGAATTTCTGCTGTAGGCCATGGCGATGGTCACCATTTTATGGGGCGTCTTTTTTGTTCGTTTTCCGTTCGCTCGTTCGCTCGTATTGTTGATGCACTGCGGTCAGTGTAATTTTCGTGCTCGTTTTCTTCATTTCCCTTCGTCGGGGAGGGGTTTTTCTGTGCGATTTTTCCTCCCCTCTTTCGGGAGCCTTTTTTCGTTGGCTGCAGCGTCATCTTCCACCGTCGGAGTCGCCCTGTGCGTCGCTCACCGTCACCGGCGTGCCTCGCTTACATCGTTGCCCCATGACGACCGACGCGCACCACTAACGGTAATGATGCAGTGCACGCGGAAAATGCATCATTCGCACTTTGGTCCCGTTCCGTGTTTCCCCGGTGCCCACAGCCCCGCTGCGGGCGTTTGCGTTTTTGCTGCCAAAAATTCTTCGCATTTTTGTGTGTCCGAGGTAAAAGTGTGATGGAAACGTAACACCACGTACGCGCGATCTGGAGCAAAGCGTCTGGGCTGCTTTTGGGAACGGTGGCTGGTGCAAAGATGCAGTTTATTGGAGGGTCGAAGTAGAAGTTTTCGTTGCGTTAGCTATTTAAGGATGGTCGTGTTAGTGGATTACAACATAAGCATGCTGTTCATCGCTTTTTCGGAAGTTTGCTGCAAAGGTTTGAAATGGGAACTAATTTACGTCGAACTATGCCAGTTTTAAACCGTATTTTGCACGTTATCAGGTAATTCAATATAATGCCTCATTGGTGTATACGTCAACATTAACATAGTTGAATTATTAATTTGTAAATCATTATAACTACTTTTTAAAAATCAAAATTAATCGAAATTTAATCAAAACCGATAACATTTAGCATACTTCAACACTGGGAAAGAACTTCAAGAAATTTGGAATTGGAATAGGAAAGATTTTAAAATGTAATTGGTTGTATTGTATTGGTTGTCCATTGATTTAAAATGCTGCTTTCTTTATATTGACATGGCAACATTATCACTTAAATTTAAGAATTGTTATTACATTCATCTCTCTGAATAATTGATCTCTAAACAATTAACCCAAGCACACTTGGCAGATTTTTTTTAAATTTATTTATTATATACCATAATAATCAAACTGGTTTGGATAGAAACCGTTGCGAAGCTTTTAAGAACACGACGATGATCTCGAGAAAACAGTGTTTACATTTTCTTTCAAATACAAATCACCAGAATCATAGCAGCCATTGTTTTGTTAATTCCTGGATGGAGTGGCGCCATCTATTTGCGGGTACTGAAATTATTATTTTTTCTTCAAAATTCGCACCTATGTATTTTACTTTTATTAAAATTGTTGGAAAAAAGTCAGAAAGCTAGACAGATAAAAAGAAAGAACTAAGAAACCATGCCAAGATTAGAACGAGTATTATAAAGAGAAAGAAAACTGCATAGCTCTCCCTAGCTTTCGTATGATGTTTTGCCTTCGAAGGAGCCCATCTAAGGGATTTTTGCATAATACGACACAGGGCAACGCGATTAGCACCTAGCAATGTCTGCGCGGGGCGTTCAATTGGACACTCACTGGATGCATTTTTGCGGAACCACCCTTATTAGCGGTCCCCTCGACTTTGCAAGTCCCATTCGAGTGGCTATTCCGTCGTCCGTCGCCTTCAGTGTCAGCGGAGGGCGCTCAGCGCTTGCCGCTCGACATCTCTTCAACGGCGTGAACTCCTCCCAATCGCAAACCCCAGACACCGCACCACACCCTCCGAGTGTACAGCAAAACCACAAGAGACAAGGTTAAAAGAAAGGCAATAATGAACGGTTTGGCGTGCTGGTTTTACGTTCGAGGTTTCTTCTCGCGCCGCCGGCTGGCTCGGACTGTTACTGGCCGGCCCCGTGGGCGCTTTTCATGTGCCTTGCGTCGCCCATGATAACTGAACGAGTCAGTTGGAGTAACGTAGCTGGTGGATTCTGCAACCTACGAGTACGGGTTTTACTCCTGCCCGAAGGGGGTTAATCGACGGTGGTGGCGCTGGCTGGAACAGGGATCGATTCCAGTTGAAACTGCCGCCGGGTCTGGAGCGGCGGCTGGCTCGATTAGGAGAGTGAAACATTCTTGCCGCGCGCTCAGAAGAAAGTTGAGCTGAGCCGGTGGCACGCGGCTGCACATAAATTACGTCACGTCGTCGGTTTTGCTTGCTGTATCTGTTTGGGTAGTCGTCGCCGGGTTGCAGACTTGAAAGAAAATCGCAGACACATAAGAGGTGCGATTCGAAATCACTTTCGCCTCGCGTAGGTTTTTTTGTTAACTTTGAGAGGTGTGGTTCTTCGAGTGAATTTCTTTAGTATGCTATGAGCGTGTTCATCAAGGTGCAATACATTTGTAACGATTTTTTGGCAAATAATCAATTAAAAAACGTTTTATGTTGGATTTTTCACGAGATAATCAACAACAGTTTTGCTCTTCAAAATTAAAAAAAACAGCATTGTGTTGTAATTTTGATTATCCAAAATTATACCAAAATAAGGGTATATGTTGAAATGAAGTGCAATCTTAAATTCAACAATAATTCTAAATGGTTCTGAATTCTCTTGTAATCCCTCATTAGGCTCTAATTACAGCATAGAATCATTTTGTTTTAGAACTGTATTTTCAGCAAGTAGTTGCCGCCGTCTTTGGACACCTTAAGCATCATCTACTGCAGCGCAAAGACCATTTGGAGCGATTTCTTTCGCATTTAAAATGGATCGCCTCCGAGAGGAGCAGAAAGATCGCCCAAAATGCAACTCCCCCGGGTTCCCCACTCTCCCGAATTGGTACCAAACCGGCAAAGAACAGTGCCCACTATTTCGCTGGCATGATTCTAGCACGTTTCGCCGTTGTAATTACAATTTACAGTCTCCCTGCGACGTGATTGTTTCCGCGACTTCCCCGGTGCGATCGGATTAAACCATCGGCTGCCAGGTAGCTGACACACTACCGGACACATTGCGCAACGTATTGCCTATTACGCGAGAAGCGCCAAAGTGAAATGGAAAATGAACCGAGCACGTACACGAAAATCACTTTCTCTGCGAAAATAGCTAGTGCCCCCTTCCAGTGTCGGCAGCCTTTTGTAGCCGGCTGCATACACACACAGAGTGCATGCTTCCTTCCTGTGTTGTGGGGGAGAGGCCGAGTGCATCTGCATCGCGCCCGTGCGGATGTGCATTCCGCGTGTTGTGTGTTAAACAAACAAAATTGTGTTGCGCTTTCTTTCGGTTTCGTTCTGTTTTGTTTTCTGTGCCAGTCATCAAATAAATCGCGATCCCACACGCACACACACGTAGACACACGCATGGGGGAGAGAGTGTGTTATTTGGGCAAAGGGTTGGTTTCGGTTGCGTATGCACCGTACTGCCCTGCGTAATGATGCAGCTGCATTGTGCAGTGTTGTTTTTCTTTCTTTTATGCACTCATCCATCGTTAACGTTACTTTTCACATTGTAACACGTTTCGTTTCAACCCGTTTTCGCCCTCCGTCCACAGTAGTCGGCTGGCGGCTCGTTGGTAATTAAATATTTATATAAATTCAATGAAATTTGCCTCATCCCCCACGCATGGGGTAATAAATTTCGTTCTCGCGCGGGTGTGGGATGAATATTTTCGCCAAATTTACTATCCTATCCGCGTTATTGCCAGCCCCGGTGAGACGGACCCAAAGGGGTGGGCGTGGGATGGAAAATTATTTTCACATTTCACCCATCCATCCCATCCTGAGCTAGAGCTGATAGGGAGGCCGATTTGTGGCCCAACCGGACGCGTTCTTTTGGCGCTTGTCGCACTCCACCACACTGCGACGTTAACAGTACGTTAAAATGTTTTAAGCTCGTCGGGCGGCATAAATAGTAGTTTTTATTCGTCTTTCCTGGGCCGAACGGAGCATGGCCGGGGGAGCCACTAACACACGGGCGGGCCACAAATATTTATGCGCTCAACGCGGGATGGTGTCACATTTTCATTCCATTTCCGTTCTCACCGGAAACAACCGGTGGGACCGGTGGTGGTCGGTCAGTGGGTTTTTTTCCTCTCTTCTATTTGTTTCGTCGTAAAATTGCATCGCTTTTTCTGCTGCTGCTGCTGCTGCTGCATCCGTGATGATAGCAGCGGGCACGTGCGGGCCAGAGGGATGAAATTAATATGTTTTTCTTCCGGCGAAGCTTCCGCGATTGTCACCGTACTCCCGATACGTCCGCGTTCGGTTCCGGGTCGGTTTGCGTGGAGGACGAAGGCATGGATGGGGAAAGGTACATGTCTGTTTTTTTTGTGTGCTCTACATCGCCGATGACTAGAGTGGGACGATTATCGATTGTAACCGGTAGACCGCTCCGGTGATGGCGAACTGTTGTTCGATGCAAAAATTAATGGCGCTAGAGTTTCTTTTCTTTGAAATTCAATTTATAAAATGTATGGTAGATCTCGTAACAGATAATCCTTTTAGTGCGATTATTAAATGTATTTTGTTCAGTTCCGCGAACATTCGTTGGCGACGAGTAGTTTTATTTCTCGCCATTATAAATGAGTTTATTGGGAATATTGTGCGTATGTAAATTTTGCGAACTGAAGCAGAATTATTTTGCTGGGACAACTCATAAAAACTCAGAAAACACCACGTAATTACTAAATAAATCCGTAAATATATAATTCTATTTTGAAAATACAAAATTTGGTTATTTTGCCTATAAATTTGGTTATTTTGGCTATCATCGAAAAGATTCTAATGTAATTTTTCGAACAATCGGATCCTTTTCTGGAAAGTTTAGTTTCTGATTTTTATACGCTCCGTAACGAAACAATACGCTCACCTGTTTTTTGAGAATACAACTAAAAGCTTAAGAGATAAACGAAAAAGATATTGTACTATGTTGTAGATAGTAACAATCCACATCCATGACGAATTTTTCACATGTATAAACTCGTAAAAAAACATTTAAAAAATCGTCAAAATCGCTCAGTGTAACATAACTACACTTGTGTAATTTCATTTTTTCCGAGCAAATCAAATAACCTCAATCAACAAATCCGAACTCAACAAATAATCGTTTTAAATTTTGATTAAAAATATAGGAACTTTAAAACGATCTTGAATAATGTAGGCATATTTAAAAACGATTTTTCAAATGCATTATGACTTGTTCAATACTTTTTTTTAAGGCATATAACAATTAATTTCGTATATTTTGATTTTTGTATTTTTTGGTGACATGTTTTTTTTCATTTTGTTTTATTAAATACTGAAAACGAAACCTTTCAAACCATGTATAGCAGTTGATAATCAAACTCTTGAAAGAAAAAAATCCTAAAGTTGCTGGAAAATTACTTTTTTGTGATGTTAGTCGTTTCAAATGCGTCGTAAAAATCGAAATCCAAACATATCAAAGTACCAGAGAGTTTGACCTACTTAAGAAATGTAACATAATGTATATAAATATGCCAAAAACCTTATTCCTGTCCAAAAGCTTTGGCCCGACTCTCTCCCCTCCCTTTGTGGAACTTCATCTTCATCTTCAACTTAGTAGATCATCATTTTCATCTATCTCTTCAACTTTTCGCTGTATTTTCAAAAAAAAAAAAACAGGTGGGTGTATAGTTATGTTACGGAGTGTGTTTTAAAACAAAACAGATTCGATTTGAATAAATTTATGCTTATATCAAGTCTATATAAGTATATACAGTCGGTTTCCGACTTACGCGGATAATGGGAACCGGAGAAATCCGCGTATCTCGAGTTTCCGCGTATCTCGAATTTTGCTTGACATGTCGTTTATACATGATTTTGAAAGATTGAATTCTTGAGTGTATGTTTGAAAAGACATTTAAAATTTGAATTTGCCGTTAAACTTCAATACAGTGCAAATTTATTGAAATGATATTACAATTAACGATATAAAAAACGTTATTAATACAAATTAATGTATAACTAACATATTTATATGTTCTTTGGCATATTTGTCCAGATCTTATAGATTTTTATAATGGTGAGATTTAGCAGTTGGCAAGCGGAGAATCTAAATCGTTGTAATAAACCCAGCATTATGTCACATTTGAAAATCCGCGTATCTCCGAATCCGCGTATGTCGAGTACCGCCTAAGTCGGAAACTGACTGTATATGTATATATTATCTCAAAGTCTTAATTTTGATTCTAGATTCAAATTCTGGTTATTAATTCTGATTCAAAGACACTCCTATATCTGAATAATATGAATTTAAAATCATCGAAAGTTTTGTCGAAAAAACCATTCTCTAGTCGTCTTTTGCCACTCTGAATGGTTACTCCTTTAAAATTTACCATCACATTACATTGAATTGTGCACGGAAATTGAACAGTACGTGCCCTCTTTCGAGATACAGGTATTGCTTACTGACAATCCTTGTTCCAAAATATGTCCAACACCCTTCTACTTCACTTGCAATCGGCTCCCAACCCTGTTTGACGTTGGCGAAAAAAGAGGTCGCACGGGGGATATAAGCAACAGTAGCAAACACAAGAGAACAAAACACATTAAAACACCAACAAACGATGCATCGAAACTGTGGGCGAAAATGTTTACGTTTTGCGTTTGCGTTTCTTCAACTATTTACATGCTGCCCGGTCGGTCCGAAAAGTTATGACTCTCGCACGGTGTCGGTGCGAGGTTTACCGCTGCGATCTGTTGTTGCTCCCTTCTCCCACCACGCCCACCGCTCAAGTCAGCAACGTTGTAGGCAAGCGTGTAATTTCGTGGGCACCTTTCGAAGCCGAAAAGCAACGAACACCGAAACAACCCACCTGGCTGGCATGGCTGGCACGGGGGAGCGCATTTGTATGTGCTTGTTGCGGATGTTGTTAACGGGTTTGTTGACGGTTGTGTGCGGCCGATAATTGTTGCCGAACCGGGTTTTGTTGGTAAACAGTGTGCGATTTCTTCGGCCACAACACGCCACTCCGGTGGGGGGTGGTCGGAAAATCCTTTATTAAATAATTGACGACGAGTGGGTCTCGGTTGGGTCTTCACGGGCCGGCGTTTGGGGCGTTGTTGTATGGAAGCAACACGAATGTAAAGGCCACATAATTGGCGCCAATCGAGGGATGCAATTTTCGAAGCAGCATGAGCGTTTTCGTTGAATATATTTTACGCGCTTTATTAGAGACGAGCACAACCCACCAACAAGTTGTGAGAAAAAAAACCCGGCAGCCATTTGCCGGATTGCGAAACACATTAAATCAAAATTGTCAATTGCTCAACTTTTAACTGTGTTCACCCGGGGACACTTCTTGGGTGGTGACTTTTTGCGCAGCCTGCACAGCCACCAAGTCAGCAGGAACGCAATTTGCCCAAAGTTTTTTTTCTCCCCCGTTTCGTTCGTTCGTCACTCGCCGAGAGCTAAAGACAATCGGTCGACAACTTTATGATGATTCAATCGGTTCGTTTGGTTCGTCTTTTCTCTCTCTCTCTCTCTCTCTCTCTCCGTTCTTCCTCAGACAAATTCACCCCGAGCAGCCGACTCCACTCGAGAAGCAGCCAAAGAAGCGGCAGAACTAGCATAGTCTGTGCCGTTTCCTGTTTGTCTCGCCCCGTGGAAACCGTGGAAAACTTCGCAACCCGGGAACGCCTCGAGACCTTCGCAAGATGAAGTTTTTTTTTCTTCTCTCCGCTCACTCTCGTTGTAGCTGTTTCTTTTCGCTTCTTCAGTTTCACCTTGCCCGGGTCACGGAGGGAACCGTTTTGACGCTCCGGCAGCTTCGCCTCCACCATCGTCGTCGTGCGATGCGCAAAATAATTCAATCACCGAATGACGCGTCGCGAACCGGAAAATCGTCTGGGCGGAAAAAGCTTCTCCGGCTCCTCTCGCAATCCTTTTCCTTGCAAGCTGCCACTACTATTGAGAAGCCGTTTCGAGTCGCAAAGAATTTCCTCCTCTTCAGCCGGCGTCAGGTCTTTACAGTGGAAGTCGTTCGCGGAAAGATTCGCGAGCACTCACTGCTCGGTGATTTTAGCCCGACGGCAAGGCGCAATTAGTCGGCATTTATGTTTGTCACTCTGTGCGGGAGGCATTTTCGTAACTATTTGCAGCCGAACCACCACCCCCACCTGGGTGTGGCTCCGTTAGTTCCGTTCCGTTGTCTTTCCGGACCGGCGATTGAATTGCTGCCGCCTCCCCCACCACTCTCGAACGATTTGTCGAACGCGGCTTCTTCCCGGCTTCTTCCTCACGCCCACATTGTTTCGCGGCGGCCGGCGTTCCGGGAGGAAATATTTGCATCGCTTTCGGGAAGTATTTTAAAGCGAGTTGAGCAGATGGGAATCTGCTTTTTGGGAATGCTACTCGTTATAGCATAGTTTTGTAATACGATTCACATATATTGGATATTTTTGGGCGTTAACGAGGATTATTTGTATCCCAAATATAATTTAAAACAATTTTTAATTGCTTAGTTTAACAATATCTTAAATATCTTAGTCATTCAAACTGTTGGGCATAGCGATACAGATAAGACGTGAAAGAGTTTGTTTAAATATCGAAAACTTTTACCATGTGCTCCCCAGTATGGATAAATTAGTTTGAATAACACCATAAAACACTAAACGAAAACTATCGCTCAAAAAAAAAATCAGCCTCAAATTATATTTAAAAAAAAAATGAAACGTACGACATCGCATTTTTGTTTGCTTTGCCTCAGAAGCTAATATTTATAGCCAAAAATGGCAAACAAATTGAAACATGATTGCTTGAAATATGGTTTTTAACGAGAATAGATCAGGTGAAGAAGAAAAGTCAAATAAATCTCAAACACGCTAAGAAACCTCCAAAACCGTCATGAAAGCTTCGAACTCAATAATCGCCATAAGTTGATGTTTTATTTTAAATTTAAATTTAGACTTGTAAAGATTTATCATTAGTTTTAGTTAAACTGTTCACGAAAATATGCCACTCGCATTCCCAAGTTTTAGGCCGTTTTCACAATACTTCCCAAAGGTAATAGAAGAAAAAATATACATCCTTCTTTACATCTATTGCTTTTGAAACTAATTGAATGAAAGGAGTTTTGTTTATGGAAATTTATAAATAAGACTAGTTGTTTGTGTAAAGTCCTTTTAGGCCGTCCACATGGACAGAGGAGGTGTGGTAGGCCCAGACCGAGATGGATAGATGGCGTTGATTCTTCCGCCAGAACGGCCGGGATAAATGATTGGCTGACGACGGCGCGCGACCGTGAGCGGTTCCGGAGTTTGTTGCAGCAGGCCAAGACCGCAAAGCGGTTGTAGCGCCTGATAAGTAAGTAAGTTGTTTGTGTTGTGTTCGGAATTCACACTTTGCAAAGTAAAAAAAACTCAGCAACCATAGCCATAACGCATCGCTAGGATACAATATTCTATAAAGTAGGGCCATCTGTTGGCGGGTAACGTAACCAAACCGTCTAGTGTGTTACGATCTTCCAAAGAGCTTTCCTCAAATATCAAACCGGCCCTTGTCAAAACCGAACGGTACCGTTGAAAGAAAATCGTCAGCCGATCCGCGACACTGGAAAAATTGCTCCCAATCTCCACGCTGCTTGAAGCAAAACTAATCAATTCCACCTTAGAGAGCGACCGAAAAACCTACGGTAAGAAAACTACGGTAAACTAGGCACCGGAATTCGCACGGCACGCTTCACTGCGCGCCGCGCAATTTCGCAGTCCAAAGCAGTTCGAGTTCCGATTGAAAGTTCCGGTGATTTGCATGCCAATTTGCCGGTGTATCGGGCCGGAGCAATCTCGATTAATCGATCCTGCGCCGCGGCGCAGTTTCGGGCGAAATGAGAAGAATGCCGCTAGTTAGACACGCAAATGAACCATAACGTGGGAGAGGGTTAGAGACGAGGATGCCATTGTTCCCACCCCCAACACCGACCAGGAACGGCGCGCTATTGTTGCAGCGTGTGTTTCGAACCCCGTGCGGGGCTCGAAAAGCCTCCGGGGCCAGGAATTATGAGGTACGTGCTAACTCAAACACCGTTGCGTTGCCCTTTCAGGGCGCGCGTGATAAGCATCGGCCGTGTTATCGCATCGTAACAATAATGTGACTTTATCAGTTGCGGACGCGTGTGCATCGCCCCGGGAGGTTCTGAGGGGGCGGCAGATGCGTTGGACACACGTCGGTCGCTGTTTCGAATGCCGTCGGACGCTCGCAATGGTTTAATGGCCATGGTGCGCGCGTGACGCGGGCGATTGCATATTTCATGCACTGCTCGCAAATGGGTTCAAATTGCCAAAGCCCAGCCCTCAGGTCACCCCTTCGCACCGCCCGCTCCGCTGCACCACCCCGGGAGCGAGGATGTCATCATGTCGGCGCCCGAAACCGACCCGTCCGACGTCGGTCCAACTCGGTGACGCTTGCCGCTTTCGTATGGCTTCGATGTTTAAGGTTTTAATTTAGCACCCCGTCCGCCACCACCCCCCACCCAACCCCACCGCAGTGGGAGGTGTCGAAATGAAGTGTTAAAGCGCGCCACGTTTGCGTCCAGCAATTAGTCGCCGGATTTTGTCACCTTCTCACCCCGGCAACACGTGCGCGTGTTCGGTGGGGTGCTGTGTTTTTTTTTTGGTCTAATTTCTGCATATGACCGGACCGGGCTTGCAAGTGGAACGCATTCGCGCACGCAAGTGATGGGAGCCAACAAATGCACAGCAAGATGCGTCGTTCCGCACCGTGCAAAGATGATGGAGTTTGGGAGCCGTTTACGCCGGGGAGGAATCGAGCTCCCGGAAGCAATTGGTGTCCCGGGTCAGAATCCTGTCATTTGCCAGCCGTGCCAGCGTACGTGGCCAGCCGTGCGGCCTTACATATGTTCACTAAATTAATTGTTAACTTTATCGTGTTTGCGCATGTTTGCATGAAGATACAGGCTGTAATGGTGAGCAGCGGCTCATTCCAACGGCCCCTCGGAAATTCCCTTTTTCGATAACACTAACCGACGTATCTTTGTGTGTGTGTGTGTGTGTGTGTGTGTGTGTGTGTGTGTGTGTGTGTGTGTGTGTTTGCCTGCAGGCTCTGCCTGACTGTACACATGCTCGAGTCCCGATAATGCGCTGTTCGCCGACGGTGACGTTGGTTTCTCTCGCGTACGATTGTGTAGCATAAATGATTGTAGTTCATTATTGACAGCCGAGAAACCAGGTCTGAGCGAGCAATTGTTGCTGGCGGGCTGGGTTGGCCTGATGATGGCTGTAAATTGTTGTTTACCACAGGATGATGGTATAGCCATTGCAATGGGTAGTGTAGCGCACTTCAAAAAGGACAATTTCAGATACGATGTTTGTGGAGCTGTTGGTATGCAATGTGAGCATTCCATTATCGATGTTTGTTTGATCTATTCACTAGAACTATTTGAATTGTAGTTGTAAACAATCTGTTTTTTGTGTTGTGATAAGCTTATTCGAACAGATTAAACAATTAAAATAACTTAAAATCAATTTAGATCCAACAGTTCAAACTGTAATCAACGGTCATAAAAGTCAATATAGATTGAAGCTCGTTTTATAAAAAGACGCTTGCATGTTGTATTTCTAAAAGATGTACCAAAAGATGTTTCCTAAAGCTGATGCAAAGGTAACTGCTTCAAAGCAAAGTTTGTAAGCATAGTTTTGAAGAATATATCAGTAATAGCTGTTAGCTATCTACAACAAATCCATCCATAAATCTATCAAATGAAGTGAGCAAAGAGCGAAGATCCAATGAAGAGAGTGAGAACATCCCAACAATAATTTTCAGCTTTAAACAATATCTCAGCTGGTTAAACTAGGAGATATAAGAGTTAGTATAGGAGTTCGTTTTTTGCATTACTGGAAATCTATTACAAAAAAATGTGTCTAAAACGGTGATCCAATTTCTAGTCCATTTCTAGTCGAAACAATAAACGTTTAGACCGGTGAAATAGGCAACAGTTCGATTGTTGTAGATTTTATTGCTAATCTATCTGCTGTATATGCAGTCGCGATCAGACTATACTAAAAAAACATCATATTCAAGTGTTCATGAAGAGTTAGTCTGCTGTTAGCCTGACACAGTGCATAAGATAAACTAAAGTAGACTTTTCATCAAGAATATGACAGATTATAAATATTGAAACTGGAAGCTTACCAATTTCCAGAGATTCCAATTTCAATGTTCCTCTTCTAACACTGTGTAGTTTAAATGGCAAAAATTAATAAAAATCCTATCATTTTTGCACAACCTCACAAGCAATTCAAGTCTGCTTTTGCGTCAAATTGGCAGACAAATGTTTCTCGTCGATCATTTTTCAAAATGGAAGGGTACAATTCAAAGCATAAATACGTTAAATATAGATTTGCCATAAACGATGTAAAGTGCTCATGAAGCTAGAGCAGAGCCTCAACATGTAAAAAAAAAACCACCAAGTATAAGGGAAGTCACGTTGAGAAAGGAACACGCTTCAGAGGCAAATGATGCAATGTTTACCACATAACATACTAGATACTAGATCGCAGTGAGAAAACTTCTCACCCCGGACATCAACCATGCTCGCCGATTGTTCGATTCACCGAACACCTGTTTTATGTGTAGCCTTTTGCCAATTGTTACCCCCGGAGTCTGCCGCACGTGTATCGCGCCGTCTGCAGAAGATAAACTGATATCGATATCGAAGTATCATGTACCACATTTGCGCTTAATCTATCTCTCGCTCCACTTCAGGGCATACAAACAGACTCGTGGAGGTGGGAACCAATGTGGGAGAGAGGGGGGGAGGGATTTATAGTTCCGTAATGATCCTGATTAAATGACCCACGGGGATACCGACGCGCACGCACATCTTCGCCGTGTCGTGTAATTAATCGCTTCCGAGCGCCTGCGATTCAACGAGATTTTAATCACCCTGCTTCGCCTGATTGCGTTTACCCGGGCTTTTTGCGTGCCGTGCCGGGCTGTGTTCTTGAGGATCAACGCGTTGCGTTGATAATTCAATTGGCACTTGATCGAAATGAACCATATTTCATTTGCGCTGACCGCTGACCGTGGATTAGCTGTTCGGGGTGGGCTCCACACACACCCTTTTGCGGTCCCCGCAATTGTCTGCGATCTTATCGCATAATTTGCATGTAATGATGATTCGTTGCACGGTTTGCCCCAACAGACCCGGGCAATCAATTACTGTCACGCGGGCGGTTTGCTGCCACGGCCGGAATGGGCAACATCAAAGGTGTCCGTCGCGTGCTCCCCCGTATCACTGGCGCCCGGGCGAGGAATGTGTAAACTATCAATTTTATGCATGCTAACTTGAATCATTATAATATGATCGAATCTGAATGCCACGTATCCGTGTGTGACATTCGTTAGCGGTCGGGCAGTCCGTGCGATTTATGCACCGGTCAAGCATTTGGGATTAGCAACAGCGTAGGAACGGGCCGCGCGGTAATGGAATATTCGCCTCCACGCCGACCCGCTGGCATTATTAGCCTCATCATACGTTAATAATAATCACCGAACGGTTTTCCTCCGGCGAAACCGCACAATGCGCAGTGTTCGATACATTTCGACGCCGGCTAAATGGCGATTCTGATGACATTCAACATTGCTGACATTACTGCTACCTCAACCGCGTCCCACTGAGTCATTCCACCACCGCACTACCGTCGAGGGAGGGGTTAGAATGGCCACTAATCCCACAGCTATTCGTGGCCCGTGAGTGGCACCAATCGATTGGCGAGTGGTTTATGCCTCCGACTTCTTGAGGTCACGGCTTTCCGCGCGCCGGACCATGCACCTCCATTAGTGATAGGCGCTCGGAATCGAACCTAGTCGATCGGGAATCGATCCTGAATTTGAAATGGGAGCCATATCGGGAATCAGTTTCAGTTCCGGAATAGGCTCCAATTTCCCGGATCCCGGAAGATTCTGGATTCTGTCGAGTCTGTATCAGGATAGTCCGGTTTATGAGCGATTCCAATCTGGTTCGTTTACAAATGTGAAGAAAATTCAAATTGATGATAAGAATATGTTGACTCACTTACACTTTACTTCTTCTTTGACATAACAACCTCAAGTAGGTCTAGGACATGTCATTTCTGACTTTTCTGACTTTACTACTCCCCGAAGTCTAGAGAGATCCTAACTCACAGCCTGTGGCATGTAAGGCCTTACGCATGCGCACAGAATCATATGACTATCCCAACTTAAGACGCACTTACACAGAGTTAAAATTTATCATTTCTCGTAGTTCAAACATTTCCAGATTATACCACTTAAAGCAAGAACTTGTTGCTTTTTCCACCATCATGCGTTGGATTAGCCGCGTTTAATGTCCAATGAAAAAAAAACCTATTGCCTGCCATCAAAGCATGCTGAAGCCCTAACTCATTTGAAGTCGTTCAAAACTTCACCTACATATCTTTGGAAAAAAATCAACTCCGATAACGACATTGATGTCGAACTACGCGTACGGTTGCTGACACGACGGACGAAGCTGGGAGTATATAAAACATTCGTAGTCCCAGTACTCACATATGCCCCTGAGACATGGATCCTGTCCAAATCTGACGAAACTTTCTTAGCAGAAATGAATCTTAGAGAGTAAAATGCTCAGAAGGATTGTTAGCCCCGTGTATGTGTCGAAGGACAATGGAGGAGTCGCTGCAATGAGGAGCTGTATGAGCTGTACGATGACCTCACTATTGTGTAGCGCATTAGACCCGCCAGGTTCTGATGAGCTGGTCATGACAGTAGAGTGACACCGGACGAACCAGCCCATACAGTCCTTTTAAGCCGTCTACATGGACAGAGGCGGCGTGGTAGGCCCAGATTTAAGTAGCGCCTGATAAGTTAGTAAGTCTGCAAGTTAGGAGTTTGTGGATATTTACGCAACATTTTGGGCTATTTACAAGACCGAGCCCCTTATTAGCTCAAGATCCTAAGTGACCGCTCACTTTGAGTACCGCTCGATCCGTATCTGGGCCGTCTAAGGGCTTAGTGCTCCGCTGCGGTTAAAGCCAAGAACCACAATCTGTCAAATTCTACCGGAACGTGTCAGGTTTCAAAAATCAGGAGCTCTTGCCCTACAAACTAGTGATGGCCGACTCCGGAACCGATTACCGGCTAAATCTGGAATCGCTTCCGGCCCGCGAAACAGTCCTTCCGCCCATTGCTAAAACCTCGATTCCACGAACGCATCCTTCTGTCCGCTGCCGCGTGTGTGAATTTATTTAATTTCGACCCCACAACCGAACCGACACGAATCGATTTCCCAACCGGGGTGGGGACGTTTGACATTCTAAACCGCAATTATTCAGCTTAATGCGCTTGTTTGCGGTCAATCAGTGGCATCGGCGAAAGCGGGAGCGCTGACAATTAAAAGCAGCCCTAAAGCCCCAGCCCCAGGACGGGACGGTGGGTGGCGTGACTTCTCGCGTGTCACTAATCGACGACTGACCACTTACATAACTATCCCATTCCGGGGACAACCGAAATGCTCCGATCCACCTGCCGGAACTGTCAACTCGCGCACACAGTCGGGCGGTCCAGGGCAGTGGTTAAGGCCGGATTGGGCATTATGATCAGATTATCAGCATATCGGTGTGCGTAGTTTAACGTGGATGGGCTCGGAAAGCCACCACAGCGTTTACCGAATCGGGTTGATTTACGATCGGGGAGAGCAAAAATGTTTTAACCGTTTTATGGTTCGCGCGATGCGCAATCTAATAGGTAACGCGCCGGTTAGTGTCCATAAATAATAATACAGTTTTGACATGCGTGTATGTAGTGGTAGTAGTTTTTTTTTTGTTAGGTATCTTACGCGAAAAACGGGGACACGCACACATCCGAAAAGGGTTTTTTGTGATTTACCTGCAAATAGAGGAGAAACGAGAAAAAAATATAAATAAACGAAGCACAGTGGTATTAGATATTGAAATATTTATGGTTACAAATTTTGCCGATGCTGGCAGCTTTTTTTGGGTGTATGTGTTTTTTTTTTTCGGGGGGGAAACTTTGCAAAATTTATGTTTCGCACAACACCGTCATGCGCTTCTAATTAATAACACGTTGCCGTCCGCGCGGTTTGCGCCACGTGGATCGCGGAAGGGATTGAGTAAAGGGTCATAAATTAGCTTCCGCTCGCAAACGCTTCGCCTCGCTTCGGCAGGCGCACCAATCGAATTCTGGTGGATCTGCCCTGGAATGGTAGTGTGTGTTTTTTTTGCTGTCCCAATTATTCATCAATAAATTTGTCCTCTCGGGTGGAAGCGGTGTGTGTGTGTGTGTGCGTTTGAGTATGTGCTTATTATTACACCCGGTCAAGCACACTTTATGACTGGTGGCTAACCGTGAATAAGCAGCGAGGATGCAACAAAACCCCGCGCCATTTGTCGCGCTACATGTTGCATGCGGGCCTTATTATTGAAATCGTTGATCATATCGATCCGCCATTAGTGTGCACCTCGCCCACAGACCCAGCATGGGGGCACGTGTTTATGACATTCAAAATTAGCCATATTTTCATTATCAAGAACAACCAACGCCAACAGATGTCGGGTACGCGAGTTAAGCCGATGTAAAATTTATAACCCTCCGAACGCACTGTGTGTGTGACCCAGTGCGGTTGAAGGATACGCTGGGAGAGAGAGAGAGAGAGAGAGAGAGAGAGCGTCCGGTGAAATGGGAAATGGAACAGACCGACTACGACCGGGTCGGGGAAAACTATCAATTTAAAACGTTTTCCAATAATTTCCACTCGTACCAGCGGTTTCAGTTGGTTATCTTGTTATTTTTTTGTATGCATTTCGTTGCACCGGCATTTTCATCCGCGGCCGCGGTGTTGGAAGGGAGCGAGCAACAGAAAGGCATGATGTATGCATTTTTGTATGCAGCGTGCAAAAATCGTCCACCGCCGGTAGTTCGATTCAGAGGTGGAGTCCCGGCTGGGGCACGTTTTTCCGCTTTCCGATTCAACGGGTGGAGTTAGATTTACGTGACTCAACAAGCTGCACTCTCATTGCGTTCGGAGCGTCCCCTTTCGGAGGGTGGAGCGTGAATCGCGGTTTAAAGGATTCGTGGGATGGTGGTATAGGAGTGAATGCTACGTTTTGTAGCGTTTGTTATGCTGATTCTTGGTTGTGATAAGTTTTTTCCCCAGCTGGAACATGTGGCTGGTTTGTGACTTGGTTGAAGAACTTTGGTATATTGAGGAACTTTGGTCAGAAATTGTGTTATCCTCTGTCGAAATGAATGAGCCTATAGTTACGCTTTCATTTATAATTCAATTCAGTTCAAATCAAAAACCACTAACGGTCTAATGTCTCTTGTTATCAAAAGGTCATGTTGAAATGACACAATTACATCGAATTCCAACAGGACTTCACATTCGAACATCTTCTAATTTGTTTGGGAGAAGGGAAATGTTACCTACTTCTGGCGCATTGCTATTCTACTATTGTTAGTTGCATTTGGTAACTTTCTATAATTTTAATATTTCAGTTAGGTAGCAATGCCTCAGAAATTACTGTGTTTTTTTTTGCGAATTAAGCGTAGATAATGTATCTACAGTTTCTCTCTGTGTGAGAAAATCGCCTCGATTCTATAGGCTTTTCGATTACCGTTTAATATTTGAATTTTAAGTAATTAATGAACTACAATAATTGCAAGAATAAGGTAAAAATAATTTAGGAAAAATAGAAAGGGAATGAGCTCGAGGAACGGATGAATTCCAAAAGATTATCTGTATTATAATGACTAAGGACATTAAATATGAGTAGAAAACAGAAAACCAAACGTTAAGGATACAATTGCGATATCACAACCAGCAAAAATTCCTACAATTACCTTGATTCCTCGAGAGTTTCAACTTGCCAAAAGTAGCTTTTTCCCTCCAAAAGACCACTCCCAATGAGGAAGAACTTACATGAAGACGAATACACAGAACAGTCCAAGCGCAAACAGACCAGTTTTGAAAGTTTAATATGTTTAATATGTAATATTGTGATAACTAACATAGAAAATCATCTCTCTAAATCTCAATCAGAACCTTATTTAATTCTGATTGTATTGGTTAGAATACATTAATATTATCGTCTTAATCTTTGATATGTCCTGTGCAAAAACGGAAAGTGGAAAAGCCACTTCAAATGTGTTTCCTTCCATTCCGACTTTACAAAAAGAAGTAAATGTGCGTGATCATGGTTTGAATAATAAGCCCTGCGCCATCACGTGTCCCATGCCACGTTCAATGCGTTCGGCTGATAATACCCCCGATAACAAGGGACACCTCATTGAGCTAGCACGTGTGTCGTCTGATTGATTTTATGTGTGCTTGCGAATGAACGATACATTCCATTTAGCAAGTGCATGTGTGTTGGAGTCAAACGGACCAAAAAAAAGGCAACCTTGCCTGCCAACGCCAACGCACGCATTTTCCGAGTGTTTCCATCTCGTGTGCGATCTGGACGGTCGGCTGCTGCACATCCCGGCTCGGATTCGATATGCATACGTATCGATTGTCCGGCACCGGTGTCCGGCTCACACAGCGCCAGGGCGAGCGATTTTTCATTTTATATTTATTGCAAATAAATATTAATGAAATAACGTCGCTCCGCACACCATTCCCGTCGGTAGGTCCCCCGCGGGGGAGCTGCGTGTCTGTCGGTTACAAGGACCGAATGTGTATGTGTTGGTGGTGCGTGATCTGAATAGCTCGTCGCCGCTGCCGCCACCCACGAAGCTGTAATGGATTATTTCGCCCAGTTTCCACCTACCGACGGGTGCAGCAACAGCAGGTGAGGCTGCAACTGTTGCGAGTCATTTGATGCATTTGCAGCCGGCCACCGGAATGTGGCAAAGTTTGCGTGAAACCGTTTGCGGAGCCCACCGATGGGGCGATTCGCGTAGCCGAAATTCAAACCCCAGCTTGGCGCGCCTGGCATTTGCATAAAACTGCACTTGCAACCCGCGCTTCGAACGCTTGCAATAGTCAGCTGCAGTGCGTTCGTGCGTGATGTTGACGTTCGCTGCGCATCGGGCGCGCCGGAACGTGATCATAGCGTCAAAGTTTAGAGGAGGCTTTTGTTGGCGAAACAAGACAAAAAAAACATCGTACTATCCACTCCACGCATCTCCTTGTGAAATGCGAAGCCTGGTGTGCGTGTGTTTTTTCGAAGTAGATTTACAGCTTTTTTTCGTTTAAATTTGTTATCACACACGTGTTCGTTTTTTGTGTTCATTTCTATCTTTCCAAAGCAGATTATGGTGCATCGAAAATATTTCCCGATGCACGCACGGGAGGCCGCATCCGGAAGCTGCAGCTGCAGTCACGGCCACGGACACGGCTGTGGGGTTTTTAGTTCGTGCCGGGATTGGGAAAGTGTTGGACTTGATCGATCGGCGATTAGTGGTGATGCTGGGTGGACGCCGGCAAACGAACACGGTGCAGCTGCTAAGGTGGCTATTGGGGGGGGGGGGGGAGTGCTATGATTTATTCATGCTTTTAAAGCACGGGAGTGTTTTCGCTCGATTTGCGCTTCATGATAGTGGCGCGTGCGCTGCGCTGGAAGCGATTAGTGGAGAGGAAAGTTTATCAGAATGCGGATTGCTTACGGAAAAGCGGATTTGATATCCATCCTTTTTTTCTCGTCTGTTACTAAAAAATCCCGCTCAGGGCTAGGCAATACTTGAAGGAAGGGTTTGCAAGCGGTTTGTTATCCGTTTTGTTTTGTAGAAGCCCGTTTGCGATGAAGCGCAACTGCAAGCGCAACTCTAGGTGCAATTTTGTTTTACTTGTTATTTACCTGTTTTTGTTCTCTTTATCTATCTATATCTATATCTATATCTATATTTGCTTGTTAACGAACTCAAAATGTTTGTTTACATCGAGTTGCGCTTGAGTTGCTCCTTTCGGACCCAAAAAAGAATTTGACAGATAAATGGACAACTGACAGCACTGACAGCATCCTCGCTGCGCTTCGTATAAATCGGCTGTATATTTGTTTGTTTTAATGACTTTGTTACTTCTAGGAATAGTACCGACTTGTTATAGAACTATTTCTTTATATTATTTTGTCTATTGAAGTCCGTCTTTATCATGACCTTGAACACAGCCGAACCTTCCTGTTTAGATTTTCACGTGTCCAACTGGCATCACCGTTTCCACATTCTATTTTTCAAAGTGTCATACGATTTTTACACTCTTTCTATTCCCAGTTTCACTATACTATTTACCTTTTATCTATTTTATGTTATATTTGTAGCTCTTTTCTGTTTTATCGGTTCTTTTTGTTCTTATTTCGATTTGTATTGTTTTTTGGTCTTGTAAATTCCAGGAACTTATCCTGGAAGTTAGTTTATAATGCGCAAAAATATGAATATGGACCTCAATTTGTGGTCATTTCCTAAGGCCAAGCATACGCTTTTACCATCGATCAAAGTGTTAATCAAAACAAAATAACAAGGATGAATAATAAACTCTTAAATTCAAATCCAAGTGAAAACTTCCTTATATTTTCAACGCCAACAAGAGTCACGAGAGCGCTATCAAACTTTATGATAACACTTAGTGACGCTCCAAATGTGGTTGGGATGCGTTTCCGCTACATCGGGATCGGTCTGCCGCCAAGTTTAGTGGGGCATGCATCGGTTGCGACTGAGCAGCCATCATTTGCTTAGTCGTTTACGTGAAGTTCACAGTCACGGCCAAGGTAACGAGCCTCCATTCAATTACTCCATCCACAACAATGCCGGCAAGCGGTACACGCTGCTCATTCAGCGCGCAGGAATTTGAGCGTATCAAATTTTATCGGTCATTAATTTGACATTGGACGATAAGCGTTTCGCAAGAAAGGAAAAGAGGTTAAGAAGCGATTTCACTTGAAGGCTCTGTTTGTGCTTCTTAAGACTACAGCAGTCAGCTTCAAATTTCTAGCATTTTTATCCATTTCTTAGGGCAATTTTTATCGATCAATCGATTTAGCAGCATAAAACACTGTGTTGATTACATGCTGCCTTTGAAAATGCTACTTCTTTTCCTGCGTTCCTGCAGCCTTCTTAACAGACGGCTCCGGTATAACCGCGGCGTGATCGTGCCAGAATCCGTGGTCGTGGTATGCCGCGGAAACTACGTACCTTCATTATGCACGTAGCGTCCGGGCGAGCATCGTTATACGTTCCGCGCCCCAATCAGCAGCTGCTGCTGCCGTTGGGCGGCGGTGCGCATCAGATTACAAATTGCCACCCATTTTGCTGTCTGGGACGCGCTGGGCTGGGCTGGGTAGCGGGTCCGCAACTTAATGCACGATAAATCACGAGCCACTATCGGCGCATCCAGCCGCTATGCACCGTGGCATAACAACGGCTGATCCAGTTTTAAGACCACCGATTGCAGAACTTACGAAGTGCAAAAAACAACGAAACAAAAAACGGAAGGCGGAAAGAAAATAAAGCCCACCCCACGCTTCTGCCGGGCACTTGTTGCCCTTGCCCGGGGGTGGATGGCAACGCTGAAAAGAGCCTCCCGATAGTCGGCGATCCATCTCATTGAGTACAGATTCATGCCACACCCGGGAGTAAATCGGATGCGGTGCCTCACGAGGGTCGCTCTAGCGCTGTTTTTATTGATATTGTGGGGGCATGGGAGGCCCCGGAGCATGCTGCTGCTGCTGCTGCTAGTTTGTCTTGAGAAATTGCACAAAGCGTCGAGTGCACTTGCACTTGCAGGCGATTAAGCGCCGGCGGAAGGAGAAATAGAAAAATTCAGATCGTTCACTTTCCATCCTTCGTTAGTGTTTTGCATTTTTGCCCCGGCCACAGTAACGCTGTGTTGCGCTGGAACTTTTTTATCTGGTTATTTCTGTTTAATTCTCTCCCGAACGCCCTCAGGCTAATTTTTAACGTTCTATGCTTCGTGTTGCCGCATTGCTTTGTGCAGTGGCTTACGAACAACAGCTTATGCTCGTGGCTGTGTGGCTCGGTTCGAGGAAGATCCTCATCATCATCATCATCATCTTCAGCTCAATGATGTTTTTTGTGCGCTGTTCCATTGCATGCCTGCCAGACGGACCGAGCCGATCGGCAGCGGTGTACGGCTTTCGGGGGTCAGAGTTTTGATTAATTTATTCTATAGATTTTCAGCATAATTTAACTTTGTTCTCATATAACCTGGCTTGGTGTGGAATATGTTAATTAGTTGATCTTTTGAGGTATGGCAGGATGTTTCGATTTTTTTGCCAAATATGTTTTGAATGCTTTTTTCTTCCCACACATGGGTGCACTTTTATAACACCGAAATTGTAATGGGGAGGAATATGTTTCGGCTATGTATAAAAATATTCACTAATAATAATAGTGGTAACACCAATTAGTTTAACAATTCATTCAATGGTTTGTTCGAAAATTAATCATTTTTTCCCTACTCAACTTATGTCTTTCATCTGCTCTAATCAGAGGTATGAGCAAAAAATAAACACAATAATATGTCAAAGTCTGTAAACATCTTCAAATACAAAACTATGAGTGGATGAAAATGTAATTAAATTCTACTAAAACCTGGTGGTCAAAACCATTCAAAAACACCCTGTTTTAAGTTCAAAGATATTTAAGAAGGAACATCTCAGCAGCACCGAAATGGCCCCTAAAGCTCTAGTGTTCGAATGATATTGGGTTACTAATCCAGTTAGAGCATCATGTATGGAGGAGTTTGTATCACTATTCCATTGAAATATTAGTTAGCTTATCCTACCTAAGCTTATTCTACCTTAAAAGAAAGACGTTACATCCTGCTTTGAGTTTACACGAAAGAAACAACATAAACGCAAATGAAACACAAATTTCCATTGTTTGTAATTGAGGACCAAATCACACTTCTATCGTTATTAGTTATTGTTAACTGATATATTCAATTAAATCATTTATATGCTTATGACACTCGCAAAGATGTATTTAGTTTTTTGCGCAAATTAGGCTCAAATTTGGCCCCAAGCGTCAATTAAAAGCGCTTGTTTATGTTAGCACTCTCGACAATGACATGACTTTTCAACTATACCATATTAGCATCATTTTTTGCTAATTATTAGTGCAATCATTATCGATGATTTTTTTGCACATATGTTCTAGCATTATATGCTCCATTTCCCACACCCATCATGACTATTCCACATGAGTTGCCATACTGTTTCACAGAAACTACTTCAACCAAAACATTATCCTCCAACGGACGGACGCAAATACTAAAATACAACAACCGGACCCCAATCGACAGGTACGCTGACAACGGGCTTACGCGGTGTGGGCGGACCATCCAAATTGGAGCACCACCCGTGAGCGTCGTTGCCTCTGCGTTCTGGGCCGGTTCAGGTGAGCACAGCCAAAAAAAGAAACAGAACAAAAAACTCACACAAAACCCACACAAACACTAGCTGACAGGTACAACAAATGCCGACCCGGTCGAGGTTTTGGACGCGGTTTTAATCCATTAAAAAGTCAACCGCACGCGGGAGCGAGAGTACACCTCTCTCTCTCTCTCGCTCTTTCTCTCTCTTTCTGCGTGCATGTATGTTTAAGCGTGAACGCGCGAATGGACATGCTCGTTCCGGTGTATTTAGAAGTAGCCCACCACGGCCACCCCGGACGGTTCACCGGAAAAGTTAGCCACCGACGGCCCGAAACCGTAGTCCGTGCGACCCTTGTATTGGTTCCGTAACCACGGGTCGGTTTTACATCGCCCACCGGTGGATGCACTGGCGAGCGAACAAAAAAACAAACTGTTCGGACAGAATGTTTCACTGGCCAGGCTCACGTTCAATCGATTGCATCGGTTAGCTGTGGCGGTGGGTGCGTTTTGTTGCACTATTTTAGAAAAGCGGCTTCGATGGAGACGCATGGTTGTTCGTTGCAAACGAACGAACGAAGAAAAAAACAACCACAAAGCCGACAGGACCGTTGACGGAACGCAACCTTTAAGGACACTCGACAGCACAACGAGGTTGCTGGCAAGAGAGCATTATTGAGGATTGATAGCTGTGTGTGTCTCGTCTTTTCCAGCACAGGAAGGTGAGTATAAATTTGATCAAAATTAAGCAAATTTTCACTTTAACAGGTAAAAAGAGAATGTTAAACAACCGATCAGGGCAGGTTGAAAAATTAAAAACCAACAAACCCAGCTCAGCGCTCTGCCGGTGCGATTCGTTTCCCAATCCAATCCAGCACCTCTTGAGAGGCTCCAATGTAAACGAACCGAAGGAAATAAAAAACCACTCCCCCCGATTCCGAATCTCGCAAAGCATTTCGCAACACAATTCCTGGCTGACCAACATTCAAGTACGGCTGCCCATTCAAACACCATTTCAACCGGTCGCGTCGAACGAACGCAAAAGGGTCCCGGGTGCTTGTTGATATAATTATGTTGTGAAGTAATTTATTTTTTTAATGGGATTTAATTTATCCTGATTCCGGATTTGCATCCGTTGAATCATCCTTTGTGTGTGTGTGTTCGTATCTGCTTGATGCTTTTTGAGGGGGGCGGATCTTGCTTTCGGTGCCGAACGTGTCGATGGTGCCGTGACATCCTTTTTTTTGCTTTGGAGCGTCACCCGGTGACGTAGGTGACGAAGGACATTCAGTGATTTTGAGGCGTTTTTTGGTTTGTTTCCCTGTACGGTTTCATGCCACAACTTTCCCGCATATGTATTTCCCAAAGTGGGCGACAATTTTTGTCGGCTGGGTTAATGTCGCCATTGGCCGTGCCGGGGCCGGTACTATCTGCTTCGCTTCGTTCCCTTTGCGCCTAAAATGCACACAACCCGGCCGGCCGGTGGAATCTCTCAAACAGGGTTGGTATGACTTTTTTTTTTGGCTGGAGCTTGTTTCGGGCGCGTAACGTACTGCTTCCGGTGTTTCGGGGGGATCCGCTGCGGAACCGAGGCGGGCGTGTTTGCCGTTGGGGGGGGACGCACTGGGCAAACGAACGCGGCGGCGAGAACGCTGGCAACGACACCCTTGTGGCTCGTTAGTTCCGTCGGTTAATGAGGAACCGTCGCATAAATTGGACAATAATGGGCCGGCAGATGGTTTCAAGTGTTCAAGCGATATATCGTGCTGGTGGTTTCGCCTGCTACGCCCTCCCGAAGTGCTTCGTACCACTTCCCACCACGGACGGATCGGAAGCATGTTTTAAAATGACTTCATCAGCACACACACACACACACACGCTCGGAACATGTGAACCAGGAGCAGCATCAGCATGGTTGGCAGCATTAAGCAAGCTCGTTTAATTCGCAGGATCATACCGTTGGTGGGTGGGTGGGTGGGGTTGACAGTTTGCTCGCACCGACCGACCGAGTCGGCTCATATTTGATGCTATCTTTAATCCATTTCGGGGGACAGACAGCGACAGGCGCAAATTGTTTGTTTATTGTAAAATTGCAGACGGTTTGCACTGCACGAGCCGTTTGCCTCTGACGATGTTTGCCGCTGCCGTTAGCCCGGCGTGTGTTAGCATTAAGAGTGTTTGCCTAATAATAACTCCCGTGGCCCATGTTTACCCTTGTAGCTGCCGCTGTCGAGTCGAGTTTTATTATTTTGACGCCATTAGCGATGGGGCGTAATCCGATGAAAGCTTTTGCTGGTGAGTGCGCTGATGAGACATGTTTGAGGAAATGTTAATTTCTATGGTCTTTCTATAGAAACAATATTGCATTGAAAAAAAATATTTGAAGAATGCACATTTTGGCAATGTGTTATGGGCAAATATAATTTAGAACAGATGCTATGGATCATGAGCAATATTTAAATTAAGATAAATAAACATAAGTAGAAAATGTATTACTGAAAACAGTTAAATACACAATTAACTTTATGAAATGAAATGAATAACAAAATAAAAATAATTTTAAAAAATCCATCCCTACAATGTTTTCTGACAAAATTTCCATGTTAATTCATATAATTACATCGAAAAAAATGCATTTAAACTAACAGACCTAATATGTATAACCGTTTATTTATTTATTTTTAGTCCAAACAGCTTTTGCGACTTATAAATTGAGCACGTTTCGTTAGTGACCCATTTGTCGATGAATGTTATTTGAAAATTGTTGTATTAAGTTCGGCAGAAACCTACCTTGAACAACGGTTAATAAAATAAAAAATTGCTTCCAAAGTTCTTGCATCGAGATAAAAGTCTCGATGCAAAAACTTTGGAAGCATGTTTTTGATTAATCGAAGTTCAAGGTAGGTTTCTGCCGAACTTAATACAACAATTTTGAAATCAAGATCAAGGTAAATGTAATAAAAATAGTTATAGTTTAAGTTTAAGCAAATTCTAAAGATTGTGTTTGTCAAACAACTCATGTTAGTCAAACAAACAACTATATGACTTGAAGGCTAAACAATGGTTTTACTAACAAATTTTGACGTTTGTTGCACTGCGTACGTCTCTTGAATATATTTGCGATATTCATAATAGTAAACATTTAATAACATGATCTATAGGCGGTAAGATTTATTTAATATTACTCACAAGCATTCAGTGAGTTGGCAGACTTCGTTCAAAAGTTCATTTTTTCTCTGAAGAAAGTGAAAGGCCTTTTGCATTTTCAATAGATCCTACATTTGACATAGGAAAATCCAATAAGAATATCGTAAGTACCAGTTGAAAACTAATAATAATTTTCTAAACAAACTGTGGCTACAATAAGCCAACAATTTAAAGTATTTTAATTTCGACAGATTTAGTAGATTTTAAAAGGCAAACATTTCCGTTAATGTATACTTGCAATTTAATCATTAATTTCCGTAAGCTTCACCACCATATTCGATTGAACGAAATCAAGGCTTAACCACAAATCATCAGCATACGTTGTTTTTTACTACATTCTCTCCCCCGCCGAACAGTCAACAGTGTTGTTTTATTATCCGCGCGCGTTCGCACGTTTCGCGTCTTCTCGACAGACCACGCCAGCGCAACCCGTCCCGCCTCATAAACGGCCAAGAAAGCGCAATTCCGCACGTCACGGTTCATGTGACACCCGACGAACCATGGGACGTTCGAACATCACCTTTTACCATCGCTTCCACCCCATCCGGCCGTGTGCCGGACAATCGAAACCGTACCGGCCAGCAGTAAAACCGTTTTATAACCTTCCAGACACAGAAGAAAAAAAAAATCGACACTAAAAACTGCACAAGCTGATGGGATGGGAGTAGCAGCGAAGAATCGGTTGCAGCAATAATGTTTACCTCCCTCGACGGCGACGGCGGTTCGATACGACACCGCATCGTCCGCATTCGGTTGGATGAATTTGGAGCCGTTTTCTTGACCAGCGCGCGGAAGTTCGCGAGTACACGATTTTTACGGGGTTAGATTGTGGTCAACCGTGAGCATGGCGAGATGGCGTTCGAGTCGGCCACTGTTTTACGAGCTGCTAGAGTGAGGGGGGTTTTATAGCCGTGCCACTGTTTTACCCGCTCCCGATCGGAATGTCACGATAAGAGAAAACAATGTACTAATGGGCACCAGTCCAAGAAAAAAAACACCCCGAACCGAATCCTTCGATTTCACGTTGTAAAAGTAGGCTTCGGAACGGTTTTAAAGGTTGCCTACGCGGTGTTATCGGCGTGCTTAGATCAAGGTTTTGCACCACGTATCGTTTGCACGGCTTCACATCGCTCCGATAGCTTCTCGTCTGCCGCGGGGCCATGGTAATTCGACTATCAAAGAGAAAATACACGAGCACACTTCAGACCGGCCCAGACGGGCTTTATTTGGGTGGATCGGCTTACGCTCGTAGAAAATATTCGACAACAATATTAGCCCTCCACCATCCACACCACGTCACCGGAGCGAACTCCCGAAACCGGATGAATGTGCCGCGAAATCGGATGAGCCGACGCAACGACGCTCTTTATTGCAAACCAACCACACACACACGCTAGTCTGTGTGCCAGCATAGAAGCTGGGCGAAGTTCGCTAGGAAAAGTTGCGGTAGCACGGAAACTTTTCCTTCGGATGGTGGTCGAACACAAAAACGGCCAGCTCCACGAGATGAACGATAATGTTTCCGTGCCCACGGTAGCCTAGGTGCAGCCCGAAGTGCAACCCGTGCACGCGGTTAAAGGATAAGTGAAAATAAAGAACGACTAATAATCCGTAACGCATCGCATGCCGCTGCGGTAGTCCTTGTGGGGGAGGTAGAACAATAGCAAAAATGCACTAGAATCTGGCAGCGCTCGCGACGGTGGCTGGGCTGCCGTGTTTGTTGATTTCCGTTGCGGTAGGTATGTTGGTATGTTGCAAAACAGAACCGTGCCGCGGGTGGTTTCACCAGAGAGGCTGTTTTTTTTGTTAAAGCTGCAGCGTGGGTGTTGAGGTTAGGTTGCAGTTTGATCTCGAGTGTTTCGCTTTTTTACGAACTTTTTTAGATTTTTGCTTCTTTCTAGAACTTTACACCAATTTCGAATCATACTTCTGCATAAAAGAGGCCTGATTCGTTAAACGGAAGGGTTTTGTGTGAGTTGATTTCTAGTAATAAATATTACCTATGTACTAGCGTTTCAAATATCTAATTTCAAGAGACAGGTCTAGCGGTGTTTCAATATTTTCTATGCAACAATAATTAACTCCAACACTTTTTACTAGCATTTACTATTTTATTTACTTTTTCTAGCATTTATTGTTTAGTGATTTTTATTAACTATATAAAGGAAGTGAAGGAGTGACAGTTCAAGAATACTATTAAGGAAAAGAAGAATGGCTTATGTCATTTGGTTTCGTTGAGTACAGGGTGATCCTGCGCCCAACATTATTCGCTATCAATAACAACAACGCTAATAATTTATTACTTTGAAGTAGTGGTCAACATCTTGTCCAACTTTCTACTGGTAGCTTTTGACACCAAACGTGTGAGGTATGTATAAATTCAATTATTCATCTAGTTTTGGGAATATTCGAAAGACTAAACGTACTTGAAGTACCTCTCAATCCTAATATATGAAAAATCGTTTTCACATTCTAGAAACTGCATGAAACTATGAGACGTTTAGAAAAATCATTTTTAATCATTCATGATAGTTAACTAATTCAAAACGATTATTTATTTTGAAACAAAATATAATAATCATACGCAAAATGTAATCAAGCTATGTTTCATAGCTGTGACACATGGTGCATTTTAAGCATATGCGCAAACATTGCAAAGGTATTTATTAAATTACTATTAATTATATTTTAGTAAAACGTCACTTTCATATATCGTATTCGAGCGCATTATTGCGAATGAAAGCTCCGAGACGTTTTGAAATTCCCTAAGTCTGTATCATTGCGGCTTCCAATTTTAAGACCTTTATCTACAGTTTCACAATCAGGTTTAATCAGGTTATTTTAAATTTCGCAAGCCATCACTTCATAAAAACAAAGCTTTAAATACCCTTTTCATATGACCTAGTCAGCCTTCTTCACCCTTTTCACATCCTTCACAAAGCAACATCCTCCTCCGGACGTGTTTGCGCTTGACGGCGGGCGTAAATAACTCCCGAAACAAGCACAAACACATGACTGCTCGGTTCAAATTCACCACCACGCATTCCACCGTCCACGCAATGAATTGCATTCAATTCTCACTCGATATCTTCATTAGATTTCGCGAACCGCAAATGAAACACTCTTGCACACACACACACACCCACACACACACACATCGCCGCAAAAGGTCATTAATTTGCAGCCGAGCGTGTGAGTGGTTTTGCTTAAATCAGATCCTTCTCGATCCTATCAGCGTCTGCATGCAAGGGAAGAGACCGAACAAAAAAAAACACACACCCACACAAACGAGAAGAGTTATTTGCATAAGAAGTAATTCATTATGACACCATACGTGAAGCGCATACCGGCCGGGAGGCGGTAGGCAAATGTTAAATGATGCTCGAAATCCTTTCGCCCGCTCGCCTGCCCGGGTCGCGGAAATGAAATATTCATCCATTGGCGCACACGGCACACGTGAGTCGACATTTGGGGGGGCAAAAAAGGTCCTCGACCGGGTTTCAAAATCGTACGTGCTCCATTTCGGCTGGGAGCTCCGGGTTACCGGGACAGTGTGCTATTTATATTTCTTGCTTTCCCCGGGCACACCTTTCCTACGGGTGAAGTGTTTGCCTTCTTGTCGCTCTGTCGCGTGCCGACGAAGAAGTCGTGACGCTGCGAAAACGGCTCGGTATGGTAATCTGGGCTTACCGGGGGTGCTCGCTGCTCCGGCTGCGAGGTGGAAAACGTCTCACACGTCTTCAAACCGGACTGGCTTTGCTCGTCCTGGAGTCGGGTTCAAGTTTGGAGCGGTTGGTTCCGTTTCGGAAATCAGCTGGCCACCGATACGGGGCCCTGTTTCGCGGCTGCTTTTTGCGATCTCTGCTGTCCTCTCGGACGCGCACGGCAGGTCGGCCGGAACATTCGAACGGTGAATGATAGAGCGATGTCGTTGCGACTGATGAGAGTACATACCGTGCATAATTTATCACCCGTGCCAAGTGGGAAGCACAAAACGCTCCAAATCTCGCACCCGCCACAGGACAGGACACGCCACAGGACAGTGACAATGGCGGTTGGAAATCCCGTGAGACATCAACAACGACGAGTGTTGGTGAGATGAACAAGACACCCAAACAAAAAAAAAAACACGAACAAACACACCAGCCATGTGCGACCGGTTCTGCGGAGAGGGGATGACTTTTCCCCACGGTGCTGGTGTACTGAATATTGAAGGAACAGTTTTCCAGGCCAGTTTTCGCGCCGCGTCCTAACGCTAACGGAACGGGAAACTAAACAAAAACAAATTTCCGCGGGAGCGCACGCCCAGCAACAAAAAAAGAAAACGCGCTTTTGTAGCGCTTTGTCGCGCTTGTCATTTGCCCGGTGTGAGCGTGGTGAATAAAACTTCAACGTCATTCTCCGACAACGAGAGCCCGTTGTTGTTGTTGTTGTTCGCTTCGTTCCGCTGCCTTCCACATACACACACACAAGCAAACGCGAGCTTTCGATTGTTAGTTTGCATAGCTAAGCATATTAAAAAAGCAACAAACAAAATAAAACTCGGTCCGCAAATACATGGAGCGCGTGTTTCGCCCACCCCGAAGGAGTCGCTTTTTATGGCGTGCTGAATATTTCACATTTTAATTTGGAACATTTTTCAATCCATCAGCTTCCGCGGCGCGATTGCGGTTGAGTATGTGTGCTTTTTTTAAAGAGAGAAAGAGATAGGGAGAGAGAGAGAGATTGACGGATGAAAAGGGCTCGGCTGTGACTAGAGCAATGTGCAAATTAAATAATCTACCTTCAATTTAAACTCCTTCACGGAGATGTGATAACGCAGAAATACGATCGTTTAATTCAATTCTGCCAGATATGTATCGTTTAGCGGAGCTCATACATAAGGCAAGCATGTGATTTGTGGTTACCCCTAGTTTTATGGTAGTGGCGTCACCACACGACAGGTTTGACAACTGTGCTGTGGCCACGTTACTGCAGCGAACAAATAGAACTATTGTAATAGTTCTAGAGCTATTCTTAGGCCTTCTCGAGACGATCCGCTTTTTGCGTAATGCTGCAAGTGCCGCATTTTCTTTTGTGTTCATGTCATAAACTTCGAGAGCTTAAGCGCTAGCTGCAACTGCAAAAAGTCAATTTATTCTTCCTTCCTCATTACTCAGTAAAGCTGCTGCAATGATGTTGAATTCGACTTTAAACTAAAGCTATTCACAATAAATGTCTCCACTTAGACTGGCTCGTCAGGAAAACGTAAAAAAACCGAACACACTCGAACTATGTCGAATTTTTAAGTTTATGTTGACATAAAAAATGTGTGATATTTACAGAATTATATTCAAAATCCTCAAAATCAATCCAGACCCATATTACGTTGTAGTTAAAGATATTTAAAAATGTTTTATATTTCACGACAATTCAGTATAGTTTATTTTGCAACATAGCCTGCTGCTCACTCTAAAAGCGCGATGATGCCGGAACAACATCATTCGGCTCTCACTTGCAGCATTACGCAAAAAGCGGCTTGCAGCGGCTCGTCGTGAGAAGGCCTTATACTACTCTTATAGTACAGAGCAAACACTTATTCGAAATTCGTCACACATTGCACTCACTGACTATGGAACACTCACGAAAGGAACATTGTGGATGAACAAACTTAACACCTCCAGCTGAACCATCTCAAAGTCCGCTCGCATTCTAGGAATTTTCTCCAAAATTCCAGTAAAAAATGACCTGCCATGTAACCCAGGTAAGTGTGATGCGGCCAGTGGTAGGACGCACTGGGTAATGTCTCTGTTTGCACAGTATAGTACGACCGTACCGCACGTATCCTATGCATCGGCACACTTACACATCAGGCAGCAAACGATTTGGTTTCCCGAAAACGGTAAAAGATAACACCAGATTCAGGATTTGGATGTGGACGAAATCCTTCCTTTCTTCGTTCTCTATGTCCATAAAAGCGGGCGACAAAACTACAAACCGGCATTCCGGCACCCGCAAAGTATCTTGTTCCACTCACCGACCGGTGCGGTTGGGAATGGATTCTGCGGTGCGGGGTATTCTTTTTTTGCCAGCACGACCGGGCACAGACGATGCACCCAAGAGGACGCTTGATATAAGATCATCGTCGTCGTAACAGGATCGGCGCAGATATCCGGTCCCGCTGGATGGATTGCAATGGATTTCGTCCATCGCTGTCTTTGTTTCGGGCGGGTCATGTTTGGGACGGGTTATTTTTTATTTGTTTCTTTTTCTTTGCACTCACTTCCCGGCACCAAAATCAGGTGCCGATGTGTACAGCAGCCAGACGTGGATCGTACAAGAGATCACATGCGGCCCATGCGAGAGGTGCCGAGTGGAGCCGGCATTATTTTCCCATTTTACGGCGCTTTTCGTATTTAGTTGGGCACCGAAGTCGCGTTTTGTTTGACCGTGTCGGGGAGGCTGCTCCATTGACAGCTGCTGTCGTCGACGACGGCGTCCTCGAATCGAACAGGCTGCCTTTACGTGTGTGTGTGTGTTTCGATGATGATAGCGATACAACTCGAAGCGAATCGATTGTCGAACGCTCTCTGCCGGAATGGCAATCCATTCATTTAGTCCATCTGCTCGATAGACACTTTGGACGCTTTGGTCGGGGAAGGATGTTTGGAAAAGTTTCGCCTATCGCTCGGCACTGGACCGAACAGCATGTGCAGTAATCCCGGTATGGAACGGAAGATTGGAAGATTGCTTTCGAAACGGACGTAGCATGTGAGTGTGGAGATATCGGTGTCCCTAATAGAGTGCAGTGATTTTCCGAACGCTCCCGGTGCGGATCCATTGTGCGGATTTAAAGCTGATTTTGACAGAGGTGGAAGATTTTCGGAAGCGCACCATTACGAGACACCATGTGCATGCGGCGAAACAATGAGTTAAATAATTTCTCCCCGGAGCTGCTGGGGACGATGACGACAACGGCGACGACCCGCCCGGGGACATACACTCCTAGTGTACCGAAGCGATTAGCTGAAAGGAGTACGTCTTAGTTGAGAAAAGGGATTTGTCGGCAGATTATGGGAGGATTTCGGGCACGGTGCTGCTCCAGCGGGATGGAGCACTTTACTTGATTTAAAAAGTAAATCATTCCTCCGCCGGGGCAAGACACGGAGACACTTGCACAGCGATGCAACCGACGCGCTGAGCATATATCGTCCCCGGGTGTAGTAATTGGAGCAAGTTTTCGGGTGAAGCTTTCTCATCAGGGTAAGCGAAAAAGTGTGCACCTCGGTTGAGATGCGGTACGAAGGTTAAGTGCACTTAGCCGTGTTTAACTGGATTAAGGCTTGCAGATCTGGGTGCGGGATGAGATTGATGCACGAGTGCCTTCCGACAAATATGGATTAGATTCTTTTCCAACCGAACAATATCATTCTACAACTAAGCAGCTTCCACGAGAGGTTATGTTTGGGCGTGTGTGGCGTCGGTACATATGATTGAAATATATTTTATGACACGAATATCGTAATCTCAGCGGTATCACAACTCACGCCTGGATCTGATTAATGCCGAACAATAGGCCCCACTCGACCGTCGCTAACGTCGAACGATAATTTATGCTGCGGCTATCGGCTTTTCTTTGTACCGGGGTCGGCAGCCTGATTCAATCACCTTTCCCGAAACACCCCCCAACGGGCGAAGGGATCGGGCAAATTGAGATTAAGCCGAAGGATGGTGTACCCATTAGAGGAGATCCGATACGAATGCCCGGGGACGGCAATTTGGGACACGGGAGTTTCGTACCGGCCCGGCCGGTCGGTTCGGAGTATGTCCCGTCGGCAATTAATTTCGATTCAATTGCTGATTCCCACACGCAACCACGCAAAGGTGGACAAGAATTCTCGGTGGAGTACGGCCCGGAAGCTCGGAGTACCGGCCGGCCGTAAACCCGAGTCGAACGATTTGTCTTTTAAAGAGCTGCGGTTTAGTTCTTTCACGTCGGTGGTGGTGTCCCTGAAATGGGACCGAGGAAGACCGAGGGGCAAAACAAACAAAGAGACATTAATTATGTGGCCCTAGAATAAATACACCGCACCCTGGATCCGACAAACGCATTGTCAGGCCGGGGCGAAAATTATGATAATAATGTGCCACATCAGCATTCAGTGGAGTCTGTATCGGTAAATTAGGCGTCGTTAATGTGTCGGCAGGCGGAAGGAGCAGCGGCAGTCTCGGTTGTCTGAGGTGGCGAATTCTTACACCTCTTCCGGTCAACGTCGGGACCGGCATCTTGCCGGGTCGGGTTTGTGTCTTTCTGCCGGTCGACGCCATTCAAGAAACTCCGCCAGGGTGTTGGCTGTTGTGAAATTTGAGCGAATGGAACGCAAGGCCATCGGACATTAATTAATGATTCAGCTGTGCTTGCAGATTTGCGTTCCTAATGCCCGGTGTCTGCCTAGCTGCGAGAGACCCCAAATTCTGTCCCGGGCTGGTGTGAGGTTAACCCACTCGACCACTGTGGGATGTTCTGTCAAATTGTTCCACACGACGAAGATCGAATGGGAACCGACATCCGTCCAAACAAAGCATGGTAGTGTCGGCCCAAACAGAAAACAAAACTTTGAGGTGCTATTTTTGAGGTTATACTTTACGAACGAAGTTTGAAACTTTAAAGTCCAGCGACAAACATTGCGCAACGCAGCAGAGAAGCCAGGGATCGACCAGATTAGAGGACAAAGCGTACTGTTCGATTTTTGTTGAATACAAACGCTAGATGGATGTTACGTGCGTTCAGGAGCGCTTGGCTCACAGCACACGCTTTTACTTTCACCATCCCAGCGCGCTGTAAAAGGACGTGGAGATTGGACGTCTACTTAACGCACGCCGGCTCGGCCAGGTCAGTGCAGGCAAATGCGCCGTCACTTGCTTTAATGAGATCATAAATAAATGCCATCATGTGCCGGCAAATTCGATTAACGATCGGGAGAGAGAGAGAAAGAGAGAGAGAGAGAGAGAGAAAAAAAACAGCACGCATCTCTAACAGTGCGTCCAGTATCACACGTTCCCGGGATCGGGAACAGGTGAATGCGGATGCCCCGACACCTGAGAACTGACTGGTAGAGAATGGCGGCAGAAGGTGAAAGCACAACGCCGCAACAGCGATAGGTCGTTATGGTGAAGCTCAGCTGTACGGTTGTTGAAAGGGATCTCAAATGAAACGCTATTGATAGTGCGAACTGAAACGTATGTCAGGAGATTTGCACGTAAGGTGAGATAATCTCACGTCTAAGCGCGCACACTTCAAAAGTCAATTCAATTGGACTAGGTTTGAGATGTATCTGTATCTCACTGCAATGTGAGGGGACTGTATGAAGCGGAGATCTTTTCCTATGGAGCTCACGATTATGGCTGAATGGCACGAGAGAGCGGACGATCCAATAGAGGAGGCTTTGTTACTTTTGCTCACATTTCTCTTAAATTGTTATTAAAATCTAACGCGTCGAAGCAGTAAGGATACTCAACATGCTATTCAAAGATGCAGTGTTCTTCGTTCCACCTTTCCACCTTTTCAGGTTCTCTTGTTGAAGTTAAAAAATAATTTGATATTAATTCAAAATGGTCAGCCTCAAATTTTGGATGCGAATTTGTTGGATGGTTTTATTTGTTCAGTATTGCAAACATTGATTGTTGAAAGTATTGGTCTTAAACCCGTTAGCTACTACAAGCAGTGGCGCCCTCTCTTGACGGGTGTCAAAACAAAGGCTTTTATTCAAGATTTAACACATTTTTCAGAGACTATTCTCACATTTTCCGAAATGATCTGGGATGTTTACACAGGCAAGTATGGAAAAAAGGTTAAAATCGGACCTACAGTCTTTAGAACAATGATGATCCAGTAGACATTTAGAAAGGTTATCCATTTTATGGAAAGGTATCTTCAAAACGTGCATTATTATTGGTTTTAATTTGCATCTCCCTATCGCTCTCGTTTTTTAGCAAATATATATATTTCAGTAAGCTAATCCTTATCAACTTTATCCTGGTTCAATTCAATTAATTATTAGCAAACTCCGCTTCTGTATCGCTCCAGTCAACTCGGTCCGATCAGTCCACGAGAAAGCTATCTTGCCGACGGTGCCATTAATAAGCACGCCGGGGGAAAACAATTTCACGCTGCGCACCTGCTCGCCTGATCCCGCGTAAGCTGCGGCTGGAGTGTTTTTTTTCCTTCTCCGCTCCCGTATCGCGCATCATCTCGCTTATTAAAACCACATCGCAACACTGCATCCCTGAGTCGGTCCGAGCGCGGTCAGTCACGGTGTTTGCATTCTTCTGCCGTTTGCACCGTGCAATGGCCCTAACTCCGTTCTCACCGGGTTCACTTTCTTCGATTAAATGTACGCTCAACTTGCCGAAACTGCTTAGCGCCGTGCCGGGCACGATAATTAATAATCAGGGAAAATGCCATTTTCCGTTCGGAAACGCTCCTGCAGCCCAGTGGTTTGGTTGCGGTCCCGCCGGATGAAGGCGACTTCGAAAGCATCGTGTCATCGTGCCGCCGTGCAGCAGCCTCAAAATCGATAGGCTAATGGCGTTCCGGTGGCGTCGGTGCGAGAGAGAGAGAGAGAGGAACTGACAATAAAACACACTCATGCCGTGGCAAGCGCCGCATGGATAATCATGTCGAGAGCTTGTTGATATCCCGGGCGCCGGTCGTCCCTTTATGTCACGGCCGTCCACGGTACGTGCAGGATCATGCATCCCGGGGGCTAGCCGGGCTCCATATGTCTTCCGTGCGGCTTCGGGAAGGCAGCGAACGGGCGAATGTCTTGTTGGTATTCGATTGGGGTCGGCTTGAAGCGATCGAGATTGGCGAACTCGATTAGGGAGCAGCAAGTGATCCTTTCGAGTACGGGTGAGTGGCTATCGCGTAGTATCTTGTTACAAATAATTACACCGTGTAAGCAAGAATCGGCGTTTGGAAAGCGTCCAAACAGAACGAAAAAACTGGAAATGACCTCCAAGTCGCCGACTTCTATCTCTGCACGGTCCACCCAATTCGTGCCACCCACCATCATCGACAGAACCGAGTGCAAATACTGCAAAACGAATCAATTTCACGTGCCGGCGGGAGCTTTGCCACGACTGAATGGTGTTACCAGCCGCTTTGATAAACCATCAGCGACGGAGTGGCAACATATTGTTCCCGGATGGTTCCCAGCAATCGCATGTACGTGACACGGGAAATAGGTTGCGCTTACGGTGTGCGCTACGGTGGGCATGTAAGGGTGGGACAAAAACCTCCCGAACCCCGGAAAATGCCTGGCTGCGAACGCTGCACGCGACGGGCCGCAGGAACAGTCAACTCGAAAACGGTTGTGACAGTCTCCTGCCATCGTTGCCTTTTGAAGGTGTACGGCACGGTACGCGTCGGTGCTCGAAGCGGTTCTTCGTGTCCTAGAAAGTGTGTGAGTGTGTGTGAGAGAGAGAGAGAGAGAGAAGAGGTCTCGGTCTAGTTTCCCGGAAGCTGTCACGCGGCATGGCTTCCAGGACAGCGCAGCCAACGCGGGAGGATGCAGGTCACCGTGAAATATTGGACGGATCTGCCTCTCCACATGCAGCCGGCCGGTGGTGGTGGTGGTGTTCGCAACATGTGAGCGTTCGACGGGCGTCGGGGTCCGTGTGCTGAGCAGGCTAGGGAGCGTGTTAGCTGTGTTGGCTGTGTGTTTTGAGCCACTTCTCCAATCTGGCACTGACGCCTGTGATGAAGTTCCTGACGATGACGAGGTCGCGAGGCCGGCAACGGACGCAGAAGATGCTGCCTGATGGTGATGATTTTGAGTTTAATACAAAATACGGACACACACACACCCACCTCGGACGTTTTTCCGTTCGGGCGCCGCATCGGCTCCCGGAACGGTGAGCGCTTTCCTGTTCCGGGCTCAATTATGGTTTTGCCCGGGCGCGCTGTCGGGATTGTCGTAAGAGGCCCACCGAAAGCCCACCGCGGGTGGCAGCTTTCGGCAAACACACGCAGCTACACCCATCAGCGGCAGTAGCAGCCGCCTCACCACCACCACCACCAACGTCATCATTGGCGTGTGTGGGTGCGGTGGTGACAGTTTGTTAATTTATTTTAACTTCACAGAATCTTCACGGTGAGGCGTGCAAGGTGGAGGCTTGAGTCGAGTCGAAGTATCCTAATAAGAACGTGTTTTTTGCTGACGCTGTTGGTATGAGCAGAGTTTGTTGGTGTGTGGAAGAAAAAAACTCGATAAGGAGCGCTTGGGTGGATGTTTTTAAAGCAAGCAGAATAACATAACACAAACTGCATATGCAGGAAGATTGGCAGCGTTGTTGTCGTCGTTCATCGTCGTCGTCGTCGAGTGTGGGTTCGCTGTGATGTGGTGAGTTGAACCGCCAGGACATGGCAGCTGACAGAGGAGATTATTTTTATGAAGCACAGACGCCGGTGTAGGATGTGGAACTTTGAGTTTTTTGTGCTGTTAAGATTAGTATCTTCCATATGCTTTAGAGGAGAGTGGAAAATGATAAGCAGAGAAAGTGAACATTAGGTAGAGTTTAATAAGCGCATCCTGAATGTGTTTTGTTTTCAACTACGTACGAGCGTATTTTAATATCAATAAATAGTTAGTTAGTTAGAAATAGTTATCATTAAAGTTTCACACAATATTCCAAATACATTTTAATTCCATACGCAACTCTCCTTTGTAACAATTCTGAATCGAAATCGCTTTTAAAAAAACTTGTTACCAAGAAAGCTCTAACCTTTGACGGGTGGCGCCATCTATTGGTGGGTTAAACTGTTAAAAGAATATTTTTGTTTTCTGAACATTTTTACACATTTCTTATAAAGTTTTCATAATGTTTAAACCGTTTAGATCTTACAGGGACCATGCCAATCGTTTTATTCCAAAAATAGTTCAAATCCAGTCGATTTTCAGACTAAAAGAAACATTTGACAAGGCTTTGTATCACACGAGCAGTTTAAAATCCCAAGTATTGAGTCGTAACGTTACTCGCCAGTTCGTTCAATTCGATTAACTTATCAGCAATAAATAAAGTCGCGTCAATCACTCCGAAGCGTTGCATAAATCAGACGCATCGAGAATGGCATCGGGTGAACGAATTAAAATGCACCATTTACTGCACGTTGATTCGCTACCGAAATCCGTTTAATGCAATTGCTTCCTGCACCCCTGCAGGTGAACCTCCGTAATGCGGAATATATTCATCCTTCGCCACAAATGTTCCCTGCATTACTGAGAGAAAAAGAGAGAGAGAGAGAGAGAGAGAGAGAGAGAGAGAGAGAGAGAGAGAGAGAGCGACCGATAAAGCTGCTCGGCAAATTGTGCATTCGGTACCAAATTACATCCCAAATTACGCCCAGAAACCCGGAAATTGGGGGTACAAATATTATCAGCAGATTGAACATGAAACCCCCTGATCCCTGGTGCATCCCCGGAGTCTGTCAGGTAATGCCGTTTTTGCATGCGTCAAGCACGAAAGTCGAACCTGCTCGGTGCACACGCATGCAGCCTTTCGCTGGTGGGTGAACTGTAAACTGATTACGTTTCGGTGCACTTCCACACACACACACACACACACACACACAAACGCAATACGCACACGAAACCACTGTCCATTCGTCGAGCCGGTCGCACTAACGCTCTTCTGATGATATTTCCGCCATTCCGACTGCATTGCGGTCACCGAAAAAGCGCCCGGCTAGGCTAGGCGGAAAAAGAGGCAAGAAAAACTCGATTTCGTCCGAAGTGAAGCCTCGGGAGCCGACGGTGAGAGCCGGTTCCAGGGAATGGGCGATGGAGGAGAATGAGATAAACTGAAGAAAGCAGCAAGGAAACATTGTATCACCACCGCGGGGGCGGTGGCCCCCCCAGGAGGAAGTGAACCCGACGATAAGGGCAAGGAAATCCTCTAACGGTAGTAACAATTTTTCCATTTCCGGTTACTACCGAACCCACTGCAGCAGCGAACGCACAAAGCGCTGTCTATGCCGTGCCCTTTCGCCTCGGTTCGCCTCGACGGAAATTGAAGGGACCTGGCGTCCGTCCGCCGCAGCGAATATGTTTGGAGAAGTAATTGTGTGTGTGTGTGGAGGGGGGGGGGGCTTCCCCCACGAGTGGAAACCTTCCCAAACCGCCAGTGCAAAGCCAGCGCGCTGCTGACGACAGGACGTGGGCAATAAAAATCGCTACCATTATTTGTTCAATTTATTTACATTCAATTTAAATTTAACGATCGTTTCGTTTGTGCTGCGCTTTCACCACCCACCCGCGACCCGGTGGGAGGTGGGATGGTGCGTGTCAGGTGCGATCGGGCTTTCCTTCATCGTATGCGCCGCCACCACGAGCTTAACCTTATCAACGCGAACCTTTCGCAATCGCACTCGACGCGGAGCTGCCGGAAAATGGATTGCTTCGATTGGTGTGTGTGTGTGTGCGTGAGGGGTTTTGCTTTATATGTTGTATTATCGTTTGCATGCGAATGTCCCCGGCCGTTTCTTACACAGTTAACGATGCATTTTATCCCATCCGCGGAAGGGCGTACGGATGAACGCAGATTTATCGCTCCACCCACACACCAACCGGGGAGGATCCTACAGGGGCGTTCGATAACAGCAAACAAACAGCGTTTCGGTGCTTTCCCGAACGGCATCAATCCGTTTGGCAAACATCTCCGAGCCGAGTTTCGTTTCGCGCCGGGGTCATTAACATTATTTGCTCGTTTCGCGGGTGGAAATTATTAAATTAATTTCACTCGATCCCCGGCTCTCTCTCTCTCTCTCTTTCTCTCTCGCTAATTCGCTTGCTGATTATACCGAGAAAGGTTAATAAAAAGGGAGGGGGGGAGTGGGTTGGTCGGTAATTTAATTGCACGGCCATTTCATCCCTTTCCATCCCGCGCAGCCGTCGGTCGATTGTTTTTCCACCCCGGGTCTGACGTTTATTGTCGTAGTAGTGGTAGTAGTGGTAGTAGTGGTAGTAGTGGGGAGATTTTTGTCGTTTTTATTCGTCGCAATTGGTTACTGTCCCCGGTTTCGGCTGTTCCCGGAACGAACCACAACCGACACGAGTACGATCGTGTCCCACGCGAGGGTGGAGGCTGTGGGTGGCGTTTTTGTTGTTGCGCCGTTTCACCGATCGGGGTGGAAAATCGGTCGATTACAGCCGAAAAAAGGTACTAGCGCGCAGCAGCAGCAGCAGCAGCGGTTCCGGCAGGATGTAAATGATGCTGTGGCCGGTTTGTTATTTTATACTTGTCTTAATTATCTTCATCTTGCTTTCCAATATGACACGGCACCGATGGGGAGCGCTGACCAGAGGATTTTTTTTCGTATGGCGGTTGCGTTTGCCTTTTCCCTGTTTGCTCACCGGCAGCAAAAAAAAAGCTGGAATGGCATTGTAGAACAGTGGGCAATGAAGTGGGTGTGCTGTGGAACATTGGTGGCAATTAGCGCCAGCGGTAGGTAGGCGCGATAAATGAACTTTTTTGATCATTTTTTTTTGCTTCTAGCATGGGCGTGATATGTAAATTAAAATTACGGATTTCGTCCACATCCAGTGGTGCTTGCATGTGCGATTAGAATTTGCGGATTGATTGTGTTTGAATTTAGTTAGAAATAAATTAAATCTATGAAAATGTTATTGCTCCGGATAGGAAAACTAGAACTAAAATATAATAATTTGTAGAGTTTGAAAATTACATTACTACAAGTCCTACGACTACGACTGCTTCTACTAATACAACGCAGAAAACGATCTTCTTTTAAAATGATGAGAATTTTTCACCAAACTATTCTGATAAAAAAAATTAGGCTTAATAAAAGAAACATGGTCTGCCCAAAATATTTCATAAAAGAAAAATTAAATTAGAAAGATAGATAAATGTGATGTTCTAGAAAACAAACAACAAAAACAAGTTTTAGTCAATGACTAAAAACGTCGTTCTATGATTTTTTTTACATTCTTACAAACACTATTACTATTTTTATGACTTTTTCGAAACCTCCCCATGTAACATAGCCGTTACGACGTTTAATCGAAACATATAATCATTTTAAACTTTGTTTTAAAAAAATGGTAGTTTTGAACGACCTTGAGTATCGCAGGCATATTTTCAACGATTTCTAACGAAACGCATTGTGACCCCTTCACAATGGCAGTTTTTAGACTCCAAGCAGTCATTTTTTTGTTCTCATATTTTGGATCAATTTGTCTACCATTACGCTGAGAATATTACTTTTCGAACCATATATGGTCATTGCTAATCCAACACCCATAAGATGGATAAAACATAATTAATGCATCGTAAACATCGAAAACCACATGTGCAATATGAGAGAATGTGTATAAAATATGTAAAAATGTTCCCCTGTAAGAATGTTACATTGACACTGGAAATGTCAGAGACTCCTTGTGAAGAAAGAACACCGACCATTTCAATCCGTTTCACGAACCTGAAGCCATCAACTTATCATACTTGCTACGATTTAGCTCTGAATTCTTGAAACAAATTGTTTTTTTTTGTTCCACGATTTGCAACACCTTGGCACGCCATTCGATGCCATCGATCGGCTGTTACCAAAGATCGCACCTCGTCTCGCATTACGATTTTCTTCACATACACCCTGGCTGGACGAAAGCAAAAAAACCCAAAATGGTCACGGTCGGCTCGTCCGCGTGTCCGCACCGTCATGTGTCGTCGTTCTTGGCAGCCCCAAAGAGAGAGAGAGAGAGAAGCCATCCGTGGCGTCACATGGTTTCTTGTGCGCACTTCTTCGCCGCCACGTTCACGTTCGCTTTCTCGCCGGTTGCACCAGTGTGTTGCCATTATATTTATTTACTTTTTTCTTGTTTTTTTCGTCTTGAATACCGGCCTGAATTTGGTCGGTGTTGTCGAAATTGAAGTCGACGGTGGGCACCGAGGACGATCGAGACGGCGGGAAAGATGAAGAAAAAAAAACGCACCGTATGACACACGCTCCGACGCGTGGTCTGTATGGGGTTTTTTCTCTACTTCTCTCCACTATTTACTCTGGCGCGTTGTGTTTTATTTCGCTTAGCCGTATTTGCTGTCGTTTGGTATTTGAATATTCTTTTTTTTGCTTCTTTCGTTATCTTGCTTGGGTGCTTTTCGTTTTCGCTTTCTATTGATTTTGAAGCCACATCATTTTGCAGCGTGTGTGTGTGTGTTTTTGTGTTTGTTGTCTCGCTTACTTACTTTTCATATGTTATCGTTCACACACGCCCCTGTCTAGCGCACCGTGACCACGCTGGTAATTCCTCCCCATGGCTACCACCCCCTCAAATGGGCCGTGTGGCTTTCGGTTTTGTTTGAGCTTTGGTTTCGTTTCGGGCTTTTTGCTTTCGACGTTTCGACGACGCCGTCCGCAAGCGAGCAGCCTACGCGTGCGTTTTTCGATTTCAAACCTCAAACCGTTGCGTTTTCGGTGCGCTCCTTAGCGCCTCGAAGAAAGAGCCAAGCGGAGCCGGCGGAAGGAAAAGTTCCCCGGGCAAGGTAAGTGAATTAATTATGCGCTCTGATTAACCGAAAGCCGCAAAAGTTTGACTTTTTCCTTCGGCACCGAGAAGACACCGGGTAGACAGCGAAACAAACCATTTGCGGCATTATCGTCATCACCTTGGTGCAGGGTCAGTGGGCGGCGAGTGAGTCTCGGGGGCTCTGGGAACGATTCGGCGCTGAAAGTTTGGGTGATATATTTTTCGATTTTTTCACTCTCTCTGTCGGTTAGCTTCGAGTTCATTTCCCTCTTTCCTTAAAGGTGATTTAAATCATTGAGCGATATTTACTTTGCATGCTTTCTTTCGGCAAGTGCATGAGCGTGTCTATGTGTTTGATTGCTATGCGGAGAATTTAAATCCTCAATTTGTCTCCACTCGGTTTCCACCTCGCGCTCACTACCTCCCGTTTCGCTTATGTTCCGTTTATCGATTTTCTACCATCTACCTGAGGGCGTGGAATCGTCCTCCCCCGGTCGGGAGTGCGGTTTTATTTTATGGCCGCCGCGTGATACACATTGTATTCAAAATGAGCACTTAAATATCGGGCGCAAACAACGTGGACGATAATAGAAAAAAACTCCCTCCCCAAGATGGGTGTGGTGGTGGCCACCACGCGCTCGTGAGACGCGAGCGAACGTTTGAGTGTATTTTTTTCTTCTTCTCTCTACCTCGTAATCGTTTTTCATGGCATAAAATTAATCAAAAATCATACTTAAATCGAATGGAAAGCCGCGCGAATGGGAGAGTGAGAAAAGTGTCGATCGTCGTTTGAGTGTGGCCGTATTACTTCGAACTCCGAAACGACACGACGCCGCCGCCGCCGCCCGTGCTGCAGTTAGGAATATTAATTTATCATGCCCGTTCTGGGGCGCAATCGTAATGGTTTTTATTGATCACGATTCCAATTGATTTAACTATTGCAAATGAGCCGGCCGGGTTGGGAAAGGGAAACCTTTTTGAAGATGTTAATTAATTTTGATGAGTTTATTATCGGATGCGAAAAAGAATCCGCTCTTTTTTAGCTCTCTCGTTGGTTTCGTTGGACATTCTGTGCCCCTGGATGTGCCCTGTCCGCGGAAGAGATAATCGACTGGGGAGTCGGTCGTGTTTAACAATTGGTTCAATTTCTATTAACAACAACGATAATGGCTTTAATGGTAGTATTCTTCGTGCATGATTGCATTTATGCAGCATTTTCTAATACTGATAATCGATTTTGGAAGAATCGAGCAAAAATTGTATGTAAATTGCTCAATTCCCTTGAAACAATTTAAATAATGTTTAGTTATTATCAAATTAAATAATTGAACAGGTAGGTCGTTGGGGCGTAGGTCAAATTCAAGTGCATTTTACTCATTTTTGGAAAACTTACCGGATAAAAGTAATGTTTGTTTTATGACAATTTTGAGTTTTAAGCAGAAAAATTACTTTCGTTTAAGAAAATCATGAAAAACTGGCTCTGTTTCATGATTGTAACAATACATTTGGAGCAACTGTGGCCATCATGAACCTACATAACGAAATTTCAAAATTTCTTCGTTGATCGTTCGCAACGCTTCGTCACGAGTAAGCCATACCATAGACGCCATAGACGGTGCATACCATTCCAGCCTCCAGTGATGTTTTAGGCGGTTTTGGAAGGATTTAAACCAAAAAACTTTAACGAAAAAGATAATCCAAAATAGTGTTGGGTAACAGAGATTCAGATTCATTAATCTGAATGAATCTATGAACTGAATGTATTATCATGAATCGTAGAAATAAAGATTCATGAATCTCTAGAGATTTAAGAAACTCTAAAGATTCATGAATCTTATGAATCTCTAGAAGATTCATAAATCTCGTGAATCTCTCTCTCTCTCTCTCTCTCTCTCGGAATTCATGAATCCTATAAATCTCTATAGATTCAATTCAGATTCACCTTCAGAGTATCACGAGATTCATGAATCTTCTAGAGATTAATAAGATTCATGAATCTTTAGAGATTAATCGCTCTACAAAAGAGCGACCAAAGAAGCAGACATGTCTAAAAATCATTATGTTAGCAAAGAAGATAGAAATTAAATTAAATTTCATCATATTACTACGTATGCATTCCTCCCAAACGTAAAAAAAAAAACACTGCAGATGGCACAGCGCAGCGCATAATCCTAGACAGCGTGAAATGACTTCCTTATGAGCTGCTCACGTCATAGCTTGCTTGGTGGAAAGTGGGCAAACCGATTAGGCGCCGGCACGTGCATCAGGTGCATCTCGTAAAACAAATCGATGAGTTAAAGCCCCTCCGAAAAGAAAAGAGAGAAAGTACCCACACAATGTACCGACTTCTGGAGCGGGCCCGTCATTTCGAAAGGGAATCTTAATGTGCGATGATGTCTCCAAACCGAGGGACAGAAGAAAAACGGCTCAGCTACCCGTGGCTTCCTTATGGCGAGGTTTGATGGGATACTTTTGATTAATGAACCGGTGGATCGTGTTCAAGCGCACGCATTCCCCCATTAGCAGCGTGCTGATCCGAGATGCCGGCGGTTGATGAGAAGTAACGACCGGCGATGAACGCTGATGGCATGTTTGGCAATGCTGCCCGGTCATAATACCACCACCGGCGGTTTACCTGTGGGTGCTTAATTGGTAGAACGATGCTGGGTTCGGGGGTTTTGCTGAAAACAGAAGCCTTGCCGGTGATTGAGATGTTTTGATCGATCGCTTACGACTCCACGCCTTGAGTTAAATATGCTGATGGAAACTAATTAATCAATCGAGCAAAGAAATGATCCGATCACATGTGATCGCTGGCTGATTGAGTGTAGATCGACCCTTCTGCAAGCCCTTCACGGGCACCCGGACAAACCCGGAACGGACGTCTCGATCGAAACTGTCGCTCGTAATTGGGAGAGAAATTTAATGAGCTCGCGTCGGCACTTTGGAAGCGATCTTCACCCTCGGGCCGTTCGTCGCTGGGGCTGAGGAAGTTGAGAAAGAGGGCAGCCTGTTACGAGTGCGAGAAACAAAGCTTCTTCGCCGGTATGTGATTAGAAAGGACTGCACGCTTATTGAGCCATGGAAGAAGAAAAAAACCAAATGAACCAAATTTATTTACTTTTGCCTTCATCACCAGCGCCGCAACTCCAGCGAAGCGGAGCTAATGCCGGCGATCACCAACAGTTAGCAGTTGGCAGCAATGGCCGAAAAAGCCGTCTCACAGCAGCAGGTGAGCGCCGACGATTGTTGGCAGATGAGACTGTCCCTTGTCACCGCGTTTTTTTTTCTTTCTGTGGTGTGCATGTGATCAATTTCGACCAACAACGAACAATCTGCATTCAAAAGGCTTAGAAAGGAAGCGCTACATCCTTTCACCGCCACCAACTGGGAAGGCAAATTTCGGCAACAATACTTTCGCGAACTTCTTTCGCTCTCTCTCTCTCTCTCTCTCTCTCTCTCTCTCTCTCTCTCTCTCTCTCGCTTTGTGCACTGCACCGGCGCACTCGAAGATTGCGCAGTTCGCAAACGCACACAGAGTAACGCCGGCGGTCATCCTACTTAGCGCGACCGCAAAAAAGTAGCCGTCGTCCGTCTGTTAATTGTCCCATTCGCCGTTTGTCGCACATGCTACACGCAGGGAGGAATCATTATCGAAGTCCGTTCGACAAAAAAAAAAACGGTAGGAGAACAAAAAGCAACCGAAAGATGCCGACGTAATCGTTACCGCAAGAGATATAGAGAGAGAGAGAGAGAGAGAGAGAGAGAGAGAGAAATCGGCAACACTGTCACTTTCGGAGAAGCTCCATTTTCTGGTATCGAAATTGAAAGTGCTGCCCGCTTTGGTGGACCACATGCGCACCGGAGCGTACGCGCCACGGTATTGGGATAGTTTCGAGGCCCATTAGTGGCAAATGTATGCGATTACAGGCAGACACATACACTCAAAAGGAAGCACCATTTCTGATCGCAGGTTCGTGCCGACCATTGCGTCTGATCTGCTCCGAAATGAGTTGTCGTTAATCTTTCAAAATGGTGGCAGGTGAGGACAAAAAACCGCCACGCTCATCACTGATTGTGAAATGAAAGGACCCGACACTCGTCCGTTAAGTAGACGGGACGTGTAATTGGGTGAGTTTACATCAAGCTGCAGCTTGAACTGTGTTAAGCTTGCTTTTATGAAAAGGTAATTTACATAAACATAATGTGAACCAGCTTAAACCCCTTTCGGTTTCAACGTACAACGAAAACAAACATTCGCGCGATAGCATCTGCTGGTGAGTGGAAAAACAAATTCGCACTCTCCGCTCGCCGTGGCTCTCAAGTCGCAGCCGCAGATAACAAAACCAGCAAAACCAGACTAATCCACGTGATTAATGAAATCAAGATTAGAGGGCAGAGTTTTCAATAGCCCATTTCATCCGCCTAACCGTGCCGTGCAACTGTGCGCTGGGTTGTCTGCGCTTATCTGGATTTCATGTTTTCAATCGTATCGCTCACGGTGATCTTGTCGAGCAGTCGAGGGGAAAAGAAAAGCCAAACGCACGAAATAACGTGATTTAAGTGAAAAAAAAACAACAGCAACACACCACAACAAACCGCCCAAGATCGGGAAATGTGTCTCGTGCGCTAAATAAAGACAAACTTTCCGGAACTCGGCTGGAGGTTGGTGGAGCTGGACGAAGTTTTAGGTGAAGTTGGTCGGTCCGAGCCCCAGGGTTCAGGTCGGCAGACCGAAACGGGAGTGGTTCAATTTTTACGCCCCACTAGAATCGAACTGGAGCGCACGCGGTCGGGGTTAATCAACCGGAATTGTCCGGGAAGGGGGTGATAAATATTGTGCTTTATGTTTGGAAACATCAGCCAGAACTGCTCTGCTCCCAGCGCCGGATATAAAGAGACATAAAGAGGCATCTTGTTAGGCGCTGGTGAGCTGCTCGTGCCAATCACTCGCATCGATTCCTTCAAGGCTTTCGAGGTTAAATAAGATACCTCCTCGGTAGCCAGCGTGTTGGCTTCAGTTTTCCAAGGAACTTCGACCAACGCTAAACCAGCTGTGGTGTGGCGTGCATAAATATAGTTTTGAGCGCCGCTCCGTTAAGTACACACTCAGCGCGGAGACAGCTGGAGTGTGGCGCGTGGTTAAAATCTGGGTCAGCCTGGTTCCAGCCTGAAAGCCAGCGATCGCCACCGAGTAACTGGAAACCTGGCTCCAGCGCAAATCAATCGACAACGCCCTGGTGCAAATTGCAAATCCGACCGGCGAGCGCGTTGGAGAACCCTTTCTAAATGGCGCCCCACCGGCAGGCACACCAGGCCTAGGGCTTACGGACGCAAGTAAACTGCAGCCAGCGTGCGCGCGGTGGATTTATGTTTGTGCTCCACATTGCCATCTCGGAGCGTAACCGAAACGCGCTTCCCCGGCGCCGGAAACGGCCAACGCAAGAAATTCAATCCCAGGTGACGGTTCCAAACAGAGCAGAGCGCAAGACAAGCCCGACGACCATCACCGTGACAATGGGCATGTTAATTTTATGCCTTTCGCCCCGGCAACACCACGCGAACAATGCGAACATTATGCTAATGCAGCTTAGATGTGCTCCAAGGGGGAATAGATGTCGTATGGGAGTCGGGATGAAAAGAACCTCGAACTTGGTACGCCCAGTCCAACCCAGGAACGGGTTGCATTTTTGGGATGGAGAATGTTATCTGCACTCCCGTCTGGTCGGAAACACAACACTTTCTAGCTCGACAAACAACTCGAGCCCCTGCTACACCCCGAGGGCTGCATGGTGGACCGATGTTGGACGAGATGGTGACATGGTGAGCGCGATCGATGTCGCCTGCCTCGCGAGAGATCGAGATCGGGTCCGCACGAGTAGAAAGGGTGTTCCAGCGTTTGGGTTGGGCCGGGGTCGTGATATGCTGGTGAGAGTAACAGGCGTGTTCGGTGCCATTTGCGAACCCCTGTTCAGGGCGGGAGTTCATTTCTTCGATCCCCCTGCCCTGGTGATAGTATGGCGAATGAGTCAAACCCGTCCGGCTCACCCAGACCGGACCGGGCCAAGTTCGGCTGCAATATTCCGCTCCGCGGTCCGCAGTGGACAATGCGTTGGGGCTTGCGCATGCAATGAACCGCAACCGACAACCCTGAGCGATGGCAAGAATGACCGTGCACACCCTGTGCGCGCGGCAATGTAATGATCGTGTGACGATCGCCAACGACAATGCCCTCGCGTTGAATGGCGCGGCAAGAAAGAGAAACAACCATAATGGCAGCGTTATTTGCAGCAGCAAGCGGTTTGGTTATGATAACGTACCGCCACTTTCCGCGCAATGCCAGCGCCGAGGGTGCAAAGGTTGATGGAAGACAGTGCCGGGCACTTGCAGGATGCAGTCGAGTCTTTAGTTTAACGAGCTGTTAAATCGCAGATACAATCGCGCAGCGGCGCTGCAATTACGGTGCCGCATTGCTGGTTTCGTATGGTGGATTAATTCGATTCAAATAGTACATCATTGGCAGATTAGCGTATGAGCGTTGTATGTAATTATTGAGGAATAAATTGTCTAGATTGCAATCGACTTGGACGTCTGCATTCGTTGATGGTTTGGTGGAAAAGCATGCCAATAATAACATGTTAATAAATGTTTTGTTTGCATTACTGGTATATTTGGGAAGAGGTGTTGCAATCCAGATATTCCCGATCTACGGAACAGGCGAGATAGGAGAGATATCAGATGCGAGATACATCAGATAGATCAGATATGAGGCGTAGTGCGATTGTAAGCGAGTTTGTAACTGCCATTAGTGATAGTAACTATTGTTATTGCCTCAAATCGTCACTTTTACTCGAGTGAACGTATGACCCAGTGCGTAGCGCAAGGCCTTACACACCAAAGGTGACGGGTACGAATCTCGACTGGATCGTAAACCGATTCCTACAAGACTAGCTTACGTCGTAGCCAAAGTAGAAGAAGAGGAAGATGAAGAAGATAATCCAAAAACTTCCCAATTTTGAGGCAGCTTCTGTTTCTATTGCTGTTCTCTGCAATTTTAATGTTTGCTAGGTACTACAGGCGTATAATTTTGAGCTATAAACAACCCATTAACCATATCAATCAACGATAGTTCTAATGCTCTCCTTCATTACGAAATGAGTGCCCAATTATGGCTTACAGCCCAGTACGGTTCGCTTCCAAATAAGGCTCCACGTACCCGCTGCTGTACCTTTGCCGTGCACGCTCAACAGATTGGCTAATGGACGTTTCCGTTACACAGAAGCATCATCATCATCCCCATCGCGATCCACATCAACATGAGGACAAGTCTTTTTCCGAAAAGCCCTTGTTCTACGCGTGTTTACGAGTGCCATAACCGCAATCGCCAAACCCCGTTACGGTTCTCACTCTCCTCACTGCGGTGGATACTTAACGCGCGCTCTGCTTCGGCTTCTCCTCTAGCCGGTTCTTACCAATCCGACTCGCTTTTTTTACGATCCTCCTCTCGACCAGTCGCTGCTGGATTGCACAATCCAGTTTTCTTTCGGCATCGGGCCGGCCGAAAATAATCAACCCCGCGTGTTCCGACTCCAGCGCGCCGCGCGTACTGCACGAAAACAGTAGCAGCCTTCCCATGCGTACCGAACTGATCCGGAAGACAGCGAACACGTAAACGACGACCGATGTCGGAACGGTGCCTTTTGCGGTTCATTTCAGCCCGCGTGCAGGCGGGCCGAAAGTTTATGATGCAGACGGTTGGCCAATATTTTCGGGCGCTGGTTGCGGCTGGTTCGGCTTGCCGCTGGGAAGATATTTTTGCTTACTTGCCGGACACGCCAAAGCGTTCTGGAAGAAGCACGCGTTGCGTCGTTGCGGTCCATTGCATTCGACTCCACACCACCCACGCCGAAAAGTTGGCTTCGCTTTGCAGAGGAAGCAGCGACTGCATAAATTATAAATCCGCTGTGGGAACTGCGTTCTTATTTGGAGCCGCGGTGGTGGATTAAATTTGTTGATGAGCGCTGGGCGCGCTCGGACGTGAAACAATTCTGGATCCGGTTTAGTGACAGTAAAGTTGGGCCGCTTCGTAGTTTTTTCTCTCAGTCTCCGTTTTTGCCAGTTTGCCAAAATCTTCCAATCTAGTCCGTGGAGATGAAGTCGTCGCAACAAAAAATGACAGGAGATGTTCCGACATGATGATTTTTTTTGTTTTTGCTGCCCCACGTCTCATTATTATTGCGTCCAGACCATAAATCAGCTGGCACAGGATGGAGCACGCTTTTGATTAGCGTCTCGGCGCGCGCGCGCGCAACACGAACCGGGTTATCATTATATCTAGCTCAGCTCGGTGCGGAAGTTCGCGATAACTCACCAGGACCGAGCAGCACGCAGAAGTTGGCCGTCTCGATGGAAAACCGGAGCCGATTCTTTCGGGTTTAATTATTCATCGCTTATCTCCGCCCGGGTACCCGGCTTCGTGGTGCAAGTTCGACGCGCAAGAATGCTGCAATTGGCACGCCAAGGCGACGCACACTAATGAGGGCAGCCACGGGGTGCGGTGAGGACCATTCCGGTCACGTGGCCCTGGGCAGCGCGTGGGAAGCGTTTAATTGAAAATGGAAATTCGGAACTGATCGACATAATTGTACGGGAATCAATTTTCCAACTTGTACCAGCAAACGACTCGACGTTCCCCGGTGCTCGGTGCTTTCTTTTGGTCTATCTCTCTCTCTACTACTCCTCTTAAACCATATACCAAAGGGTAACAACTTTCTGGCAATCCAATGTGGAGCACTCAAGTTTTTGTCCCCGAAGTCTCCAAAAAGAAACGCAAACCCTGCGGGAATAAAACTCCGGCACCGTTTGTTCGAGGTTGCGGTACCTTTTGTTTCTGCGAAAACTGCGATCGACTTCCCAGCGCGGCTCGAAACTAGTCTTGCCCCCCAAAAAACGACTTATGTAACAGTCAAGGTCACGGTGAAGAGTGGCATACGGTGTGAAAGATACCGTGCGCGTTGAGCGCGAAGCCCGCCGAAACGCTGACGAGGCGTGTGATGAAGTCACAAAGCTGCGAACGCCAACGGCTTCCACGACGCTGCGGTCAACGTGCCAGCCGGTGCTAGGGGCGCGGGTTTTTAACCCACCGCTCTTCCAAAACTGGACGCATCATGTTTCAGTTTCGACTTTTTTAATGTTGGTTTCGCTGCCGCAGCGTACATGGGAGGTAACATGCAACGCGATGACGGTGAGAGTGATGAAGAACGGTTGCTCCACTATAGCCTATAGCCAGGCGAATCTGGAGAACTTTGATTTATGTGTTGGTGGGTAGCGTTTTGAACGGATTTCTTGGAATAAACTGATGAGTATGTCTACAATGAGCACATTACCTTTAAAGCTTAGTTTGAAACCAAGAACTTGATGAGATTTGCAGGCTTGGATCATCACAAGGAGAAAAGTAACTATACAGAGAGTTATCTTATTATTCTGCTGATGCTGTCGGTTATTGGCTGATCTGTAACCGTTTCTTTGTTCTCTCCCACGTCATAGTCAAAAACAGAAGAGAATCCCTCATCCAGACGAAGTTTGTATGATGAGATGTGCGGATAAATATTCATGCCCCAAGCAAAGCAATGAAGCCATCGTTGAGTTTGTTGGAATAAAACGATTTTTTTGTGAATTATCAATAAACTTCCCGTGAACTGTTCATTCCAACGGCGTACTCCATCTTCTGGAGCACAGTCGCAACCCGGCGTGCGCAATTTACATGATGAGAACAAATTAAGCACAAGAATAGCGCGTCTCCCAAGGCCATCGGCAACGCCACTCCCCACCCACAACCATAATCCACCGCGCTTGGGCTAAAGGTTATCATCATTATCCCGCGCCCGTTCAAATGCCGAGCGAACGGAGTCGCGCAAACTTTTGGCTGTGCTGAGGAAAACTTCAAACGCCGGCCACGGCGAGGACGCTCGGCTCGGAGTTCTAATGAGTTGCGCGTCCTAATGGGCGGCCATTAATTTGCATCTAATTTTCGAACCGACCTAATCGATGGCGCGCGATGGTACGGGGTCGGCGCTAGTGTTAACTTCCGTTGGCAGCTGCACCATTGGCTAGCTGCCGTTGGGACGCCAGCAGCGGGTGGCCCAATACAGTAACGTTGCTGCCCGGCCCGGTCCCGGTTTTGCAAAAAGGCAATAAATTGAAGAAAAACGGTCCGATCGAGCGTACGAAACAGGAAATGTCGGATGGGCCGGCGCCGTGGGATGGTGGTGATTGGAAGCGATTAACGAACGCGCCCGGGAGGAACGAACGCGAAACATCGCGAATGGAGTGAGAGAGAAAAAGGTCAAGATGAGGTCCGAATCGGCGATCGTATCCGCGGCCAGTGGCGACAGCGCGCTAATTTACCGCGACGCGATCGGACGGTTTTTGACATTTCGGAGATGTTCCTCCCCAACGCACTTTTGGACGTTTCGGGAGATGTTCTTCCAAAACGCGTATTCGTTTCGTAGGCAGCATCAGAACTCAGCTCTGATAGAAGTCAACGAAAGCAAAAAAAGGCCAAAAGGTGCGAATGGATCGACTTTGAATTCGAAACAAGACGCCTTCTCTCGATGTCCAAATCTTAACTCCCAGCTCGTCGGTTGAGAGCCGCATCGACCGTCTCAACCATCTCGAACCGGATCTTTCCGGCAGCCTCCAATCTTTCGCCGGCCGCCGTACCGAAAGCGACTGAAATAGGATCGCGCGAGCATCACCATCACCTTGACTTTTACTTTTACCGTTTTCACTCGCGGTTCCGTTCCGGTAGGGTGGATCCGCGCACGAGCATGACATATTCCAGGTCGGAGAGCGTGCACAGGGAGGTCTGAGTCATCCAGGCGCACGGACTGCGTTCTTTTTTCGAGGACCACCTCGAATGGGCGGATGTGGATATATGCAATCTTGCTCGGTATCTCTCCTTTTGTGGGCTTTTGTGTGCTTTTGTGCGGAGCGGCCATTAACGCACTCCTCCAGCCATCGCTCGAAGTGTCCATTCGAAGTGGCGAATTTGAAAGTCGGTGCAATTGAGCGCCTGACCCGTCCGGTGCGGGTCTCCGATCCACCAACCGATCCGGTTTGGTTTCCGGTTCCAACCTCGTGGGGGCATTCGGACTTCGGCATCTTCACGATGCAACACGCACACTCGGGTGGCTCCACCATTTCAAACGGACGCGGCTCTGTAAGGTCGCCGCTGCACAGACCCTTGGGGATCCCAAAAAAGGGGCGAATTGCTCCGCGCGGAAAATGGTGCACTTTCTCGCACCCGCGGCCGTCCCGCGGCCGAAAGGTAACTGCCCCGAAAGAGAAAGGGGCGTGCTCGGGTCGTGGCCGAGATCGTGGCCCCGTGCTCGACAGGTCGCCAGCGACGGCTGGAACATACCGTCTAATACCGGCGTGCGGTGATTTTTATTTCATTTTATCGCCGATCCCGGCGCGTTCCAACCGCGTGCAATAACAACAGGGGCTTTTCGTGTCGTTTTTTTTTCTATCTCGCTCCCCTTTTTCTACCATTTTATATGTTGCATTACTACTGCCCCGTGTTTCCCTTTCCAGCTGAGCGCATTTGAAAATCAATCACGCTTCAATGTGTCAAACGCAGCGTGCTTGCAGGCGAAAGCAGTTTCCATTTTAAATCGTTCATTGCACGCCGGCCCACCCGGTGGCCGGCTGTTTTCGCCCGCTGTGCCACCCATCTTCCCTCCCACCCGGTGAACCCAGCGTGGTGTGCTGGGAGCGCCTTAATCGGGTTTTGAATGATGGAGGAACCGGTGCGAATCGGTGCACCGGATTTGTCACCAACATAATGTTGGGTTGGCGATTTATTCTGGGATTTGCTTTTTTCTCTTCTCGTTTCTTTTACCCTTCTAGTGCAATAAGTGGAGCAAAACAACAGCGGAAACATTTGGATGAACTATTTGAAAATAAAAACACTCAACCGGGCAGGATCCATATTCTTCGGCGTCCTGACGATGGACCGCGCTTCAGTGACTGATGGGTTTGTTATTTACAGTTTTAGTACAATATCCCTTCGCGGGAAAATGGGTGAACCGATAACGGCGTGGGAAGGAAGCCAGAAACGCAATCACAAACGGACGTCCATCAAGGCAAACGGAGTGTATTTGTTTATCGGTTTGTAAGCGCAGCAGTCCCTTTTTGGGAAGCGGGTTTGTTGGCTTACCCACCCACAAATCAGTCGGATGTAAAAATGGGAATTTATTCCCATTGTTTCGAATATTGCTGCGCCTATATAGGAAAAAAACGACGGCTGTGAGAATACACGCAGTTCAGCCATGCGCTTCCTCTTCGTGGTGGTAAAATTCCAGAGTATCCTGCAAATATACGGAATTTTCTGAGAAGCTTCAAACGTGATCATTATTATGAGCAACATTATTATAATGATTATCATTAATTGTGAAAGTAGCGGAATTTTATTTACCAGGTATGTTTGAGTTTCAAACGGTGCACAATAACGATAATTGTAATTTCTGCGTACTCAGAGCCATAATTCATTCCACTCATTGCATTTTTTTTGCGTAATGAATTGCAAATGGGGTGATGTTTATCGAATAAGGAATTCTATGGAGGGTTGACGTCTATGAAGGATTGACATAATAGACGATTCCCTTCAAATTTGGCCTTAAAATCACAAAAAAATGCTACCAGTACTTACATATCAACATGCTTGTATTTTTGAGCCAATCAATGATCAATGATCAATGATGACGTTGATGCCATTATGTATCCTATAGGCTGTATTTTTGTAATAAAAGATGTTTTCTCAAAATTAAAAAAAAAAAACAAATATAGAATAAAATAAAAAAATATGAAAAAATAACAAAAAAGAACAAAAAATATAAAATCAAGTATAAATCACAGATGTTGAACGTGTGGTTTAAATAAAAGAGTTTTATAGGCAGAGTTAGTGCTGAGAAAATTAGTTATTGATGTCATAATTAGGTAGACAGTTTTATTCAAAACTAATAATCATTATTATTATCACTATCATCATAAAATTGACAAAGCGATGTATAAAAGTGCGCGTGTGCTAATGTTTAGAATTTCTGAAGTTAATATCAAATTAACCTAATCCTAAATTTAAATAAATACAACTCAAAAATAGTATAAAAATCGACGAATGTTTAATAATATTCAAACATTAGTTTAAGTTGTTTTTCGTAATAATTTTGTAACAATGTAATCATGCTTCATGTAAGTACTGTTCCATGTGTAATGTCATAAATTCGTCTTTAGTCATCATCTCCAACTCATCACAAATCATCATCAAGATAAAAATAAAGCCTTATTAAGCTGAGATTCAACGATTGATGGCTTAGAGGCAAATTTTAGCCGCAACGCCTGTATTTGTAAACATATTTTAAATTGGTACGTTTGAAGAAATGAGCAGTAGAGGAAAAAAAGCTTAACTACCGGTCATAAACGCATCTTGTTTCATAGGTTTGGACAGGTTTGTCTTTTTTCACGCAGGATCATCTCTCTCTCTCTATTTCTTTTTCTTCTCTCTTTCTCTTCTTCAACTTCTCACTCGACTTCGACCGAGCCGGTACGTTCACTGCACTGACTGGCATCGCACTTTTACTTTTCAATCTCGTAAAAAGAAGATAAATCTCGACGGGTGGATGGGATTGATTTTGCTGTGCCTCGTACTCTCGTCACGCTTTTCGTTTCCTTCTGCTCCGAACCGCTTCTTATCGTTTAACGATTCGGTCCGAGCGGACCCCGTCTGCGGATGGTAAAAAAAACACACATATCATTGCCACGCAGCCAGGGAGAAACCCAACGCTGCACGGGGTGGCTAAGAAGCAAATAGCATCCCACCGAAAATGGAATTGCTTTAAATTAGAGTGAGGTGAAGAGCTGATGCTCTTCGGAACAAACAAGCGTTTACATTTACAATCGATGCGGACATGGGCCTCTCAACAGGCAAACAGGCCCGTCCGTTCGTCAGTTGCGCACAAATTGAAATCACTCACTCGCTTTTTACGTAAGACAAACGCCGGACACCCTCCCGTTTCCCTTCCGGTGGAGAGAGAGAGAGCCCCGAATGTGTCTCGATTAGCTCCCGAATCGCACGCAACGGATGCCCACCGGCAAGGTCTCGGTGCTGAATGTTGAGTAATGTCGGACGAGCGAAGAAAGTGAGCTCGCCCGGGTATCGTGCCGTGCAGCAGTACGTAGGAAGCGCCGGCACGCTAAAACATGCACTGCGAAACTGAGCTCATGTGTGAAGAAGCAACGAAAGAAGGAAATTGCATCCGAAAAGCACGCGAAACGCCAAATTCGGGCACTTTCATTTCATTCACAAGACTTCCCAGCAAGGCCCAACCGACGTGGGGGCAGGAAGACGACCCAATGATCGAGGTGTCTATCATATATGCGTGTGTGCGGCTGTAGACATCTTGATCTTTGCATTACAAAACCACCACCATCACCACCACGCAGCGGTATGAAGATCCGCCGTGCCGTGTCGGAATGTTGCGGGTGGGTTTCTGCCACATTGGCGCACCGGGTGCGTCGTTTCGATGCGCGCTGTCTTTCGCGCGTCTATCGACCTTCTTTCTGCTTACGCTGCGTTGCGCAGGGGAGCGCGAAAAGTGCGAGTTCAGCGCACCGGCCACCCGGCGCTGGAAACGTAATCAACATACCGGTGTCGGAAATGTTGCTGTGTGCGTACGTGCGGACCGGCTGGCCGGGACGGGAGCCAGTAATGTAATGCACGATTCGCGGTGTACGCGAAAGTAACAACGCACTGCCCGATAAGGCTAATAAACTGCACGCGGGCGCGCGCGCGCGCGAGATCGTTGCGCCGACGGCCACCCGCTTGTTGGTTGGGATTCGATCTAGCCAACGATCGATTTAATCGGACTCGCTCCAGATCCGCGGTGAGTAACGCACTCGCGAGTCGAAGTTACTCGGGTAGATCGGCTGCAATGAGGGCCAAGAATAACGAGACGGCCCAAGTAGGGGTTCCCGCACCGTTCGCCATGTTTAGCACCGAAACACGACGCTGTCTGATCTAATTTAGGAAGAAAAAAAACGGTAGCTTCACACTAACAGTCACGCTAGGTGTTATTTGACACTTTTGTGAATTTATCGCTTCGATCGCACGAAAAAGGTTGGAGCCTTCGCCATGTGGTTACCACGGGAAGTTGTGAAGAATTGTTTACAAAGATGTTTTATCAAGAAACATTTGTAAAGTTTGAACTGAACAAACCTCAGATAAGGTGGGTGTATTAATGTACTATAGACTTTAAAAAAATATCCCATTTTTCATTATTAATACATTTACGATAAACTACACTTCGTAACATAGCAAAACGACCACTTGTTTGTTGAGAACGAAAACGAAAACTTGAAAAGATTGATGAACATAATGTTCCACTAAGCTGTAAATAATAACTAAATACACTTTTTTAACGTTAACATTTTTTTAACATTTTTACAAAGACTATTTACGAAAATTCGTTTTTTCATACAATTAATCGTTTTATAATTCGATCTACCTTGAATAATGTAAGGTATATGTATTCTTCTATTTACTTTATAGTCTCAAAATAGTGTGTTTAGAATTGATTTTTTTGTATTTTTTTAGTATTTCCATTGTTTATGTTATAATGCTGAAAAGATAAACTTTCAAACCATCTATAGTTATTGCTGATCCAACACTCTTCACTTGTATAGTTAATGATCAAAGATTCATAGTTTTTCTAGTTGTAATGAAATTTCAAATCAGTTCTATGGGATTTTCCCTGTAAGGAACCAAATTTCCAAACTATAAAGATTGTAAAACAAGAATAGCAAGCACCTAACAAGTAGAAACTTCAACATCTCCGAACAATAATACCAAACCCAGCCTTCTGGATGTCAAATGACACCCGAAACGACCATTAGGAGTTTTCGCTTCATTCGACCGTAAGTGTAAGACTGTGCTAGCCATACTAGTGCTTATGTTCTTAAGGGCACCTCCACGGTGCGACCTGCCCGGGACGAATGGCTTGGAAGCCGTGTTGGCACGCGCCTACCCACACACACTCTCTATCAACCGTTCCGGTGACTTTGTTTATTCGAAAGGAAAGAGAAAGGCGACCGAGAGAAAAAAAAATCGTTAGACGCTTGCATCTTGCAGCGGGAGCATCACTGCCAGCTGCACGGTCGGTGACTTTCGGGTCAAGTGATTGTTCCGTGGTGGCGCTTCTAGCAGCGAACGGGCCGTTTTTTGATGAATGGACCCGAACCCCGGAGATTGAGCGTTTTCGGGGAACGACTGTGTGCCGCAGCCGGGTCATACAGATAGCAATCAGCCTTTCATCGGCCGGACGGTATCTTTATGGATGTGTGTATACTCCAGGGCTCCAGAGATTTACCGTCTTGCCCTCCGGTTGTTAAGATACACGAAGTTGTTAGTAAACCTTCACAGCCAGCCCATTTTACACCGCTGCGCTATGCGGAGGCCACCGCAATAAACTTCGTTACGACGTGTTGACGCCGACGCCGTGCAGTGTACGGATGTATAATTTGATGTGCATGACCGGAATCTTGCGATCGGTACGGAAGACCGGCTCATCTGTCCCGGGCCCGCAACAGAAATATTATGTTTCTTCCCGGGTGCGCTGCAACAAACACGCTGCTTTTTCTTCGCCCTTCGGTTTGCTAATTCTCGCTCACTCGCGACGCATCCCCACGGTGCGTTGCGCTGATGCAAGCGGAGGGGTGTAATTTCTTCGGCGCCCGAAGCTACCGCGCACGACGCGCTGGAACAATGTTCTACAATGAGACGGGATCTAATCGCCCCGCCGGGGAACATGAGTTTGTGGTTCTTTCGCCGTGGCACAGGGTAAGGTTAGGGTGATTTGTGTGTCGGCGATGGTTGCAAAGGTTGATGGATGGCGATGAAGCCATTATCCGGGGGGTCATCGCGTGATAGTTATCGTGTATGCACTTTGATTGTGCACGTATGATTAAGAGTCACACTCAATTAGCATACATTTTGTTACATTTTGAGGTGGATTCTTGTTTCGATGGACAATATTGTAAGTACCGAGCAACGTTGGAATGACTATTGCATTCTGTAAGAAACTTAAATATGTAATAGTTTTCAAGGAACTAACAAAATATGCTTGAAGCTGGGGGAATATGTGTGCAGAATAGGATGTTGAGCTTAATGAGCAATAAAAACGCGAATTTAGCAGTTGTTTCTGAACAAATCATACCACTTCTCCATGGCCAACATGGAGTGTATTTCAACAAATACTTCACACAGAGTATTGGTTGTGTAAATTCGAAAAAATAAGATTCTTTCACAAAACTTTAAAACTGTTTAAGAAAATAGAAGGAAACTGATGATCCGGACTTCTCATGAGATTTTGAAACTTGATTCGTTTTGAGGTTTACAACACAGGATCGGAAATAAAGTTGCTTAATGTTCCTTTTATAAGCTAGTTTCCTCCTGATGTTTCAAACTCTTCTGGGTTGGTAAGTTAATAAAAAAAAACAAAAAACAGTGCAAATCCGATCAAATTGGATTTGGATTTGGATGGAGTACCAACCTGTATTGTAAGCTCAGTTGGTTGGTGAAGCACGAAATATTATACAAAAACTAGGTTATTTTCAGTAAGGAACTATTGCCATTCTTGCGAAGCACTAACCGAGTACAGATTCAGCAAACGAAAACTTATGAATTATATTTATAAACGTTCTTAAATGACCAAAAGTTAGACATCACCAGAACAAAATACTACACATCGAGTTAAGTTTACTGGTTTTTGCCATTTAGGGTTAGTTTTGGACCCTTCTTGTCTAGATTTTGAATAGTAGCAGATAATGATTCAATACCCAACTACTATCATACTTTCCATCATAGAAGTATACATTACATGTATGTGATGCTTCTATAGAGAAGTAATTGGTATCGATATTTGAGACCGTTGATGTTCAAGTTAGACATTATCCAATGTATCGAGTATTAACGCCCCAGTTATAACGCTGCCAGTTCTTCGAAAAGAAACTAATCCAAACACTGGTGAAGGTTTACAATTTCTCCAATCTTCTCAGATCGATCCCCAATCCCAACAAGATCCGAACAAGAAGAAGAAAAAAAAAACGAAGCAACAAAGACGACCCAATTCCAGGCGTTTTAACGCGTATCGGACATTCTATCCCACCTACCTTTTCGGGACAGTCATCCTGCGGTAGCGGAGCAAATAATCCATCTCTAGGCGAATGAAGGTGAAGAATTTCAGGGCCTTGGTCGCCGGGGCGCGTCCCGCAAGTTGATCAATCACTTAGCACCTTAGGATTTTCGAAGAAAGTAGTAATTGAACACACGAAGGTGGCGAAACAATTTCACGGCAGCTTGTGAATAAACTTTAAGTGAATCGCCCACACTCCACCAGCACAAGCACAGCTAAAATGCGCACACACTCACACACACTAACACACATACACACGCGGTATCACTTTAGCGAGATGACACGTTCGGGGACACAAATGTCACCTGCCCCGATAAATCCGAAACCCCGGGATGAATTGTACCTTTCACCGCAGCGCACGGTTTCGCACAGAACGAAGGCGATATCCGGCTTCCATTACCGGAACACTTACTCACCCACCGCCCCCGAAAGGTAATCGATGGCTCGCGCGGTACCGGGGGGTTTTGTAAAAATCACTTTTTAAAAAGGGCGTAAAGAAACGTAAAATGCGCCACAACGAGCACGTTCGTCGACGGCGTTCGACGGGCAGGACGGGCACGACTCGGGGTCAGATCTTCATTTCCGCTTGTCACCGGTGTGTTGGGGAGAAGGGTCTTCCTCACTACTGCCACTTGCACTTGTGGAGGAGTTTCACAAAATTTATCACCGCACTTTGTGTGCCACAGTCAGGATTATGGAATTGTGCCGCTGAAGGAAGCGAAAACACACACACACACACACCGTTTGGCTCACTTCTGTTCGCGACTTCTTCGTGGTGCACCGGGCGACCGGGTTACTGCGATGATAGTTACACCGTGCTGGGCGTTTCCACTAGCGCAACCCGTACGGAAGAGTTGGCTGGGCGGGATTCTTCACGCGAAACAAATGGATCAATTCAATTTTCACTGCTCTCCTCGACGGTACTCCGGTGTACCCGGGGAGACGGGCCAAACGAAAGAACAACGACAACAACGACACATCCAAGAACTTCTCGTCTCGTGGTGCGAACCCAAAGGCGGGAAGAAACCAGAAAACGATGGGGGGTGTTTTTGATTTGATTCGCCTCTCAGTCGCTTGATCGTAGTAGGTTGGATTTGTTTCCAATCTTTTGTTGCTCGTGTACGTGGAGATGCTGCGGGATGCTTCCTTCTCCGACTCACTGGCACGCAGCGCGCGTTTGCGAACTGTTCCGATTAGCGTTCGCGGTTTAACTGAAGAGCTGTTTACGGTAATTTTTCTGTTTATTTCTTCTGCTCTGCTCGCTGCCGCTGCTGGTGGTGGAGCGTTGGACTCGACCCGCGCCGTACGGCGGGGAGACCTACATTTCGCCGTCGCCGTCGCCGCCGCCGCCGCCGTCATCGGCCCTCTCTTTCGCACGGTGCTCTGCTGTGGAGATTGTTTTTGAAGCTTTCCTGCTGTGAGCGGAAAGCCTGCTAACTCCCACTACCGGCGGGTATGCACCCATACACAGGCGCGTGCAAGCTTTCAGTTCGCCGGTTGCGTGGTGTTGCTGGAAGACACCCCGCACGAACATGCACACACACACAGACAGATGGCGCTGGGCGCTGCGAGAGACCCCCGCTGGTTTTGCATTTCTTCAGCGTTTAACAGCTGTTCTGGTGCCGCCACGCCGACCCACCAGCCTCCATGTGACTGCAGCGGTCCGGCAGCGTGTGTGTGTGTGTGCGTGCGATCAGTTTGCTCTCGAGGGGAGTTTTTTTGTGGGGTGGAAGAAGCTTTTTTTCTCTCGTGTCCCGAACGGGGTTCGTCGCTTGTTGCCACTCGCTCGAGCACACGCGGAGCAGAGCGCGTTAAAGGGAGGGTGGTGTTAAAGCTTTTTTTTCTGTGTACGTTGGTGGTGTTGGTTATGTTAACGGTTAACGGTGGTTTTGTTTTGATCATGTTCGCACCCGATCGCATACACGTGGGAGCCGAACGCAGGGGGTTGCTCGTGTCGCAAGCTGCGTTTACACGGTGCGAGAATGGGGTATAGGAAAAATATTTTTAAAAAATAATTAAAAAATGACCGTAAAATAATAATACGGCACCATTAAAACAATGTTGAAATATGGTAATAGGATATAAATATATTAAAATGATAACATGCCTGTATTGAAATCAAGTATCAATTTATGGATAAATGGCTCAAACAACATATAAGTTTAATGAAAATAAATTGAGATATAAATGGTATAATTCGAGTCAAACATAAATAACGTATGTTCAAGTTAAAGAAAACCAACCTAACCTGAAACATGTAAAAACCCGATTAGATTTACAACACTAAAAATAACAGTGAGCATATGAAATTAACTGAAAAGTAAAAACAAACAAATGTTAACAAATAAATTAAAAAAAGTATAAATAATAAACGCATCATTTCCCCCAGCACTAAGCTGGCAACATTTGACATGTATAGTTCGACGAAATATATGAAAAATGCAACAAATCCTCTTTCGGATCTAAGTTAAAATATCAAACCGGGCTCTGTTTCGGTCATTCATTGGCCACTGTTTATTATTTTTACTGTCTTCCTGCGTCCTGCGACTGCATTACGCTACACTTTGCGCGTGGTTTTCTTCTCACTAACTCTCCCGCTTCCACTTTAGGTTAGCACGTTGCGTGCCCTTGGCTCAATCCTACCTTCCCTCAACCTGTTTTATAAATCTGTTTCCATTCGCTTGCTCTTTCTCCCTTTCTTTCTCTTTCTTTCTCACGTTCTCTTGCTTGCTTTACCTCACTATCAGTACTATATTTACACCTAAACAAATTCCAACTGTTGGAGTTTTGTTGTCTGCTCTGTGTGTGTCTTTGTTTATCATTTCATTTGTTTTGTTTCATATTTAATTACTCTTGCATCAGCTAGTTTAAGTTTCTCCGCATCCCCACATCGCACTCTCTCATCCTATCAGTTACATAATATCGGGTTTTTTTGCTTTGGTTTTGATGGTGCATTTCCTCGCACGCAACCTGTTCCAATCGGGATCCGGTAGCGTTTGGCGACAGAGGCTGCAACCCACCCCCCATTATGGGTCATTCCTTGTAGGGTTCTTTTTTTGTTTCTCTTTTATCTCTTTATAGAAGTTTTCTACAGCCCGATCGAGTCTCGTCCTGAACGACAAGGACGACAGCGGACAAGGCTTAGGGCTTAGAAGTTAACGACACACAACTATACAGCGTTCCTACCGGGCACCATCTGTGGCTCGTGTGTTTCACTTGAACTAACCCTCCTCGTTCGCCTTTCTCGCCGTTCTTTTACAAATAGTGCACAAAAGTTATCAATTCGGTTGCCGCTTCAGTCAGCTTCCTGTGTTTAGTTTAGTTTATATTATGTACGTTGCATTGTCGTAAAGTAGTTTTCTCCCATCGTCTCACATCTCATTCCGCGATAGTTATGTTCACCTTCGCGTTTCACAATTTCTCTCTCTCTCTCTCTCCTCTCTCTCTCTCTCTCTCTCCCTTGACTTTGTGTTTCGTTTGTCACTGCAAAAAGGTTCACTCATCCATTCGCACTTTACGCAACTTAGTATGCTCGCCAGTTTCTTCGGCTCGGCTCGCGTGTTGGATGTGTCTTCAGTTCACTAAATTGTTCTATTTAACACTTCGTATAAGAAAACATTCAAACATCGATCCGTTCACTCGCACCTCATTCACAAATACACAAGCACACACATCAGTCACACATGCGTTCAATTCATTCGAGTTGCTGACAGTGCACAGAAACGGTTCCTGAAGCAGGAGTGTGCAATACCAATATGTTTACCTACGCTACACACTAGCTTACATTCAGATACGTGTATCGGTGTAGAATGTAAAAAAAAAACAACCCCCCGGGGGAGAAAATCTAACAACAGCTATCTTACAAGAAAACCGTACGAGTCAAAAAAACAGATAAAACAAACAGTGAACAATACAGCGAGAGAAAGAGAAATTGTGAAATGGTCGAGACAGTGAAGAGATGTTCCTTTTACATCGGAGCGTGTGTGTGTGTTTTTTAATAAGAGACGCATGCCGAAGAAGAGTTGGGCGCTTGTCATAGAAAAAGAATGATTTCTTGTGGAAACGAAAAAATAGACCATTACTCTAGTACTAATGACGGTGCAGCTTAGGTAAAATGTTTCAATTTCGAGTATGTGTGCCGTTGTGGCTGTGTTAATGTTGTCCCACCGTAGGTTCCTAAAGGAAGGCCTGTGTAACATTCATGTGTGTAGTAACCGATGCGTTCCTGTCTACTAGCAGAGGAGAATCTTCTGCCCGAGAAGAACTCCTCCTCCATTTTGTCTACCGTGTCCGTTTTCGTACGGGTTAAGTTTGGTGCACTTGTTTCCTACCATCTGTTCTACCGCCGAATTGTTCTTATACTGGTTATACTGGGTTTGCTTTGATCTATAGCTTATAGTTTACCTAGTTGCTTCCTGTGTACGTCCCCTCATGTCTGCCACGCCCGCGCCGTTTATCTTACTTTTGATTTATTTTAAACGTATGAGCTATATGTTCACAGGAACCGGCGGCATCCTTCCGCCAGGTCGTTTTCCGTAAGCTGTCGTAATGCGGGGTAGAGTGTGCGATAAGAAAAATAGCTCTCCCTTCCGACTGTTACCTTCGCCATCTGCTCGTTCGATTAGTTATGTTGTCTTTTTCTCGCTGCGCGTAGGTTCACAGGCCAGAATGAGCGTGTGTTGTACGTTCGTACGTATAACGTTTTGGCTAGTTTCAGTTTGTCACTCTAGCACAGATGCTTGCATACTACTGTGTGCGTGCAAGTAGATTTGTTTAAACTAACTTAAAACTAAAGGGGTTTGCCCCCGTTTCCTCAAACCGAAACGAAACGCTGGAGGAACAATCGTCGGTGTGATTGAACTCGAATGAAACATTTCAATCCCGAGCCTCACAGAGCGGCAGTGAGTATTAGAAGAGAGAAACTGAAAAACATAACTTTCACCCGATAGTGTTGATACATTTGAACAGTATATATAGACTTCCGACACCCCGGAGTCCGGTTTGGCATGCTTTCGTCCCTATTAAACTATTCCTTACGTTGCGCTATTTCAAACAATGCATAGCAGTAGCAGCTCCCAATGACTGCACTTACAGCATGAACATATTCCTTTCCGGTACAGATTGGTCCTGCATCAGTTCCACGTCAGGCGAGAATTGGTATTGGTAACCGAATGTGAATTCGTTCGACAAGGCAAAACCAAAAGTAAACCCATACGAGAGCAACACATTTCCTATCTTCCTAAACCATTCTTATAACAAATCAACAGTACATTACCCCTCAATCGAACTGCCCACTTGGTGGGGAGTCTGCGTGTGCCTCGGCCTCACCTAACGTTCCAGTGGAGCGCACAAACATAAAACGGACAGCAGGGCAGGGTTTGTTCATCTATCATTTTCATTTTAAAATTCCAACATCGACGGTTTGCCCATTCCCGAGGAAGTCGTCGATAGTAACTGGAGTAAAGAGTCTGTGCTAGTGGCGTTGTATCCTTGTCCAGCGTCGGAAACCTCCGCACGGACAAGAGAACGGGTGCTTTGTGTGTTTCGCTCCCCTTCCTGTCGTTTTTCGTTCGTAATGGTGTACGTGCTTCTAGTTTGTTTTACGTGTGCGCTGCTACATTTGTTCAACTAGATAGTTTAAATATCATTTGTTTTGTTGTTTTGTTCTTGCTAGGAAACAGTGTATGTGTGTCTGTGCTACGATTTTGTTTTGTTTGAGTCAAATCATTCATCTCGCCGGATCCTGTCACCGACCCAGAGTCGACCCACTGTCTGAGAACCGAACCGAACAGGACCGGGAAGCTTAAAAGTACCTCCAAAGGGAGAAGATTTCCGACCTAGGTTCCGAGTATGACCGGGTATAGTATAATACTTCGTTTTTGTGTCTGTTTTGTTCAGAATAAATAACCTAGAGCTTCGAGGGCATCAAGTTGTATTCTCTGTGTGGGCTTTCGTGTGCCCCTGTTGGCATTAGCGCCACCTGGATAACGGGATGACCTGTTGCGTGTATGGCCCGTTGACGTTTGACCCGCTAGAACAGACGTGTACGTTTGATCGCTTACCGTGTTTGCTTCTTGTACGCCGGGTGATAGTAGTGGTGGAGATGGTGCTGGTGGTGTGTGGTGTGGTCGCTCACTCATTTCACTGGGTTTTGAAAGCGGGAGGGGCCAAGGGTCTTCTGCGCGGAAGGTACCGAAGAGTGGACAGGGAAAGGACGGTAGGTTAGGAACGAGCCAGAACCGGGGAAGGATAGGCAGGCAGGTGATGATGAGGTTGGTGGTAAGCGATCTAGCAGTACGCCAGATCATCCATATCCAGGTAGACAGCATGTCACACGGTCGTCTCCCGGTCGACGTGGATGTACTCGACCGGTTGCAGCCCGTGTCAGGAGTCCGGATCGAAGAACAGCGGTTCCTTCTTGTAGTCCTTCTTCGAGAGCGTGCCGTTCAGCGAGGCGCCGGCACCGGTACCGACCGTCGGTTTGAGCTTTTCGTTCGCCTTGCGGCGCTTCTTCACCATCACCAGCAGACAGAAGATGAGACAGGCGGAGATGGCGGCGGCCACGCACCCGAACGCCGCATATATGCCGCCCGGCAGCTCGATCAACCGGCTGCCGCACTCCTGCTCGCTCTCGTCGTACCCGGACGGACAGTTCGGTCGGCCTGCGAGGGGAGAATGAGACAGTAAGTTATACCACAGCCCGTCTAAACGTGACGCATCCGAACGCAGAGCAATGCACGAGCGAACGAACATTGCGTAGGGGCTGCCGAACTTCCAGGAAACGGTTACAACGTCGTTCCGGTGCCTTTAGGACTGGATGATTCCGGTTCGCTCTCGTGATTCGCCCTCGTTGCAAATGTCTCGTTAGGGTGGTGCGACATAATTGAATGTGTTCATGTGAAAATTCTTGGATTTGTTTTTACGACACGGTGGGACAAACATTTGATTCTCAGAACATCACTTTTTGGAAGGCGTGATACTCGGAGATAGGTACCGAGGACGATTTTGTACGTCCAAACAACGTTGTAAAGCCGAACGACACCAATAGAAACCGATTTTTGATATATATGTTGAGCAACATTCGATTCCGAAAACTCCATCTTACTTGAGGATTCTGAACGAAACTTACAATTTAATGCTCGATTTGGCAGTAACGATGCAACCATTCGAAAATGGGTAATTTTTGTCCCAAAATCGCACTTATAGCCGTGAGCAAAAAGCCACTGCAATCTTGATTGAGTGGCGCCATCCCTTAAAGGAATAACGTAACAAAAATCAACCCTTGAGACCTTCCAGCGAACAACTTGAGCGAATCGACTCTCCAACCGTGTGTTTGAGTGTTAGCGATACATTTGGTACATTTGAAGGCATTTATTAACTCACCGTCGCACCAGAGGGCGCTACCGATGCAGGCGTCCAGCTCTGGACACCGATACTCGCACTCCGTTTCCCGCGGATACAGCCCAAACTCGACCAGCGTGTCGTTGGTGGTGAAGTTCGACTGCAGATCCAGCTGCTGGATGAGCGAAGCCTTCGTCCGCTGGATCTCGAGCCAGGAGAACCCGATGCTGCCAGGTTCTTTGTGGATCGGTTCCAGCACCATACTGACCGGCCTGGAAGAGTGGAGCAGTGCATGGTCGCAAAGAGAATCAGTAACGCAAATCTTCGCGCCATTCTCGAGCGCCCCTAAACCATCACTAACCTGTCGAACGTCAGGAACGGTTGATTGCTCAGCCAGTCCTCGCTGAAGATGTGCAGCGCGGCCGACCTGCTGGACGGTGGCGACGGACAGATCACCCGCATCACCTTCAGCGGCACACCGCTGTACACGATTAGCCGGTTGCGTGTGTTGCACTTCGAGAAGTCTTCGGCCGTCGGTTCCACCGGCAGAAAGCTGCCCCACGTACGCACGAACAGGCTGCGATCCTGCTGCTGCGCCTCGATGTACCACGGCAGCCCGTCGCAGCTGGCCTCGTGCGAGCGGAGCGGGAAGTTCATCTCGTCCTCGCCGCCCGACCCCCGCAGTCGTAACCGTCGGCGGCACTCCGGCACCCGGATGAAGTCGTACGCCGCGTGAAAGTACACGTCCGCAAAGTCCTCGGAGATGTTGAGCCGCGTCACCACGAACGTCAATTCCAGTGTGCGCGAGTTCGAGATGAAGGTGAGTGGGGCGTTGTACGTACTGCTGGTATTGTCACAGAAGCACCCGAGCGGGATCCGCGCGTCCGGGTACGGCACGTCGAAGATACGCAGCTCACCTACGCGACTCTCGGGATCCGCCTCCGATGGACTGCACCGGGCACGTCCCGTATGGCCGTCGCTCTCGGTGACGCACGTGGCAAACTCACCGAACGACACGTTGAACAACTCGACACGAACCTGACCGATGCGGGGTTAGGAATCATTATGGGCACGAACGTTTCAGTTGCGAGTCTCTTGAGGACATTACTATAGTTTAAAGCAAATTAACCACTCACCCTCTCTCCAACGGACGCTTCGAATCGGTACAGACAAGAGATGTTCTTTGCCCCGCCCCGCCCATGCAGGAACACGTTGCGTGGCGACTGGAAATCACCTTTGCGCTTGCGGAACACTCGCGAACACAGTATCGGAAGCGAAGGATCCGCTGCCTGGGTGAGATCTTCCTGCGGATCGCGTGGTTTCTTTTGCTCGCCCAGGTACGGCTCGCCTCCCAGCTCCGTATCAACGAACTCGTAGTTGATACCGAAACTCGACGGGAACAGTGACGTACCGGTCATGGTGTGGAACTCTATTTTCTGCAATTTAAACATTTTTTTCCATCGAAATGAAACGTGTGAGAAAAGTGGTGCCAAACTGCGGTCACTATCACATTCAGTACTTGACGTAACCCGCTTACCAAATCTTGTCCTGTGCTCACGTAGCTCTCCAGTGGCGTACACGGACGCATCCGGTGACCCTTGCTCTCCAGCGTCATGTGATCGCAAAGCTTGGGCGCCTCGTTGTCGAAGAACTCCGCCATGAGACGGCGTGATGGAACCGTCGCCGACTTGCCCGACTGTCGATCCTTCCGGCCGTGATCTTTCCCCCCATCGTACCCCATACCGCCCGACGAGTCCTTCCCATGGCGCACCGACTGGACGTAGTTGCCCGCACCGAGATCCGATTTGCCCTTGTGCTTGGAGTATCTATCCTGCCCGGATGACCCACCGTACGCCGAGCCGCGTCCTCGCAGCCCATCGCTCGGGGCGGTCGGTGGAGGCAGATTGAAGATGCTGTTGACGGTCGGACCGTAGATGTACTGGTCCACCGGGTTCCACACGTTATCGACGTTGATCTTTAGGCTTTTGCCATTTTGATTGACACCCGTGTAGTAGTTGTTCACGGTGCGATTCATGAGCTGTTGGTAGAGTGCGGTCGTGGTGGTCAGGCCCGGCACCAGCGAGGAGCCACCCACCGTCGAACCATAGCCGGCGGTAGAGGAACCGCTCGCCGAGGTCAGCACGCTCGGCGGGGACGTGGCCCGCACCGGGACGAACGTGCCGGCACTGTCCCAGATGCGCGTACGCGTTATCCACGGCAGCGGTGATTCGTTCTGTCGATGAAACGTTCGGAAGAAGAGAAAGTGGGACGCATTAAGTGGTTGCATCAGTCACGGGGCTTAGTGATCCACATCCACTTTACGGTGACGTACCCGGCCGATGGTGGAATTATCGCTGCCACTACTGCTCGGCTGCAGTATCTGCAGGTGATAGTGAGTGAAGGAAATCCAAATCAAATCCGTCGGCATCCCGTGGAAGTAGTACGTGCACGTCGTGTTCGGTGCGAGCGTATGCCGCGGGCTCAGCAGATGGCCCATCCTGCCGCGCCGCGACAACAGCACTTCATCTGTGCGCCGGGGGATAAGGGCGAGAGGAAGAAACAGAAAAGAAAGCACGGTTAAAGCACGAAATCCAATCCTCGGTGACATGTAAACGCAAACAGTGTTCCGGCGGCACTCAAGACGCGAGGCGCCCCGGTGTCTCGGTGCAGAAAGAATAAGCTACTTGTTCTTCCACCGCGCGGATGATGTCACTACGGTGGTCCCCTCCATCCAAATCCCGAAACGACCGCACGAGCACGGAAGTACGGAAACAGGAAATTGAATTTATCATTCTCTCGGTGCTGCTGCTCCCTTCCAGTTTTGCAGCGGCACCACAGTGTGCCATTGTTACTTCGGCGGCTGAACAATACCCTTGAAAATAGCTACCCCGGCCAAACGGCGGAAAACGGTTTAGCTATCGATAGACGGATGATGGGCTTTCGTGTTCGCGCGCGTCCGCGCTAAGCTTGATGTAAATTGATTTTCTTTCACACACTTTCCACACCGTCCCCTCATGCCTCCCTCGTTCGGCGCTCTTGACCCGGTAATGGAGTCGGGGGTAAAAAAAATCGCTTCGCGCAGGAATCTCCAACACCGTGGATGGAGATCTTCCCTTTTATGGCTATTTAAATGTTGTTTGCGTACGAAATTGACGGAACGTGTTTCGGGCTTGCCGGAGGTCTTTGGGGGTTTCGGCTTTCTCTGCTTCGGGTTGGTGGTTGGGCTGGGAAATCGACGGGATTGTTATGACGTCGCGTTGACACTCGGTGCAAAATTATTGTCGTCCAAGCTGTCATTCAGCGCTAATAGTGTTTTCTTTAGCGTGTCGGGGCTGCTGGCTGTTACAGTTTAAAGCTTGCCGTTCAAGGAGCGTTTATGCCGATTTCAGCTGTAAGCTTACCTGGATTGGATGCGTTGATGTGGAACTCGCACTTGTTGCCCTGGGCGAAGTCGAACGAGTCCGAATCGGCAAACAGGATGTCGACGTCCAGCTCGAAGCCCCGGTTTGATTGGCCGGATTGGAGTGGTGCGGAGAACGGGCTCGAGTGGAAGGCGATCAGCATTTCGGGACCACTGTTGAAGAAAATAAATGAATTGTAAATTAATTTGTGCCGTGTTCAATGTAGGAGTTGGTGTGAAATGCGACTGATAAATTACTTGCAAGTAGCTAGGTGTTCTACTTTCACACAGTTCGATGTATCTGACACATTAGTTATGTTCTGTAACATATTATAGTTTCAGGTTGATTTTGTTGGGTTGATTAATTTCATGATCTTAACTAAATACTAAGTTCAATCAAATTTTGTTTGTGGTTTGATTGATTGCTTGATAGTTTGTTTGAGATGGTAATAGGTTCTTTTGGTTCTAATTTTCTTCAGTTCGCTGCGATGCCTTTTGCTGCAACATTTTTACTGCTGCTTGATGCATTTTCTCGTCCAGCTTGAACATCTTTTGATCGTGACTAATCACAAGGAAACGAATCGGAATCTCCTGTGGCTTCTCACACACTAACACAAATGGACTCGATGATTCACCGGCCGGGTGCTGGTCCCGGTAGTCTTCCTGCGACATACAGTCTTCTACTGAGACGCACCCAAGTAAACACGCGATCGGATATTGGGTAGGGAACTCGAAGGTATGGTTCGGATAAAAACGTCGATAGAAGCACTCGAGCTGACGCACCGTCGACGGGCAGGCTGGTTTCGTTGTGGAGGCAATCCACAACGGTCCGCGATGGTACGAGTACGAAAGGCGACCCCCGTGACGTTTGATACCGGCTACCAGTAGCGATGCCCAGGGCTGATGCAATGCCAGGCAGTGGCGTAGGTCAAACATTTCGAGAAACTCCTTGTCCTGTACCCGGTTATGGGCTCGGTCGTATCCGTCCCTAAATGTTCCTACCGATGCAAACGCATTCGTATCGAACTCGATCAAAGTCGGAGCAGGTCTGAAGAGATTTGCATGCCTGTCTTCTTCGTAGTGCACACTCCGAGCAGGATTTTCCGTTTTACAGGCGCACCAGTTCGTGTGAGTTTTCTCGCGCATATCGTCACCGTGCTTGTTCATATACTTCCGCTCGGGCTCACCTAAGTACTCCGGGTTCGTTTTCACGACCATCTCTGGGCATCCCTGCTCCAACAGATCGCTTTTCAGATTTTCATCCTCGGTAGGGATGGGATGGTTGCAGAAAAAACACGGTCCACTACCCTCCTGCTCACAAACGATCCGGCCACAGTCCAAACAGTTGCTAACCAGCCGGTGCATTGACGCTTGACAGTCGCAGAGGTGACGTCCCTCCAGTAGAACCACATCCGGTGGCTTAACCTCTTGTGTTGTAGGTGCTTTTGGTTTTTTGGGACGCGACCGTTCCGACAGCTGCTGTAACGATGGCCAGTCATTGCTGATGTGGGCCATTCGAAGCTTCAACCCTTCAACAAAAGCCCTGTGCTCACATTTATTGTAATCGAGTAGATTGCGGAAGCATTCTTCGATTTCACTGGCGCCCCCAAGCGTCCGTATGTAGGAAACCATTACTTCAGGAACTTCAAACTGTGCACACTTGGACAGCTCCTGCTGGATCCACCGGTCGATGGCGAGATGTTCCATAGCTGCAATCAGTTCCGTAGCAATATTCTTCTTCTGTTTCAGGATGTACGTGCCAGCAATTCTTTCACCGTGTCACTCCGCCCCGTCCAATCTGCCACCGGGAAACATAAGTTATATTATCACCGAAATGAGAAAAGTTTTCTGGCGCGGGACGAACACAAACACGCACGCACGCACGAGAAGAAATGAAGAATCCATTCGCGCTTTGTCTTACCGGAAAGATTACAGCCACTCGAAGCGATCCTCTTGTTGAATTACAGCGGAATGTATTTTTATGTGTTGCGCGTGTTTTTCTTTCGGGCTTCTTTGCTCGCGGCGCTGCCTGCTGTCAGTTGAGTTCACAACACACACTCACACCAGCACAGCCTGCTCCGATACTCCCTTTTGACAGATCCAGTTTGCGTTTGGCGCGGCACCACGCACACATGCACACGCACGCCGCGTGTGTATCACTATGGCGGCAGCAACGGACTCTTGATATGCGTCGTGAGTTTTCCGGTTTATAAGAAATTGCTCGAAATTCGCTAATGAAATCCTCCGCCAGGGGGTTGGATGCGACTCTGCCGCAAGGGAGCCTGCCGAAACTGCGTGGGAAAACTTTTTTCCCTCACTGCAAGGCGCCCGCTTGGTCCCGACGGGTGGTTTCATCTTCGGGATTGCCGCACCAGATACCCGGGGAAAACCCGCATAAGTTCGCACACGGGCCACCCCACCCTGCCCGCGAATGCATTTAATTTCGAATGTTGTTTGCCAGCTTGCCACACATCCACAGCGACTTGACTTGTTTGTGCCTTTTGTTTGATGGCCATGGCAACGGTGCTGACTTATTTATCCACCCCACTCGTCAACCAACAGCGGTACACACACACACACACGCGTGCTTAATTATTCCAACTTAAGACGACCCCCCGGGTTTAGAGAGAGAGAGAGAGAGCCCGCCGTGGGTGGTGGAACCCGTCCCACTGTCACTTACCGCGAAACGACACGTGGCAACCAGTCCCCGCCGCAGTACTTCGCCAGCACCGGATCGTTGGTGCTGCTGCCGTCGTAAAAGATCAGATGATCCCGCTCACCGGTGCAATCCGACCAGGCCCGTACGGCCCGCGCGGTCTTGTTTAAGCTGGCGATGGAGCTGCAACGAGAAAGCGTGGAAGAAAGCGAACGGGTGAGTTGCTTGTGGCGTGGTGGAGCCATTTTTTCCCTGGAATCCATTTCGTCGGGATGCTGTGCGCAATAATGATAAACATTTTTAATTTCATATAAAGTGTGGCGCTGCAAGGGTTTAGACGGAGAGCTGATGCGAAAGGAAAGTTTGAAATGTGGTTCGAAAAAGTACGCTAAGCTACTGCTGTGTTTAATTGAAATGAAATTTTTGCAAATTATTTTTCAGCTGCGGTTCTCAAGAACTCGAACTTCCCTTGCAAATAAGTGGAACTGTTGTTGTCGACATAATCCATCGAGGACGAATTGATTCTGTGAAACAATGAAAACTTTTCATGCCAATTTTGTACGTGATAAGAGGAATGTGTAAAAATCAAAAGAATAAGCTGAAAAAAACTTAACGAATGTAATTCATTTACTAACTTAGTACCAATACTGATTCAGATCATTGCATTGGGACGTTTATGCCCACACACACATACACACATAGACAAGAAACTATATTTCCGTACGTTCTCCGTTCAGAATGGCGCCCAACTTCGTGTGGCCAATTAAGTCAACATTGGAATGGCATTTTCGAATCGTCGTTTAACAAACGCTCCACGATCGCTCGCCCATCTGGACGGACGGATGCAGCCCGGAGCCCACGGGCTAGCAGGAACAGCGTTAGCAAACGTTGCCCGTGGATAGAATTTGGTCCATTGAAAACAGTTTCCCGACCATTGGTCGTGCTTGTTCCGCAAACATCCACCACGTACGCAACTTGCCTTTTAGGAACTGAAACAACAGCCAAAAAAAGCCGATTTTTCAGAATGCACAAGCTAGCAAACTCTGCTCCGTACATCGGTCGCTCCGGAAAAAGGACACCAATCGAGTTTGGGCGACGCACGGTGCTAAAAACCCGTGTCAACTTCACGTCCGCCGTCGGTCGGGATCGTGTGACGAGATTTCGCCGACCGTCGTCGAGGAGGATGGAGGTAGGCATGCGGGCAAAAGTTTTAATGAGAGCACTCGCCAGTAATACAAACAGACCGAAACCCCTTGGACAAATAGAAACTATTCCGATAGTTCGGGCTGTCTGGCGGCGACCGATTGTGGTCGTGTTGAAAATAAATCATGGTCCTTCGAACCGTACCGGCTAACGTTTGAGTCAACATGCGATGCCAGCTCTGTGTTTCAGGCGGTGGAGTCAATTTCAAAACCAGTCGGCGGCGTTTCTCAGGCGCCTTCCGTGCGATTTCAATAGCCGGGGTGTAGCAATTAAAAAGTTACAGCACAATCGGTTCCGCGGGACTCTACACGAGCCACACGCTCACACCGATGTATAGAATGTGCCTTTGAATGGAACTGTGTTTGGTGTGCGGGAATAGAATTTCAATTTCCACTCGGTGCACCATGGAACAGACCGGAACATACTGTGACCATTAACATTATGTTGAGTTTTACGTTATTGGAAGTGTACGCAAAAAAACAACATAAAATAATTGTAGTAGCTAATATTATTTGAATGCATTTATTGTTGACTAAAAAGCCTAGGTAAGTTTACGCTTGTCATTTTTGATTGAGCTCAACTGTTCTATACCCACATGGGTGTATTACATTGTAATTTCTTACCTGATACATACAATGCATACTAATTGTAAGAGTATTTACAGATTTTTTTATTTATTCTTGAACAGTTCCCACGAGTAAAACATGAATTCGTTTCACTCAATCTTGAAATCGTCCCACCCATTTTTAATGTGGTTATTATGTGTAGTTCAAAGATCGATTTCGAACAAGTTGATACAATTCCGTCGTTGTAAGCATCCAATCTTACACGTTTAACAGAATGGTGAAGCCGTGTGTAGGAACAGCATTTCATGAATGGATGGATTGGGTGAAATGAATTCATGAAACTCTGGGAACTCAGGATTGGATGAAAAAATGCTGTATTAACATGGCTTGTTAGTTGTGCAATATTTTTTAATGCTGCAAATAAACAAACGACTGAATACAAACATTTCTTTGAACAATTTTTTAACATCTGTCGATGAAGTTACCCTAACATGAGCTAGAAAACTACTAGGCGTCTCCACATGCAATAAATGTTGATACAGAAACATTATTGAAACATTCTCAGTTTAATATGGCTGAATGAGAATTCCTCGGGATTAAGTTTAGAGAGTGATTCCAGTGGAACCCAGAAAACGACTTATTATGGTCGATTTTTGAAAGATTTGACCATCCGCGTCCGATTGTGTAACTGCAACTGCACGTTTGTCACGGTATGCATCTAAGCACGCTGGGATCAGCCATACAAAAAAAACCGCCAAAATCTGTCAGTGTGGTTGTGTGCAAGTGTGTAAACCGTACTGTTTATACGTGTGGGTAGCAGTATTTTACATGGGCCAGATTGGAAAGTTTTTCGAAGCGCAGATCCACCGGAACCGGATGCAGTTGCGGTTGCTGGTGAATGATAAACGCGTACTTTATGCGTTTGTTTGTTTTTTCGTGCACAAACTTGCCTTTCCCCACAAGGATGATCGGTTGCAAGCGAGTGTTGTGTGTGTGTGTTTGTGATATTTGTGGAGTAGAAGAAAAAAAACCCTTCAAAAATCATATTTACCACCTCGCAAACGAAGAAGAGAAAACACAAAACCCACACTAAACAAATTCAGTACCCTTTTCGCAATCAAGCCAGCCGTTGCACATTGAAATCAAACGAGCATCCGGGAGGGCCGCTGCCGTGCCTGTTTTTCGCTGAGCCCGGCAAAACTTTTCTCATAAACCAAACTCGACACCACTCGATTTTTCGTTGATTTCGGGTGTTGTTTTTCTTCTCGCTTCAGAGGCTTTTTCCATGCTTCGGCAATGGAAAACAGCACAATGGAGTTTACAAGACCACGAATGAAAAACAACCTTCCCCGCCGGCGGATGGCGGCCGGGCGGAGAGCATGCGAACACGCGTGAACGAATTTTCCGCACCCCACTCGGTGTCCTCCCTTCGGGCAACGGCTGTGGTTTTCCCTCGCGCACAAGCGAGTCGAAAGCGATTTTCACAAAATTTATGCCCTACCGCAAGAGCAAATGTAGCCGGTACGTTGGCGGCGTGGGCGGAAATGCATTCCGGGCGGCGTTCGGGGGCAAAATTATTCGCCCACTGCTCCACGGCGGCACACGATGAAAATTTGCTCCCGTTCCGTGGCTTTACCGGAGGTTAATAAACTATTGCTTTGTTTTGTCACTTTTGCTCCGGCGAGGAAACACCAAGCCGTGCCGTGAGTTGGGCCGGGAGCGTAAGCGTTGGCTGCGCCGGGAGATGCAGGCAACATTTCCGATTGCTTTCGTTTCGCACACCACATCGACTGGCGGGGTTGTTGCAGTGTGGCGGAAGTAAATTTTCGTGTTTTTTGTTTTCTTCTAGGCGTGAAAATCGTGAAACAAGTGTAGCAGGAGCAGTTCAATTCATAAGTGAAACTTTCTCTTCACGAGAACAGTGGGAAATTGCCAAGATGAATGTGAAAAACACAAAATTTTAGTATAGCTTAATAGGAACATAACATTTCACTAGAATAAAACAAAGTACAAATAAGTAAAATTAACGGTAATAATGTTTTCTTCAATGACTTTTTTCCTTTGTGTAATAATGAATGAACAGTTTAGACATTAGTTGGTTAAAATGAGGGATAATTGAGGATTATATAAAATTATACAAAAAAAAACAAACAGGAAGTATTGGTTTTTGATTTAAGATTAAATTATTGTTTGTAACATTGTGATTGTTTTATCCTATACAAAATAGTGCTAAGCTGTTTTTTCATCAGATATTTTGTAACAAACAGAACACCAAGTTTTCGATTGTTTCTCCTCTCTAAGATAGAAGCCGAAAGAACTGCCATCGTAGAAAGACTTTCTCTTTCGACGGCCAGCATATGCGAAACTGACGCTGTTTAATATATAACAACTAGCACTTAAACTCATTTGTATGTGTTTCCGAGGGATTTAAAAGTAGCAAATTACCCAAATCAAAATTGTCAGTAATAGAAGATGTCTCTGACAATTTTTTTTGGAAAAGGATCCGTTACAAGACATGCTCTGCAATACCATGGAAGGCTATTTCCATGCAATGCCGTGTTAGGAAATCATGTTATACGACAAACATGTTGAATTTAAGGAGGTCCATGTAAGCGACACTTTCCTTCTTACAGAGGTCGCAAATGTATTGAAAAAGAAAGAACTGTCAAAACTCTCCATATAAGAACGACCTATCATATTTAGGTCGTATTCCTTTGCCTAACACTACTGCTCTGGAGTACACATGACGATTGCCCACTGTGCAGTGTCGAAGTGCAAATGTAGTTGTGGTTCGTGATTTTTCCCTAAACCCAGCCCTTGCCGCCAACGAGCAATTTTCTCGTCCTTTGCAGTCGTGTGTGCGAAAATCGTGCTTACCGCGATGAAAGTGGAGCGGTGTGTCGACATGCACAAAAAATCCCACCTCCACGCCCGATTGTGGAATTGAATTGCTGCGCTGTAATACTTCGCCACTCACATGTTCGGGTTCCAGCTCGCCGAACGCCGCAACTCCGCTCGGTCGTGATTGGAATAATTGCCGTGCCGTGAAAGCACGCGCCGAGAATATAGAGCCGCGGAAGATGTGGATCGTAAAATCGGTTCCTGCGAACCCGAAACACCCCCGAAAGGAAATCGGTCCGTTTGTGGGTGTGTTTTAAAATCATCCCATCGATAAAACTCGCTTAAAATGGAGCGGAATGGTGCTGGTGCTGCGAACGGTCCCGCCGTAATTCGATTTTCATTACCTTTAATGCAAGGGCAAGGCACACAGCAGGCCGAGCAAAAACCGCAAGCGGGGGGAAAAAAAATCGGGATCTCACCTCTCACCACGAGTTCGAACAGCATGCTGCGAGTTTGTTTTGTTTCGTCGTTCCAATCACACCCGAAAAAACAAAACAAAAAATGAAGTTTTTCTTCAGAAATGTTTCGAAAACAACACAAAAAAAGCCCCGAAAACTAGCCCCAAACGTTGCGCCCGCAAAATTGCTAGTTCATAAATTAGATATTTTTATCGTCTTCCGTTTATCGTCTTCCCGCAGTAAACCGTACCGTAGGCGTTGCGGTTGTCTCCACCTTCGCGTCCGGAAGGCTTGAAATGGGAAGCCGAAAGAACGGTCCGTAAGCCCACACCTCCGCCCGATGGAAATGGAGACAAACGAAACGAAATAAAAACCCGTGCCACTCGGTGAAGGGTGAAAGCGATTTCCGATTTTCACCGGCGCGAAACGTGAGAAAAAGCCCGAGTTTTCCACCAGGCCTATGCCGGTGCGCTCGTGACGGTGAAGGAACGGAACAGGAAAAGCCGGAAAACAACGCTGTACCAGCGTTTCCACCGGGAGCCGTGTGTCGTACCGCCGCGGTGTTATCGTTTTGTTCGTGATTTTGCGCTACGTTCTTAGACTCCAGCCTGCAATGGAGGAGCAAGAAAAGAACGCCTCTTTGCCGTCGCAGGGGGGAAAACAGAACTTTACAAGAACTCGCTTCGCTCGGCGACACTGAGCGTGTGGCCTTGGTGCATGATGACAATCGGGATTGTCGTTGCTATTTTTCATCATTCCTGTTCGCAGTTTGCCTCCGCAGCGTGATGAAGTTGTTTAGCCGCCAAAACCCGCCAACCACCGGGAGGAACATTTTCCGACTCGGATTTGGAGCAAAAAACGGGGGGTTGGCTGTAAAAACTCCATAGACGCTGCAGAAAAAAACGTTTGCCCGGAGTCCGTTGTCTTCCGAGAAGCCGAGTAGAATGGATTAGGTCGAAACGGAACGAAACCCTCCCAAATTGCGAGTTGTAGTCTTCGTAGCGTTGGCTGCACTTTTGTGTTGCAAAAGGATGCAACGAAAAACGAAACCAAACGCGTCAATCGGTCAGTTTCCTTGGTAAATCCGGCCCAGTTGCTGTGTTACTCTCTCTCTCTCTCTCTCTCTCTCTCTCTCTCTCTCTCTCTCTCTCAGAAGCACCGTGAATGATTTATGGAAAGACGGCGGGACGGATCTGGGACCGGCCAGAAGCGCTCACTTTAAGGACAACTCTTGCCATGGACGCGTGGCGTGGAAAAAACTCAAATCTCCGCCGCCGCGCATTCCACGCAAGCCGGACTCAGTTACCTTCACCGTGAAGTGCCGCGTCGCATAGTTGGAAGGAACGAGCCTGACGAGGGGCGTTAAAAAAAAGGAAAAGATATCCCACGCCCCCCCCCCCCCCTGGGTCGGGCATTGTTCTTAACTCTAATTAAAAGTTAGCGCATAGTTTGGTGACGCGCGCGGTGGATTCCGTTTGCGCCGGGATCGATAAGGAATCTTTCGCTTGTTAGGGGAAGCGATTTACGGGCGGCCGATAAGATGGTGCATTTTTTCGCTGTTGCTGCTCGCGAGTGTTCCATCTTACTTATACTTTTGCGACTATTTTTTTTTCACTCTTTTTCCTTTGCTCTGAAACGATGACGTTACAGGTTTGACCGCGGAGATAGTGGAGTTTTGCGATGGATAGCGTAAAAGATTTACCGAAACTGTTCGCCCGGAAACGAGATAGGAGTTTGAAGCGCTTTTGTGGCTTGATTATTAGGTTGTGGTGAAAGTTTTTCCTGCCACTTCCTTTAATCGGTCTTCAATTTGTTTGCGACCTTTTTTTTACATGTACCTAAGTTTTGCAAATTATTGTGGTTTATCGTTGGTTTTTGTTTATGCAATATATTTGAAACAACACTTCTTTAATCAACATAGTTCAGCCAGTTTGTCCAGTTTTAGCATTTTAGGTAAGTTTACCCATATTTTAATGTGACACATAACATAGAGATAACCAAGAGACAGGACATCTCTATGATGGTGTTCAATGGAAAGCCTAATAAAGGGAGTACGGCTGCGGGATTGAAGTTGCAGAAATAGGAACTAGAGTGCAAGTTAACTGTAACTTTGAACATGTACGTTGAACAGTAAGTTGTGGCTGTGAATATTCCGTCCCAAAATCCCAATCAAAATAGCGTGTTTGACACGTCTGCATTTGCTATACGTCGAACTTGTAAAAACGGAAATCCCTCCTCTCAACAGTTGATTCTCATACGGCACAGATTCTGGCGAAGTAACGATCTAAAATGGAACAATTGGCATAGTCACTGATCTTATACTGGTAGAGCGTTCAAGACTACTCAAGATATTGATAAGGATACGTACAACATTGAAGTCTTGTCTTTTTTTGCATTTTCCAAGCAATTATCCCAAAATCAGAAATCGAAGTTTTCAATATCCTCTCAATGCATTTATTCTAAGTTAATCAATCGCCAACACCCCCTTTAAGCCATCTCAAACGCGCCTCGTGAATGAGTTGTTTCCGGTCCACCGAACCCTCCACCGATTGACGTCTGGAATTTGCATCCCATTGGCGGAAAGGCGCCTTCCTTGCGCGAAATTGGCTCACGAGAAAACCAATTAACTTCACACCTCGTAGCCACCAAATAACACGCACATCCTGCATACCGGACCATACCGTCCCATCGCCGACCGACCGGGACGAAAGCAAAAGAAAGATTTATGGCAATGGTCAAACCACCGTCGGACCACCGCTGACGGCCACATTTATCAGCGCAACATCTGCGGGATGCGAGACGAAACTTTCCCGAGATGATCAGAAAAATCTGATTTAACTTGTGTTAAGTTGCTGTAAGACGTTGTTGATCCCCGTCGAACGCCGAGCCGGATCTCCCGGGCCATCCCGGGGCGGGGGAATGTTTGACAGGCAAATCTCGGCATGCTCCCCGTGGAATCATTAATCATCGCCCGGGCGAACGCATTCCCCCGGATTTGTCCGTGCGGAAGGAGTCGGTTTCGGGTCCCTGTTTCTCTTCCCGGAAGCCGCTTAGAAGGCAAATTCCTCCACGCTTATCGAAAACCGGACCCGCAAATCGTTCGAGTTCGCCGATTCGACCCCAAAAGACTGCTCCCATTGATTGCTTCCTGTACGACTGGCAGCCGTCGAACAATGTTCGCCACAGAGCGCTTTTTACCCTTGCGAAGCGCCCGAGAAGTCAAAGTTTTATGGGCAGTGTTTTTTTTTCTTCTGTTCCCCTCTTTCTTGGAGCTTGGGCTGGTGGTAATATTTTCCCATGGAAGCATGTGCTCGCTTTCGTCGCGTCACATCCCCGACGGGAGCACAGCGGCCCGGTACGGGCCGGGAGCGACAAAATGGTTGATGAAGTCGATAATGGCGCAGTGGGCCGGGCGCGAATTAATGTGCCGTGCCGGGGGCGCGGTGCGTGGCGGTACGAAAATTAAACATTAATTCATAAATATAACAACATTTTTCCACCCGGAAGCGCGGGAAGTGGCCCAGCGGTTCTTGTGGAAGGAAGCGTTTGCGCGATTTGCACCCGATGACGGACGCGTTTGCGTGACTGGGTGTCGTTTTTTTGGGGGTGAAGAGCACGAAGACGACGGCCAGCTGAAACAGTGCGACGCTTTTCCTCTGCCTTTGTTTGTGTTTCGAATCGAGCAGAACGAACATGCACACACATACACCGAAGAACACTAGGGGGAACGAAAAGGTCCTTTTGCCGGTCCGTTGAGTGGTTCGTCGCAAGAGCGTGAGGAACGGGCACGGTCCTTCGATGTTACGTTCCTTTCCTTCTCTAGCGGCAGGCAAATGACAGACAAAGGAGCCCCCGCTTTCCACGCTAAGGACCTCCCTTTTTCCATCAGCGCACGGTGCGGTATGGATTAAAATAATTTCCGGAAAATTTTCATAATGATTCATTATTAATTATGTTAACGATCTGCTGCCGGCCGCACTGGTGTGAGTGTGGGTGGAAGGTGAAATGTGCTTTTAGCAACCCACCCCGTCGGGCGTTGAGGGAGGAGTTTTTTTTTTCATCAATACCATGCCAACACACAACACGCTCGCCGAACGGTCCTCCGCACACACACACACACACACTCACACTAAGTGAAACTTCCGCCTCATTTACGTGACATGTGCGAATGGTGAGGAAGGCACACGGAATAGCGAAAAAAAGTCCCTTCCGTAGCGGTATTTGCCACGGGCGCTATAATCCTTGTGGGTAGCGGAGAGGGCGAAACGCGTCACGCGACAGTGAGCATGACTACGCCGAATATGTTGTTTACGACGATGATGGGAACGATGATAATTATGTTGAAAATTGTTCCCTCCACCCCCCTCCGAACCGAAACCACTGCACCACTTCCCGTGGTAGTGGTGCGATAGTTTATGAGCTGCTCCGCAATGGGAGTGGAGTTCCGGACCAGTTTCGATTGAACCACCCGTTCATGCGATCAACTGGTAAGGGCTGGATGGAATGCACACACATACGGTGACACTTTTGCTTTCGGGTGTAGTTCGGCCGTGTGTTTTTATGTCTTTTTGATTCGTCTCGATGAATTAAACTTTGATTGATAATCGACGTTCTTGACATAATTGTCATTGCTGAAACATAATTTGGAATTGAAACATCAATCGGTATTGCTGTTCTAGTTAATGGATTTAATTAAATTAAATTAAAAACATCTTCAGGGGAAAGCACATTTATAAAAACACATCATCATTACAAAAAAAGCTCTGCCGTAAGGTTCCGGTAAGGTTTAGATAGGGCTCCAGTAAAGTTCAGATATGACTCTAATGAGGCTCCAATTGGGCTCCGATAAGGATCCGATAAGGTTCTGATAAGACTTCCATTAGGTTCAGATAAGGCTCCAATAAGGCACCGATAAGGCTTCGAAAAGGCTCCGATAAGACGCTCTGAGGCTCCAATAAGGTTCCGATAACGTTCCGATAAGGGTTAAATAAGGTTTTGATAAGGTTCAAATAAGGCTCCAATGAGATAAGAATAAAGTTACGATAAGGGTCCGATAAGGTTTAGATAAGGCTCAAATAAGACCCCAATAAAAATCCGATCTGGTTTCAGACAATGCTCCAATAAGACTCCGATAAGGCTCCAATAACATTCCGAAAAGGCTCCTATAAGACCTCAATTCCCTAGACTCCCATAAGGTTCCAATAAGGTTTAGGCAAATAATCGCTTTCGTGTAGTAAATAACACACAGCACAATTTTTTTTTATGAAGTCATTATAATTATGTAAGCTATCTTACATAATGTAACAGATCATGTTTTTTTTCTACGACAATAAATTAAATGTTTTGCAGTTAAATATATGTTTTCTTTTAGGCTTCAACTTATTCATGATCACGGGCTTTCACTTTCCAATCAACGTTATGTGAAGTAATTTACAATTTGTAATCCAATGCTTCCGGTACATGTTTAATTCTTCATTGTACATAATGTTCTCCTTCCTTAAACCCCGAAAATCTGATCTTCATACCCGCATGAACTCATAACAAGCGATTTTTACCTGTAAACTGATAAAATTCGCGCATTTGCCTTCGTAACATGCAGGATCGTTTTTTTTTGTTTTATCTATCACGATAAAACGAAACAATTCCCCGTTCCTATGAGACCGTAATGAGGCAAATTTATAAACACACAAGTACACTACACAACGAAGCGTACCTGTGGGAAGCGCCCGTACACATATCCTTATCGAGGATTACCCCGCATCACACGAACGTGACGCATCGAACCGAGATTCGCCCGCGCACGGCGAGATTCGTTGTTTTAAGCGTTGCCGTGAAAAAAAAATGCAAATTCACCTCGGCGCTGCGTTTGCTAGATTGCGTCTTATGAAGCGTCTTACGAAGCGTCACACATACGCGGATTATTTTGGACGAATTTCGACGTACAAAATACAGTCATTTACGAGCGCGCCCGCACACACACGGAAACGATGAAGTTCGCACCGGTTCAGTGGCGTAGTATTCCACGACGGGGTGTTCTTTGCGAATTAGAAACGCGAAAGCTTTAAAGCCACGCTTGCAAAACCCGTTTTCCTCGCGGCCTCGCAAGGAAAAGCCCGGGCTGCGTTTGCGTTCCCTTGCCCGATTGTTTTCTCCGCAGATTGGCCGCGTTTCGTGTTTCTTCGTGTTCCTGTTTCACGTGTCGATAGAACCAGCAGCCTCACGTGGCAGCCGGAACGCCTGCCGTCGTACGTCGAATGGAGAGCGTACTCATACAACTTTTAAATTCCATTTCGTTTGGTAATTTCACTCGAACCGTCCGTCTCCAGCCACACGGTGCTTTGACGTTCATTTCCGGTCGCACTGTTTCCGGCGGAGTTTGAGTGTGGCGAACGTTTCGCTATTTCCGTGCAAGCCGAATGTGTGTGTGTGCGAGCACACCAGAAAACGGATACGGGATACGGCAAGACGCAACTCGTCGGAAAGCTTTTAATACGACCTGAATTATTAAATAAATTTCTGCCCACATTCTTCCTCGTCAGCGCACGGGAAGGGGAAGGCGCTAAGACGTTAGTGGGTTGATGTGTTTTAAAGTTTTCCGTGGCGATTTTATTTTTTCCAGTGGGTGTGTGTGTGTGTGTGTGTGCGGTACCGCTTTCCTAAAGAGGGCAGGTTGCGCAGTTCGTTGTTTTACGGTTTTGCTGGCCCGCGATTCAGTTGACGCAGGAGTTTTCCTTAAAATTCAAACCTCAAATCAGTGTTTGTGATTTGCTAAACTATACGCCGTGCAGTAGTAGCAGCAGCAGCAACCAAAAGGTACTCGTGACGGTGGCAACGAAATGCTACAATTCCGCCCGCGAACCGTAGTAGGCGATAGGAATCTTAGAACAAAAGGGGTTGTGCAAAGTGAACAAGCGTACTTTGATTGAGCGAGAGAGAGAGAGAGAGAGAGAGAGAGAGAAAAAAAAGAGGAAAAAAATCAACGCAACCACCCTGTAGCAGCGTAAGTCGGGAGTGGAACACACAACACACACCAAAAAAAACACACGAATTAAATTAATGAAAAGTTGTGCGCCAAAGTTTTGGCCCTGTTTGAGTTCCATCGAGCGCAGTCGAAAGACGAAAGTACCGCAACGGTGTCGGAAAAGGCCCGGGGACAGCTGTGTTGAAGTTTCGTTTGCAGGAAAACACAAGACAGCGCAACATAGCAGGGAAAAGAACGCCACAAAAAAAAACGATGAAAAAATCCTCACTCACACAGAAGTGGAATTAAATAAAACTGAAACAGTGTGCTTGCTCGCCTCACCCCCCGGTCGTCCGGAGGCGTACCCCTTCGCGAAACTAGTGCGATGACGGCGTGGGGACGAAAATGCCGCCAACAACCGTCCCCGATCGTCCCCTTTGGGTGGTCGTGCGCAAAGAAAAACAATCGTATAACAAGAGGAAACACATTATAAGTGAAAAGTTCTTTATTTTCCACTTGCAAAACCTTCCCTCACGCGGACGTTCCATTTACCCGCTTCTCCACGATTGGGCCACTTCCGGCAGTCACTTAAACGCAGCGCTTCCGGTTTCTTTTTAAGCGCACGGTGGCAGCTAATTTTAGGCGCGACACGCCGCCCACGAGCTGACTTCTGCCGGTCGGTTTCGTCTGCTCACCCTCCCACGTTACACGCGCGTGAGTGTAGTTCTCGGCTCACCCTCCCGTTGGCGCGTTGCACTTACCATAAGCATAATAACTTTAAAGCAATCCGTCCGTCGGTTGGCGTCGTGGCCCAAAAGTTTGAACCAAAAGTTTAAAGCTATCTCTCATCGGAACATTGTTTACAGAAAAGCTTTGTTTTCTGGTGCCGGGCTACCTTGGAAACACTTTTCCAACCCCACCCAGAAGATTTAGTATCCGCGAACACAATCGGGGTAATCCTTTAAGCTGATACTTTTCTGCGCGGGGGCGAAAAGCAAAAAGTTAGCGCGTTCTGGGTACCGCTTAAGGTGAGTTTCGCCGCGCATTCGGTGAAGCTCGGAACCAGTTCGCCTGTTCGCCGGAGCGTTGTTTGAGGATGTTATTATTCGGCGTGTAACGTTGTACGTGCAAAAGTATGGAGAATTTGCCTACAGTGGCTACCTTTGTCGCATTCACGGTTTAATCATTTTCCTATTTTTTTCTAAACCTTAACTTTAATACCACAGATACAAAAAGGGAGACAGAGCGTGAGATAGAGGGAGAGGGAAAATCTTACGACAATGGAAAAATATGGCACGGACTAAATGGAATTATTTGTACACCATAGCTTTAATCTCGTTCGCGTCCAACGTATTCTGTCGTTTAGTTTGTGCTCCATAGCCTCAACACAGCTCCCAAGCCTTGATAAAAGCATAAACTTATCTTAATAACATCTTTGACATGAAAGTTGCATACTTTCAAGCTGATTTAGTAAATAACGCCTAAATGTATGCCATATAACTCACAGAAACGCTTCGTCAAAGCTGTATAAGCAATTGTTTTGATTTTTTATAGGTAATATGTCACATGGAGTAAACTCACTAGGAGTCACGACGATTCGTCATTTTAGTCGAACTTCCCAACATTGCGTATAAATTACTCATTGAATTAGGCACTATTAAAATCATCTAACAAGTTTCTAGCAACTAGAGCAAAATATGTCACATTGTTGTTGGTAGAGTTGCAATTTGCAGCGACTTAGCGCCATAAAGTATGCAATACTATCCCAATCCAGCCTAACGCATTGTAATTACCTGATTAGCCAGTGAAATGAATATATTTTGCTGGTTGCATACTCGTTGCTGACAGGTTCGTTATCTATTAAAAGTGTATTGAAAATAATGTATCTAGAAAGAGTAAATTGCCAGATATGATTGAGTGTTACGCTAAAGTAGAAGAAGATCCTCAAAGTATACAAGCTTTTTTACATTAACAGACTCTTCAGTTTAGATAGTGTGTTGAAATGTGTTTCATGGAGTTATGAAAGTTATAAGGCATAAGACTTATAAAAAAGCAGTGTAAGGTGAAGTGGTTGTAGGCAAACAGTGCAGTACATTGCATATGCAATGATTTTATAAAAAAATGAATCTGCTGCAAATAGATTCAAAAACCTGTTTCGACATTTGTTATCAGTAAATCCGTTGTGAATAAAATTAATAAAATAATGTCTCACTGATAGTAATAAATGGTTCAAATTTTCTATCGTTGAAAAACTATGTCATACAAAGGAGGAAACTATGTTTATAATTTTGCAATGAAATTTCACCCTCATTATCGATAGTACCTTGCTCTAGAAAAACTTGTTGCTTTGGAAATTCCTCATAAAATGTAGTCAAAATTTCAACAGATTAATACGATCTTCATTCGAAAATAACCTGAACAACCACCTAGTCGTAAGACCGTTGAGTAAATTCCTGCTAAATGCAACAGAAAGCAATTCTTCCCCGTCTACTGGCAGGGGTAAATGAAATATTAAACAAGTCGCTACAGCGTAGCTTCATTGTATCACTTCTGTGCTGAATGAACTCACCGTTTGACCAGCGCCTTGTGCTCGTTCTCCTGGCTGATGGCCACCATCGCGTGCTTGCACGTCGGCACCACCTTCTGCCGGATGGTCCAGTAGCAGGTGACGTTGCGCGGGTACATCCCGGGATAGTTGGGACTCTGCAGGCGGCACTTTTTCCGGTAGCACTCGTCGTACTGTCGCGTGCAGTACGTTCCCGGGGTGACGCGTCCCAGCTCGAGCAGTTCGCTCGGCGCACCGTACCTGTGAGGGGAAGGCCAAGCGGTAAGTGTGAGGGTGACGACGGTGACCTACTGGAGCGACGGAAACTCAAATCCCACAGCAGCCCGCCGTGACGGTGGTGATGAAATGACAATTCGCCGAACGAGCCGCTCTCGCTCACAAAAGCGTCTGGTGGTGATGGTTCGAAATGGATACACCGCTTAAAGAATAACGCTTCCGGTGGAAACACCCGCGTTCACCGAGTGCGCCGAGTGTCGAAAATAATCGATTCACCAACAAAACGCAACGTCGGCGTCTTTGTACTGGCGAAACGGGAACATTATTCCATCCGATCGGTTTCCAAGCTAATGAACGAACGCCGAGCGGAAGATCAATAAACCCGGGAAACTCGGGAGGGAAAACGAACCGAGAACAGCGGCGGGCCCAATGCCCAAGGCCGTTACAGTTCTGTAAGAAAAGAAAGCTCGAAACGGTGCGATTTTTGCTCTTAATTTTCCATCTCATCGGTTCCAAATTGAGTTGAATAAATGAATGGAACCCGGGAGGGACGGACGATGAAATGAACGATGAAAATCTGCTGCTGCACAATGTTCGGTTTAGCGTTTATTTTCGTCACGCGAAGCGTTTTTCCTTTTGTGTCTCGTTTGTTGGCTATACGGATGTGTGGGTTTTGCGCTTGAAGAACGGCACACAGGCACACGGTATCAACGTGTTTCCCTTCGAAAACGTTTCCCCAAACGAAACGCTTCCGTTCCGCTTCCCGCCGTGATATGTGTCCTGTTCCATTTTTCATTGCAAACTCCGGCGCTCGATCGTTCGGCGTGCCGAGTTCAAGGTTCCGTCAGGCTGCACGGTAGCTACGGAACGGTTGAATTATTTAACATTTCAATATCCAATTTGATAACATTTCCATCTATGATTGGATTCGATGGTTTTTCTCTCTCACTCAACTTGGCGCGCTCCTTACTGCATCACCTCCGATGTGTTTCCATTCCGTGCAATGTGTGTACTCGGCTATTCTCGATGGGGCACTTGAGGCGAAAAGTTTTCCTCCAGCTGCACGCTGCCCCGCACGGTGGTACGTGCCAGTGATTTCACACTGTGCGCCCCCCCACCAACACTACTACAACTACAATCCCGCTCGATCTGGGATTGAATTTGCGTTTTGATGCGAAATTAGGAGTTTCGGCATATGCTCTGGCGCTTACAGCTTAAAGCTGACACAGCATCACTATGCGGCGGGAGGTGGCTGTGTGGGAGTTGGAAGCATTTCTACATTCGGCATTCATGCCGTACGACGTTGATGTAATCCATGTTTGTTGGACGGAAAATCTGTGAGCTGGAGTTGCCATGTTTACTGTTTGAGGGGGTATGAGATTTTGCTTTGTGTTTTTGCAAACGGACAACCGAACATATCCTATGTTAATGTAGGGAGTTTGATAACCCTTTTCCGTTTTGATATTTTTTTGATAACACGAAGATTTCGCTTGTATTCAAAAAGAAAATAAAAGATTTTAGGCAGTACTAAGCAAGTAAGGATAGGCTCTATGAGCCGTTGTACAAGGCATCGAACAAGACAAACACGGATCAAATCCAATTAATCGTATGGAGGTGCTCCGTCAGACAATTCAGACATTCCAGACAAACAAGACATCGAACGAGACAGTTGAGGTTTGTCTGGCATGTCTGATGCACACCTTGAATCTGTATACACCTTGCGATTTCATCCTTGTAATTGTCAGGAGGCGGTTATTGGCGGCTGTTTGTGTGTTCGTACGATTACATTCGTAAAATTTGAATAATTCACACGACAGTGTCGTGCTTGCCGCGTTTGTCCGACGCTTCCTAATGTATTAGTAACAGGACTGTTTTGCATACATTTGTCTGATAAGACAAACATACGCCATAAAGTATGCAATGTTTGTTACACGAATACTTTTATTCGAACTTAATGTGACAGTTCAATGACAATTTCCTGGAGGAGGATTAATCTATTTTGACCTCACTTCAAAATACTAAGTTACTATTTGTGTTCAATCGTAATAAAGATTAGTTTCATGATTCTCGTATATTTTCGGTAACGAACTGCTGATGTTTGTGTTCGCTTTTGCATACCTAGCTGGCAGTTATGATTAAAGCTAAGCAAATACAGCGTCAATAAAGTGCTAACAAAGCAGTTGTTGTACTAAATGCATAATTTTAGACAGATAGAGGTTACGAAATGCACGTTATCTAGATCCAATCTAACACGTCATCTAGACAATTTTGCAATTAGGATTGGAAAAATCTGAAATTTGAGTATTTTCAAATAGTTGAAAATTGTTTTTAGTTCTAAGGAATGTCCCTTTGAAGGAATCAGTAGAGTTGGAGAAGGATGGACGGATAAAAAGCTTTATCAGAATCGAGATTTGATTAGTTTCTCGACTTTAAGCTAAATATCACGATTCATTTGTATAGTTGAGATGCCGTCCTTTTGTGCTGTATCTTCAAATCCATGTTTCATTTTCGGAAGTACAAACGACACGTTCAAACATCTAAATTGGATAATATCATGGCGATTTGTGGTGAAAATCTCGCATCATTTAATCAATGTTTCCTCAATAGTCACAGCTTTCATCTGCTGGATTGACCATTCGGAGCAGCCCCATCGAGAACATCTTGCACAAGTGCACAAATAACGAGAACGTCTTGCCCGAGTGCGCAAGCACCGAGTTTCATTTCGAAAACTTCCCAAGTGGTGTTGCTTGTTTTACATTTCCTTTACTCAGCATTCGTATGCATCTCCCTACGCCACTAGACTGAGATTACATGCCCGGGGAAGTATTGCATTCATCCAAACGATTTGACATCTTGAAAACCATTGGAAAAGTGTACCCCAATCGAAGTTGCGAACGACTGCAATTGCAACAGACACACACACATACGAGATTAAGAAGTTATTTTTCCCCTGCCAAAACGTGCACTCTCGGGTGAGCAGATACAGCTCCGGCGTTCGCTCCGTTTGGGTCGATCATTTTTGAACGATTCTTGCAAAACACTTGCACAGGAAAATTGACGAACGCTTCGCTCTCTGGGCCGCACCTAGGTCAAAGGCAGCTGGACGCTAGCGGGCGCCAACGTCGCGGAGGGGTCCAAATGCTGATTGAATCTGTGCTCCGATGTTTGGCCAACGGTGCAAAAGAAAACTTGTCCCATTTGCTAAGATGTTTGGTTATCTCCCGGTTGTTTGTTTGTTTGTACGCCCGGTACACGACTCACAAAACACGACACACGGGTATGTGTGTGTGTGAGTGTTTGCCAATTTCATTTCATTTCAGTCCGAGTGGAAGCGCAAGTGTGCGAGGAATCAAATCATATGGAAATATGAACATGTACCGCTCGCCTCCGGTTTCGACTCGCCAAAGGAAGGGGGCCTATAAGGAAACTGTCACCGGCGCTCGGTGGTTCTCGGCTCGCCAAAGGTAGGCCGATCCGAAGAACCAATTTCAGATCAACGAGCATCACCCGGCGCCCGGGAAGCCTTGATTGGCAAGGTGAGCAAACCTTCCGCCTGCCTTTGGCTGGGAGAACGTAACGAGCGCATCCGAGGGAGCGCATCGTGTTCCGGTTGCTGACGCGCGTCCTCCGTGGGACGTGAGCATACTTTGAAATGGGATTGAATTTATCGTCCTGCAGGGGCGGGCTCCGGTACACGCTCCTCTGCCCGTGGGTCGTCCGTCGTGTATCCACATGTGTCCGATCCGGTGCTTCCCGATCCCTTTCGGCCACGTTTTTCCACTTAGCTCAGGACGGTTGTTTTCAACCGGCTCTGCCATGCTAGTTTTTCCACGCCGACTTTCATCACCAACGTCAACCCAGGCCACTGTTACTATGGGGCTCCGGCCCCGATATTGGCGTGCGGGAACAATTTTACCTGACAATAGCCTCTGATTGACTTATGAATTTGTACCGGATGCGGAATTCGAACGGCGTGCCCGCCTGCATCGGCGCATGAAAGACCTGGAACGAGAAGAAAAGTGTGCATGAGAAACGTGCAGCAAGACGGCGAAGGGCGTTGAAGAAACTCGAGCGAAAGCCCGGTGGAGTCGGCGCGTTTCGCCAGCCTAACCGGAAATAGAAGCGTTCGATGCAACCCCCGGGAACGAAAGGGGGTTGCACCCGCTCGCAGGTAAACAAATGTTGCCGCCGTACTGGAGGATGGTGCGAGCCCGGTTGCACTGTTACTGTGCTTACTTGGCGATGAAAAATGACATGGCCGCCTGAGGCAGGCCACCCGGAAGCCCGGAACGCCCGGTCAAGTGAAAAAGGGTGTTCCGTGGGCTCATCTATATTCAAATGAAATATACGTTTATTGGGTGGAGAGCGAACGCCCGCGTATACGATAACACGGAGAGCAACGAAGGCAACGAAGGACCGTGCGAACGAAAGGCGAAAGGGCTTCCGGCCGAAGCAGGAACGGTGCTGTGCGCGATTTTCCCCACCGAAGAAGAAGCCGGAGACACCACCGCGTGGATGGTGAAAATGGAAAACTTTAAACCACCCCAGGCCCACCGCTGAAAACTACCCCTTTACTGTAGACACCTTCTACCACACTCACACACACACACACACACACACACACACACACACACACACACACACACACACAAATTCATACACATTTTCAATAATCCGACAGCGCCTCCCACCACCGTTGAGGACCGGAAGCGCCGTGGTATTAATGCATATTCATGATGGGTTTCCAAGCGCAAACTCAACGAAAAAGTCACCCAAACCGCCGCCGCCACGGGCTGTATCGAGTGGTGGGGAAATGCTGTCGGAAAATAGTTGATCCGTCGTTGATCTTGACGTCGAGCGCCTTCCACCCCAGCATCGATCGATACGACCCGCTTTGGGTGCGTCGTCCGTTCTTCGGGCAGCGCCGCTGGAAGCATGGATTGATATAAATTTGAATTTTATTGAACGGTTAGCTCGAGCGATTGCGGATATGCGAACAAGTTGATATTGTCCCATATGGGTGTGTTTGGGCATGTTTCGACGGGAAGGATGGCTCGCGCGGCGACGGCACTACAATGACTGGGCGAAACCAGCTTCCATTCCCAGGTTTCCGAAGCCTGGGCGACTTCGGACGGGGAAAGCTCACATGAGCTCTTTTGAAAGTAAATAAAACCACAAGCACTCGTGGCGGTGACCTACCAGTTAATGTGTGTTAGTGTGTGTGTGTGTGTGAGTGTGTGTTTGGTTTAAAATTTAAATTTTCATGAGCTTATACGAGCTTTGGGGCGCTGAATAGTTGCTGGAATTTCTCGTTGGAATATCTTCCGGGCTTACTGCCGTGGAGTGTGTTCACTTTTCATATTATTGTTGCTACAGAGGCTGTTTCGAGTGCCTCAATATCATTTATTTTCAATGCATGCCTCATAGAGCATGCTCGTCACGTAATGTTTTGCATCATAAAGCATTCATGTTGCTGAGAAATTGTAATATAATCATTATATAGCAATTTATATTTCTCTTTTTTTAACTACTAATAATTAAAAATGTGCGTACTGACTAAGAGTGAGTGAGAGAGTTAAATCTTTGTAATGAATCGAACGTAATCAATGTAATGAATCGAATCCTCATATATAATTTTAATGACTCGTTTAATGACTCGTCGTTATATACTAAGTAAGTAATTGCCGCAGCCGTAAAACGAACGAGAGTTGCTTAACGAGTGGAATTGGGAGTGAGTTACTAATAATCTAACACACTCCAACTCACTCACGAGTGAGTTACTAGTCGCCGAAAGCATCCGAATCCCTAAAGAGTGAGTGGGAGTTATAAACCGAGCGAGAGTTTGCTGAACGAGTGAGATTGGAAATGAATCATTATAATCTAATTCACTCATGAGTGAGTTACCAGTTTCGCAGGGATCTGAATCCCAAACAAACGAGTGAGTGTCGTAACACGAGCGTGAATTGCCAAACGAGTGTGATTGGGAGTGAGTCGTTATAATCAAACTCACTTAGGATTTTGTTCATAGTTGCCGCAGAAATCTGAAATTCGGCTTCTTGTGACTCGTTCGTGAACGAGCTAGATTATAACGACTCCCGAAAAAGTTACTAAACGATTCGAATCCCAATGGTGGGTGAGTAAGAGTGAATTAACTCCCTGAAAAGAGTTGTAATTCTCAATTCTACTGGTGATGCGAACATTTATGTAATTTTATTTCTATTTTATCTATTTAATTTGTATGATTTTTCTATTTTGCAGGTGATAGTTAATTGTACTCTTTCAAATTCTGATGATTGCTAATTAATTTGTTTTATTTACATTTTTGTGTGCTCTATCAACATGAGCCAACATGAACTATAAAACGAAATCAATCTTACTTTAGAGGTACATTGAATAAATGAATGAGAATCATTATTGCCGATTCCTATTCACGAGTTTTCTCCAGGGTCATAAAACACAACGTTAAGAAATCCCACAATTCGCATAGAAATTTTCTCTTTATACAATGTTTTTACCCATGAACATTGAATTATTAAATATCAGCTGTGAATCGAGCTTAAATACGCTTCGAAGAATGCAGTGTGTAGCCCTCTTATTGATCAGAGACTGTAAATAAATAAATGCGCTTACACCTGTAACTGAATCCTTTTCCAATGCACTACGATTTAGTCCCACACACTCTGTACAAAGCACCATCCTTTGTGGGAATGTGTGTGCGGCTTTCCCACATCAATTATCTCCCTCTTCCCGTGCATCCCAGGACTTTCGAGCGACACAACCGCCCAACGATGCGTTTGCTCTCAGCTCAGGTCCGGTGTCACAGTTCACATGCTAATAACAAAATTACCATCGCCCGCCCCGCCGGCAGGCCGAGCCGAAGGCTAATATGTGTCAAATGGTCTCTGCCTGGTATTTAATTACTTACGACCGGCGTTCGCATCGAACTATCTAAAAATCTCATCTTTCCCGTGTGCGCCGTGTGTGAAAATTTCCGTGCCGGTGCCGGTGTACGCGTTGCAAACTTTCCGGGCAGACCCCGGAACACCCGGACACACTTGGCTTGCTGCCGTTTCAACTGATAACCGGTTATTAGCAATTTTTAGCAACCGAACACAAAGCGCACCGACTCTGCCGGCACACTCTCCGGTCGGCTGGGGCCTGTTTCCTGGTAGGCAGGCGGCGGTGTACTATTGTGAGCATGTCCCGTCTGTGTGTGTGTGTCGGGTGCGTTCTTGGCACCCGGTGGCCATAAACAACTCGTTCACCCCTTCGGAGCAGGTGCCGCCTACCGTCACCGAAGTGCACAAGCCCGGCATCCGATCAGGCGCCCGAGATAGGGCAAATTTAATTTGATCCATAATTGCACCCACACCGAAGCAAAGAAAAGAAACACAGAAGTTGGGCTGCAGGAAGTTCGCACGTACGGAGCAAACGGAAACTCGACGCACGAGAAACGTCGCCAATGGATGGTTGATGGTTACTGATAAGGTTGCTTGCTACTACTGCTCCGCACGTACAACGCACACGGAGTTCTCACTTCAGTTCGCATAAAGATGGCGCTGCGAGAGAACTACCTTTTTCAACCTTGCAGAACACGCTCGTTTCCTCATCGCTTCATCATCATTATCAATTATCCTGAAGGTGTTTGAGAACTCATTTCTGCCGGTTTCCGGACGTTATGCCGCTCCCCCATTTTCCAGGGTGTGTGTGTGTGCGAATGTGTTTGCTATCCATATCGATAACGGTTATTTGCTAATATTTGCCGATATTAGTGTCATAAATTTCGGTGGAATCTTTTCGTACCGATCTGCCCTGATCCGATGCCGGTGCGTTCTCGTCGTCTGCAGCGCTCGCACGACGTTGTGAGAAAGACAGAGCGTCGACCGCAGGAGCGAAAAGGATCACGGGGCAACGTTCGCTAACTAAATCTTTTACGATATTTCGCTCGCCCGACCGGGATGGAAGGCAGTGAGACGACGCTCCATTCTTGGTCCTTTCGTGTACAGACGGCTTTCCGCTTCGTGCCTTCTTGCCGAGCGTACTCCGAAGGGACGTGACAGGCAGGAAGCAGGGCCAAGCCCGGTCTGAGTGAGGCAAAAGTGAAAGATACGCCAGGGGGGCCTTCGAAGCGATAAGGCTCACCCACCCATCTGGAGGAGGCGCCAGAGCGCGGTTAAAGACGACCGTAAGGTATGATGTTTCTTATCGAACGGGATAGGCCGCCTGGATCACCGACTCCTCGCCTCTCTTTGCTCCATCCCGAGACAGGTGGAGAAATTGCCCACCCCACCCGTGTACTAATTAGGCAATCTTGTCCCGTGTTCGTGTGCACACAACCCGCTCGCACACGGACGCTGCACGGAGCAGGGGGCGAGGGATTTTACATCACCTGGGGGGGGGGGGGCTCTGGGTGGGTGGGTGTGGGGGGGTGGAAAACTTGACAGGCAGCCGCTGTCAGGAGTCACGGTGGGACGCGGCTATGCTTGCCGAGGTTGAAAGTTAAAATTTAATCTCACTCTTAATGGTCGTTTGGAGCTTTGCCGGTAGATTCTGATTAAGATTCACCGGGTGTTGCTCCGTGCCGTTCCGGCGCGCGTTGGTGCTGCGCTGCGTCGTTCTGACGACGGAAGCATTTTAAAACGGGGGAAACGGGGACGGGTGCACCCGTATCGCCAGAGGACATCTTAGTAGTTCCGGAAGCTATAATCAGCGCTCCCCCGTGGGGGTGCACGCGCTCCCTCTGCTGGCGACTCTCGGTACCGCACGGTGACGAAAAATGATGAGGTTATTAGTTGTCTACGGGGCTGAACCGATCAGCGTGGGACTGGTGGGACACATAATTGGAGCAGCCCGGCAGAGGGGCCTATAAACAACCGGAATCGGTCCATGTTTAGGTTAATCGATAATAATCTGTTATCGAAAATGACATCGTGTCGTTGTAATTTTATGAAGTTGCGTATAGCTAGCATATCGCTTTTCACTTGGGAAGATTAATACTTGATTAAGAAGGAGAAGATTGTTAGGGGATGTTGCTACGGGATGGAATCCGCGAATCGAGGCGACAGTATAACTTACAGCCACTAAAATTGAGTATTTTAAAAGTAGCTCCAAGTTTGAGAGCCTACAGCAAAACTCTTAAAAAGTTTGATTCTTTACAATCAGATATCAAACATAAATATGATGATCAGTCAGTCAGTCACTTATTTGCATATCTGAACGCGATTGTTTGGAATAACGTTGAAAAAAATTGAAGGAAATTTGATTAAATACAGATGGACTTCGATTTAAGTAATGCTGTTCCTTCCTCAAACTGATTCTTGATGAGAATATTAGACACTTTATTTTCATTAACTTGTTTGACGTTTCAAAACCATCAAATTATAACCAAATTTGTACTGTTACCAATTAGCGCCATCTTACGGAACAAAATAGAATCGATTTTTTCATTTTTTTGAGAGCGATTTTTATGATTTCAAACATAAAGTATAAAAACTTTTGTAGTGTTCACCGCAAAACCATTGTCCACAAACCTAACCATTGTGCCATAATTGTCAGTCTTTCTTCTTCACCGGTCGGTCTGGACATAGCTAACCCAACATTCAGTAAAACTTCAGAAATCTTCAATGCAGTCAATAAAACCCATATAATTCTGAAATTCAGCTGTGTTTACATTATAAAAAATATAAACTAAAATTGATTTTTTTTTCTGTCAACCTTGACAAATTATTACTGCTGACTATTAGCGCCATCTCACGGATAAAATTAGAAACGATGTAGAAATTCTGGAAGAACTTTTTTCGATATTAAACAACAAGCATGAATACGCATCAAGTGTTTCAAACGCAAAACAATGGCTGAGTATATGTGATTGACTATTGGATTGCGACCGAGTTACCACCACATTCCGCAACACCGGTCAATCCTCTTCAGGATGTAATTTTTATGGCAAACTACCTGGCATTATTCATCGTGTCCATTTCCAGGCCAGCCTCGCCAGGCCAGAAAACAACGCTAGCCACGATGCATTCGGCCGAACACGATGGTGCATCTTTTTTTTTTGTTGTTGTACAGCCATCCAAAGCCAAAGCACACCGAACCCACCCGGGCATACTTTTGCTAACTCAATTAAAAGCTGATTTATGGTGAACTCCTTGCACTCTCTGGAAGCGCCGGGGTGGGTCACTGTTTTTAGGCACGACCCGGTCGGGTCCGGTTCCGGGGAAAACGTTGGCTTATCCAGATTCCCGGCTCCCGGCTTCGCTCGGAGTCGTTTCGCTCCAATATTGGCCACTCGAAATAGTGTTACCGGCTAATGTTCCCCGGGAAAGAGGCGGCTAATTGCTTATGCTCTTTCGTGCATATGTTCTTAATATCCTTCCTGTCACCGGTGCCGGCCTTCCTCGCCTGGTACCATCTTGGCCGCTCGTTTAAGACCGTGAAGAACCGGGCGCTAGCAAGCGAACACACACACACACACACACCAACCCACCAAAGGGCGGCACGGTACGAGGTCTTTAAGTTGATTGCGCTCGTATATTTCGCGCATTTCCATTTTGCCTTCGCCAAACCGAAATGACCACATGATCCCATGGTGGGCGGCGGCAGTGCGCCGTCAAGCGTGTGTTTCAAGGAGCTGCCAGCAGCAGTAGCAAACCCGGCATGTAAAAGGAGCCTTCACATGGGGCGGGGGTTGAGTTGAGCAAACAGTAATTGCTTGCCCGACCGTGGCACGGGTGAAAAAGCACTCGCTCGCACACGCCGGTCCGCCGAAACGTATTGTAAATCCACGGTGCCACGGTGCACGTTTGATGGAAAATTTGCACCCTCCCACCCCAGTTCGATGGGTTTTCCGTCGCGTTTCGGAACGATTGTGTACAGCAAGCAAGGGGCTGCAATTATCCGCCACCCGGCGCGTGCAGCGTATTAAATCCGGTGTAATGCTCATGTTTTTGCCGGTTGGAAAGCTAACACAACACCGGCGGTGGTTAGATGAGTAATGGCGCCCGTGAAGGAACGGCGAGGGTTTCGGTGGAACATTGTAATTGCATGATTTGGATAAATTTACGAGGAGTTTCGTTTGTTAACTATGTTATTAAAACCGGATGCCGGGCAACACCTCCGGCAGGAGGGGGAGATTAGATTGGTAAATTGATTTAATCCCCATGGTAGGGCTAACTCTTTACTAGGAAAATTGTTGCCTTCTACGAACTGGATGCTTTTATAAGTTCTTTTGCTTTTTTCGTTTATAATTACTATCATCTTATGATTATCCTTTGGGATAAAAACGTGCCCAGCATGCACGCGGTAGAGATACTTGACAAATAATGCTTTAGTAATGCGTTTGTTTAAAATTAGAGTAGTCGAAATAACTTTATAGCACTTTATTAATTATCGATCAATTTGAATTTAGCTGAATCAATCATTCTTTTGGATTCTCTAGAGCAATAATGAATTCTTAGGATAGGCAAAATGAATTATATGGATGAACTTGACAGATGAATAAACAGTAGCAACCATAACGGTGCCAACACAACCCGATTGTTTTACATCCGTAGGGCATACTTGCGGGGTTCAAAACCAACATATTTCGCGAGAGTTTTCTCACAGCGTTATTAGAGCGATTTATCGATTTCACTTTCATTCTGATTAAGAAGTTTTAAGTTGAAACGGTATGCAATTTAATCCACAAAATTCAGAAAAATATATACACTTTATTACTTTTTGTTTAGTTTCGCTCATAGCATTTATGTAATTTAATCTCTTCAAAAAGTTTTCAAACAATTTGAATACTCAGCAGAAAAGAATACAACACTGAAAATTATCATAACTTATTCTTTTTACCGCTGGTAAGCTTAAGACGACAAAATGGTTGAAATGCGTTGACAAAGCGACGTACAGTACAGATTGCATACTTTTAGGCTGATTATGATTTTTTCCGCGAAAGTTATTTACCATTAATCCTAAACGCTAACTCTTATTTAAAACTATTCACATATATCGGCAATAATTAGTAGTTCAGGCGTGTGTCGTGCAGATTGCATACTTTTGGGCTGATTAAACTTTTTCTAACCAAAAAGTATGAATTATGCTGCAATTTAACTTTGGAACTTTATCTATTTAAATAATTCTTCAATGCTTCATAAATTAGCCTTTTTAGCATATGCTTTCAGTTGTATTAACATGACCATACTATGAATAATACTTGCTATCTTGTATCAAAGGCACTATTCATTACTAATGTGTCTTTTTTTAGAATGAAAGATTCAGAAAATCACTGAAAACTAAACACAACAAAAGTCAAACATTCACCAGCAGCACTTGACGACGGAAAAACCTTATTCCTGCAGGCGTAGGGAAAACTTTCTCACTACTACGCACCCACTGTGTGCGGTTAAAGTATGTTTGGCTTCCGTCATAAGTGTTTCTTTTTCATTTCGACCGTGTCTCGTCCCACGTTCTCCTCCTTCCCGGGGAGGAGCGAAACATTTGTTTATCTTCCCTAGTACCAATACGAGAGCGAGCAAACCCAGAAAGAAACGATCATCAGAGAGCAAGCAACCCAAACCCCGTCCTGCCCGGAACAAACACCACCCGCTTGACCCGGGTGTTCCCGACGGGTTCGACCACCGGTCATCGCACGCGGCCAACGCAAACATCTTTATTCCTTTTGAAAAAACTTTTCAACACACTTGATTGAGACCGTTTCCGATTCCGAAGCCCTCTCTCCGAGGGACGGGAATTAGAGCGGCTTGTGTTTGTGTGGTTTCGCGAGGGTAAGTTTCGCCACCATGGCGAGGAGTCCGGACACTTGCTACGCGCGCATAAAACATTCCAAAATCTTGATACCCGGAACGCACGGGAAGGCCGTCCGGGAGGTGTGTGCCTCTATCCCACAAAGTCATCGGTTTTATCGACAATTCTTGACCTTATATGATTAGGACGGAAAAGGGACGCTACCGAGGGTAGAGAAAGAGAGAGAGAGAGAGAGAGAGAAAGAGAGAGAGAGAGAGAGAGCTGTGGTGGGTCGCAGTCGGGGCAAACAAATGGATTGGACGAAAGTCAAAGGACAATAGCGTAAAACTTCTCGAGCTTAGCGCAGGGTTTGCTCACCCACACCAGTGACCAACCGGGAGGGAAAAAAAACACACGGAACGATCTAAACCCTTAAAAGCATAAGCCGCACTAGAGCTCGTAGTGCTAGCGCCAGCAGAAGAGTAGTAGAGGAGCCACGTTGAATGACTAAAATAAATGGTTCACTTTCCCGTTTGTATTTGATTTCCTGCCACGATTCTATCATGAGTCAAGCCGTTCCTTTATTTCGTGAATCCTTTTAAAATCGTTCCCTGCCGTGCACCGTACAGACGAGGGTGGGATTCTTCCACACACACACACACATACACACACACACACACACACACACACACACACACACACACACCGAAGCCCGGAAAAGTTCGGTTCCTCCACCCCAAAAACCGCATATGTTTGTTTAGGACCCAACCGAAGAACCGTTCCATTTCTTACCGGTTCGGCCGCCGACCGCGCCAGATCGTCGCGTTCTACGCCCCGGTTCCGGGCTGCGCAGGGCAGAATATCAAATTAAAATGTTGTCCCAAGTTTATCTGCCCCCCTGCCCTGCTACGGTCGGCGAAGACGCCCGAGGCGGTTCCTTTCGTTTGAATGAATCGACGCGAAAATGTATTCTGGCTCGGCTCGGTTGAGCCGTGCATAAAACGTACCGCTAGTGGCGTGAAGTTTTTGTACGGATTTTGCTGTCCGAGCCCGGTTCGGTTCGATTTCTGTGTGTGAGTTTTTTTTTTTTTGTTGCAATTTTCGCCTCGCTTCGCTACTCATAATGAACGATACCGAACGAAAGTTTGAAGCGAAAAAGCTCTGAAACAGAACGGTTCGGAATGCTTTTACAGAAATGAAACAAAAACCCTTACGTGCGCGCCTTACTCTCACACCCGCAGAATAGCACAATAGCACAGAAAGGAAGGAAAAACAGTGCAACGACCCAGGACTAGAAACATCAACTTTCAGCCACGGACTGTTGACACGCTTAATTAATAATCAACAGCGGACCCTTTTTTTGTTTCGCTTACGAGACGATTTTTTGTTATCTAGTTTTGCGTTTTTATACGCTTCGGTGGTCTTTTCGGAAAGAGAGAGAGAGAAAGAGAGAGACACCGCCATTCGCAACAAGGTCAAACAGGGCAGACCTCACATTCGGTTCGAAGCGATGGCGACTGTTTAGTACATAAACAACCCTCCCGGCTGCTTCCGGAAGCGTAAATCCCGCGTAGTTCCGTTTTGATTTTACGCCCGCGACCGGGTGCGGCAACGCGGTACTCGGCAAGAACTTATAGCGCCACTTGGCTGCGCTTATTCGACAGCGAGATGGATGACTTTCGAGCGAGCGGGAACTTGCAGTAACTTGCACCAATATCCGGCGGGAATGCAACCCTAGTTCAGCTCCACTCGAGTTAACGATACGTTCGGCAGCGCAAGTAGGGCACCGAACCGGATGTGATGTGTGTATGTGTGTGTGGCGTGTGGTGAACGATGCACACAACCCATCCAGAACGTGTCTGAGTTAACTTCCGTATCCTTCCGTTCGGGCATCGGCAGCAGCAGCACCGACGACCACGAACGGCTTACGACTCAAACGAATGTCATTCAAGTTCAACGATAAGTTAAATTTAACCTATTTCGCAAAACTCCTTCTTCGGATGCTGGCAGTGTGTTTCAGAGGAAGGTGAGCTGAAAGAGCTGCCAAAGAGCTGTCTAGTTGGATGCAGTTCATGTTCACGAGCCATACTGAGATGTAGCTGTCGTTCGAACACGCTTAGTACAAAAAAAAAAACATCTTTAAAACAAACGTTCCAAAATGTAAGCAAAAGTAGGGGATCAGGGCTGCTTCACTCGAGGAGTTACTTACTTTCCTATTTTTTCCTTTTGTTGCTATTAGAAATACTTTTTCTCGATTAATGAACTAATGCTTACAGCAAACAGAAAATGAAAACGTGAAGAGATAGATGAAAATTTTGTTCAAATAACTTGTAGATAATAGCAAAATACGTCTTTTCACATCTTTGCTGTGGATAGTGTTGTAAATAACGTCTTTTCGTTATAGATACTAGCAAAATATGTCTTTTTACATTTTGACAAACACTATCACTATTTTATTTCATCACCGTCAAAATCGCTCCACCGTCAAATAATGATATGACTACTTACTAAATTTAGTTTTTTTTTTTCAATATAAATAATCGTTTCAAAATTCTATGAAAAATACAGGAGCTTTTGAACAACCTTGAGCAATGTAGATATATTTTTTAACGATTTTTTCTAATGGCATTTTGAGCACCAATGCACTTTTTGAGCTTAAAATACGAAATTTCGTTAATTTATGTTGTTAGTATTTTTGTAGCATGTTTTGGTTCATGTTTAATTGTCATAAAACCGGAAACATAACCATGTATAGACATCTCTATAGTTCTCTGTATTATGGAACTGTATTATGGAAAAACTTGGGTTTTCAAGGCTAGGTGAGCCAGTTCCAAATTTCATCTGACATGCAGGGCTTACTTTTCATCTGCGTGTGAATAAGTCCAGAAGAACCATAAAATAGGATGCTAAGGTTTCCCAAGTTTGTAGTGTCAAGAAGAATAAGAAGCATTGAGCTATTTATTAGAAACGTCACTTCAATATAACGATAATTTATTTATTATGTCTTAGAAATACAATTAATCGTGAAACCCAAACTCTCAAACTGATTTGCGGTAAAATAAGAAAAAAGGACTATTTTGGATTGGTCAAATAAATCACAAGTTGTAAGTGCTTCTTGGCCCGCTTTCCCCTATTGACAGCGCTGTCAGCTACCGAGTGAAGAACAGATAAAGAAAACTTTCCCTTTGAGCCATTTATCGCTAGCCGATCGGGAAAAGATTCCACTCGCCTCGCTTCAATCTGTCTTACCGTTCCGTTTACTTTATCCCACCCACACTCGACCAACAAGCGTGCATATGCACATATTGCTTCAGCATCGTTTCGCGGTGAACTGACACAGTTCAAATCTGTGTTCCGAACTTCCCCGGCGTGCAGCGGCTGCCGACATCCGAGAAGGCTTTACACAACACGAGCGCCCGCGGTTTGTTAGCAAACTTTTGATTGCCGTTCCAGACGAACGAGCCCTTTGAACCGTTTCGGTGCCCGGGTTTTGATGTTTTGAAGATGATGTTTCGTGTTGCGCTCCGGCGCACGGAAATGCGCCCCCGCGCGAGCCACACCTTGCATCCCTGCCGTTCTTGCACGCTCGTTACATCCTGCTGCAGGAATCTTGATCCTGCACATTAGTGCACATTCTCTCGGACCTGGACCGAACCGCGGGCCAGTGTGTGGGTGATGGTACGAAACTTGTTAATTAGTTTTTCCGTGGTAAGCGGCGCTCGGAGTGATACTCTGTTAGTTTAATGACTTCGACTGCCGGTCGCCTCAAGACCGTGTCGGGGCAGAAATTTGACGCCCGCTTGCGATGCAAATGTTAAGCTTTCGAAAGGTACGACTGCTCATTTGCTGGGGCATGAGCAGGAGGAGCTTTGCAAAAGTTCTGTAAGATGGTATCCTGCACAAAGTTGCAACACTACTGCACCCGGGACTGTGGAATGTGTGCACCTGTGCCGTGGAAGATTGTTGATGAATTTCTCCGAGTGGCTCCAGGCGGAAAAGCACTCTCAATTAGTGTTGGACGGTCGTTACAGTGTCTTGCAATCGATAGAAGTATTCGAGAAAAGAGTACGGGCAAGAAATAATGGAGCCGCCTAATTGACCGTTTGGACAATGTTCCGCCTCAACGCGTTCCAGCTTTGCCGGATCTCACCAGCAAAGGGAAGGGGCCCTCCAGAATCTCATCAAATTATCCGTTTCTCACATGTGTTATCAATTAGCATCCCGTTGCGGTCGGTTGCGCGTTGCATGCGGCAAAACCGTGAAGCATTGCATGCAGATTTGTCTCGACGGTTATTGCGGTTTTTTCGAAACGCAAACCACAAGAAGAGAGGGAAAAAAACACAACCTAATCCTGCCGCACACAACGGCCAACCGTCTTGCAGTGCGGACGGAAATCGAAACACTTATAATTGCATTTCGATCGACACGTTCCATATGCCTCGGAATGGTGCGAATGACGTCCGTGTGTGTTTCGGTTCTGCACGATTTTTTCCTTCCTTTGGTTTGTCCCGGACGGAAAAGCCGGAAGCCAATTGGATGCGATCGCAAGGAAAGTTGCAGCAAAAGAAACCGGAATGAGACGAACACGAAAAAAAAACGAAATGGAACAAGTCATCGTCAGCAGCACGTTAATTTTGCACGGGGGAAGTAGAAAAACTGTTGTTGGGTTGGGTTCCGGAGCCACCGAAACAGTAACGCCAGAAAAACCTGGCCAGAAGAGCACAAAAATGGCCCCGGTTTCTGGAAGCCCGCGCCTTTCGGAGGACGAAGAGCAAAAACCTCCCGAGCCAACCATCTAGCCCCGTTGCGATAAGGGATTCGATTCGGATGCAAATCCAATAAGCAACGTTTGCGAGTCGCGTGGACCGAAAAAAGGAGCAAAAAACGCCAAACCGTATGATCAAGGAAATGGGAGCAGGCTCATAACTTCTGTATTCCACTTCCGGGTGGAGGCAAAACGCGCCAATGCACTACGATCGACAGTCGGGGCGAGCTTTCGGAGTTAGTGTTGCCTACGGCAGACATTAGCAAGCAGCCGCAGCAAGGATACGATTCAACCACCACGGTGGAACTCCTTGCAGCAGCACAATGCAGAAGCTGGTCGGGTAGCTGGTTAAGAATACAAATCGCCGCATTCCCGGCACCGGCACGAAAGTGAAGAGAGCATTGGGAAAAAAATCCTGCCCCCAAAGAAAAGAGAAACTGTCGAAAAAACTCACCAAGCATAAACAAGCTTGCAGCTTGCAGGTCCTGTTTTTTTCCTTGTTGTTTGCACCATTTGGTTGGAATGCGAGTTTTTGTCCATTCCGGTTCACTGGCTCCTTTTTTCCCGGGCCCCTCCTTCAAAAGCTCCATTTAAGGCCGGGGATAGCAAGAAGAAGAAGCCGCTACCCGCAAAACCAAACTCTGGAGGTGCAGGTTATCGGTTTTGCTTCGTGATCGCAATGTGTTACTCGTTTCGGGTTTCGTTTGTATTTGTGTTGTTTTTTTTTCTTTCTTTTGCTCTCTCGGTTCTCTGTTACGTCTTGTTGAGCTAACCAAATTCCACAAACCATCGCTGCAACGGTTTCCACCGCCGAGGCTGATGCAAATTACTACTTCGCCCCAAACCGAACCGATGCAGCGATGTTGCAAGGTGGAGCGCATCCAAATGGGTACATGCCGAGAACAGCGCATAAACCCCTTCGAGATTTATCTCCCCGTTGCGTGCCGGGGAGCCAGCCAGTACAGTGATACATTTTTGCATCGGAAAAGCGGGCACACAAAAAAAAACGCCTCGGGAAGCAGCTGGGAGTTCTGGGAGCCCAATTTCGAGCCCACCGCCCTCCCGATCCGGTGGATGCAAATGCAGGCGTTCCCTTCCCGCGGGTTTGGCTTGTGCCGAATGTGCGAAACAATATTGCCGTACATCACCGCAGACAGGCGTTCTTCTCTCTCGCCGCAGGGTGCGCGCTGTTTCCGTTCTCCTCATGCTTCGCATTCCTGTCATTCCGCGTACACACTTGTGTGAGTTATTGGAGTGAGTTCCCCGCTTTCGGTTCGTGTTCGTGTCCCGTGTTGTGTTTCATGCATTCATGCTCATTTTGTTGCGAAAGCTCTCGGGAGCCTTCACCGGGAGCTCCATTAGCTCGTCCTCTTTTTCACAGCTCCCCATCACACCCGGCTCGCTGACTCATTACGGAATTGAAGGCAGCAGCGTCGGGAACGGGCTCTTGTGGATGTGTTCTGATATTTGGCGCCCCGCACCGGGCGCGGGTCGGTTGATTGCGGACGGGACTGGGAATCCACTCCCGGAACAATAATTGCAAACGTGTGTTGTTTCCCGGGCACACCTCCCACGGGACCGTACCGGGGACGGGACGGGACGGACCGGAGCGCTCACGTGCGCGGATTGGTAATTCAGCACGGTGTACGGAATGGATTACTTCCAGCGGGTGGATTCTGCACGCTCATGGCAATTTTTGGCGTTCTCTGTCACTTTAGCCGGTATCGAATCCAGGAACCTGATGTTCGATCTCGCCAATATATTTTTTAAGTTGAACTTTTTTGTTTTCAACGTTGCAAGCTTGCGAGAGCTTCACCGAATTGTTCAGAAAAAAAAACTGATGAGAACAATTTTATTCTCCAGTACTCAAAAAAGTGCAATAAAAGCTTGAAGTTAGAATTACCGGTGCTCTAACACGAGTACACAATGCATCTCTTCTCCTTTATTAGGATACAGCTAAATATGAAACCTTATTTGAATTTCAAGTAAACCAAGCGATAGCAAATACGGATCCTAATTCTGGATCAGATTCTTGACAGCTACGGATCGCTTGTGAATGTGAATTCTTGATCTGAATTCCGAAGAATACAGATTTAGAATCAAACCCGGATTGATTCGGAAAGGGAATAGATTCCAGTTTGCAATCCTATTAACCAATAATATTCTCAACCACTTCAGTTCCTTCACTATCTGTCACAGCCCGCAAATGTATCCAGAACATTCTGGATTGGGCTTCGACCAGTATGAGGATCTGACTAGGATACTACAAGAAGAAAAATTAAAAGTGATCCAAACTCCCCAATTTTGGAGCATTATTATTAAGTCAGTTTTCAACAAAATGTCATTAGCTACAATTCTGGCTACTTCAATTTCATGTTCATTTATTAAGTTGCTATTACCTTCCACAATGACTGACAATGTTCGGTAGATGATGTAAAATGATTGATGATATCACCATGTTTATTCGTACCATGTTCCTTTTGCCTCAGTGTTGAATGAATTTGTAGAAATATGTATACATAGGTATATACATGGCTTACCTAACCGTAACCAGTAACAACAGCCAGGTGGAACGGAATCATATCAAGGCAAGCCGGAACACAGGCTCCCAGCCATGATTGGTAGTGATTTTCAAATACGAAAAGATGATTGAGATCGGCTCATCCGAACGTCTCCAAGGAGTTTGCGACCAACGGAGCAACGGAGCAGCGGAGCATCGCGGGGCAAAAAAGGCGCAACTCCAGCTTCTTTGTTTCGAGCGGGCGCCTGCACCGATCACCACGGAACCGGCTGCCGGTATGGAACGGAAAGATAATGAAAATGTATATTTCCACTCGATTGCTGCTGACGTCCGTCCTGTGCCAACTGTGCACCCGACGACTCGTACTCCCCAGGTCCCAGGATCCCAGAGCCACCCCGAGTACGGGCGCGGCCGGGAAGTAAATTTAGAGAGAGAGTGAGCCGTCGTTCGTTGGCAGCGCGAAACGTTCGCGGTGGGACGCGAAACGAGGCGGAATGAGCCAAACTGTACATGATCCCCATAAGATTCGTATTTTTCGATGTTTTTTTCTTCCGTTTGAGAGCTCTCACTGTCATGTCGACACACGGGAAAACGCAGCGCACGAGTTTTCTCATGAGTAGAAGAGAAAAAAGGCGCAACAACATAGACGATGGTTCGTTGTTATCAATGTTGCTGCCCCACGTTCTTCGCTACGTGGCCATTTTTCAACACGATTTACCGAATTCCGAGAAGCGATACTTGGAGAACAGGTTCAGCCGATTCCGAACGTTGACTTCTGCCCGGCTGGGAGCAGGAAGAAGAAAAAAAGAAGCAAAGCAGCAGAGGGCTCCGGACCGGATTCAACCCCCGGGTTGTTCGCTGGCTGATAAATAAACATTCGCGACATTAACTACGACCACTGCAGTGCGAGCGTGAAGCCCGGGAGCAACACACGTTCTGCCACGGGGGAAGGAGTGAACCTAACGGTCGTGACTTGGGGAAATTGTTTTTGCTTGTCTATGCAGTGTGCGCCGTGCGAGTCGGGGTTTTCCGGGAAACCGGTTTCCCCTTCGGAAATGGAACCGACAGCCGGGCTGGATACTGCTGAGTCGAACCTCGACCCGTTTGGCTGCATCGATGAGTTTTGCAGCACGACGACGACGACGACGTAACCGGAAATGAAAATAAAACTCCCAATCCAACGGAGCACGAAACACACATAGCACACACACACATGCAGGCACCGAGCGCGACGGAAGAAAGGGATACTACCCTGGGAGCCGATGTCTCGCACACACCGGTGCAAAGAAAGCCAACGAAAGGCGGCGGGTTGCATGAGCGCCAAAGTTGAAAGTGAAGTTTAAATTACCTTGACAGATGCTGTCACCGTCGATGTTTCGCTGAAGTACAGCTGATGACCGGAAGCCTTCCCGCACCAGGAGCCGCCGGTGAAGGGGCGTCCCAATTCGCTGAGCTGCTCGACGTGGCGCGTTCACCGAAAATAGGAAGAGAAAAAACAAACACACACACACACACATATGAAACGGTTGATTGCTAGAAGTACGGCTCGAGCGAACCGAAAGCATTTAAACTGGAAGAGTGAAGAGAAAAAAAAACAACCAAAAACCGAGCCAGCTACCTTGATCCTGTTTTATTGAATTGAAAAGAAGGTACACGACGATAGAATGTGGCAAGACATTGATTGATGCATGAGGACGCGTTTGGAAATTTATTTCCCACCCCCTGCCTGCATCTGGGGATCGTGGGAGCATGGTTTGGCAGGAAATAAAAACAACGATCCGCCTGCTCCGGGAATCGGCCGCTTCATTCGTTGACAGTGACAGCCCTACGGCGTTTACCGGCACGAATGATTTAGGGCACGGTGCATACGAAACGAGCAACACATGGGAGTTGATCGACGGGGATGAAGCGCGCACTACATTATCGGGGGTTCAGGTTTGGTTTGGCGCGTTCGGTAACGATGTTAGGAGAATTCACGAATAGCAACACCACGTCACCCTGACTTGTAATGGCAAATATCACCACGTGAACTTTTATGGTGAAGATTTCATCAAAACAAACCAGAGCGTAGGGATGTATTAAGTGATAGTTATGACATTGTAATTACGTTCTCAGTTCTTCTCCTATTTCAAATTCTTGCTTTGAACTTATCTAAACTAGTTGATCGTTCCTTTCATTATCAACAGACACAGGCATTCAACCAGAGGGTTTCGTCAGCAAACTCTATCTCAAAAGAAGTCCCGGTACCACTGCTAGGATCTTGATCTAGACATGGAGCCTTGGTCTTTATATCAGAAATAGCCTAAGTTGTGGATCCGATAATGACCCTGGTTACTAGTCATATTCCAGTTGTAAAGCTAGTGTTCTTCGGTTGCTTTGCTGTTTTTTCTTGTTTATTTTTTACTGTTCACACACCTAATTCCTTTTTTATATTTAAACTGCACGTCTTAATAGTTTTCTTTATTAGTTTTTGTTATACACATACGCACATAGTTCTTTATGGAAAATCTTTGTGGTGGCAAAGCCTGAAACATCTATTTTTCATACGTATTTGGTGTTTCTTGCACTACACAGTCATGATAACGTCTTCCAGTAAGTGTCTTTCAATAATTTCTTCACGTTCTGATTGTCAAGACTATCAGAACGCACCAAGATAAAAAAGATGCCAAAAACTGTCAAAGATGGCCTGTCTGAGTAACCACACTTTGATTATTTAATATATTGCTTGCTTAATATATTAATAATATTGAATTACCATTATATAATCTTCTTTTAGCATATAACCATAAACTTAAGCTTAACCCGAAAAAGAAAAAAAAATCTTTATTTGAACTGAGAAATAATATGTGATCAATTCCACACGAACGAAACAGGCTATGGCATACAAAAACACGCGAACAAAGCGAACTCCGGCGAGTTTTTGCAAATGGCTGACTAATCAGCACGATGGCGCTGGCACACGAAATCCATTAAATCTATTTGTGGCTTATTTGAGTGGTGAGTTCGATTGCGGCAGTTCACAGGAACCACTAATCCACGGGCTCACTATCATGTCAAGCAATGCCCCGGCACAGATAAAACTTTATTGCATGTTGTACCAGTCCCATTCGGATGGCGCTGGTGAGCGGAAATCCGTTTCTAATAACCAATCCGGCACAGAGCACAAGCTCACGAGCACATCAAACCGCTTCGTGCCTGTCCGGTGTAGTTCTAGCGCACGGGGCGCGTTGAAATCCAATCGGACGGTCCTGCGAGAGATCAACGGTGTTCACACAAGGATGGACGAGTGGCGATAAGTGTGCGCTTGATACCGCCGCCCGTCAGTCCACTCTCACTCCAGGGCCAGACATCAGTTCCTGCACGTGCACCACTGACTGAACAAACTTCAGAAAGTTAAGCCGCCACAGCGCCGAGTGCCCGGTACCCGGCCCGAACCGGGCTTTTATCGGCGGCTTAAGAACCGCGCTCCCGGAATTCGCCATCGCCGACAGACGAACGTAAGCAATAACATGCAAAACTTTCCCAGCCGTTTCGGCCACCCGGCCCGGCGTCCCGGTGGCCATTGGCGAGTACTCTCCGGCTCCGGCAAGCTGGGCAAACGTTACACAAAGTTTTGGCAGCCAGCGATAAAACCTTTTGGTCCGAACCCGTCCGAATGCACGGTTGCAGTCTGCAGTCGCTCGGTCGCTCGGTGTTTGTTCGGTGCTTTGGTGCGTACTTTGGTGGAATTTGATACGCACCGGCAGCTGGGGAAGAGTGCGCTGCGCTTAAGAGGAAGTACTTACGGAGCTAATTGAGTTGTCAGCCACATGTCTGGGTCTTAGGGTGGAAACTTTTAATCTACTGCTCCATTGTACTAGCAGCGCTTGGGTCAATTTAGAAAGTGATAAATTTAACCCTTTTCTTGGGATGTGCCGTTTGCAGATTAGTTTCTATTGTTGTAATGCCATTACATGGAAGTTTGATCTTATATCGTCAATCGGTGCCTCTAAGCGCGTCGTGTACGTTCTTTTTCGAATGGATATTACAAAAAACTATATTTAAAAACTCGATTTTCAATAAAAAATAACCAGCTAGAACCAGCTTTGTAACCCTTACCTGCATGAATCCTTCCGGGCATCCGGGCAAATCACCCCCGCTGGTGAGGCTCGCATCGCTGGAGTCCATGTCCGGATCGATCAGCCCTTCGTCGAACCGACCGACAGTAAATTTGTCGAAAATTATCTGCAATAAGAAAGATGGTTGTTGGTAGAATGGGTTCAGTATTTTCGCTCCTTCAGAGTACTAGCCTCAGCCCCGAGCTCGAGCTGTATTTAAAACGTATTATCAAACCATTACCATATCGCTTGCGCCCTCCCTACAAAAATGGCCCGGCACAGCTCCTTCTCCAGCTGCCGGCGTTCCCATGCTGTAAGCAAACAATCTGCCCAGCAGGAGCAGCCCATTGTGCAAGCAAATGTGTGTTGAATAATGAAACTTCAATGTCAGGGAGGCAGGTTTAATTTATCCCCCCCACATACACACACACACGCACGCACACCCCGAAACAATCGCACACCTGCTCACGAAGGGAAGCGTGTACGCCTCGTCTCCGTAGCTAAAGAAATGGCTGGCCTGTGGGGTTGGGCTTGTGTGCGATGCCGGATGGAAGCTTCTTTGATGCGAACAAGCACACGCACGGGGACGGCTCGAGCCGGGATAGGTGAGCCGTTTAATCTTTTCATCGTGCACCTATCTTAAAAGGATCTTCAATCAATGCTTCGGGTGTCGTCGGGGCGGGTTCGGAGCGGTTGGAATAATAAGGCGGCACATCCGTCCGCTCCCGTGATCCACTTTGCTTGCCCCCGATGCCAGGGCGCCTGTCAAAGCCGAAGAACGAAGCCCAAACAGTATCGGTTTTGTTTTCATTAGATTTGCTTTGCCTACCGCCCGGGCGGGCAAATAATGGCCTGACTTCTAAAGGTGGCATTAGGCAATATAAAAGCAACGGCCAACACAACAGTACCCACGTGGCCCCGAGTTGCACAACGTTGTGATTATGGTGAGCGTTCGGTGTATGTGTTTTTTGTTCCCGCTTCTCTTAGCGCGTATGTTCCCGATCCGTTCTACAATAGGCTCCAGCGGGAGCGGAATGATAAAACAAAAACGCTTTCACTCCCCGCCCCGACCGACCGAGTCAAGCTTCGTCGGCGAAAAAGCCTCACGTTTTGTTCCGACGTCTTGTGAAGGGTTTCGGTGCCATTTATCGGCACCGTCGGGAAGGCTGTCCTGTTCATCATCCCGGGCAAGAAACGAGAATATAAACACTCCAACGCCGAGTGATAAGCTTGCTGGCTAGTAAGTTATTTTTTCCCACAATAGACACCGGCCGTGACCGGCCCCGGGAGTGGGCAGGAAAAGTTCTCCACGAAACGAAACGAAACAGAAAACTCCCTCCCCCCCCAAGAACTGGTCCTTCGGGAAGGACGAGTTGGAAGAAATAAAACTGTCAACTGAGGAGAACGGTCACCGGAGAGTGAACGGAGCGGTTCCCTAAGCGTGCGTAAGGGAAAACTTCCCTCAGCCCACGCCAAGGCCCTGAGTAATCTGAGTGAAAGAAAGGAACGGTAGCAAAAAGAAAGACACAACACCCGACACAAGGAACAAAAAGGATCCCGACTGGTCAGTTTTGGGGGCCGTTCGTTCGGTCGTGCTGTCAGGCGCTCCGTTCGCGTTCGGTCCTATCATCATTAACTTCATCTCGAGTCGGTGGTGAAGACAAAAAAGCCACGGAACCCATCCCATCCCATCCGCACAATACAACAACAGCGAGAACTAATTTATACCAATCCTGCTGGCCCGCTCGCTCTCTCTCTCTCTCTCTCTCTCTCTGTATCTTTTTGTCTCGATTCTTCCACAGTCGTCACGTCAAAGCCTTGGTGGAATGACGATTCTCATTCCGCCTCAGCCATGAGCGGGCACACGTGTGCCTGCAAAGCAGGTCAACGAGCAGCAGCAGCAAGGGCGCAAGACAATGACACAAGGCCGGCCCACGCGTCAAGATAGTGGCAAGATGATTATGAGACGAACCGTGCCCGACAATGGGCGCAAGTTGATTAGAGGTGGATGCAATAAAAAGGAACCGGCACATTCCCGGCCGCAAAACTTTGCATTTCCCCACGGCACGGGGCGCTTTGTGGGCGCTTTGGCGCGCTGTAAGGCTCTATTGTTTCCCATCGATCCGGTGCGCGCACACGTGTTGGCAGCACAGGAGCGAGTTTTGAAGCAAACAACAAAAAAAAAACACATCCTAGGACGCCATTATTAAAACTCGCTAATACGGAATGGCTGCGGGCTTTTGTTGTTGGTTTTGTTGTTGTTGTTGCTGTCTTCTCGTGGCTCACGGCTCACGGGATACTCCAGAAGGACCGGAATGTTCATGGGTGCGCGGGACCGCGCATCTGCCCGATCCCGTCCGGTCACCGCGTTGCGAGCGACGGCGTTGCGCAAACATACTTGAGCATGAATGGAGCAAGAATGTTCCCATTCTTGTCCCCGGCGCCCTTTCACACAACGCACGCTCCACAAACACGAAAACGAAACCAAACAGAGCGTCGGCAAATTGTACAGACGAAAAACAACAAAAGCTTGCGCCCTTTTGGTTGAGCCGCTGAAGCTCGTCCCCGTTCGCCATCTTGGTTGTCCGAGCAGGTGCGGCACACGGGACAATCGCGCCCAACTGGGGCATTAATAATAACCCCCGCCCGGGTGGCTCTGTGTGAATGTCTTGGGTGCTTGAGGAAGAAAAAAATCCGGCCCACCCGAATCCTTTAACACTTTCCCACATCCGCGGGGGGTGGGTGGGTGTTCGTGTCGTGGCGTGGCGCGGTGAACAATAATTAATTAAACGCAAGAAACGAAAGTGTTTGCTTGCGTGCCGCCAAACGGTGGGTGGGTGGTAGGTCACGTTCCCGCTGTCAGCAGGGTTAAAATGGGTGTTTAGCGGAGGTCCTGGGCGCGCGCGGCACCCGGCACCCGCAATCAATCCGCATCAACCAACGCCGACGGCACGAAGCAAAACATCAACTCAACCCCGAAAGTGACTCTGATTAATGAGCCCAGTACCGGGGAGCCCACAGTGAAGTGTCCTTTCGCATAGTTTCCGCCCGGGTGATGTAACAGATCAGCGCACCGGAGGGTAAATAGTCGCCGGGGAAACCAATGTCACCGATGATTGTTGATGTCGGTCGTACCGGGGCTCAGGGAAGGCATCGAGGACGATATTTATCACCCAACACTGTGCGCCTCTTACAGTTGGGCGTTTTTTTTATTTTGGTTCGGATATATCTGCCGAGCTGCGTCCACAACAGGCCCGTCGCACGAACACCACAGGCACGGGATACTTAGCGATAATGAGCTGGTGCACGCGTTTCGTCAGCTAATTAGCTAAATTTAGATAAATAGACCTGGGCAGGACGCAACCGGCCCACGTGTGACACTTCCTGGCTCTCTCTGTGTGTGTGTGAGTGAGTGCTTTCTCCGGGAAGGGGTTTGTGTTGTTTTTTTTGCTTGTTTGTCCAAGCGTTGGGAAGAAAAATGGTCGAGTGTGCGTTCGACCGCGCGTTGACCCATGGGCACCTGGTCAGGCATCAGGGGTCGGAAATGCTAAGTTGAGGGCGTGCTTTGCAGTTGCAATGATTAATTGAGCGCACATTTATTTCACCCAGCACACCTTTAGCGCTTTAATTTAGAAAAGAGATACACCCATGTTTCGAAGGTAAAGCGTTGAAAATTCGTGTCGATTGTCTTTGGGGAGAAGGTGTTAGTTTTCCAGAAGGTTTCTTAAAACTCATACCAAGTGGTTTTCTAATGAGTGTTCGCAATAAAGTCAACAAATACATTTTTGCTTACAATTCCAATACGATAAGTTTTAATACCTGATATTGAGTTCCACGTTAAAAACACAGGAAAAGACTAACGATTAAATGAAATGAAATAAAATATATTATATTGCTTGTGAAATATATTCACGAAATGTTCTGGTTTAGATTTGTTTGAATCTGATTTTTTGCTATTGTAATACAATCTTTTTTATAACATAATTCGGGCAGTCTAATTCAAGCAGTTCTAAGTATCAATTTTGTTTATAACCTACTTTGTGGAGTTTACTTAGACTTAGAATATTCAAGCTCTAAACTAACATTTATAAATCTTACAACACTTAAATAAACGAGCTATCCTGTTTTTCTCCTGCTTTACTCGGTAGAGTCCTGCTTTTCGCTGTAGCTACATTACGTAACATTCACACTGTTTTTTGAATAAAATAAAAACTTGAAGAGATAGATGAATATGATGTTCTACTAAGTTGTAGTTAATAACAAAATACGTCTAATGACATTTTTACACGCAATATTACTACTTTTTTCACTATCTTTAAAATCGCTCCATTTAACAGAACTATGTGAATACTAATGAAATTTAAGATTTTTCCATAAAAATAACCGTTTTAAAATTCGATTTAATGGCTTCTTTTATGCGTTTTAGGCTCAAAATATGAAATTTCGTACATTTCAAATTTTAATATTTTCCAAAAGATGTATGATGTTATCATCTACAACTTAGTAGAACGTGATTTTCATCTATCTCTTCAAGTTTTCGCTTTATTCTTCGCTTAAAAAAACAGATTGTCATATAGCTATGTTACGGTATGTATTGTAGTGTATTGAGTATTTTATATACACAGTAGAGTCCCAATATCAAACGAGGCCCACGAGGCACAGTTTTGGACAAACAGGGTCTTAATAGCGACTCATTTCGAGTAACGATCCCTGCCAACATAAACAAGAGATAAAACTCAAAGCAATTGCAGCTAAGCATATCGTCTTACGATCCAGCGTTCGCGTTCGGTTCGGTGCGCTACCACCAGCAGCACCCTTTACCGAATTAAAATTCTTTCCAAGAACGCTCACTAATGAAATCAACTATTCCTCGCTCGCCGGAGAGAGCGAACCGTAAATTGCTATGATTACCAGCCCGGCACTGCATAATGACGTGTTGGCGCGTAATGATATGAATGCGCGGGGCCAGCATCGAACGATTGGTGCCAGTTATTTAATTAAGTCCGATACGCATACCGCGCGGGCGCCCAGCGCCAACTGCCTGCGATTGATTAGCAATTTAAATGCCGCCTATTCATCAGTCGAATTTACATATCACTCATCCGCCGGGGGCAACGGAAGCCCGGGGAGGTGGGGGGGGAGCGCGATAATGGTCGGAAGGATTCCGGCAAAACGGCAGCACAACACCCGGCGATCCTTCTCGCTCGCAGCACACGGACTCATCAGCGCCCTTCATCAACTTCATCAGCGTCGGTGAGCCGCCACCGGGTGAAACGGACGAATTTATTCGTTCAATTGTTCACTCTCGCGCGCTCGGCGCACAGCTCGTTTGAACATTGTACGATCCGCTTGCATTTCCTTGGGCGGTGGCGGTAAAACTTCGCCACCGGCAAATGCGAAGACGCCTTTGAGGGGGTCGACATGGGCCGAAAGGGGTACCCTCTCAGCCGACGGGCTATCCGCACTGATTGCCTCCAGCCGAGATCCAACAGACGGAAGACGGCGTGCGAAGTGAGTGAGCGGCGCAATCAACGAAGACGTAGGATCCTCTGCCAGTTCCAGTGCCAGACCTTCCCGGCCGTTCGGCACTCGAGCATCTCTCTAATCCGGCCCGAACAAACGGTGTCAGCACATCTCGGCAAAGCAAACTCGCGCCACGACCAAGGACCCCAATCGTGCCGCTGCTTCAAAGCCGAACTGCATTTAGAATTCACACTGCCGCATTGCTGAAAAGATAGCGTCCCATCGGTCCGCTCCGGTTCCGGGTGGAGGCCCGGCCGTCGGCACACCCTGAAGGCGGTTTTTGAAAATCTTCATTATGGCAAATCGCACCAGTCACACACACACACACACACACACACACACACACACACACACATACACAAAGCGAAATCGCTTTTATCTGCTGTTTGTTTAATGCCTCAAGTCTGCCCCCAAGTTCCGCCGCCGTCGCTGTCGAGGCGAAAATAGTAAAAGCGGAAGTGAAAGCGAGTCGGAAATCTCGTCGTCCCGGGGGTGGCGGTGGCCCGGATCCCGGTGAACGATCTCGCAACACAAATCAAACGGCTTTTCGAGAACTGCGTGCGAGTGTAATGAAAAAGAAGCTCCTGTGTTCGCTTGGCGAACGGCACGGAAGGAAGAAAGCGAACGAACTCCGGGGGCTTCCGGGTCTCGGGCGTGTTCGATCCGCTCGAAAATCGATATTAGTTTTTGGAATCTGGAATCAAGCGTCCTCGCGCCGTTCACCTCCCCGTGGTGAAGATGGTTATCATACGACGCTCATCATGCCACGCTGGAAGCCACACGGTGAGTGTATGTGTGTTGCAGCATCGAGCACACTTCATCGTTTGGATTTTGGCTGCTCAATAAGAGGTACTTTTGCAATTTCTAGCTCAAGGAAGTGGAACAAAAAAAAAACACAAACCGGAGGAGATTTGTTTTATAAGGGAAGTGATTTTATCAGAGAGTATCAGAGATGAATGAGGGCACACTGAAGAATATATGAAAAATGGAAACATTTGTGGTAAATCTGTCCCTTTATGGCTGCTTTACTGAACAAGCTGCTCACTTTGTGACGTCAAATGTTTTTTTTTCATGAAAGAACCGTTGTATAATTTATTTACTTTTTTTTCGCACAACCACAACCAACCATGCCGTAAAACGTACCAATTAAACGGGCGCTGGTGGATATCCGGTATGATTGATTAAAAAAGTTTTGCTGTAAACCGCACTGCGCTGGCTGCATTCCCAAAACGGGACCGCACGAGGATGCAACACCTGCAGCAGCTATCCTCGGGTTTTGGTAAACTACCGCCTGTAAAGCGTAATATTTCATCCCCGAAGCTGATGAATTAGCGATGACCCACGCGCTCGCCTTCCCGTGCGGCGTCGTGTGAAAGAAGCGCACCGCCGGGCGCTGTTCGAAACTTACCTGCACGATGTCGCCCTGTTCGTGACCGGACGCGGTAAACGTAAGATGGCAGAGAAATGGCAGTCGGTTCCATTGCGGTGGCGGCACCGTCAGTGTGTACGTTCGCCCTATATCACCGTAGTACGTCCGGTTGCACACTGAAGAGAGAGAGAGAGAGAGAGAGAGAGAGAGAGATAGAGAAAGGAAAAAGAACGTTGAAAAAGGTGGTAAAGCAGAAACAGGTTAAATAAAAGTAAACCGGTGGTCAGAGAGGTCGGCGAAGAAAAGTTTGTGGCTTTGGCGTGTGGGGACGGTCGGGGGTACGCGAGAGCGCGCTATCAAAGCCCGCCCGCCCCGATCGCCTCAGCTCTGTGTCTCCGTGATCGATGGAGACGCCCGGTGCCCTGTTGACCAGTGGAGGCGCCAGGTGCTTTTGTCAATGGTGCAGGATGTTGTAGTAAACGAAAACGACGAAGCAGAAAATTAAATTTAATTTCTTTAAATGAAATGAGCTAGTTTGCCGACCGAGGGTTCACCTTTGGCCACAAGGTGCCTCCAACTGTGCGGCCAGTGTGTTTCGAGCGGTAAATTCGTGACGGAAATTAATTAAAACCCTGTTGTGTGCGAGCTTCATTACAATTAAAGCAAACAAAAAAGAATACTTTAAATGAACATCAGCGAAATTTGGTACACAATCAACACATTGGCTGTTTTTATACATGTTTTACATGTACTCATATACATAAACATTCTACGTTTAACAAACTAAGAATAGTGTGAAAATAGTAGTTTAATTTCCGAGTAATATGCCACTCTTTTTAATAGAAAACTATGGTATTTTTATTGATTATGAAAAAATGTACATACGACGCTTATGAGTTTTACAAATTATGCTTTTATACCGATTTGAACGTTTGATTTGAGCCGTTAATAAAAGGCTCTACCATCTTTTGAGATACTCTACTGGCTTGTTGAATCTTCGCATTAGAAAAATAGCTCTGATATCATTGTACATAAGACTAACTGTCGCTTTTAGGCGATGGTAATGTAAAGTGTGGAAACTAATGATTTTTTAGAAATAAAGTGATTGTTTTTTTCATAAGTATGACGGCCGTAGAGGCCGTATTGTCAGGGGCTAAGTGCATTACCTTCCTGTAGTTTGGCCCTTAATGATTGTGTTAATATAAAAAAAGTTTGTGCAACCCTAACTCAGTTTAAAACCTTTAAATAATCCTCAAATAGTTCAAGATTCAAAATGTGTTTGGGGAAAGGAAACAATACAGCGCGTAAGGAAATCACGACGGGGAAATCACTGTCATTTTTGTCGCTCACCAGTAATTGAATCAAAACGAAACGCGTCTGTCAATGGAAATTTTGGGAAACTTCGGGCGAGGGTAAGATAGGCTGACCATCGCCAACCGAATCCGGAGCCAAAAGCGAGATGGAAAGGTTATTTAATTAAATTGGCACCAACATAAACTCGCAGTGCGCTCATGGGGGATTGCTAGCGTTTGCTAACGCGGAACGCAGAAGGATGAATAAATTACGATAATTTCATTCGGTATGACAGTCCGAGTAGCCCGTTCTGGATTTAGGCCACACTGACCTCAAACTCACACAGAATGGAGCTTTTAGGTCAAATTACTAAATATAATAAAATGATATTTATCTAAAACGGAGGCGCCCTTTCATTCGAAAAATAACAACTAATCAAAAGAATTCAATCAAAAACAAAAAATCACTCTTGATAATTATATTGCCAAAAGTGATGAAACGATACACTTTGTCATACGTTGCAGATATTGACGCACGAGTAATAGAAAGTAAACAGCAGAAACCCACCTGTGCACATTTTCGGCTCGTCGCTTCCGTCCCCGCAGTCGTCCCGGCCATCACAGTACTTGTCCAGCGGTACGCAGCTGGCGCCACCCTTGCACGGGTACTCCGAAATCTTGCACCCGTAGCACACACCCAGCAGCTTCAGGGCCAACGCTGCCAGCAGCGAACAGTGTATTGCTTTCAGTATCATCTGGAACGAGGGAAAACAACAGTACAGCGATTAGCTTGGTGGCGAGCTCGAAATCGAATTGTGCAAAAGAAAAACCTGCAAAACAAACGAAAACAAAACGAATGCCTCTCCGCCGGTAACATCAATACAGCCCATCAATCTGACCAAGAAAGGCTTAAATCAATAAGCACTGATTGGGGTTAAAACCACACATTACCACCGATCAGTGGGGGGGGGGGGGGGGGAGTTTCGACAAAGGATAATCAAATAGCATAACCACACCGGCGCAATTTTCCAACGGAACCCGCTCTGACCACCCGGTGAATATTGTATTTACCTGTTTTGCGTGAACCCAAACAAAGGCTGAGCGAGATTTGATTAGAGATTATAATTATCTCGCTGAAAAAGTGTTTTTCCCCATCCGTTTTTGGGGGGAAACAACAAATTTGTTTTCGTTCCCGGTTGAGCACAGAGAAACGAGGTGGTGGCTTTTTTTCTGTTGTCCCGGTGTGTGTGTGTGCGATGCAAAATGCGTGCATCCCGACGGAACTATAATTATACTGCCGCACCGAACGCGGGCGGTGAAGTACGAGCACGGTTCGGTCGAATAAACAACGCTTTCATTAAAATATAAATCCGTCAAATAATGCACAAAATTAATGACGCTGCACACATTATCGATGCGGTGCTAATGCCGACATCGTTGCGGAGTGGGGTGGATCGCACGGGCCACGCGGGCTGTGGCGTTGGTTGCACTGGAAACGCACAAAAGCCGCCGCCGCACCGGTGCGTGGCATGAAATTAGCTTTTCCGTGGATTTCAAACCTCAACGCCACTTGACGCTCACAATGGCTGGCTCGCTGGTAGCGCGCGAGGTGATGTGTGATTTCAAAATCATTCTCCCGGCGGGTGGTCCGCCTCGAATACTCCGTCCAGCGCGGTTAAGGAGCGCAGCAAGGATTACAGTGTTTGCGGCGAGCGGCCGTGCGCAGCTTTTCGAGCTCTTTGAACGTCAACCCGGTTCGGGGCGACCCGGCGACCGGTTAATTAAAAGTTCAGCCACGCCGTGATCGTCGTAGCGGGGCCATTGTTTCGGCAAGCGCATGCTGCGGTTATGTTAAGGGCAATGATAATCAACTCAGGTGCGCGCTATACCCGCGCCAATACAGCACTGCTACTCTCTCTCTCTCTCTCTCTCTCGGAAAGCTCATAATAATGTGTTTGGTGTGCTGAGAACTTTTCATAAATCCATTTTATTGTTATAAACTGCATAATTCGTCGAAACGCACTTAGGTGCATAATTTTCAGGAGTTATAATTGGCATACGTGGCTCTTTGTCACTGTCAACAAACGGTTAAATTATCATTGTCAGTATAACATTCATGGATGCTAAAATTCGAATTTATTCTACTACCATCCAATGACTTCAGGTCATCAATGGTAAGCAAAGCTGAATAATTTCTTGATTGTAGTGAAAATTTAAAATCATTTGAACTCAAACAACGAAACTGTGATCCATTTTACACATGCTGTTACCATTTGTTTTTATTTATAATATTTGAAAGAACTTCCTGCTTCTGTTTATAGAGGCCAATGGAGAAAATAGAACGAAAAAGCAGCTCGATCGATTTACTCGAAACATAATCATCCCCTCATCGAATGTTAAAACATGTATTAAATCGTTATAATTGTTATAAAGAATATTTTTAAGGATAAATGTTTATCTAACTGGCAACACTGTTTCTATGTTTCTGTCAAATGACGACACGAGGTTTCAACCCGATATAATTCGGAGTCTTTGTTTTGTGAACCACCAGAGAGGCAAGATAGGATGGTTTGGTTTATTAGGTTTCGTTAAGTTTAGGATTATCTGCTAGGTTAGGATATTAGGAGATATTTTTAGGATACGTTAAACTAAGCTAGACTAAATTTATAATTAAACATTTCTTAATAGTTCATAAATACGAAAAAAGCTTCTCAAACACACAAGTATGACAATCACCTATAATAACGATTCATTTTGCTTCAATTAGACCGGCTCGGTACTTTTCCATTTAAGTACCACAACCAACCCTGTACAGAGATAGCGATTGCTTCGAATCCGCCCCTTCTATAAAGACATTACGGAAGCAACTTTTCTCTCTCTCTCCTCCCGCTCGGCAAACAATCAACCCTTCATCCCTTCAGGGGAAACCGCTCGATGATGACCGTATGATGGTAGTAAAACTCATATTACACCCACAATTAGCCTCTCAAAACGAAGGAACGGTGATAACAACGAAAAGATACTGTTTGTCCGGTCGGTGCGTTGCGTTTGGGTTGCGTTGCGAAACACCTTTCCCCCGCCGTTTCCAGTGCGAACCGTTTTTCCGTTCCCACCGAAGGTCTAGGTGAAGGTGAAGGTAATAAAGTAGGGAAAGTTTGTCGTGCACAAGAATGCCGAGTTTCACCTGGAGTGCGCACTGTGCGGCTGGTTCGGGACAGAATGGGGTTAAATTGTAAGCATATTTTTCACCATGTTGAGCTGCAAAACTGGAAGTTTCTTAAACATGTACTGATGTTTTTAACCAGGTTCTAAAATATTCATAATTTTTATAACAATTTTCTACCGATTTTTACTACATGTAGCAATATAATAAACATCTCTGTTGAAAGATTTGTTTTACCTTGTTTTTCACCCATTGAGCGATATGTCTCCTAACTTCACGACATCCAAAGCACGTACTGTGTTGAACCCTTGAAAAGTTTTTTCGTAATTTTTAGGTTGTCCTTCCTTTCCCTTGGAAGTAGGTATCTCCCACCATTGTTTCGTGCCTGTTTGGTCAACAAATTGTTTCCTATATACAGCTACGGGGGGAAATGTAGTCCGACTTTGATTTACCCAACTACCGGGCCCTCAGAACATCCCTCACCTCCGCTGGCTCTTTATTAGAGCCACAGCAGTGACCGCAACAATGAAACGGAAGAGTCACCCCGAGTTAACATTTTCGAAAAGTTTTCCTACCCCGTTGTTTTGCTAGAGGGCTTGTGTCTGTCGAGTCGGGGATGGTGATAATATTTATACGTTTGCCCTGAATTATGTCACTTGTAGCAACGATGACACTTTGATCACGGGAGCTTCCAGACGGTGGTTTGGTGTCTGCCGGTGTTGATTTTCTAATTGCGGTCAACACCCACCCGGCATTACGGTGAAAACCGTTTGCGTAAGTGTACGATCGGGAATGCGTTCATTTTATCGGGTACAGGCACATATGTGGCGAACGACGAGCACATTTTAGTACTGCCCGAAACACAACCAAACGCTGCGGCACCCCTTTTTTCGCAAACCGAAGTCCCGTGATGGATCACAATGATATTTGTAAGCTATTTACATCAAAAATCAATTAGAAACTTTTCACGCGCCCGGTCCCGGAAAGTAATGAAAACACACATAAACCCACCGGCGCACACAAACGCACGCCGAAGACCGGCTCCGTCTGCGTTCGTCATAAAGTCGCTGTCGAGGTGAACCGCTGGGCACGCGCGCACCCGGTTGCCGGGTTTTGGAGGGAAAGTTGGGCAAAGTTAGCAAATTACTTTAGCGCGCCCGCACAAATACGGGCAGTTACGGTGGGTGGGGGGCGTGCGTCGTGGGACAAGTGAGCCACCTCTCTTTCAATCTTCCGCTCGGTTGCTGGGTTGTTGAGCGCCAAACTTTGCCCCCTCCCCCCCGCCAAACCGACATCTGAATCGCAAATGTGTCGTGGGTTTTAATTTTTCCACCGCTTCCGCCAGTGCGGAGGGACTTTATTTTAAAGTAATAACCCGCGGACGGTTCAATTTGAATTCGACCTAATGGGAGAGAGGGCTAATGGTGGCGCCTGATGGGTAGTTTGGCTTGAAGGCAGTTTAAATTGAAAATTTAATTACCGAAGTATTTTGATTAATATGAAACTAACATTGCATACATATAATATATCATTGTGTTTCAGATTCTCAGTGAATCTATCAAGCATGCGAAAACAATCGATTCACTTTCTATCAAACCAGCATGTTTACTACGACTAAATTAAAATTGATGATTTATTTCTTAACTACAATGATGGCTGAGATAATGGAGCTATTTAAGACAAGGAGAGAAGATTAAAATCGATCTGATAGAAAATCGAGTATAAGCCCTTCCGAGTAATTTCCTAATCCTTCTGTTCAGACTCTTCTGCTTTAAAGTAGGGAATTTCCTCTATATATTTTGTTATTCATAGTACTGTACCGCAAAAAGTGTGAGTGGCCCAGTGAGTGGCACCAGCGTCACTCACTTAAACTTATCAAATACGAGTCGATGGCTTCTCATCGAGTTATTCTTCGTAACTGTTTGACGCAAATCCGAAATTATCCAAAACTTCGTGAACGAATACTTTCCACTGCTTACTTGGATTCAATTATTGTAAGAACAGATAAAGTTTTGGAGTGCTTAGTTTTGTCTAAAATTGTTATTTTTACTTCCCATTTCAATATCAACGTTAATATTAACTCACATTTTAACCACTAATTTGGTTCTGCCGGTAATATTAAAATAGGTTTTCCACTTAAATCAGATTATTATTTTTTGAATTTATTTCTGCGAATAAAAATTAAAGAGTCATATTAACTAGTTTCAACATTTTATTTAGCTCGGCCATGGAAATTAAACTCTACAATAGATATTGTTTAGAGAAGATGTAAAAACATATTAAAAAAAACACTGCAACCATAGATAAACTGGATCATTCTATTGTCTAATTGTATAGATTGTATTTGTGATAGAGAACTTTCTGGAAAGTAGATAAGAAATTTAAGCAAAAACTCTCAAACCTATGAAAGAATAAATTTTGAGACTTCCCCATCATCATCAAATCGGCGTAGCGTTAAAAGATATGAATAAAATATTAGAAAAATAATCTCCACCTGCTTACAGCTGCTTAGAGCATTCCGATGCATTTCTCAAAATGGACCAGTATTTCGAACAAGAGTGTAATTATTTTCCTCACTTCGCTGAAATTACGCAACAACCAGGCCGCGCTCTACCGGATTAAACCAAACCTGTCACCTAACGATGCCGACCCAAACGAACACACTATTTTGTTGCGCGCCAGCACCACCGCAACGGGGTAACAATATTATGCTCTTTTCGCCGCCGGCCCGGGAGGGCCCGCCTAATTTCGCCATCGTTTGTATCCGCCACGACTTTATTCAGCCGCGGCACCGGCTTATCCCGCGGCCGCCGGGATCCGGGCGGTGCAGCAACTGAGCGGAGCAGATAAAAAGGTAGTTAACGAGAAAAAAGGGCTACCCCTCTGTGAGGTAACCTATATTCCTGGTGCGCCCGGGAACCACCCTCGGGGCAGAGAAGGTGAACGGTGCAAACGGAGCAAAAAACAACAACAGAGACACCAGCCAAGAAGACGGAGGGAACCGTGTGCTCGTTAAGCGTTGCGAAGGGGGGGTTAGGAGACATAATTTTATGCGCTCCCAGGGCGACACTGCGGCCAGCTGCTTCTTCCTGTCCTCCCGATGCCTGATCCACTTAACCTCCGGGCCCGATGCGGGAGTTCGGACTTGCATCGCATCATCGAGGGGGTGTTTTGAATGCAGGCACGTGCACATACACAAACAGTGCCCCGTGAAGGGCCGTTTTGAGTATGTGTGTGTGTGTGTGCGGCACCTGAAGGAGAACGAGCAAGGACTGTGACGGTGTGCAAACCGCAACATAAGGCGTTTTGGGAGCGCTCCAAGAAGGTTTTTTTTTCGTCGCCTCTCATTCTCATTCTCATACTTCCCTGCTTAAATTCAGTTTCGCTGTTTTCGGAGCCATTCCGGCCCAACCGGTGTGTGTGTGTGTATATAGTGTGTCTCAACAGCGAACACTCCTCGAGAAGTGGTTCGTGAGTGAAAAACTCGTTAGGGTTCTGCGGTGCCTGGTTTCTGGTGCCACTAGACGGCACAGCAGGCAAAGGTCGCGCCTTGGGTTTCGGAGGCCGGAGTCGTTGCCACTTCCAGAACCAACGACCCTCACCGAAACCGGTGATCAAGAACCAACGCCACAGTGCAGCGGCATCGCCGGACAGATTGGCGTCACCGAATGGCGTCAGCATCTTAATCCTCGCGCGGGACTGTGGTTTTTGGTCCTCCGGAGGGAAACGAAACCATTCGGACAAGCGCCTCAAGACACAGCTCACCGAACACTCCATTCCCGGGGAGCTTTTATTTAATTTGCACGATAAACGATACAACGCAGGGAAAAGGCGAAAAACTATTGCGGCCGCTTGTGGGTCTATGTGTCTCTTTCTCCCTACCATAGCGTGCAGGCAAGATTGTAGGCTTTTTCCAAGAAATCTCTCTCACCCCAAAATGGCCCGCCACTCGGCACAAAGTGGCACCGATCGTACCGAACGAAGAACGTACCCGTAACGCTCGAAGCACCAAGAAGGAAAGAAAAAAGGGCCCGCTCAATAATTCTCCCCCCGGGCCGGAACGTGGGAAGTTCTGCCGTTCGACCCATTTCATCTACATCCCGGGTCAAACCAGCCGTGGCGTGTCGGGCGAAGAAAGTTCTCCATTATTCTGCTGCCTTGCAACAGAAGGAACAACCAGAACGTAGAGAGAGGGAGAAAAAAAAGTCCTCTCCCGAATCTATATGACCAACATTCGAGTGAAGCTTGTTACGAGTGGTCGGGAAAAGTGGCTCGGGATAAAACAATAATAATAAAAGTACATTGCACTTAAGTATCATTTCTTTCGGTTTTATTACCGGCCATGGTCGTGTGCCTGCCGTGCACCGGTAGTGGCGGTAGCTTTTTCACTTAGCTCGGAAGAAAGGAGCGAAAGAGCGAAGAGAGAGAGCTCGTCCTTCCCGTGCGAGTTATTTTCCACCGAAAACGCATGCCGCATGCTTTCACCCAATCTCTTCGCTCCTTCGACCATTGCTTCTTAATGGTGCGCGCTTTGCTCACCAACAAAAGCCACCCGAAAGAATGAAGCCGCAGCAGCACATCCATCGACGGCACCGCGACGTGATGCCTTCGTGAGAGCGAGCGAAAGGGTTGCACTGGGCGAAGGAATTTCGCCGCAAGACGGACGGACCATCATAACTCGCCATCAAACGGGTGGACACAGCTGCCGGGGCCGTTATAGACTGTAGACTCGAGCTACAGCTAAACAAAACACTCGCTCGAACGAGAACGACAACAAAAAAACCAGCACGTTTTCCGAATTCCCGAGAAACAAAAAACGCAACCGCGTGACCGGATGCGGCGAATGTGGTGGTGGTGGTGGTGGCGATGAGTGGCGAAAGAAGAAATTTTAGCAATGTGAGACCTGGTTTCGGAGGCGTTTCTTGTTTCGTTTTTTCCTTCCACCGGAGGCCGTGAAAATTCCCACCTCGCCCCGAGTTTCGGGCGAGCCGGTGCGAGGTAACAATAAAACATTCCGGTAATAATTCCCTTCCCGGGTTGGTTGAAATTTAATGCGCCAGGCTGGAGGCACCGCGGAGTTAATCATAGGACCGGGGGCGTCAGATGAACGTTGATGAAGATGAACGTCGGTTCGCCCGGTTTGTTTGCTACGTTCGGACGCGTAATGGGTGGAGTACGGTAAGGGACGAACAAAAAAGTTTAATTGTGAATCTGGCGCTACAGCTGGAAGGGGTTGAATGTTTCGGGGAACTTTTGTTGTTATAAAGAATTTACAGTTTTCCATCTCCCGAGCCATTCGAAATTGTGGTGAAAAGTTTACACAACGGATTGCATTGTGTTTCACACGAAAGAATTCACTTTCGAAGTTTGTCATAAAAAACAAAAATCAAATCACATTTAAGTCAGTATTGGAGCAACGCTAATCTTTGTTAATGTGTCTATGCATCGTATAAGCGAATTGAAAGTGTTGCTGCTCCTGTGCACAGCGATTACAATTTAACAAAACATCATTTCAAAAAAGTAAAAATGAAGAAAAACTTTACTTCGGATGCCCACCAAGAGATGGCGCCACTGGATCATGAGGGGGGCCGTACATTTTGGATTAAAAAAAAGATTTGATTCTGTTTATTTGGTTGGTGCAGTTTTTGAGAACTGTTCAAGAAATTCAAGAGCAAGTTAGCTCAGTAAAGCTTAATTTTTGAAATCATGTTACTTATGTTACATCTGGTTCTTTCTGCGCAAAACGTTCTTCGTTCAAAAATTTTTACACTTAACTTTTTTTATTTTGATGATGATGATGATGAAATTCCTCCTTTGCCTCTACATAGGTTTGAGAGAGACGAAAATATCTTTCGATAATATAACTTATATCTTTGATTGTTTAAATTATTTGTATTCAATGAAAATCTATCGTTTTCCATCTTGAGCTGTTTCAACCTGTTCAACTTGTTGAGCAGAACAAGGTTGAATAAAATATTTTCTGTACTTGTTACTAACTAAACAATACTTCCAGCTGCAATAAACTTTGTAGTAAGAGATAGCTACTAAGAAAAAATATCTTTTTTGCATTATTGCTCCGTTCATCGTAGCATGCGAAAGAATTGCAACATCACAGACAGTGAATATCAATTATCACACAACTGTGTCCTATCTGTGGTCTCCATCTTCAATACAAACAAGTTTTCAGAAGCCGTTTCTAGCTTTGTTCTTAATCCCGAACAGAAGACGAAAAAAAAACACCGCTTCTAAGCTGAAGTCCATTTACAACGAAGCGTTACATTTAATCACCATTCTGGATTATGCGCTGACAGGGGGGTTTTAAGGTGCTTTATAAGCAAGATCAACCGAACGCTTGATACGTCCGAAAGGAAGCGAATGTGTGTGTGTGTGTGTGTCCATGGCCACCGGAGCAGCCGGAAGATAATCACCCTGGGAATAAAAGAAAAGTATGCAGTTTGCATTAGAATGACAAACAGACGGTCAGACACAACATCGCACTAACACACACACACACACATCCACACACAGGCGCGAGCGACGACCGGGTCCAGAAATAACAGAAATTGCAATCATGGCAAAATGTTCCTGATTTCCATATTCGCAATCAAACATGAATAAATGGAATTAGTTTCTGACTCACATCAACTGCACAATTTCAGCAGCCGCCCGGACAACATAGGCCGGGAGGGGTGGAATGGGGAGGTGGGCGGACTCATCTCGTCACGGCCAGCGGACATCCCGCACGGGAGGACAGATGTGGCGTGGACGAAGGCTTCGTTGAAGCCGTGTAGGCGTTGAACGTAGTGCGCCCCGGAGCAGGAACTCGATGGTCCCATGCAGAAAAGGGAGGTTGCACTCGGTCATCAATTGTGCCTAGGCGTATGGTGCTGTTTGTTTGGCGTTCGTCATTCTTTTGAACCTATCGGGAGGACGTCCATGTTGCTCTCTCCCTGAATCGAGCACGATAACGAGCTCCGATGGAGATCGTTTTTTTTTCGTTTCCTCCATCGGAGAGTCGGAGTCTGAACGTGCAGGATGCAGTTTGATTAGGAGCCGTATTTGTGTCAGTGATTTTTTGTTGTCTGTCCCAAAGGCAACACCCCGTCACTACGGAGAATTACAACAAAAGGACCCACGGACTACGGCAAACTAACTGCGGCGATGGCAATCAAAATCAACGTCAGTAAATATGGAATCCAATTGCCGGAAAATTAAGTAAATCACTCGGGTCCTGTTGCAGCGCACGTCCAACAAAGGCACCGCTGCTGTTGGCGCGTGGGCGTCAAGAATGGCGGGCGAGATTCGGAACCTTTCGGAAGGTCGTAAAAATAAATTCTCATCGATAATTTACTTTACGGCTGACGACCGGACCGAACCGGACCGGAGATCCCAGAAGCGTCTGACGCACTATCTGACCGCCCCATTATGCCCCGGGAGAGGCGGCCCATCAACCCGGAATCTATTACCACCCTGCTCGGTGCTGCGATAAGATAGCTTCGGTGCAGTCGGCAGGATAGGATATCCCAAAAACCGTTGGGAACTGCTTAGCTCCGTTCAAACGTGGAATGGGCTAGAATGGTTTACTGCCACTCCAGCCGCCGCAAGTCGTCTAAGATAGTGCTTACGAGAACCGGAAATAGAAACAAAATTTGTACGAAAATCACACCACACCGCCACAACGTTTTCTCCATTGTCCCTCTCGACTCCCCAATGGGGAGATCCACTCGCACGGTCCGTAAAAAAGCGACCGCTTTCTCTGTGCCGACCGCTAGACCACATACGCTGAAGCGTTTTGGATGCCGTGCGGTTTTCGGGGTTCGCAGTCGTGTCGGATGACGGCGAAGCCGAACGGTGTGGTCTGTGATGACGGTTCTTTTTACGGGTTGCTCTTGTACCCATCTCGCACTCTCTTCCTTGCCGCAGCTTGGACATGCAGCGCGCGCGCGCGTATGTAGCCCAAAATTTATGTCATGCAGATAAAAACCCCAAACCGGGAGTCGCAGTCGAACCACGGACACGGTTCATGCTGCGTATGCTCGGTTGCGGCAGCACCGAGACGTGGACAAAAACAAAACCGACTTCTATGTGTGTGTGTGTGT
>KB672490.1:20516964-20554878 GCA_000349145.1 Anopheles dirus
ACACACACACACACATCCACACACAGGCGCGAGCGACGACCGGGTCCAGAAATAACAGAAATTGCAATCATGGCAAAATGTTCCTGATTTCCATATTCGCAATCAAACATGAATAAATGGAATTAGTTTCTGACTCACATCAACTGCACAATTTCAGCAGCCGCCCGGACAACATAGGCCGGGAGGGGTGGAATGGGGAGGTGGGCGGACTCATCTCGTCACGGCCAGCGGACATCCCGCACGGGAGGACAGATGTGGCGTGGACGAAGGCTTCGTTGAAGCCGTGTAGGCGTTGAACGTAGTGCGCCCCGGAGCAGGAACTCGATGGTCCCATGCAGAAAAGGGAGGTTGCACTCGGTCATCAATTGTGCCTAGGCGTATGGTGCTGTTTGTTTGGCGTTCGTCATTCTTTTGAACCTATCGGGAGGACGTCCATGTTGCTCTCTCCCTGAATCGAGCACGATAACGAGCTCCGATGGAGATCGTTTTTTTTTCGTTTCCTCCATCGGAGAGTCGGAGTCTGAACGTGCAGGATGCAGTTTGATTAGGAGCCGTATTTGTGTCAGTGATTTTTTGTTGTCTGTCCCAAAGGCAACACCCCGTCACTACGGAGAATTACAACAAAAGGACCCACGGACTACGGCAAACTAACTGCGGCGATGGCAATCAAAATCAACGTCAGTAAATATGGAATCCAATTGCCGGAAAATTAAGTAAATCACTCGGGTCCTGTTGCAGCGCACGTCCAACAAAGGCACCGCTGCTGTTGGCGCGTGGGCGTCAAGAATGGCGGGCGAGATTCGGAACCTTTCGGAAGGTCGTAAAAATAAATTCTCATCGATAATTTACTTTACGGCTGACGACCGGACCGAACCGGACCGGAGATCCCAGAAGCGTCTGACGCACTATCTGACCGCCCCATTATGCCCCGGGAGAGGCGGCCCATCAACCCGGAATCTATTACCACCCTGCTCGGTGCTGCGATAAGATAGCTTCGGTGCAGTCGGCAGGATAGGATATCCCAAAAACCGTTGGGAACTGCTTAGCTCCGTTCAAACGTGGAATGGGCTAGAATGGTTTACTGCCACTCCAGCCGCCGCAAGTCGTCTAAGATAGTGCTTACGAGAACCGGAAATAGAAACAAAATTTGTACGAAAATCACACCACACCGCCACAACGTTTTCTCCATTGTCCCTCTCGACTCCCCAATGGGGAGATCCACTCGCACGGTCCGTAAAAAAGCGACCGCTTTCTCTGTGCCGACCGCTAGACCACATACGCTGAAGCGTTTTGGATGCCGTGCGGTTTTCGGGGTTCGCAGTCGTGTCGGATGACGGCGAAGCCGAACGGTGTGGTCTGTGATGACGGTTCTTTTTACGGGTTGCTCTTGTACCCATCTCGCACTCTCTTCCTTGCCGCAGCTTGGACATGCAGCGCGCGCGCGCGTATGTAGCCCAAAATTTATGTCATGCAGATAAAAACCCCAAACCGGGAGTCGCAGTCGAACCACGGACACGGTTCATGCTGCGTATGCTCGGTTGCGGCAGCACCGAGACGTGGACAAAAACAAAACCGACTTCTATGTGTGTGTGTGTGTGTTCAGCACAACACAAGACAAACGCAGCAGCAGCAGCGGACACGCAGACCGATGCTGGCACACGCATTAGTCAGCCAGAGTTCCCACAGAAGATCCCATTTCTTACTCGACCAGCCCCTGGGAGGGACTAGAGGTAGAGGAGTGGATTTTATTTTTCCCACTGTACTATCCACGGCCACGGTCTCCGATAAGGACGTCGGCAGAATGCACACACGCAACCCGCATGCTGCCTGGCTCGGATCATCCATCTCGCATCGCTCAACTTCAGGTTAAACGACGCTGGCTCTGGCTGGTTTTGTTTTCCTCCCGGCAAACATTATTCGGTGACGCGGGACGGCCCATTTCCCGGTTCGCGCTACACTGCAGCACCACCGCCACAGACCTTGGCAAATTGCCATTCATGCACGGTGAATTGTTGCGGCCGGCCAAGAGGCGGACCATTATTCTCGCTCAGATAAGGCTTAGGCCGTGACAAACCGCGGCGGATCATGCGGGATTCATACGGCCCCACACAATGGCCGCAACCGGGTGACGAACAACTTCTTGCCGTACAAATGTGATGTAAGGAATGCGTTGAATGTAGTGAATAAATAAAACAGCCGGCATTTTGTTATGGCCCCCCCCCCCGGGCAACCATTCCGGCAATAGTGCACTAAAGATATGAGTTGTCATGCGGCATACTTTTAGGCGAACTTAGCTAATGTGCGCCGAAAAGTATGCAACGTCATGACAGCAAAGTAAAGCAACGCCAGCACACGACGGGGAATATTTATTCTCAGTTGATTTAAGCATTAATGAAGCCTATTAGCTGGTAGTTAGTGTATGTTTTTTTTTTTCATTTGGAGAATTAAACTCATACATATTTGGAGACCAACGAGGTGATAAAGCCTGTAAGTAGTGCACATTGCATAATTTTATCATCATAAAAGCATGAAAATTTAAAACATATAATTTTTTTATTCACGCTTCATTTGTTCACTTTTAACAAGCTTTGCTTTCATTAATTCTGCAGGATGTTCTGATACATATATATTTTTTAATGTATTAAATGACGACTTTACAATGCCTAAAAAATCCATTGAATCCTAGGTGAATGTTTGCATCTGGCAAATCAGAACTAATTAAAACGTTGATGTAATGCACATAGCATACTTTTTGCTTTAAAATTGCATAATCAGGATAAAAGTATGCAATTTGTTTTTTTTTCTTCTAATAATAAAGCTTACCAAATGGTAACGTTCTCGCTGCAGACAGATTTTTCCACCTAGAGCTTATTTAAATTCAAACATTTACGCGGAAATTATCGTATTAGCGTTATCTCACTTCATCAAGGAACAAAGTCTGAACTGTGAGCGTTCAACAACGCACACTCATCAACTTAAAGCACGGTCAATAGTCACCTACTTCCATCATACCAGTGTGCAACCGGCGTAGCAACAGCCTAATTTCGCCTGTACCACTACTCGGTCCAACTCGGTCCGGGCCGCATTGTTCCGGTGGCTCCGACGCAACGTTGGCAGATAATTATCGATGTACGTGTCGCGAGCCACTGATGTCGCAGTCCAGATTAGAAGCGGAGAAAAATTCGTGCACGTTCCGCACCTGGTGGTAATGAGCGGTAGCAGCTTACGCCACTGACCACCGGATACAGTGACAGTCGAGAGTCGCCGACTCGTTCGGCATTACGAACCGCCACCAGAGCCAGTCGCCGTCATTTGGCGTCCGGACTCCAACCGACACCGGACCGATGGAGCTAGTTTTTTCTCCGTCTGTTGTATGCGCTGACCATGGTAATGGTGATGATGGGTCTCACGATCTCATTTTCCTGCCTCTATTATGGATGATGAAAATATCATTTACATTTTACGGCAGAGCATCCTGTGCCGTGCGGCGGTAGCTCTACTCGAGTACCAGCATCGACACAATGATGCCACGGTCCGGTGGATTCGGGCTCGAGTCGTACACCGGGAGGGTCCACCCAGAACTTGGAATCCGTGTCAACTGCGTTCGCCGGGTCCACCGTGGGCCTGCTTTCCGAGCGGGATCCGTGGGCCTTCAGGAGCCGCTCGTGCTCGAGCGAACACACACTCGGGGGCGGATCACTCGCCTTTACATTACGGCATCCAATGCCACCGCATGGCATCTGCGTTACGGCTACGGACGCCGGGACAGCAAAGGCACCAGGCACCCGTAAGGAGAACTTGAGCAGCCTAACTACTGCCTAACCCGGGGACCTTTTTGTCGAGGACTTGCCCGGCACATGGCTTTATAATGAACAGCTCAGTTCAGCCCTCGGTCCCTCGGTCGTTTGGAAACCGGGCCGAGTCGACACGGGTTCCTCCGGTTGTTGTTTTTTTCTGCTTCGATTTTTCACTCCTCCAAAGGGTGACACCATTCAGTGCTCATTTCGTTTTGATAGAGTTATTCCGAGAATGTAGCCATCCATTTTTCGACACTTACTCAGACAGCCGTCCGGAGAAGGCGAAGCGGGCGACCGGTCGCAGACGAAACAATTTCAGGTCAAACCCCCCCCTCCGTTGCCACCACGGCGGGCGCACGTCGGGATGGCAATTTTCTGGGCCAATAGGAAACGGTGCTGCTGCTGCAGATCTGTACCGACACCGGGCATCGTCCGTTGCATACCAATCTCGACGAGACATCGACACCCGGGCTGATCGACGTTCCTTTCATGGCCGTGCCTTCCGTGGACAAAGCGAGAGAACGGGGGGAGGGGTGGGGGGAGTGCGAGAAAATGGAAAGCGCCCGAAGGTAGGCTAGATTATGTGACAAAAATACGAAACAATCATCCCAAACCAGAAGGTGAGCCACCTGAAGCGAACGGAGACCCAGGTTGGGCAGAGCAGCAATGCAGAGAAAGTGCCTGCCGGGACGGAAGTTAACTGGGTTTGATTTAGCTCGTAGAACGGAAAGGACGATGTAGGCACGGTGCGGGAAACACCATTCCACTGAACTCGTGCCTCGTAGTGTGAGTGGAAAAAATCAACTAAAGCACCACTCCCGGTATGTGCACTGCACTGGATGGAAGCGACGGGAGACAACAACACCCTCAACATACTCCACACATCCACTCACACACAGGCACAGTCGAATGGAATCTGCACGAATGTTAATTGACTTCACAAACGAGTGAATGTTTTGCACGGCACGGGTCCGGACACCCGGATTGAATGATAATAAATATTCTCCGCACATTTGTGCGGTGGAATTATTCAGGACCGAGGCTCGGTTGCGCAACGAGATTACATCGGTTTGCGTGCCGCTGGAAGTCGGGATGAATCTCAGAAGGATTGAAATTAAATCAACGTTTTCTGCAGAAAGGCTGTGCGTACGGGATGAGCGCAGCACCGGTTCGGATTCGTTGTACCAGAATTATACCTTTTCAGTTCTACACCAGATCAGAATTATTCAGAATTACTCTATACTATGATGGTGATCCTTTGAAACGGGATTGAAAGCAGAGATACCATTGCAATTGATTTGTGGAGCAAACTCGTGTTTTTGTATTTCTATTGAAATGGACGTTTTTAACACGTAATGTAAATAACATTATTTTTCATACATTTTTTCAAGATAGGTTTATCTTATTATATTTAGACCTTTATATGACATATTATTATACCCTTGTATAAGATAATTTTATATGTAAATGCTTTACAACTTTTTTAATTTTTTTTTGTTTTTTTATAAGAAGAGAATATGCATAGATTTCATATTAATTATACACATTAAAGTCCATCATTTTCCTCTAACCAAATGTTTTAAATGCCAATAAAAAAAAAGATAACATACAAGTGAGCACATGCCAAAATTTCCAACCTTACTCCTACAACATATTTCGTTTAATCGAAATTATGAAAGCTATGAAAGACTAACTTTTACACAAATGTTCAACAACTGTTAATAAAAATGTTTTCAAAAAATCTCTTCTGATGTCTGAAGAAGATTATTGTACGTAAAAAAATCAAAAAATAAAAGATGAGATATGCAATGCCTAATATCTAAAGTATTGATGATATTCATTATGAATATTTATGAAAAAAAAATCATTCAATATACGGAATGTATAAAGTTTTAAAAAATATTGCCGTAGCAACTCGTCGTTAAAAACTATCTAGACTAATTAAGCAAAATGAAGTAGTTTATATGTCATATTTTTGGACGCCTTGCTCCCAACTTGCAATCAAAAGATCAAACCGTGTCTGGCAAAAGGAACTAAGAGACCATAGAACTTATTCATGATGATCAATCTAATATTTGCTATCACGTTCGTTGTTTTGATTAATGTAAATGTATCAGAACGTAAAATAAGGATGCAAAAAAGGAGTACAACCCTTTCACAGAGTGTTATATGTTATCAGGTAGGTGCGTTGTTACAAAAGGCCGATCTAATAATAAGTAATGATTTCGTTTTCAATCCAGTGCAATCTAATATTAATATTATACAATACATTTAGGAAAATCAATGAAATGCTGATCATCAACTTCGTATCAACATCAAACATGTACAACAATAAATCATGTTTATGGTATGCATTGTAGTTATTTCCAAAACTAACAAGTTTTGATGGCAGTTTTGTGTTTATGTTTCACTCGGTTTAAATTTCAACCACAAACTAGACTCTTCCTCTAGAGAATCATTACAAACCAAGCGCGAGGGTCGAGAATCAACCCACGCAGAACCAGTAGTAATTTAACGAGAACGATCTGATAAACCGTACCAACACCGATTGCCGGGATAGCGATCCTTTTCACACCGTTCCCGGTAATGCCGTAAAACTCTCGTCAACACCGCTGCCCTTAAATCCTGCTACAACTCCTGCCACGAACGCCACCACCAACAAACCCGCACCAAACTCCGGCTCCGACAGTTCACTCCTCCACGCGGTCAATCATTGGCTCAATCGAGCGACGATGTGATTTGCATGCGAACTGCACCTTTGCCCAGCAACGCCGCGCTTCGAAAGCCCCAACAAATCACACAAACGAACGCGAGCGAGTGTGCCACGGAGCAGCGAACAGCAGCCAGGCCGGCCCGGTCCGGTCCAACAAATGGTCCAGCATTAGCATCGGTTATCCGCAGGGGAGAAAAAGCTCGTGGCCTGCACGGGTCCGACGGTCAAATCACGCCGACAATGGGAAGGGTCGTCGTAGATTGGCCAAATTTTCCACCCAGCCCTGCGCCCCACCCCATTTTGAGGAAAGCCATCACTGATCTGATTCGGACATTCGGCCAACAGCCGTGCTCGCTCGCCACGTCACCAAAGCGGGGGGCGCAGTACATGAAAGCGGCCGTCCCAGCCCATGTCCATATTTCATGTGGCGCAGGAACAACATTAATCATATCATTTGCCCGGCCAATCCTCGCCATTTGCATTGCTGATTCGGCAACCATTTCTCAGTGTCCGTGCAGGCGCGTAGCGTTCGATGTGCTTTCTGTTTGCACTGTAGCGTTTTGTCTGGGCGGGATTTTTGCGTTGTTGCCCCTGTTTGTAGCGTGCGGGTGTGATTTGCCTAAGTGAATAAGCACATTCCAGTGCGTTTTCCCCAAACAGCAATAAACCAAAGAGCAGCGTCTGCTTAAGAGTTACAACTAGTGGAGTGCAAAGTGAATTGCCGTGAGACTTTCTCACTTATCTGATCCAACCGTCATCTTTCCTAGGTGTAAAATCCTAGATAAAATCAAAAGAATGACGAGATTTTGTCATCTACATAATGCAGCTGATTAAGATCATTTAAGATCCTGTATTAATACTACCAACGAATCATTAATTCCTTCTGATACCGAAAGCCTCGTATCCGAGTACCGAGAATCGTACTCTCTCCGCCATTCGTTCTGCTTTCCAATCATTAAACAATATTATGCTTTACACGACCAGCGAAAAGGTTACGCCGGCATTTGATACAGCATCGACTGACTCAGTTCGCCGTGCTGAGTGGATGAATACAAAGTAGCACCGTTCCAGGAACGTCAACACTCCGACGGAGGTCAACTGCATCGGTTAGGGAATGGCTGCCCGCCTTCAACCTGGCCGGGCAAACCGGGAGTGGGTTCACGGTGGTATCCTTCATCCTTTATCGGTTCACCCATCGGTTCAATTCACCCAATCTGGCCCACGGTCATCGATCGGCGAAGTTTCTCGGAAGGGTTCTCGGTTCAACGATCCGTACCCCGGCCGGTCCATCGCGGCGGCGGCGCTAGCAATAAATGCAAATGATGTAACAGAAAGCACAAACAGTACGAGTCGTTGGTCCTAGTGCCCACGGGCCGGGTGCTTTCGTCTTCGATTTTCTTTTTTTGTTATTGGCCCTTTTCATTAAAAGCGTACAGCGGACGAGGTGATGTATTATTCATTTGCAATGCGAACTGGCAGAGATAGGATGCTTGCGTAGCTCGATTTGAGCGATACGCTTCTATCGCCGAGCAGCTTACAGTAGGGTATTGTAGCGTAATATTTCAAATAGAATTTAAATTCAAATTATCATAGCTTTACTGAAAGCTCTTTAGTTACTGGCAACAGTTTTAAGTAGGCCGGAATGTGGAGGTACGTTGGCAATAAAATTGTTGCAGTTACCTAACAATTACGAAGAGGTAATTTAACGATACGTTTGCTGTATGGTTCACCACATGATCGTCAGTTGATTGGAACGGGTCAGTGTGTTAGCCGCTGATTGAAGGTTGGATGTCTGCGGTCATGAATAATTGGAACACTCGTTTTTTTCTTCAGAATGATTGTAGCTATTGCTCGTAGTCTACCGTGAATTAATTATGTTCGGTCTATCACGCGATACATCCATGAAATCGAAACTAAATATGCGAACAACTCCTCCAACAACTTTAATATGCAAACATAAATGTACTCAAACGGTTTCAAAACGTAAGCAGACGAAATCCTCCAGCAGTCATAACTTGTCGTTAAACAATCAATCCCACATCCCGCTTTTAAGTGATTAAAACATTATGTCGTAAAGTGATGATTGTGTTTTTGTTGCTTGTTCATGTTTCATCGTTGAAATTGGTGATTTGTTATTACATTTCTACACGTTCCATGCGGCACAACATCTGGCTGTATGCAATAATGAAAGCAATCCTCAATGCGCTGGAATCACGCCGTGCTGTGCCGAAAATCAACAACGCTTTCGAATGGCTGCAGCAATGTTCTACCCGTTTCTGTCTCATCTAACACCGGCTCAACCGAAAGAGTCAATAAAAGTCGAATAAAGACGCACGTGGAGAATGGCGTTCTCTGCCTTTCTTCGTGGACCCTGCTCGAACCGGGCGAAACGGATAAACTGGAGCAAAACAAAAGCTACCTTTGCGAAACCTACTTATGGCGACGAGAAAACATAACGATTATAGCATTGGCAGGAGAAACACACTCATAAATCTTGTGCGTTATGTTTGCTTAGCCCTCCCCCGAAAGGAAGCACCTCGGTTCGCTCGGTGCTCGATGTAACGTGCAGGAAATTCCAACGCTCGACTAAGAAAACGAGCCCCAGGGCCTACACCTCTACACACGGCGAAGCGAATATATCATATAGGCAGCATAAAGAGAGAGAGAGAGAAAAAAAAGCTGCCTCCAAACATTAAACTGTCGCAATAGTCTTAACATAAAAGCACCCCCTCCCAATCTCCATCGAATGGGCTGTGAATGTCGTCATTGACAATGGGGTTTCCTCGGCGGTCGGCTGGTTGGCGAATCTCCGTGTGCCGATGTGCCCTAGTCACCTTCCGTTCCGCTCCCCCAATGTGAGGCACGTGGTGCAAAATAAACGATCCACACGAAAACGCTAAGCTCCCTCCACACACACACACCGGGAGGCTGTGAAACAATGGGCATACTTGAAACGTTTCTTCCGCGCTGCCACCTTGGAATGGAAACGAGCGCGAAAGAACGAACGGCTGCGCAGCGACGGTCTCATTTCCACCGGGCAAATAACCGATAAATTGCTCAATCCAATTTATCGCTGGTTGCGGGATTTTCCTTCCCGAGCCTGGAAAGCGATTGGAAAACGGGAAATGGGCTCGGGAGCAATTTTCAGATTCCAGACTCCCTTTCAGGTTGGGGTTGGGTTTGTTTTGAGGGAAGAGATTTTTTGTCCATTGATAAATGATCGAAGTATCGACGTTAGTGTTGCTAATGATGGCGTAGAAATGGAGCGAGCGTTGTAATCATAACTGACACCCACTAGCAAATTGGCACGGGTTTTGGCTTGTTTCGATTCCAGAGCGAGTGTTCGGTTCTTCAAGATTCACTTTAAGCGATCACTTAGTGTATGAGCTATATTGAACTGTAATCCAATCAAAACAATGTTTAAACCGAAAAGAAATATGTATACATAAGGTACACGTTTTTTTAGATATTGAAACCGTCATAAAAAAATTATATATAGTACATTCGAATGAACACTAAAAATTCACTACCCTATCTCTTGAATACATTGGTGACATTGAAAAGATTTCATGATATTGAGGTGAGATGAGATGAGGTGTGTTTTGAGAAGATACATTCATAACCATCTTCAGTGGAAAGCCATTCAAATCTTCATTCAAATCTCTAAAGACACATCAATATTTAATGATGAGTAATGCGTCAAAGATGAATGAATGTGTGTTGAATAACAGCATATTTCATTAATTCTTAAACGGTTCCCATAGTTGCATGAATTCCACCCATTCATGAAATGCCATTCCCCTCGCACGGGTTCCCCACTCTGTTTAACGTGTAAGATTGAATACTTGCAACGACGGTATTGTATCGACTTGTTCGAGGTCGATCTTTGAACTTCACATAATAACCGCTTCAAGAAAGGATGGAAAGATTTCTAGATTGGGTAAAACGAATTTAAGTAACTATGGGAGCTGTTCAAGAGCGGTGAAAAATGCTGTAAAATCCTCCCAAAAGGTATGATTGACAATTCCCCAATGAAGCTAAAACGTATGACATTAGGATAGTCGTAATGGTAACTCATAATAGTTAGAAAACCCCACGAGACAAATTTGAAGGGTCGCGTAACCTACCAAGAGATGGCACCACTGGTTGCTACCATGGTTGCTGCGATACGATTTGGCTTGTGCGTTATTTTCGAACCGTTTCAAAGAAATCGTTTAATACTTTCTTCCAACAAATATGCTCTGATTGTGAGTGATTACACGTTGAACAACTGCATTGGAGTTTGATTCAAGAATTACTCTCTAGAAAATCTATGTTGACCGAGGCAAACTTGCTAGGGTCCATTAGTCATAAATCCACGGCAATATCCCCATGATTTTCTTCAATATGTTTCCCCAAAATAATTATATCCAAAGAAGAGTGTATGATATAATTGGGAACAGAATCAGACGAAAGTGGTCCTTATAAGAAAAAGATACCGTCGTATTACAGACTCCATTAGCCTTTATGTGCGTTACCAATTTCCATCTTCAATAAAGTATCCACGATGATTCAAGAGGAAAATATTTCTTGGATAGCAAGCTATTGCCCCGTAGAAATGACTGCACCTTTTTTATGAGCTGATTGCAAGAAGCGAATTGATTTCAATTTCCAGGATTATAGCTACGCCAATGCTTTATCGCACTCACACAGAAACATTCGAACGATACGCTACGCCCAGCCATCTTCACAAGCCACAGGACATAAGATTTCGCGCAAACACCCTCACTCGCTCTCTATCCCGCTTTCTCTTTCTCTCAAACAAAGAGTATTGAGCGCACAAAATCCCCTGCGACCCGATCAAACCAAAACACAAACTTCCTCCTACCAACTAGCCGGGACAACATTTGTTCTAGCGCTTGCTACCTGTAACCGCGTCCGTCCGACGACTCCTATCCACAGCAGCAATCCAGCGCCGAGACCACCGTAGCATGCTACGGGCGTCAATTTCGATTCCCCACCGTTTTGGGGGAGGTGCGTTTTTATTGTTACCTTCATTAGGTTCGGGACGAAAGTACAACATCAACTCCCCCGATCGGGGCGGCCGCCACCACCACGTCGGGGAAAACTATCGCCCCGGCGTACGATGCTTTATGGAGCATTTCCCCGCGGACAATAGCCGATTCCGGAGAATATATATTCACATTCACCTTCCGCGTGGCATTCTGGGAATTAGTTTTCTCGCGTCTTCATTTAGCGATCGGGAGTGAAAACAAACCAACTTTCGGGGACTTTCGTGCGGCGAGGCCGTTCGATCCCTTTCCACTAAGTATCTCGCATGACGTCGGCAGAAAGTTGGCGAATTTTCGTCAGGGGGGCAACAAAAGAAACAAAAAAGCAAAAAAAAGCCACCGTAACGACACCGAACCCACCCACTGTACGGGGAGGGGTGCAAATTCCGTCAGATAAACATAAATCTTCCCCCTCTCACACTCACCCACACCACCCAACGTGCCACCGGTCTCACGGCGCACGACAAAACACCGTCTCACCGTTTGGGTTTTATCGTTTGCCGCGAGAACTCACCTGATGACCGAATGGGAGGCATTTTTTGGCTGTAGTTTGCCGCACTTTTCTCTCTCACACACACACACACAAACGGAACGTGATATACGATGGAATGTACGGTGAAAATAATAAACATAAGCAGCAGCAGCAGCAGCAGCAACAGAAATAAATAAGAGCGCAAAGTGCACCGCACCCGGCAGAACGAAGGAAACATCCGGTTTGGTGGGAGCAAGAGGGGGAGAAGGGAGCGCTTCCACCGCGGCCGGATGCCTTTTACGCCACGCCGGTAAGTAACCGGTCAGCGTCGGTCCGGCACCGTACGAGATGGAAGCTGTCCGAAATGAAATATACTCCTACCCGGGGTGATCCTTTTTTTTACTCATCTGCTCTCGCGGAACAAAACGAAGAAGAAACCTCGGTGATGCGACTCGGTTATGACTGGGAAATGGGATGAAGGGAGGGGTGAGTTTTCTTTGGGAGAACGTCATAAAGCAACGCAAAAAAAAGCGAAAAAACCTCCGAGGATACGCTTCGCGCGCGTCCCAAAGCGAACAAAAACGCGCAGGTGAAATTATATTACCGTGCCCGGTTGGAAGGAACGTCGGAGAACCGGACGGTTGGTGCTCATTTACATCGATTCAGTTGTGCTTTTTTCTTCGTTTTAACGCCGAAGCACAAAATGGCTATTGGGCTGCAGACAAAGGTCAGGAATGTTCCGTTCCCCAAATCTTCGCGCAGAAAGTGCTTTGTGAGTGTAGCCATTATCTGATGTAACGCTTAACCATTAGTGGAGGAAGGAAAACAAACGCACGGTAGAGAACATTCATTTTAAACCGGGATTTTTGTAAGAAAAAAAAAGTTAATTTGATCTTGCTTTATCTCAAAGATTTTCTAAATTTTTCGCGAAAAGTGCAAGTCACACCCTGCGAGCCCGAACTGACTAATGATTATTTGTTTGCACGCGCTTTACCAGGTGAAAAAAAGGGAACCACCCCACCGGAAGTGGCAAAAAGTGTTGCCGGATGTGAATACCGACCACGTTCTCACTTAGCACTGTCGGGCTGGAGGCATGAAGAAAAAGCAAAGATAGCTCCTTCGTGTAAAGCCACAAATACAAAACAGATCACACGTTTTCCGACTCCTGGAACCGGGGCCGGAGCTTCCAGGAAAAATCTTGCACCCTCTCACCGGGAGACATCATCGTCCTCATGGCCCCCGCCTTAAGTTCCTCAGCTGCCAGCCAACTGAAAAATAAACTTCATGAAATGAAAATTTATAGTCGTTCGCTCCTGCGCTCCGACTCGCTTTTGACATCGATTTCATTTCGGAAAGTGAGAGACGTGCATACAAAAAAAAAAACAACCCGAGATGATAAATTTGGCACCGGAAGCAACAGTCGGAAGAGCCTGTGGGGCGCAGCGAGAAAAGACAACCCAAACTAGCGGGCCCAAGCTCTTTGTTCGTGACAGACGAGAGAACAAACAAACGAAAAAAAACCCCGAGGGAAGTGAAGAAATGCTATCATCCCTCATCCGAGTGGCACAGAGCCAACGGTTCTGCTCCCTTCACCTGCGATAATGCCGTTTGGAGGAAAAATATGCGAAATATGGAGGAATATGCAAAAAAAAAACAACCACTTGGCTACAGATATCCCTCCCGGTAGGCTCACCGAAAGCGAGCGAAATCGTATCTGTAACTCGTTTAACGCACGTGTACACCCCCTACGCCGCCCGGAATTGCTTCCATGTTTCGGTGGCTGGTTTTGCGTGGATCGAATTAGTTTAACCGGCCGCCTTGTGTCTCTTCCCGGAACTCGTCAACCTGGCAGGGAAGGCCGATTTCGCATTCGCTGTACGCTTTCCAACCGAACGAAAAAACGGACCATTTTACACTCCTCTCCATTATGCGTGTGTGCGCCTGTTTGTGCTTTGTTTTTTCCCCCCTGCCACACGAGGCAAATGTCAAAACTACCCGCTTCTGCTTCTGCCACACATACGTTTGTGTGCAAAGTTTTCCGAGAAGAACGTTCGCTGCCAGGACATTCGTGCCGTCCGGAATCGGTTTGCAATGGAAATGAAACGAACGCCCATATCCTGCACATAGAAATGGAACGGGAACATACAACAACAAAAAACAAACCGTTCCAGCGAAGAAACCCCAGCGTGTCCAGGAACCGGGAGAAATAAGCACGACCAAACGAAATGATGAAATTGTAAAATATTATTCCCGGTTCGAAAACTGGATCTCTTTCCGCCTCTTAAATCCAATTTGTCACGGCGTGGGACGGAGCGCACCGGAGCAGAAATGGGGGGGGGGGGGGGGAGCGAAAATAGGTCAAGCTCGTAAGGTGGTTCTTTATGGATATTCTTTTTTTGCTGGTAAAATTAATATAGCAAGTTACTTCTTCAAATGCGTCTACTGCTGTTGTCGTTTTTAATCCGATTGGAGTGTGTTTTTTGCTCAATTTAACAAGTATTACCAAATTCACGCAATAAAAATATTGATAGGCCGCTCTAATAGGAAGAAAAGCAAATTAAATGGAAGTGATTTCAATCGGAAATCTCATACAAATACATTTCTGAACATTACTCACTGTGTGATTTTATCACAGAACTAGGTACGAGACAGAAATATTTCACATTATATAAGTTAGCTACAACTCCCGAGACCAGCTTAGCTTTAGAAATGATTCGCTTCGTTTCTGTATTGGTTTTCTTACTGTAGGGAAATCTGTTTCAAATAACCTCTTTTGCATCTCCATTTTGTTGTGGAACAACGCTTGGATTTGCAGTTTATATTTGCGCTTCGTGTAGTCCTGTCTTTATACCTGCATTGGAAAGCTTAATATTTACTTTTTCTGTTATAACTATAGTTTCTAAAGCACATTGGCAATCGTTTTGTTAAATAAATTTTAAAAAATATCAAACAAATACAAGCGTTTAATTAAACATTATTATACTATTATACAACTATACAATTGATCATTTGGCCGTACATCAAAGTAATAATCATGGGAACTCAGGAAACTACTATTAGTTCTATTAGAACAAAATTTCTTAAAAACAGTGGTTGAAAAGTAGATTCAAGCCTCTGATTTACAAAATATTCTTCTTCTGCTTCTTCTTGGTCTTTGTATGTGTGGCTATGCTTAGGTGAACTTTGAAAAACCAGCTTCCTGGGTCTTCCTCCACCTGCTCCAAGAATTCTCCAAAGGAAGCCAAAGGAATAAAATATTGAATTAGTAAATGTATAACAGAAACACTATTCATAGAATATGCACCGATATCATCTTACTCGAAATAAAGAAACACACGGTTGTTTTGGGATTGTACGGCTACTAGAACGAAACTTTTTCCACGATGAACACAATATAACTTACTACCGAGCGTTACAGAGTGTGCTTCCAATCCCAGCCACACCTGGATCCACAACAACCACGTCAGGTGTCCCAAATTTGCATAGTATGCCTTATTCAGTTATTTTTATATACCACCCTACTAGAAAGCTCGTGTATTTTGCACATTCCACAGAACCGCCCAAGCAATCTCCCATTCATTCCCGTGAGAAATCGCACACACACACATACTCCACACACGAAGAAAAAGAAGAAAAAAAAACGATGACCTACTTTCACGGTGACGCGCTGAAAACGGAACGTCGAGCAGACTGACGCAAGCGACACGCGGAACGACGACAGGAGCGTGGAAGGAAAAACAAAAATAGGTCCGAGTCCTTTGAGATGCAAAGCAGACAGACGTACTAAATGCCGGGCCGGGTCCTTACGGACGCAGGGCTGCGTTAGCTGGCACCGTGCGCTCATCTAGTTCTCCGGATCGCTCGGCATGGCCCGGTGTCGGTAGTTAAGCAGCGAACACCCTCCGTTGCACTCACCGCTTGCAAGTGTCAAGCGGCCGGGAGAAGCGCGTTCGCACCACCAGAACCGTCCACGCCCCGCTCTGCTCCTGTGAGGTCGACTTCAAACGGGCAGCAACCGGGCACCGTGTCCAATTCATCCATCCCCGAAGGGACGCCAACACAGATAGCTCGTGTCGTTTAGCTGTATCGTCCCACGCAAGATCACGCAGAGGGAAACATGTTCCTGGTGGGGGAGTAAATGAGGGGCACTGCAGTTGCATGCAAATTTGATTTGGCAAAACTGAACCCAGTGTTGCGTCGCGTGTACACCTTATACCACCGGAATGGAAGAATCCGGTACCCGGCCGACCGAAAACGGAAACGGCGCGCGCTGCGTTGAGGCTGTAATGAAATGTCTTTCTTCGCCGCAAACGAAACACGGTCCAGTGTGCCCGGTTGCGTGCTCATGGCCCGGTACGCTTCAGCGCATCAGCATCATCTCCTGGGTGGATTGAATTGCTACACGTCGCAGCAGAGCCGGCTCCCAAACGGTTCGAGTCGAAATGATATGTCATCAGATATGCTCCGTTTTTCACTCTCTTTGGACTCGGAGTTTCGCCTCGCTTTTACACTATCACCATCGCACCCAGGGGCCGAGGAGGCCCGGTACGGCTGCACCCTTTGTGTTTGTGTATGTCGCAACATCGCAAACGGCTTCGGGTTGCTTTTAAACAAACTACCGTACCGTGCTACATGCTGCGGGCCAGAGAGTAGCACACAACGGCCCAACTTTTCCAGGCCCGATGTCCAAAAAGTGAGCCGGTGTTCTGCTCTCGTGGCATGAACATGGGTGAGCCTGGCTCGTTCGCCGGCAGCACTATTAATTTGACCCAGCCCCCAGGAAAAAAGGTTAACTCTCGCCGGAATTAAACTGTTTTGCGGTTAATTTGGGCACATCGACGCATGCCTGGACTCTGTGGACAGGTGTAACGCAGACAGCGTCTGTTTGAGAAAGAGCAAGGTCGTGGAAAGCGGTGGCAACATAATCAGCAACTTCCAGCTTGCCAGCAGAACCCGGCGCACACTCCAAACATATTGGCCATGTTTCGGATGGCAGTAAAATACGAACACAGCTAACCGAGCAGCTCCACGTCCGTGAAGTTTGGGCAGGTAACAGGAAAGCGAACACCCAAGCGTCGGCAAACAATACCGCTGCGACAGTGTCACCTACTTTAACTACAGCAGATTAGACAGCCGCCCCCTACTGGCCCTGCTCGGCAAACGAAAACCTCAAAATCGATTCGGGTTCTCCGACAAAGGCACGGAGGAATGGTAGTTGCTCGTTCACTTTCTCTCTCGCCCCAAACAAGCGCAAGAAGTGATATATACTTTTTTTACGATTCTGTTTTTCATTTATTTTTATGACGCCATCATGCCCTAACGGGTGAGACGTGTGTGTGTGTGTGTGAGTGAGTGAGTGGGAGTGGATCAGCGCATGGCTGGCGCCTTTATGATTAGTGTGCTCGCCGAAATCCCGGACGGGAGACGAGAAGAACGCAGCATCGGAACGTGACCGATTTTTTCGGCTCTACTTGCACATTTCCTTTCTCGTTTCCCGAACGAGGGGTTGATTTGATGGCGGTTCGATGGAAGAAAACGGGGACAAGGCCCTTCGTTGGGAAGGTACAACTGGGTGGGAGGTTGGATTGTAGTTGTATGTTTCACTTCTTTTGAGAGTTTGCAATTCGATACGCTTTTTTGTACTTTTTACTACAGAGGAACCGATTTTAATCATTCGATTCGTCTTACGAACACAGCTTAAGTACTTTAAAATTAAAAAAAAAAAGTAAAGCGAAGCGATTGTTAAGCAGTACAAAATACCTCCTAAGTTTCGCCTAAAGCGCGTGTGCGCGAGATAAAAGGGCACACACTCCCCGGGCGATTATTCCAACGAAATGATGTCGTTAGGACTTCAAACGCTGCCCGCGTTTCGCCCGCGCACGAACAAATCATGCTCCGGGGAGTTATGACGCTACAAAAACACCGGCCCCGTCGATCCGTCGATCGCTTTTTTGCTTTCTTTTTTCAAACTCGCGCAACTTTTATTCACTTCGAAGCTTGTTTTTAATACCTTTGCCCCCCATCTCCGGAGGGACTTTATCGCGCGAAAGCTGCTTCCCTTTCTTTATCGACGTTAGGTTTGTTTTGTTCGTTTTCCGTTAAGGCACAATTCTCCACGCACGTCGGGAACGTGTGTCCCTGGGAATGCTTTTTGTTGTTGTTGTTGCTGCTGCTTCTCAACATCCTACTGTCCTAAAATGTCCTTTTCCCCGCGACGACGACGACGACGACGACGACGTGTTTTATTGTTTCCCTTCAATCTCACCTCACGCTGCTACCGGTACGCGCAGGATGTCCTTTTGACGCTGCCCTCGACGGGTTACCCACGCCGGGTTAGAGGAGATGGCAGCTTAAGATGTTCAATTTGTTTTATTACTCCTTTTGTTCGTGACGAGGCAGTGGCAAAGTTTTCTTTTTTATTTTGTTGAGCGTTCCACCTCATTCCCAGGCTGGACGGTGGGAAGAACTCTCGTGAGAGCCGTACTTTCAGGATGGCTTGAGATTGTCGTTGCTTTTAGAGACTCGACAGAACATGGCGACTCGCAAAACACAAGAGGGTAATGGATTTTCATTTTTGATCATGTCCTCTAGTTGATTACAAGGACTACACTCTGACTTGCGGTGGCTCCCCGGCTCCGGTGCCATTTGATGATGAAGCCGTTTTATGGTAGCCAACTCACGCTCACACACACATACACGCACACACACTAGTGATCGCGGGAAATTGCTTCCGGAAGAAATCAAAGACAAGAAATGGGAAACATTTCCGGATCGCTGGCGGGTTTGTTGCGCCGATTTCGTTCGTCTTTCGAGTGTCTCCCGCGGTTCGGCTCGGTGCTCAGTGCTTCGCATCGCGAAGCAATAACTTCGATCCTGCTTGTTCTTTTCGCTTCCCGTCGGAGGCAAGATGGTTCTCGGTTTTTTTTTTTTATTCGTTAGTTCGCTTCTTTACGATCCCAAAAAGCACTGGTTAATGGGCCGGGCTTTATGAGGTTCGCAGCAAACCCGGGAAGCAAACCCCACGGACATCCGGGAACACGCGCACCGAAGTTATCATCATCGCCACCAGAGCCGGAAACACCTTAGCGACCTGCTTAATTGGGGACATAATTTATATCTCATTAGCGATTTTCCGGTGCCGGTACCTCTGGAAGGTCTGCCACGCGCCAAGATGTTCCTGCCCTTCCCGAACTCGCCCGACCCGGGTATCGTTTATGTCCATTTAGCTCCATTTTTTTAATCTTCTCCGCAACTTCATCATCATTCCGAACCGGTCTGAACCGGAGTTTCCATCGGTTTTTTTTTCGTTTACACCCCGAAAAAGACTTGCGCGAATAGCGTCGCTACGGGGTTTGTCTGATGGAAGCTACGGCCTTCTAGAGGAGGTACCAGCCCGACATCTGTATCGGAATGATGGTCCCACTCCCGGGAGCATTCCGTGTTGCAATGTGCTTTTTTCTCGTTACCTTCTTTTCTGCCGTGGTGCGCCATGGCCGATTCCCTATTTAACCGCACAAGATGTGTTTCTCATGAATAAATCATTGCAGCTCGGTTCAGTGCACAAGGTAAAGGATGCGGATGTCCTTTTGCGTCTTACATGAGTGGTGGGGAGACCAAGCGATTCCAACGAGCCAGCTTTTGCCGCGCTGTTATGTTCACAGCGTCAGCAAGTTCCCACATCTTCCAGCAAGGGATCCGGTTGGTACGAAAGGAAGAGACAAACGAAAAAGCGAACCAACCACCAATACGTGCTCACCCTGATTTCACGACCGCAGCGTGGATAAATTTCAATAATTTCCCGGTCGTAGATCACAATTTTATTAGCCGCATCTTGACTCATCTTTGGGCGAAGTCCGGAATCTGGGTCACAGTGCCGTTTGCGAGAACTTTTGTACTTCATTAGGGCACAGGACCTTACGGGTGCTCGCATCCCCTTCGAGGGTGCCGGATTTACGAACCCGTCCCGACTGACGTTTTGTAGTGCTCTGTTGTTCATGATTTGTAGTGTGTATCGTTTCCGGACCAAGCCACCCATTAGCCGGGTTACACACCCCCCCGGTTGACCTCGGCGGAGCAAAACCCGGCTTACGCGTCCGAAAGCGAAACGGTGCCCCCGAACGACGCCCCAGCCAACGGTTGATGAATGTGATTGAAATGTTTCATTTATCATACTCACCGGCCACGGGTCGGTGTGTGCAGAACGAAGGTGACTCCGGTGCGTAATCCACCCACCGGCCCACGTTCGGGCGTAATAAATGTACCGCACGTGTGCCGGTGGGTTGAAGGTGTGCGCAGGACAGAATTCACGGCTGAGTAAAAGCAACTCATACGGATAAAATTTATTGCCACGCACTTTCACGGCACGGCAAGATGAAGGAAAACCACGCCGGAACTTCCTCCCCCGGGATAATGATGGATCGTTGCCATCGGGGGCAGATGTGTGCGGGTGTGTGTGTGTGCCGTGCACTGTGGAGAAAGAGTTTTTACTGCTTTTGACATAAGCAGGTAATAAAATATTCATTTGCAGGGCGGTGCGATGAGCAGGAAAGCGATTAAACCGCTTATCAGCGCCATTCGCTGCTCTCAAGGAACCGTCGCGGAAAAGAGCGCCATTCGAGAGCGCTATATAATCAATTTGAAGTTGACAATTCATCGACCGCCGCCCTATGAATCAGCCCCTCCCAGCGGCTTTCAATTGCAACACCTAATGAAAAACGACAATCGCCCGTGTCGATCTTACAGCAAAGCAGCATTGGAAACTCGGCTCTGTTTGTCCATTAAATCATGCACAATGTTTGCGATAGTCTCAACCGCTCAATGGGTCATTGTTTGCCATCAATGTCATCAATATCCCATCTGCATCGCCCAACACCACCATGCCGCACTGAAATCGGTGCCAGGTTCTATACGAGATCATCGTCAATCCGGTGCCACAATTAAGTGCCATTTGGCTGCAGGCAAGCAAACGATATCGATCGTTAACGGCCGAGTGCGCCGGTGAATTGTGTCGACTAAACTAACACACACTGGCACACACTACAAAGCAAAGAGCTTCAAAGCTTTTCCGTCGACGCCGCCGGCTGGGTGGCAAAAGTTTCTAGTCCATTCTTATCGAGCGTGCAGTCAAGCTCACTCACCGGTCGTCGTTGAATTATTGAACAACGTCACGGCAAGCAGATGGCCGGCAGTAAAAGACTTGACCACCCCCGAAGACGTTGCGACGTTCCGGCCGAGGAGTGGAATGATAAATTGAAGCAAAACAGCAAGTGTTTCACCGGCGCTGAAACAAATTCAAACCAAACAACAAAAAAAAACACAATTCCTCATCCACCCGAGCCAACGATGCCGAACGACGTACGGCGTACATTTTATGGATGCTAATGTCTCCGGAGACCTCACCCGCTCGAAACCATATGCAGCGTGGGAGTAATGCTCTCCCAAACAATGCACCAATCCGGCTCCGGAATCCACATACGAACGAACGCAACCCAGAGACACCATTCATCCCGCATGTAAGACACTTCGGCGAAGAGATGTCCCCGAGAAGAATAGCCCGGCATGTCGTAGCAGAGAAGGCAACTTCTTCCTTCAGATCTTGCGTGAACTATCTCTCCCTCGTAGCAGAGCACGCCCGTAAAACGAACCTCCGGAGGCAGCGACGTTAGCAGCAAGAGTTTTATGGGTGCCAACTAAACGATTATGGCCTCCTGCTCCACGCCGACCAGCCCGGACTCGGCCGCTCGCCGAAGCAGGCGGTATATCTTATAACGAGTGCAAATGAATCAAAACTTGCGCGGGCACGGAGTGGGACGTGCGGTGCGGATCACATTTTCACAGGCAATCTTTCTTCCTTTCGGTATTGGCACGCTGCTCCGGAAGAGGTTTTTGTTGCCAGGCAAGCCAGCCCGAGCAACACCACACACACACACACTCACACATAGATAGTTCGCCAATAACGCCCGATGACGATGATGATCATGACTCCGATATCGATGGCAGGCGAAGATGCACGACTCCTTTCGGGCGGTGAAAATAGTACACCGACCGAAGAAGAAGGAACGTAGGCGCTGGTGGCCCGGAGACGGAGACCGGAAGAATGCTAATAGAATAAAATGAGTCCTTCGGACGGCGCTTGCGGATATTTCTCGTTAATTTCTTTGATAACATACGTCCCCTCGGGTCCTCGGGAGGGCGTTGGAGCGCTGGAGCGTTGGAGAGGAGGAAATAATCGGACGATTTCTTGTCATCGGTTGAGCGCACGGTTTGAATGCGAGGACGAGGACGAGCGCCATCAGGACGACGAGCGTCATCACACGTCGAGCCAACATTGGGCGGTCGAGCGTGTTCCGGGCGCACTCTTGAAATAATATCCACTTCCACCAGGCACTGATGGATGAGGGAGAATGCTCAACGAACCGTGATTAACGGAAGGACCTATTTTTATGGGCCATCGTTATCGTAGCACATATGCAAATGCACGACCCGGTGACGTGCGATGCGCCTTGGAAGACGAACCCGTCCGTCCGTCGGTCTGTCGTCCATTTTCTGCATTTCTGCCGGATAGGACGCCATTCCATCTAAGTGTGGAAAATATGTCATCCATCGTGCGCCACCAGCCAAGTGTGTGGGTATGTGTTGTGATGACTATCAAACGTTCGCTAAATCAAACCGAAATTGTGGTCAATAAATTAAGACCATCATCCGAGCGACACGTCGTCCCCGTGAAAGTCGCTTGCAACGCAACTTCTGGCCGTAGCGCAACAACAAGTTACGCCGGGATGGGGACGAGACACAATGAGCTATAAAATATAAAGCGTATAAAATCCTATCCAGGATCAGCAGTATTGCGCCTCGTCCCGGAGCGTCAGGTGGACGTCACGTGTGCGCTCGGGAGCAAAACAACAACAAAAAAAGCTCAAGCCAAGCCAAATGTGTGTCTCGCATATGCCACACAGGCAGGCAGCAAGCAGGAGGGAAAAAAGCGTCCTGCTGATTTATTTAGAGAGGGCTACAATTCAACTTTACGATGCTGTTGATTTATAGGTTTTTGCTCTTCGCCTTCCCTATGTCCTTGTGTGCCACGGACCGTGGAAAATGCACAGGACGCACGAAGTCAAATCACCTCTCGCTGGAAGAAGGCTCCACCGAAAAAAGCAGGATCAAACTCACCACCGTGTAACGAAGCTTGTTCGAAACGCCCACCGAAAGCAACAAAAAAACAACTCTCAGCAACTCATCAGGCGGTCCCGTACGCCCCTACCCTGCACTGTTTCATATACGTAGGAAAAACAAAAAAAGAAATTGAATCGAAAAAAGGGGAACATCCTAAATCGCCCGCCGACAAGGGGTTGACTGCACGGGTGGGAAAACCCAGGCAGGCACCAACTTTACCCGGTCAGCGGAACGGCCGGGATAATTTATCCGGGCCACAAATATCCGTGGTTTTCCGTTGGGTGCCACGGTTCGTTGGCTTTCGCCATGTTTACGACCGTGTTGTCGTTTGTTGATAGAGCGGCTGTTTGTAGGTCCGTGTGGAGATTTGCTGTCCTCTCGGAGCGGTTTCTCCAACATTCCAGCTGGGTTCCTCTCCTACTTGACGCCCATTTACTGCGCAGACAATCCGCAGTTATCCTGCCACAGCGCTCCGGCATATTTAACACACCCATATGCGCCGCACGCATACGTTACGACATAATCGACGTCAGTGATAGCAGGAACGGGCCCGATTCCGAATTCGGAAATCGGAGCGAATGTTTCCGGCCCGGCATCGGGATTTTCCAATTTCGGTTTCGTCATGTTCACTGTCAATTTCAATTTTCTTATCAATGGGCCGCGATCACGGGCGGCTAGGGCAGATGAAGGCGGCTTGCTGGATGGTTCTGCCGGGCGAACAAACGACCCTGAACACATTGGCCGATGGATCGATGGATCGGTCAGAAATTTCATGCTAATCGTTGGTTTAGAGTTTGACGCTCGACGCACATCGATAGCCGGCTGGAAAATAGCACACAACACGAGCGAAGTGTCTGGATGTGTGATATGATCTAATCTGATGGGATGCGAGTCGACGGAGCACGGATGCCAATGATTTGCAACCGTTTTCTGTCACGTTGATGGTGACGTTAGACTAAATTTAACGATCTGTACGTTCAATCCCGTCTGAAAGGATCAGTCAATTCAATAATCCGTTTAATATTCTACTTTTCGTGTTCTATAAATATACACCCACGGTCTACTCCAGAAAAGAAGCTCTCACACTAATTCAATCGAAGCAATTCGATCCCAGCGCTTATTTCCACAATAATCTCCGCCTGTAGCGAGCGCATACCAGATGAGACGAAAATAGAGCCACTTGAGCTAGTAATTGCTCACGTAAGTCGCACACCATCACGCCGCGCCGAGCACAATATTACCCGTGCATTTATCGCAATCATCAGCTTAAACGGCGAAACGGCTACCGCTGCTCGCCTTCCCATCCTCGGAATGGAAAACAATTCACCTGAACACGCGATTTTCCCGCCGCCCGGCCCGCGTGTCCCGCCGTGCGCAAAGCTTTTCCTAAGCCATCTCACCTTATGCGCACCCAATCAAGCACAAACCACCACCACCACCACCACCACATGGCCGGGATATTTTCGGGATCCTCTCGGCTCCCACCGAGTCGGCGTTGCACGTGTGTCGGCTTCAAAAATCGCCTATGGAGCGCATCGAGCATCGTGGCGAGATGGAGGGCGCGAGAAAAGGAAAACCCCACTAGAGGGGGGGGTAACCGAAAAGCCTCCGAGAGTTTAAGTACTTCATCCCGTGCGTTGAGTTATTCTTTTTCCAATCAGTAGCATCAGTCAGAATAAATTGAATTTGTTTGCCCCGGCAGGCCCGGTTCGTCCGCAGGCGCTTGGCGAGTGCAGAGCGAGGCAGCAGAGCGGCAAAACACTTGCACACAGCTTGCCATCACGGGGCACGGGAAAGCCTACCACCCGGCGGCACAGCTGCTTCCAAAGCGCCGACGGTGCCAAACCCTCGAGGGACCTTCGGAGTGCGGGGCTGGAAAAAAAATGAACGAGCTTCGGCCGCCCATAATGTGTGCGCTTGTGAGCCGCCAGTGTTGTTCCGCTGGGAAAACCCGCATATTATCAATCTGGGTTATTACCAGAATTTTCCAAACGGAGTTTTCCTTTCGATCATTTCCATGATTTAACATTATTTTTATATCGCAAAATCGGATTTTTTACATCTGAAATTGATTAAACTGCTTATCTTGCTCGAAAGCTTTTGTATGTGTGCGTGAAGATAGCTAATGGAAATGAAACTTTTTTTAATTTATAATTGCTTGTAAACTATTTTTCTGTGAACATCAATCAAGAGTTTTACGTACTTTAAAGTAAAATAACGCACGACTCACTTTAGCTTTCGTAAAGCTGCCAGAAGCTATTGTTGAACAAAACTATTAAACCTTCCAGCAGAAACGGCTTGGGGTCAGTTTTGAGAAGAACCATTTTTATTAATCCAAAATGTTTACCCATCTTCGGCTGCTCATTTGTCTCATCTTCTCTCGGCTCCCAAAACCCAAAGCTCTCCGATTACATCACATTTTTAAGCTCGCTTAGGACGACCTAAAACTCGGTTGCCTTTGGCGCTTTGTTCTCACACCGTAAGGTTGAAACTACGATGTTTTAATCAGGATCTAACTAGTTGTTATATGGACTCGATGAAGCTCAAACTTATTTCCAAATCAGGAGGTCTTAGAAATGAGCTATACCATCAGAGAGCGAGATTTAATGCGAGATTAAATAAGTCTATTTCACTGAGTAACATTTAAAAAGTTCCTGTCCGTCCAACTCAAACTTATCTTGGAGTCTCCAGTGTCCAACACTGGAGAGTAAATACTCAGAATCAGTGAAAAATATATTTTTTTTATACTCTGTCTGGTTATTAAATGTATTGTTTCCAAAAACTTTAAGATCCATTTCCATAAACAATATAATTGGCAAACAAAACCTTCCAAAACAAACCTAAACCAAAGCCCGGCTTTATCTCCGGGAAGTTATTTTTTTCCAAAAACAAAATACTTCGATTTTGTACATCACTGCGCACGGCAGAACCTCTCGGAATGCTAGTCAAATATGCGCCAGAGAGCAAAGCATAATAAATGGCGGCTAGGAGACAAGAGATGCCCAAGGGGGAGCCACACACCGGGCGCATATAGCGCATAAAGATGGCTAATGTGTTTAGGGGTTCGTTTTTTTTGTTTGGGATCAAGATACCCAATAAAAAACAATTCTGGTGCAGGTCTGCTAGAGATAGGTTAATACGGCGTAGCTCCTGCTGCCGGTATTGGTCAAGTCATGCGGAATGGTAAGCCCCGTCCTCGTTTGGAAGCGGTCTAGGTGCGGACGTGCGGAAAACTTCGTATACATATGGATACAGAAATTCTGCGAAATGAAATCATTGAACGCAAGCCGCCCTTAACCTGCCGATGCTGCTACACGTGCCCGGCTGAGCAAGGGCGATCACGTGGACAAACATCTCGAACAGAAAAAACACGTTTTTCTATCCTTCAAAAGCATCCAGCAGGAGAAAGTGACGCGGCGCAACGAAAGAGAAAGAAAAAAGTCTTCTCACCAGCAGTGGTACCACCGCCGTAACGGCAGGTCAGCCCATAAGGAGAAATCTTGTGCGAAGATAATTTTCTTACGGGCTCCCACCGCCTTCTGCACGCTGCCCATACGACGTGCGGCGTCCATTGCGTGCCACCGAATCATACGGAAACGCACATTGTGCGTGAAGCGCTGACGATAATATCCTGACAAATATTGCCGTAATAATTTCCATGATCTATCACCCCGCCCAACGTGCCACGGCCCGGCCCGGTTTGCTGGTGTGGGTGGACGAACTGACAAATGGACCGCACGGGCAGAAGCAAAGGCGAACGCATAACGGTACGTCCTGAAAGGCGCGTCTTATCAGGCAAACAAGCCCCGATCTCAGGTGTCGGGCGAACTTTCGGGCTCGGGTGTGTGTTTGTGTTGAGCCCGTCTAAACGGTGTGAACCGATTATACATGAGTGATCGAGCGGTGGCAACGATTTGACCGGAGCGATTGATAATTAAATGTGATACACGATTATTAACTAAAGTGGGCTATTATTACGATGTGGGATGCCGTGCCGATGCTGAGCAGTACAGTTGGTACATCAAAAATTAAAACAAACAAAAAACAAAACGGAAGTAGTAAAATGTTATCTCCAGCGAAATTACCATCTCTCTCCGGTAGAGTTATCCCAAATTTTATGACGTCACTAGCAGTGACTGGTGTATCCTCTCTGTTATGGCCTGCTTGGATAACTTTCCCACTCTCGAGCATGGCACCGTGGAATGGGGAAACAGCTTCCGAACGGAGCAGCAGCACCATCCAAACCCCATTCACCTAAGTTATTGATTGTTTCTCCCAGCAGCTGAACGACTAATCATTCAGGCACAGTTTATGTGCTTCCAGCGATGGGCTCGATTTTACCATACGCTCGTGCAGTAATAAAAAAAAGACCTCAACACGAAAGACGCACGGCGCACACTTACCTTGCCGGGGACTTCGGGTTTCCCGTGCTCCACCACTTCCGGGGCGACTCGAGCGCCGTACAGCGTCGTGTAGTTTATCTCCTTCTCGCTCGCAAACACCTTCCGTACGTGGGCCCGTACGTTGTCGAACGCTTCTTGATAATCCTTTATTTAAACCATAATAAATCCACTTAATAGATTATCCCGTTCACCACACGGCACGGTACGGACCGGCGGTGCCATCGGTGGGCTCCCAGTCACCGGGCGCACCATCGTACGCACGCATCCCGCCCCACACCTAAACACCGAACGACGGATTCCACCCGGACTCTCGTGTGTGTGCGCCGAGGCTTCGGTGTAAAGGACGCAAAAGACAGCGATTGCCCTTTCTTTTTTTGTTGCTCTTGTTGCTGCACTCAACTGAACACTAACCAACACACGAACACCAACGTACACTCGTTATCGCACACACACATACACACGCGCAAACAGGGGAATTTCCATAGATACTCACAACACCTACTACGGCTGGCGGTGAAGGTCCTTTAGGAATATTACTTTGATTTTCACCATTCACATCCCGAGCGCTTAACACACATACACTTTCACGCTCGAGGAAGCGAGCAGGCAAGGATGCTGGCGATGCGGCCACTCGAGTAGAATTCAATACACTTTACACCCTCGTACAACAGACACAGACACACACGCGTGCACTTTACCGCCCCGATCGTTCCGTTGCGCAAAGAATGCGCCAGAACGGGTCTCCGGTTGGAATGCTGGGGTAGGCACATACACACACTTGGTCGTTGCCGTTTCGATGAGTTTCTTCTTCCGTTTCCCGTCCCGCTGGTGCGTGCGGGTTGTTCAAAGAAAAGAGGTTCGGCTCGTTAGAATGTTATTTTACGCTCCCGGCGCGCCCAGGTAGCACGTCGAAAAACCACACTGTCAACAGAACCGGTCGTGTTTTACGGGAAATCGATCGGCTTCACTCCGCCCGTGAACGGACCGAGAACGGTTTCGCTGCAGCTTCGCACGCAACCTGCACCGGGTGGGACGAGATTGAGCTGTTGAAAAATCATATCCCCAAACACGCTCGGCTGCAAGCAGGCGCAGGCTACTCCGATCGGTTACGGCAATCGCTTACGGTAACGCAGTAACGCCTGCTCGATAGCGCCCTTCACAACGCAAAAAAACCCCTGGGGTTGTCACGTCCGAGGGTTTTGCGCTCGATGGTTTCCGGTTCCCGTAGGCTCTTCCGGGCCACTCCGGGATTATGGATGGGCCGCAGTGTTGCCGAGCGGACGTGCCCAGATTACCCCTACCAGAGTGGGAGGCGCGAGCTGTAATTACAAAAAAAAACAAAAATCAGATTTTAAATTAAAACCGTCAAACGATTATCGCAAGCACAAACGAAATACACCGTACTCATTATGGGTAATGAAAATCGCATGTTTCGGTGACGTTTTGTATTTTTCTTCCTCTCTCTCTCTCTCTCCCTTGAACGCTGTCTCACGCGGCGTCCTTCACACGGCTACCATTTTGCGCTGCAATCTGGCCGGTTCCACCCGTGTTCCATGCGCAACCCCTGCACCGAATCGCGGGCTGTTATCATGGAATTAAAGCTTAACGAATGGTCGACGGGTACCGCAATGGATAAGCCCGGGGGTGAAAATCTCTCATCCAAACACACACACACACACACACACACACACGCGCGAGCGCTGCGTCGTGTTCGATGATACATATTAAAACGGTGCGTTGGATGGGTTTCTTTCTAGCCGCCTCTCCAATGGTAGCGTGGTATCGAAAACGACATTTCCACTTCATCATCCCGGTGCGGTGATGAATAAATCAGAAACACATTTCATCAATTCCGCTTGGGCTTTTTGTTTATTTTGGTACGCGTCGGCAGTTGGGAGATTTACGGGCTCCAAATGAAGAGCGATGCGCCTGGGATGCGCCCGGGTGGATGTGTTTTTACTCCTCGTTATTGCTCGCTTCATTACGGAAATTTCGTTGTTTTCGGTTCAATTAAATTGAAATTAAATGAACATGATTAAACGAAACAAACATCGAACGCGCGTGGGATTAATTTTCATCGGAACATGATATAACAAATGCAAAAAGAATTGGAAAACGCACTGATGGAGCGATTTGACTACATGTTAGTTGATTTAAATTAAATTAAAATAGCAAAATAAGAGCCAATTAATAAGCTTGCCAATGCACTAAAATAGATGACATGAAATGCTTCCGAATGGTAAATCCCTCACACACAGCTAAACAAAGCACCGGCACTGTCGATTGCGCCCGTCAAAAAGTCTCCAATTTCGTCAATTAATTGAATTCTGAATCGTTGTTATTTTATTTCACCCGACAAGCACATTCCGGCAACAATCGAAAATGCAATCCAACTAAATGCTCACACACACTCACACCGACCGGGCTGCAGCGTTGTGCTCCGGAGCGTCCCCAATTAATCATTCGATCAAACGGGCCATCCATTTCGGGCGGGATTGTCCATTTAATCCTAATGGAACGGACTAAACTCACAAACTTCATCGCAGCCCGTACGGCAAATCACAGAATCGAACTCTAATTTGCGTCAATCAGTCGGTAAATTTCGGCCCGACTAAGGCCAGGCCAGGGCCCGTCCGGTGCCGCTCGCGTGAAGTGTCGCACCCGAAAGCACTTAATCTGCAGCAACAGCGTGGGACGGATGGCTGGGGCGCGTGACTGGGCGGTGCGTTGAGCGGCACCCCACCCAATCCCAGATCCACTCCCCGCCGGAAAGGTTTAACCTACGCGGCCAGCCCCAAAACTAATGGATGGCGCTACAGAATTCGATTAATTATCGGCTCGTAAGCAAAGTCAGCCGGGTTCTGTACTGAGCGGTTTTAATTTATTGTTTGTCATGCTGGAGTCTGGTAGGGTTTTTTATTTTTTTATCCTGGTCTGCCGAAAGTGTTTTGCTTTAATTATCATTCGTATCATTCGAAGTTTTATTTGGAAAAAATGAAAAAAGTATTTCAATTACAATGCCGTAATCTATTTAAAAAGGAAAAGCAAGAGAATGAATTTAGTTTATAAAAAAAAAACACACACACACTGTGTCACTGTTCATACAGCACATGCTGTGCTTGTTTACTGTAACGCACCGATGGTTTGAACGAAATTTCTCATTTGAAGTTGCTTCGGCGAACGATAATGAAGCTAACACATTTCGCTAATTAAGCTCACTCCCTCGAATGGAAAGGGCCTCACGTGGATGATGCGTTTGCAGCAACTCCACTCCGAAATTGCCAGAAACACGCTCGGTAAACACGGCGCCTTAGAAGCACAACCTCGTGAATGTACGTGTTTGTTGTTTTTTAGAATTGCTCCACAAACAGATAACATGGCACAGAAGGGTACAGTTGGTGATCAACAATATGTCAGAGTCATAAAATTGTTCGTACGACCAAATTGTTTCTGTGTTTACCGCATTATTTCGAGGCAGATAGCTTCACCTCAAGGGAATTTCAGAGCCGTATACTTCGGTTCCAATCATATATTGTATCACCTAAGGCATTGGTTTGTGCATCAAATAGACTTAGTTGATTATTTTTCATTCTGCACAGCCTCATTTGCAGTAGAAAATTTGAATCGAAATGCAGTACTATTAACTTTTCGTATGAATGAACACATATTTATATGTATGGACTTAGGATGAATATTTACTTAGGCCAAAATCAGTTTAAAATTGCACAGATATTGGGATGCGATGTTTCGTGAAAAAAAGGAAACTTTGAGTACATTTCCGGCCTTTTAGTGTGAGTTTAAAATTCAAATTGGTGCAAAATATAACGAACCATGCTCATTATTTTCAAACAAAAGACATGATTGCAAAAATATTACAAAAATAAAACAAGTATAATATTACAAACACAACAATATAGACAATACAAAAACAATGAGGTATATAAATTATACATTTATTGCAACAATATATTTTGAAAAAAGCAACTCCACATCCAGTACTAGAGCATGTTGTAATAAGCGGAACAACAAACATCGCAATCACTGCTTCGAAACCCTTTTAAACTGCAACAATAAACGCCCTAATCGTGAAGGAACCACTCGTATCAGCTTTCGCAAATAGTTTCACATGGGCTGCCTGCCCGGGCGAAGCAATATTGAATAGAAAATGTTTCACTAAATTCCCAGGCTTCTTTCACGTCACGCACTTCCGGTGTGTAACATGATACACGAGCTGACAGGGGCTGTTTTACGCCCACCGATCCGTCGACAATCGTGATTGCGCTTCCATCTTGCTAACGCCAAGCCAAGCCGTACCACGAAATACATCCGCGAGCGCTCTCACGCGACAAGGCCACACTGTTCGGGCGCTGTAAACGCGCATGAATTCACAATTTGTTCCACAACAACAAACCACCGCAGGCGAAGGAAGAAATTATAAGTATGTTTGCATATGAAATTTTAACCCCTTTTCTTCGGGGACGACAACACGCGCTCTTCACGCCCGCAGGGTGCGGTACGGTTGTTAGCGAACGGGGTTGCATTACCCTTGTGCTGTTTCAATCAGCGATCCGTCTCCCCGGCGGCTTGGGAATGCTGCGCCCCACGCGCCTCTCATTTTACACAAAGCACCAGGCGTCTCCATCGAGCTTTTCTTCCGCAGGAAGGCCTCTCCCTCCAAGGAAGAGGAGGCCCATTTTTCGGCATGCACATCCCGTGAGCGTCCCCGGCTTAGTTTTTAATTAAGGAAACGGTTACGCTCCCACTCTTCCATCCCGGGTCTGGGTGAAAAGCGCCCGGACCAAACCACAAATCGAATCAATACGGTCCGGCCGGTCAACCGTTGCGTGGAAGACGAAAACGAAACGAACGTTGCCGCTCGTTTGTGGGTACGAAAACTTCCCCCGTTGACCACCACGCTGCACTTTCGGAGCATTTTTAAGCCCACCGTCCTACAATCTGCTGTCACGTCGCGGCCTCGTTAGTTGTGTGTTACTCCCGTGTCGCCCGTGTCCGGTTTCAGGCGCAAAAGAAGGAAAGAAAACACGACGCCAGCGGCACCGTTTCGCCCACCGCCAGTTGTTATTTCACTCGGCGTCTCCCGGCGTCCGAGCGACATTCGCAAACGATGCAGGATAAACATGTTTACCACTTCAAAAAGCTTTCTCGTCCTCAGCACCGATGCACGATTGCACGCCCTTTCCAATGTGGCGCGAACCAGTGTGTGTGTGTGTGTGTATGTGTGTGTGTGTTTGGCATACCGATTCAGGACCGGATCCACCTTTCGGCGGGTCGAATACGAACCGTTTGCACCCTTATTCGTTCGTCCTGTTTTCATATGAACTGTTGTACAGCCAGTGCAAGCAGGTACCAAGCGCAGATAAAATAGACACGCGTTTTGATATTTTCATGTTGCTTTTTTTTTGGGTTGTCCCTCATTCTGGCCTCGTAACCGAAAAACCGCCACGACTGCACGACTGCTCGGTGCATTCCGTCATTCAGCGTACGGCGATCGGGTCGTGACACAGTTAGACGCCGGTCTGACCACACACAAATACGGATCTTTCGGATGGGTTTGCTCTCATCAAGAGACATCGTGCCAAGCTGGCTCATCGTGTAAAGCGCCGACCGGGCAGTCTAAACAAAGCCACCAAACCCACCGGCAGTAGCAGGAACTCCGATGGTGGAGATTTGGCCCGATCCACCCGAACGACAAAGTCCACCTTCATCTGGCCGGATGACGTTGCTGCGGCCCTATTGCGGATGGATACCGACAGAGCAGTTGTTTGTGTTCTGCTGGCACAATAAATAACTCCCAGCCAGGGCCAGTGCGTTCAGCCGGAATCTGCTACATCGCTGATGCCCGCGGGACGCGATTCGTTAGCCGGTTCGGACACTATGGTATGGTTTTCTTCCTGTTTTAGTTCGTTCTACCAAACTAGTTCGCTCGCAAAAGTCAACCTGCTACTTTTATTGTCGATAAATCAATATTCGGACACAAACTACAAAGGACAAGCGGTTGGATTGATCAGTAAATTTCTGTTAAAAATGATGATTGCCATACGTTTGTGTGTTTATGTATTTGTACCAATACACGATGTTATTGGGAAGATTAACTTCAAAAGGATCTAGTCAAATAAAAAAATGGGTGGCCTTTTCCTCGCTCGAACTCAGTAGCCCGTCAATTTTGAAGCTGAAGTACCATAAATATCGTATACAACTAATAACACATGTAGTTTGGTTACCCGCCAAGAGATGGCGCCATAAGAAATGAATATATTTTGACTATGGCTACTATGGGTTTTTTGTGAAACACGTTTCAGGAAAGTTTTCAACAGACTACATTTTTAATTTTTTGTTTAACTATTCCTGGTGTTTGAAAAAAGGGTAAAATTTTGAAAAGTTCTGGTAAAAAACATGTCATTTTTCTTAAATTTATATGTTTGCAATTGAAGTTCTATTCATAACAATTTGAAATGTTTACTATCCAAACAGTCTACGCCCGAAATTAGGAACGCTGGAGCAACCAGCTTACAAAAATTCAGTAGATGATATACTATAACTTTTCGATCATACAATTATGATTACATACATAAAATGCCACACACAGTCTTTATTACACCTATTTTTCCAACGAACTCCTCCACATGACGGAACGGCTATTGTGCGCGTCAGTTTTATTATCTGACGATGATGCTCCTTAGGTCAACGACTCCGCCTGACCATTCTGCTTCACGCACCAAGGGTCACTGACACGTCCTAATAACATTCAAAATCTTCCACGCCACAAAAACGACCTCAATAAATAGTCCTAATTGGTGTCAATTCGGGGCTCCCCACGATCGCCGCCGCCGCCCCCTTCACCGGGTTCTCATTTGCGGTGGTTGGTGTGAACGCAACCGAGGCGTAAATTGGTCCATCCATCGGTTGGGACAGGGAAATACGACCGCCATCCAAACTTCTGCCGCGGTACATTTCGCTCCCGTAGTCCGTTAGATTGTGCCACGTAGCATTATTTAAAATAACAACAGTACGGGGAATCCCCGGACCCGGTCACAATGGTTTTTAGGCCATTTTTCTCTCGGTCTGAGCGACGCGTTTTCTTAAGTCCATTCGGGGCCAATGGCTGACCAATGGCAGCAGCGGGAACACAATCGAAAAGGGACTCGCGTCCCGGAAAAAAGGGACCAACACCGTAATAAGGCTGTGTTGACTCCCGTCCAGTGATTGTGCGTTTGCGAACGGTTCACATGGAGCGGTCAGCGTGCGGTGTAGGCCGGGTAAGAGGTTATGGCAGTTTAGCGGGACCTTCTGGCCGTCCGATTATAATCATAACATCGAACGACTTCTCGGCCGGCCCTCACGTCACGATTCTACTCGAGCCGCACGTTCGCTTCATTTTCGGCCAGTTTTTGATCTTCCGCATGGTCCACCCACCCTCGTGTCCCTGTTCGCACACATTCACACGTACACAATCACGCTCTCAATCGCTGATTTCAGACTGCGTGGAGCCAAAAGAAGGGGAGGGGCGTCTTTAGGGCCTCCAGTTAGCGAGTCAGTTCCTTAACGCGAACGAACGAAGAAACCGAGTATGGAAGTGAACCGAAGCGGAATGATAACGTTCTCTACATTTGACTCCATTAATGCATTTTTTTTGTCGAACCAACATGAGCTGGAGTAAAGCCGTGCCCACGCGGAAGGAAGAACATCCGCAACACGCACGCAAACGATTCCACGCCAGTTCGGGCGTGTGGTGGGCAGCATTTGAAAAACGTGCCCACATACGTTTGGTCTTGCCCAGCGGAAGACGAACTCTTTTGTTTTAGCAGGACGCAGTTGAAGGGCTGTTAGGTAAACGAATAAAAATAAGACAAGCTTGCAGCGATAACAGCTTTATTTTTTAGAGGCAACATAAAGTGGCTTTATTGAGAAGTCAGAGATGGAACCGAGAAAGATGTTACAATGATAACTTCATTTGGAATACAATCTAGTCTCTTGGAATCTTGTTGAATCGGCTTTAGTATTTTGTGTCAAAATACTTGCTCTTTTGAGCAATTCAAATTGTTACATTTCTTCTTTAAACGATTGAAAATGTTATACCTTATTTTCAGATTCTATTGTTTTATAAATTCTCATTATTAATCATATGAGTTGCTTATAAAGATATCCTAAAAAATATGTTTTATTCAAACAGTTTTTCACAATCAAAACTTTTTCTACCGTTTCAGTGAAAGTCTATTTAGATTTTGAAACAATATAAACCAATGCGATAATAAAGTATAGGTGACAAAGATGTAGAAAACATAAGCTGACAAAAACATTCTCTCGAACGATTGTTAGCATTTGCTCCACCATCATCATCGATTGTTTCCTGGGTAAACCTCAAATGTTGCTCCATTAGCGAACCTTGAGCAAACAACTATTCACAGAAGAACAACACATTCGCAACCGCAATCGAACTCTGGCAGCCATAATACACTTGTAAATTAAAATGGCTCGTCGATTCCTCGGGCAAAGCAAGCACCGGCAGTTTCTTCCGTTTCGTGCATCATTATTTCCTTCACTGGAACAGACGATTGCACGGCCGGAATCAATCTGCTCCCGCACGAACATACGATACAACGCTCTGTGGAACGCAAATGCAATCACATGCACTTAATGCATGCTCACACACTCCCGCACACTCGTAGCATATTGGAAAGACCGCATACGAGCCCGAGTAGAGCATCGTTCACCTGCGAGCGCACACTCACGCAGCACCGAATGTCAGCCGGCAACCGATCGGATCGAGCGGGGGGGAAAAAACGACTTAAAAGACCGACGGAAGCGACAACAGTGCACCATTTGGCCGGTGCGGCGGATAATGACTTCCGGCGAGGGAAATGAAACAAGTTCAAGTTCCGTTCCGTTTCCGCGAACATGCCGTCATAACGGTGGCGTGGTGTGGGGAGGTTTGCCTATTTTCGATTTAGTTTCAATGCGACCGTGCGGAGCGCTCTCGCACACACACACACACACACACGGACAGCGAGCGTCCACCACCTCAAAGGGAACCATTTTTCTTCACTACAAATCAACTGCTCGGCTGGCTCGGCTGGCTTTTTCATTTTATGGACCTCTGATCCGCATCCGATTCGATCAGATGGACGAGTCGCTCCGATACGTTGAGGGACCGCGCACATGTGTGTCTGAGTGTGTGCATGTGTGTGTGCCACCGTGTCTCTCGGGAGCGAAACGGAATTCGGGATGCGGGTCGAAAAGTGAACAAGAAAAATGAACCTTCGCCATCGCTTTGACCGCTCAATCGAAACGATTGAGCAGCCGGGAAATGCCAAAACGACGAGCGGAACGAAACAAAAAAACCGGTTAAGCCCGGCGACCGTGAGCGACCACCACTCGCGCGCCCACCGGCCCACCCACCACCGGCACTCTAAAGCGCAACTCCCCCTCAGCCAACCGAACGCCGGAAAATAAATCTTTGAATCATCATACTCCCCACCGGCGAAACATTTCCGCCCGGTTCGATTCGGTCGGCTCGGTGCCTTCAGTGTGCTTTCAAGCGCTTCGATCCCTACTGACCGACACGGGTGGAGGGAGGGGGGAGGGGGGAAATGCCTCCCGAAACCAGTACCTCGCCGTTCGGGGCGGGCTATTTTTAATCATCGATCCGACTGTGTCCCAGTTGCTACTGGGCTGGCCCCGATTATGGTTGTCATACGTTGTCCCCCTGGAGACGGAGAGAGAGAGCCAGAGCAATACATAATCAACAAAAGAGCGCCCGGCCACGTTCAAAGCCAAGTGCAGCGAGTCACTGTCAGGCCGAAAGTGGCCCAACCCCCGCGGTAGGTAATAAATATTTACCTTCCTTTGCCGTTTGCCAACAATCACGAAGATCGTAATGATTATTGCGATATCGCCGGCGACACGTGAGCGTCAGCGAAATGGGGCGGTGGTGAGTTGGCCAAAACCGAGAAGGACGTGCACGGCACCACCTTGACCCAATCGCGGAACGCAAATCAATATTTTCCGCGTGTCCAAAAGAGGTGCTCGTAATGGTTTGAAAAATGGAAAGCCAGCAGTTTGACACAATATGAACGATTCGCGACGCGAGTAAGCGTTTGTGTAACACTTTGTGTTGGAACTTATTAAAAAATAATACATTCAACAAGAACAGGACCTCGCTAAACTCAGCTGAACATAGTTTCCTTCATCACGTGTTTTCGTTGTTCGTGATTTAGGTATTATGCTTGATGAGGGTCTAACGTTTAAAGCGCACTACAAGCAAAACATTTTAAAAGCAAATAAGATG
>KB672490.1:20554975-20567434 GCA_000349145.1 Anopheles dirus
CTCGAAAGTAACTCCGTAATTTGGTCTCCATATTCGGCATACTGGATCTCCAAAATTGAAGCTGTGCAAAAATCGTTCACTAGAATCGCCTATAAGAGATTAAATTGGAACATGGCATCGCGGCCAGATTACAGAACTCGCTGTCTCTTGCTAGGAATGCAAACTCTCGAACACAGAAGACATGTTTCGCAATGCATGTTTGTGGCCAAGCTTTTAACCTATAATATTGACGCGCCTGAGTTACTTGCGAAGGTTAACATAACTGTCCCTCGTCTCGCGTCCAGACGTAATGTCCTGCTTACCAACGAACATCGCAACCGTGTTTATAGTTATAATGAACCAATGCACGCTATGACAAGAGCATTCAACAGCGTTTACATCTTTTTTGACTTCAATGCGTCCTTGACTAGTTTTAGGGAAACTTTGTTAACAGTTAGTGCGTCTAATATTTAAGTATGTGTACAGTGATAGGACGTACTGTTGACGTCAGTCACTAACCTCATTAATAAACAATAAACAATAAACAATAAACATTTCGTTGGATTGTTAGACTTATGTTGTTTTGAACATACTTTCCAACCTTTACCATACTCCACATTTTACCATTAAGGATATCTTCCTGCCCCTTCTATCAATAGCATACATTACTCAAAGAGGTTTATAGCCTCAGTTTTATTAAGATTATCACTTATAAGATTTTTTTTTTCATTACTCCAAAGACACGTTGATATTATGGCAAATGGGCGATTTAGCTAAACTCGATCAGTTTTATTTGCATTGAGTATTTCTCCGCAGTAATAGATCAGCTTACTTCAAACGTTGTAAACCCTAAACCTATTAGTACCTATCAGCATTCATTTAAGCTAGTGATTGTAGGTAGTTCATATATGATTTTGGGAAGAAACTGACAAAGGCTCTTGCAAGCTGAGCTATGCTTCAGTAAGTAGTCGAAGGAATGCGATGTGGTTAAAGGTTTCGATTCATTTTGAGGCTAGAAATGAAACTGTGAAGAGCGTGTCTTTATTTTGAGGCTTATTCTATTGAATTCAATTGATATTTCATTTCTGTTTGCTATCTGGGGTTATGAATTAAACGGTTTTCAGTATGACTGTTGTATTTATTATTTAAACATCAATTTACACATTAAACATCATTAAATCACTAGTATTACTGCTGATAAACTTAAACCTGATACAATGTGAGTATGAAAAACGAGAAAATTCCGATAAATTTGTGGCCATGAATCAAGAGTTTGTAATCAAATTAGATTAAAGAGATATCAGAGGAGGATAATAGCAGAGATTATATGAATTACATGTTCCTACATTTCCTCATCATTCACGTTAGTTTCCACAATAAAATTAACTGATGAGTGGATATAATAAGGAAAAGAATTTCAATTAATCTGGTACCAAATTACAACAAAAATACTTTCAAAACCCCTGTTACTGTTACGAGCATCACTACGCATATCTTCTCGATGTTTACCGTACCTCATACAGACTGGAAAACATCAACTAAAGCAGTTTTTTCAAAACTGAAACCAACGCTAGTGTCAACCAAAAACCCTACGATGGTGCGTTTTTGTTTTCGCGACGTCTCTCAGTCTAAACAATTCGAAAACGAGTATCATTCGCTGTATAACCGCACCCTGCCTTATCACATAACGATCAGGCGATGAAATATTTGTTCCATGAAGTCCTCGCACGAATACTAAACTGGGTAGTGCCAGCGCAACACAAAAAGAGGTCTGGATGGAAGCTCAAGGGGGAAAAAACAGCGATAACAGCGTTCGTGTGAATATCGCATCTCCTCGAAAACTCCATTCGCCGCTCCATCGTTCCTACGTGTGCGTCTGTGAGTAAGATGGAAGTAGTTTACGTATGCGTGTGCGAGCTCGTTTACATCGGTACGGAGCGACGCAACTCCATCGTAATTCATCTCCAGTGCACTGGCCCACAGCATAACTTGCATAAATTTTGCAACCAACCACCCCACCGTACGACACGACCCACTCATCTCCAGTGAAGTGAGCGAAACACTGCCGAAAAGGGCAAATGTTCATATTCACTTTCGGTCGGTGTGAGTGTGTTTTTTCCTCACACGGTTGTGCAAGATGAATAATCCTTTCCCCGATTTCCATCGACACCGTCACCGAAGGGGGGCTGATGCTGATGATGAAGAAAGCGTTTTTTTTTCTTCTCCCGGCTCCTTTTCTTCCAATTTCAGTTTTCACTCATGCTCGCAATCCTTCACGCTCCCGGGATGGGGGTTTTCCCTCCGAACGGGCGACTTTCGGTCGTTCATCCGATGTTTCACCGTTTTTTTTTTAATTTTCAAAATTGATTCCCCATATTTCTCCAGCCCGGCATGAGCCACCCCCGGTCGGTGTCGGTGGCTGCCGGTTTTATTTGCCAAAAAATGAACCGAAGAAAACGCTTCCCATCCTTCATGGTTCCTCATGGAGCGCGCCGGGGAGGGGCGCTGGGCGGTTCCGGATTTTCGTCGGGTCGGATGTTTCTGCACCCGAATGGGAAAGGAAGGAGTTTTGCAATGTTTTTCCCATCAGCGCACTTGCTGCTGCCGGACGAGAAAAGCGCTTCGGTTTCTGCTTTTTTTTCTTCTAGTGATCTTCTTCTTTTTTTGATAAACACTATGCAGTCCCTGACGGCGAAGAAAGTCGATCATCCCCTGGAGGCATCCCCACGGCAGGCAAACCACGTGCTGTCGTTTATAATTCATCTCTCCGCTCACGCACCGACCATAAATTTTGCTCATCTTTACTTTTTATTTTGTGCGCCGGGTTCGGGTGCATTTCGGTGTTCCCGGTGGCACCCAGGAGGGGTAGGGGGTGATGAAAAACGCAAAATGGTGAGTGGGAAAATGTGTGTGTGCGTGTGGGTGTATGCGTTCGCCACAAATACGCTTCACCATCAGGCTCCGTCCCGAGCCGATCCGGTGTGGAGTCGACCAGGTGCCCCGATGGCGGGCCCGCCGCCATCTTTGCCAAAGGGACCGATGCCAACATATTTTCATGTTTACCGCGTGACCATCGCCCGATGGGCTGCTTTGCATGGCGCTACGCGCCTCGTCGTGTGTATCCCCCTGGTGGTGGTATGACCACATTTCACCTCCTTCTGAAAACAGCACAACACAACAACAAAAAACCCCGAAACTGAACGAGCCGCCGCTTCGAGGAACGGGACGCTTTTTTCCTCTTTCTGCTGAAAAATTCTTTCCCACAGTTTACGTGCCTCCTCCGATGGCCGGAAGAAAAGCGCAAGAATGTGCTCATTTTGTTCTAAATATGTGTAATAAATTACGACAAATTTGGACGAAGGTGGCTCTGAGTAGAAACCCCGAACGTGACCTGTCGGGTGAAACCAGCTGGGATTTTCTAACTCCTTTTTATGCTTTTCAACCCAATCACTCAAATATGTTGTTTCCCATGTAGAAAAAAACTGGTTCATCAAGAATCGCTAATCGCTGAGATTAATTTTGTCAATGTTCTGTACTATTCTTACTCCTGTGTTGACAAAAGCATGTCTGTACAAATTTTTGTGCGGTATTTGATAAAATACTGCTGGTGTAATTATCCAAATAGGGAGTATGTGGCAGGTTAGTGTATTCCCTCAAATAGGAAAGGATTCAAGCGTAAATCTATCAAGAGTTTTACGAGGCATTGTTCTGGGTCCTACGCGCTCCATATGCTTTGTCACCTATTTGTGACAATGTGAACTGCCTTCCTGGCGCTTCTGATCGTTTGGGCGCATATAACCTCAAAATTAACATGCCAATGAACAACATACCCTTCAAAACTGCCGTACAGAACTAAGCTCTAACTACTTGCACGGCAGGATAACTAACTTTGAAAGCTTTTCGCTATAGATACATCGAAAGTACTGCAAGTTTATTGTTCGAATTTTTAAATAATTCATGAATATATTTCGAGCCAGATTTTGTAATAACTCCCGGTTTGTAATAATTTAGTCGCCACTACAAATAATACAAGATGCATAAAATAGCAGTTTAACAGAGGAAATTCGCACAAAATCTGCTTCAATTATTTTCCATGATTTAGTGTTGTAACCTTCCGCGATTTAACTATAAAATTAACTTCTGCTGTACAGTTATTACCTGGTCATTTCTGCCATTTGACTCTTAAAAATCGAATCGTTCGTTTGGCTCTTTAGTCCGTAAAGTTGGCTTACCACTGCGTTACAAAATCAAGTCGAAGCCAATATGCTGTTATACATTGTTGTATAAAATGTATTTAAATCATTTTACTGCTTGATTTACGCATCTTATACCGGAAAACACGAACACACTGTCATAAAAATCTTCACGGGGAGTTCATTCATTTTGCAAAATTTCAGCTAAAGCAAGCCCCGAAAAGAGTACATGAAAACAGTAAACCAGTGATTCTCAAATTGGTCAAATAAAAAAAAACGAAAAATATTCGCTGCATGTTTGAGGAAAAAGAATTCAGCAAAACCGGTTCGGTTCACCACTCCTTCGGGTTTTCTTCGCTAGAAGAAAAGCTCAGTCTTTTCTTTTCCTCCGTAGAAGTAAACAAAATCACAGCAAACATTGGATCCTCGAGAGAAGTAAGTGCAGCCAATTTTGAGCGAAAAACAAATCAACTCAAAGCTATGAAAACTTTCCATTGCGTTGAAAACATTATGAATGACAGGCATTACCTCCGTTTTTTAGCTTAGAACATCCGGCCAGCCACCGAGGTAATCCACACGAGCATTTCGGGAACGATCTTCTGCCGCACTGTCAAAGCGCTCAGATCACTTTTCGCTTATTCATTTTCTTTTTCAACTCACTGACCACCAACACCAGCTAATTACGCGGCGAAAGAACTCACGCCGGAATTCACTGCACTGTTTGTTCCGCACACTTTCAATTCAACGCCCGTACAACATCACCGGATCGAACGTCCACCACGCGTGTTTCGCTCATTTTGTTTGCCTGGTGAAATGGGGGAAAGATTGCAATATTAACTTACGATCAAATCTGTTTCAACACGAAGCTTCCTGCAAGTTAATCACAAATAAACACAAGCGCCAGGTTGACATTTGAGACCCTTCAATGAAAACTCCCAATCACATCACGTTCCCGGTCGCACGGCAAAGGTCGCTTTTTATTGCTGGTTTATGTTTTTTGTTGTAAATTGCCCACGGAAAATTGCAGCCGTAATTACTGTCGCTTTGTAAATGGCAGGGTGTAGCCAAATAAAATAATATAAACACTATATCCGCTCGTATCCCGCGCGCTGGTTGCTCACGTACGCACGCACACGCAGAATCGAATCGCGACGAACGTGCCACACGAGACGCTGCACCATCGGGCGAGTTCACACTGCACTACTAACCCTTGGGATGACCGTTTTCGAAAGTCGTTCGCGTGAGCCGCCTGCATCGGGTATCTAGGCGTACACATACACAGCCACACACAAAAAGAAACCCCAACGATTCGATGCGTTTTCCTTCCCTTCCATCTGTCTTTGTGTGTGTGTATGTGTGTACCACCGCACGTCCTTTTCCTGGCGCACACCCAGCAAACCCCCCCGTACGGGTTCGATTTTTCCCCTTCGCCTCCTTCGACCACCCCTTTCCGCCACCGCACGAGGAGCGCACGTTGCTGCGGATGCTGCGGATGCGTTCGGGCACTCAAGGGCCGCTCGATTACAGAACCCGAAACGTCCGCACCAGGCCACGACACGACACGAAACAGCTGAAAACTTCAAACCCGAACCGACGGGAGCGCGCGCGCTCCTGAGCGTGCGACCGGGAAACGGAAAAGCTCGCCCGCTCTCGCGAGAGCTTTCTCGCGAAAGCTTACATAACGCAGCTGGCTGCTCGGCTTTCGCTTCGGAAGCGCCAGCTGATTCGGAACGGCACGCACACACACAAACACACACACACAAACCCAGCGCGGATGCTTGTTTTCTCCACGCGCACACACCAACACCAACACTGTTTCGTTTGAGCTGACCTGAGGCAATGGAAAATGGCTTCATTACCTGGCGATGTTTTTCACCTCCGCCAAACGGTTCACAACTGGGATCGTGCTCGACAATGCGTGCGGCTGTGTTGGTACGGTGAGAACGAGTTTTAAAACTCTCCCAAGAATTCATTTTAACAAGGGGGTTAAAACTGAAATCTAAACTTGATTTTACCAGAGCCAGTTTCGTAGATGGTAAATACGAACCTCCTGTTATCCCCCGAAAAACAGACGGCACCCCACCGTGGAGAGGCTCTCGCGGTGGAGTCTGCTGAGAGAGCAGAGAGCATCAGCGACCGGGAGAGGCGGCAAGCCATGAGAAGCCAGAGTAGAGGGGGGAGGGAACATAATGGACTGCTTTATGACCTTCAGTGAAGGAAAACTCGTGTAACCTTAAAACACATTTGTCGAGTGCGAGCATGGAGCAGCTCGGGCTCGAGTTGAGTACAGCCCACCCAACCGTGACGGTGTGGCTTTCAGCCACATGCGCCTCACCGTGTGAGCTTCACACACACACACACACACATGTGTGTGTGTGTGCTCGTTCCACCCACGTTCTATGGCATGACATTTTCGGTGAGGCAGAAAAAGAAAAACTCACTCCAAACGTCAGTAGCCCGCGACCTCGCGAGAAGTGACAGATGGGTGACTTTGGAGGAGGCTGCGCTCCCTCTGTTTGCTTGCGTCCGTCCCAAAACCGAACCGTATAATTATCCACACACAACCCCTCTTTCCGTGGGAAAGAGAGAGAGAGAAAGGGAGAGCCTGAGGCTGCGAGTTGTACGGCTTAATTTGATGGCATACGAGCTACCCCCAGCGGGAGTCGTTCGGAATGACGGGCAAACACATCAAAGGATGCGCTGGTAAACAATCGTCATCGTCCGCGGGAAATAGGGAAGGGGGAAAACAGGGGAGGGGTGCGATCCGATGGGTTTGATGGACGTTTTGGTGGCAAAATGGCGAGTCGGGTGGGAGCTTCCGGGACATTCGGTTTCATCCTTGACCCAAAGTCGCTATTGTGATTGTTATCACATGCACTGTTCACACACACAAACACACGCGCGCGCGTTTACACACGCAGACACATGCAGTACGCGCTGTTTTGAATCCAGCCCGGTTCACTGGAACGTCGGTGTCACTTTTCATGTGCTGAACTCGAAACACTCGACACTTCCAACGCCCGGACAATAGGACGTCATAGAATCAGAGCCGTCAGAATCCAGCACCGAGAACATCAGCTAACAGCCCAGGGAGGTGTTTTATTTCACCGCGTTGCACCGCGCCGTGTGCTGCCTCCCCACCGTCACACGAACCACACGAAGACGATTTGGCCGTTTCGGGCAAATTGAATCAAATATTCAATTGTTGTTTGCCGTTTGCGCGTTTTCGCTCGCTGGCCGAAAAGTTTGCCGTACCGTTGCCGCGGAACCAGCAGCGATTAAATATTTATGTTTTTGCTTCCATTTTGCGTCGTCGTCGCCGTCGTCATCGTCGCCGTCGTCCCACCCCCGTCAACCCCATCTCGCGGGCGGTGCTGAGCGTGGAGCAGCCGCTTCTCCGAGCGCAACACAGGCCCGCTTTCGCTCCACTGAGAGCAGAGCACTCAGTCAGCGCGGGTTTCAAGGAGAAGCACACCGTCCATCCGTCGTGGACGTCGCATTTTTCGCACACTTGAACGCTTTTCTCACGTGCGCGTTCTCACCCCGCAGCCGAGAAACTCACTCTCACTTACACGCTCACGGTTCGGGTTCGGTACACGCCAGCGAGGAGCCGTTCTGTCGAAGCTTTCGAAGGGGCGAGGGGCGCAGGTGAGGATTAACCTTTTCACTCTGCGGGGGGGGGAGGGATGCTTTAAGCACACATCTACATACACACAAACACACGAATTCACAGTGTTACAGTAAATCGAGAAGATTTCTCACGCGCGATTCGATTTCGCTTTGACGTCACTGTCACATCTGCGCGATTACGCATCGCTTTTCGCAAAGAATATGGAATATGTTTTACAAATAGCTGCTTCTTCCTCTTCCCCGAACCCTCGACGCGCTTACTTCGGAAACCCCCCTCCGGTCACCTCTTCACCCGTGTCACCGTCGACAGCGCTTCACCGAACGGACAACGCGACAGACAGACAGACGATCCGCACGCGACGATATGCTCGGCCGAACTGAAGCCCGAGCCGCCACGCAAACCAGGCCATCGCGGTCTTCGGCCCGCCAGGACAAACGGCTCCCGAAGGCGGGCTCTCTCTCTCTCTCTCTCTCTCTCTCACACGCGCTCTCACTTCAACACGTCATGACGTCGGCACTCAAAAGCTCACCGGAGCTTTCGGTCACTCAGCGGAGGGTAAAAGCGTGAGTGTCCCTAATTGGCCTTGGGGTTGTGTAAGGGCCGGACGGGCGGAAATCGTTCGTGACGAAGTATCAACATCATCGATGTCGTTGGGGAGTAAACGAACAACAAAAAACGCGATGATTGTCCCTGCCTTGCCGTGGGCTTCTCCTATCTGTGCGGCGCCCACGGACAGCTGCATCCCTGTCGCCATCCGGAAAGCGGTCCTGAGTAAAGCACTTCGACACGTTCGCGAAACGCGGCCGCCTTTGAGCCGGGCGGGAATTGGAACAACCGCCTCGGTCAGGCCAGGTCGCCCAGATCCAGTTTCGTGCGGTCGGGTTGTGCTCCAGTGTACTCAATGGACAGCGTGATTATCTTTTTTTTTAATGAATGACATTTCGAGCTTTATTAATCAATCGAGAGGGAAAGTGATACTGCTCTGCGCTGATTTATTTCCCATTTATTATTATACTGGCGAATGAACAGAAGAAAAGCGATGGAAAACAGCTCAGTGTCTGTTCGTGTAAGGGGTTCTTAGGCAACTTCATTGATGTTCCGGGTTTGTTAGTGCAAATAAGCACGAATGACCCATCGGGAAGCTTGTGACCATCGTCATGTCTATCAATAGAACCAGTTGGCAGTCATCGGACCAGCTTTGATCTCTCTGTGAGTCTGACTTTTCTTGGCTTGACCCAGACGTTGCTTCGTAAACGCCATGGACAACGACCCTTCATGATTCGGAAGTTGTGTAACTGGTATCAATGTTTGCTATTGCGTTCTTATTTAGTATCTTTTTCGGTATGAGTACATTAAACCCAGTTTTAGGCTTAAATGAATAGTAACAATAAGAATATCAGAGAAGGAGATGCAACGATTCATGTCCCAGTAAACAACCGGGCGTCTCCATCGTAAATGATGCAAAACATGTCAACTGACCTTTCCTTAAATATGCATCTTACGGCAGTCCCTAACGTACCTTATCATTAATTCTGAAGACACTTTACCAGATACCCGAGGTAGTATCTTGAGAAGAAAAAGGTACTAGGTCTTAGCTTTTCAACCAATAAGGAGACATGTAAAGAAAACAAATCCAGTCTTCTTCAGTTCAAGAAAAAGCACTAACCAATTAATAATATGAACACTCAATCAAAATTTGAACAGTATTATCTGAAACTCCACATAAAAACATAAAAACAATCAGAAATAAATTGTTGAATAAACAAGTCCATCCAAGTGAAATAAATTACTCCAAATAGCTTTACATTTCTTTGATATTTTTTCTCAAAAAACAGCCCAAAGACAATGCATGCACTGGAGTCAAATTCATCAGTCGTTTTGTCTTTATATAATAACATATTCTCCGTCTTCACTTAATTTAAATGAAACTAAACATTATGTTAATTAACAGTGAAATTCCATAAATTAGAGTTGAGTTCAAGATGTATCATAATATTAGTATCGCATGAAAATAAGGGACACATTTTTCTAACAGGATTGTGCACTATGTAACGAAAATTCATAAAACATGTGATACACACAATATACGAAACACTACAACTATGCATAGGCACTAAATTTCATTAAAATTCAAACTAAAGAACAACCTGTCGTGTGGTACGACATCTTCGCAGAACAATTGCCACGATAACGATAACATTCATCTTACTCTCTCTCTCTCCCCCATCACCACCTGCTCGCGATACACGCGGAACAAGGCATCCGAAAGCAAATTTTGATGTTATTGTCTGCGAAAGGAAAATGCATAAAACCATACCAGCCTCCCCCGCGGAACCACGACACACGCGAACAACCACGCGCAACATATCACACAGATGAACAAAACGATTTTCATATTTCATCATCATACTCTCAGTGTTTGTTTCACTCCGGCGGGTACTATTCTTTTTTTTTTGTGGCAGCACTGTGGCGCTGCCTGCAAGTTGCCAGTCAATAGAAGTAGTGGTAGCGCTACCCGCGCCACCCTTTTATGCAAACTTGTCTAGCAACCAATTTTTGTTCTACTACTGCTCCGCCGTAGCGCCAGCCTCATCTCGTTCGACACTAACGGTACTAACGGTACTAACGTCGGTGGTATGGGTGCGAAACGGGGCAACCGACATACAACGGTGCATACGCCCGACCCGCCCCCGAAAGTTCCCGTTCGGGTGGGTGGGGAGGAGTTTTTTTTTTATTGTGTGGCAACACTGATAACGAGCAACATGTCCCCGTTTGCAGACAGTTTACCACTTTCTCCCTCATTTCAATTTTTCCGCCCCCTAGTCGGGGGCGATGCAACCGACCGAACGGCAGACAGGCCCGGACAGGATGCTTGCCGACGGGCGGACCGAGCGCAGTCCTTTTCCGCCGCCGCCGCAGCGCCGGAACGTGAAAGTTTTCGAACAATATAGAATTAAATAAATGTGACAATGAACGCGAGCGTGCTTCCCGCTTCGGTTCAGTTGCATCCGTGCTTCATTCGTTGCATTTCTTTTTTTTTGTGACACGCTTTTCCACCCCATATTCACCCACTTGCCCACTTCTATCTGCGTCAGCGTCGGTTTTGTTCTCGATCGCACGGTCTCGTTCGAGCACGAATTGAAGTCTGCATATTTTGTCTTTTGCAGCGCCGTCCACGCTGCTACTGGCGTGTAGCGTGATGACAAGCTCGATGTGCCGGCTAAAATTACAACCGTTTCCGGGGGAACAATCGTTTCTGTGCGCTGTGTGTGTGTGTGTGTGTGCGCGCGTGCACTGGTGTGAAAGTGTGAAACTATTTACACCGAAGTGATTATCCGATTTGCAGTGGAAGTAATTCATCAAAAACCAGCTCGCCTTTGTTCGGAAAACGGAGAACGCGATGAGCAATTATTTGCAGTATTTTCTAGATAACGCAACAGCAAAAACAGGCGGACGCGAACAACAGGTAAAATGCTACAAAGTAACACTGAAATCGGGCGAAAGCTCACCCCTCCCCACGTTAGCGAAACTCTCCAAATCCCTCCTCAAGCCAGCGCCAGCTTGACAGTTTTATCTCTACCGCACACTGTGCAGCGGCCCCCTAGCACACACACTTACTGGTAAAGCTTTCGTAAAGTCAAGCGCTCGCTGGAAAAGGTGTCCGAAGAATCAGAAAAGCATCGCTCGACAGACACAGGCACAAGCGCGCGCGCGCTCAAGAATATCGCCTGCGGTAGCCTCAGCTCCAGAGCCTCAAGTTCCCGGAAAATTCTAACCTTAAACGACCAGATTTAATGCCGGAGCTCAACGCCACCACCACCACCACCACCAAGACACGACTCTGCCATTAGTCATATCGCAACCGGCGCTCCGATTTCCACCGAATCCGAGCATCAGTCAACGGGAACGGCGGCCTCGCTTGGAGGAAGCATAATATGTAGCTGAAACAACTTTTCATTCGGTGTATTGGCGTGTCTCATTTACGGCGTGATTACAAACGTGTCGATGCTCTTGGAACTATGGGCTCCGGCACCATCGTATAGTGGCTTTATTCCAGGAACGAGTCGATACTTGTTTGCTGTGGCTTGAGCAACGTTGCTACCGGTTTCCGAGTTCGATTAAATTATACGGAGAGAAGTGAAAAGTATCAGACATGGAAAGGAATGATAAGTACATTTGATACGTAAGCGCGAGGCATTATTTTAATTATTGATTATTGATTAATTGTGGTTTGAAACTGTGTGTAAAGCATATTTATGGGCACCTAATCTGGAGATTATGATATAAATCGATAACGATTCATCGCACAAGGATGATTATGTTGTCCGTTTTATTTTAATTTAAATATTTTAACATTTTCATTGGCATTACATCCCAAATGTAACCATTAATTCATCCAGCATCTTATTTGTTAGCTTTGATATATTGATTAAAAGTACAAAGCCTGGTCTACACGAAGCGCAACTCGTCAAGCGCAACTGCTGTCAATATTGCCAGTTGCTTCACGTTGCGTCAAAATCGTTTTTGGGTTTGGAACAAGGTATATGCATTTACCAGGTAGAATTGTTCAGAGCAATTTGACATTTCTGAGCATGACATATAACGCCCTCGGGCATAGCGGGTGGTTGGGATGGTGGAACGACCAGAGCGTTGCCC
>KB672490.1:20567444-20804295 GCA_000349145.1 Anopheles dirus
TGTGTGTGTGTGTGTGTGCGCGCGTGCACTGGTGTGAAAGTGTGAAACTATTTACACCGAAGTGATTATCCGATTTGCAGTGGAAGTAATTCATCAAAAACCAGCTCGCCTTTGTTCGGAAAACGGAGAACGCGATGAGCAATTATTTGCAGTATTTTCTAGATAACGCAACAGCAAAAACAGGCGGACGCGAACAACAGGTAAAATGCTACAAAGTAACACTGAAATCGGGCGAAAGCTCACCCCTCCCCACGTTAGCGAAACTCTCCAAATCCCTCCTCAAGCCAGCGCCAGCTTGACAGTTTTATCTCTACCGCACACTGTGCAGCGGCCCCCTAGCACACACACTTACTGGTAAAGCTTTCGTAAAGTCAAGCGCTCGCTGGAAAAGGTGTCCGAAGAATCAGAAAAGCATCGCTCGACAGACACAGGCACAAGCGCGCGCGCGCTCAAGAATATCGCCTGCGGTAGCCTCAGCTCCAGAGCCTCAAGTTCCCGGAAAATTCTAACCTTAAACGACCAGATTTAATGCCGGAGCTCAACGCCACCACCACCACCACCACCAAGACACGACTCTGCCATTAGTCATATCGCAACCGGCGCTCCGATTTCCACCGAATCCGAGCATCAGTCAACGGGAACGGCGGCCTCGCTTGGAGGAAGCATAATATGTAGCTGAAACAACTTTTCATTCGGTGTATTGGCGTGTCTCATTTACGGCGTGATTACAAACGTGTCGATGCTCTTGGAACTATGGGCTCCGGCACCATCGTATAGTGGCTTTATTCCAGGAACGAGTCGATACTTGTTTGCTGTGGCTTGAGCAACGTTGCTACCGGTTTCCGAGTTCGATTAAATTATACGGAGAGAAGTGAAAAGTATCAGACATGGAAAGGAATGATAAGTACATTTGATACGTAAGCGCGAGGCATTATTTTAATTATTGATTATTGATTAATTGTGGTTTGAAACTGTGTGTAAAGCATATTTATGGGCACCTAATCTGGAGATTATGATATAAATCGATAACGATTCATCGCACAAGGATGATTATGTTGTCCGTTTTATTTTAATTTAAATATTTTAACATTTTCATTGGCATTACATCCCAAATGTAACCATTAATTCATCCAGCATCTTATTTGTTAGCTTTGATATATTGATTAAAAGTACAAAGCCTGGTCTACACGAAGCGCAACTCGTCAAGCGCAACTGCTGTCAGTGTTGCCAGTTGCTTCACGTTACGTCAAAATCGTTTTTGGGTTTGGAACAAAGTATATGCATTTACCAGGTAGAATTGTTCAGAGCAATTTGACATTTCTGAGCATGACATATGACGCCCTCGGGCATAGCGGGTGGTTGGGATGGTGGAACGACCAGAGCGTTGCCCACAATGGCGCCCTCAAGAATCGTTAAAAATTCACCTTCTATATGTAAACACCTTGGGGTTTGGAAGGCGAAACTCAAGCGCAACTCAAGCGCAACTCAATGTAAACAAACGGTTTGAGTTAGTTTGTCTACAAACATAGATGTTTGTAGCAAGGATATCGTATTTTAATCATTGTCGTGTGTTTAAAAATAAAAGTGTTTAAGCGATAAAAGTGCACAAAAATGAGAAAATACAGTTTGCTCCAACTCAAGCGCAACTACCTTTGCAAATTGTCGTGTCCAAACGAAGCGCAGCGAATTTGACAGTTGCGCTTGGAGTTGCGCTGGGAGTTGCGCCTCGTGTAGACCAGGCTTAATGCATTTCGAGTATTAGTTACCCAATTGACAAAAGTTCAAGTATGGACAAATACAAACAAAGTCAAAAGCTAAAGTATGTGTTTATTTCATAGTCTTCCTAGTCCCGGCAAAGATTGGAATGGATGGAAGAGCACCTAATTGAAATGGGTTCGAGTTATGCTACCCTATCCACTCGAGCAAGATCACCGAGATCAATACGTTTTGTCTACGACTGCTATGCTTTTCTGGCACACATGAGTTCCTACTGATTTTTACGTTTTTTGTGATGTTTTAGAATGCTCTTGCTTCAGAAAGAAATCACGAATGCTTCTAATACATTCTATTAGATCTTGTAACGATATGTGTCTTGCCATACATTAAGTTTTCTAGCCACACGCTCTTTTACGAATTAACACTTTTACACATCCATCTCCATATCAGTTAGCTATTTGGTATTACAGCGAGTTTAGTTTGTATTGGAGTCGATAACCTGTACCAAGGCTGCAGATTAACGTTGAACAATATACATTGTGGCTGATTAATATCGTTCCGTACTACTTTAAAACTTCCCGAAGTTATAGTGAAGGATACAAATTGTGTAAATGTTGCAATATTTTCCGGATCCAGATGTAATATGTGCAATAATCCTCAATAAAGGACTCTCTGTGAATGTGTGCGGCTCGGCATCCAATTCGATTATAAATTCCATAACATAAAAACAATTCATAAAAGTTACCAACCATTAACACGCTACTTCCGTCTATAGCTGCTAAAATCAACACCCCAATCGAAACGCTCGTTCTCGCACACCCCCCTTCCCCCTCCCTGTTCCCTTCTGCCACCCACTTTAGCGTAAACTGCACACGTTTGCCCGGAATGTATTAATTTAATAAATCGCAAATTAAATTATCCTGCTATAATCCACCCTGACGCTGCTTAGGATTGCGCTCCGCTAAAAAGGGTGCCACCTTCCCATGCCACCCATTTTTCGTGGTAATTTATAAACCCTCCCGCCCCGTAACTCCTCCCTCCCCGCGTGCTAAACTCGGTTAGCAAAAGTCTGTTATCGTGCGATTTTTTTTTCAGGTCCTTATTCCCTCCGTCATTTGCATCCTACTTCAACACCTTTCACCGTTGGGCTGTGGGTGTGGGGGGGTGGAGGAGGAGGAGAAGGGGGTGGTATGCACCCGCTGGAAAATGTGACCGCAGAAGCACTCAAATTATCAATATTCATCATCGCAAATGGCGCCCGAGGTCGGAATGGGTAATTAAAGCGAATACATACAAATAACATTTGCCTGCCACCTGTTCCTTCCCAGGCCGGGCCTGCCGCTTCCTGCTACTGCTGCTGCTGCTGCTCGCCACCGCCGGGACATGCAATATCTCTGTACCGCGATATTTTTTCATTACCGCCCGACATTCGGAACACGGAGAACACGCGGCGTTGCAGCGTGTGGAGCGTTAAGTGTGGGATACGGTTGTGTGTTTCGAAGTTGTTGGGGTGTGTGTTTCTTTTTTTTATTTGCACATTGTTTTCGTTATACTTTCATTTGTCATTCACTTTGTAAGCGCACCAGGAACATGTGCACATTGTCGCTGGATGTGTGTGTTATCGTAAGGGATAAGTTATTCGTCATCGGTGCTGAGCGGATGAAGCTGCGAACGGTGACATAAAGTGTCGGAACTGTTCGTACGTCATATTGCTAGTTTTCACTTGTACTCTATACGCTTGGTGTGTAATTAAAACTGAACAGATGAGTATTATTTTAAATATCTTAAGACAAAGCATATCGCCCCAGCAGGCTTTTGTATATCAAGAAGTAAATTAATTTTCATTAACGAATCTCAGAACATCCAAAAGAAACCCTATTAGGAATATATTTTTTTGTTACGTATCCATCCGCGTAGGCACAACAGAGTAAGATGATCTACTGTAAACTAATAAACATCTGACCAGATAATTTGTGCTTTAAATTTATTCAATTATAAAAAATACCGACTCTGGACATCATAATCGAGATCCATTTCTCGCTAAAGCTCACCAAATTCAATTAAAAATCATCATTGATTTGCATGATTCTTTGTCCAATACGCTCATCTTGTGCCCGAAAAGGTTTAAAATATCATGAAAGTTCACAGAAACCAAATGTAAAATCTAAACAGCAAATCAAAAACAACTTGTAGTTACGTTACCCGTCAAGTGATGGCGCCACTGTATCAGGTTGCAGCGCTTCCTATTTGGCCTATGGTTACTTTGACTGTTTCGTGTATTGCTAGCAGACCCTGAGAGCTTTGTCGTCATTAAGGGATGTAGATCCTTTCAAAAAAAGCTACAACCGGTGTCAATTAAAAAACGTTGCAAAATTGATTTTTTTTTTCAAGCTGTTTAGAGTGAATAATTAAAAGGGATATCATTCAAATCGTATCCGAGATTTTATTTTAACTGGGACTATCACATCACGGACTAGCACACCATACCATACAGTCCCGCCATATCATTAAAACACCTTAGAGTATTCGCACGAAACTCCCGAACCCATCGTCACCCATACCTGCGCTCGCTGATTACAACAAATTACATCGCGCCATCCACATCACTAATTTCGACGACCGAATGTGCATCCATCCCCATAAAACCTCAACCTCGCTGATCCTCTCGATCAGGCGCCTCAGGCGTCAGCAGCAGCCAGCAGAAAGCATACACATCAACCGGAGGGCTACCGGCTTCCAGCGTCGGCGCGCTGCAGCTCCCTCGAGGCAGCATCCTTCAAGACACGTCGGATGGCTCGGGCACCCCGGGTGTGTAAATTCTAATTACTTTGTATGCGAATTTACGGTGCGCCTGACGTGTGCCACTCAGCAAAATGAAACGGTGTCATGGTGTGTGGGTTTTTTTCCGCCCTCTTTAGCCTCACGTCGGCACTTGATTGCCGATCAATGGCGGAGGCGGATTGGCAAGTGGGTCGGTGGGTGCTGAGTGGTAGCTCCCGGTGGATATGGTACCGACGCGTTTTATCACGTCGAGTGGTTTGACATGGTTTTCCGTGTCGGAGGTTAATTTTGGTTTTATTTATGTCAACCTCCATTCGGGCGGAAGTGTTTATGAATATTGCTACGCTATGGGGGTGTGTGTCTGTGTGCTGGGCAGGTTCAACCGTTCGCTGACGTAGATGAGATCCACGGGGAGAAGTCTTTTAGCCTTAAAATTACACCTAGGCATCTGGTCTGTATAGTTTTCATGCCTTTAATATCTGAACCGATGAAATAATTTAACGTGACGCTTGACTCACTCGAAAGCATCCATGCTCCCCCAGCCAGACACGCGTGAAATCGATCGCAATCCATGCAATACGTTCATTGCCTGTAATATCATTTAGCCAACCATTAACATTCCATCCATACCTTCCACCGAACAGCTGTGCAGTAGCCATTAAGCGTGCCGAATATAATGTCGCCTCTGAATAGCCAGCGCACAATATATTCGAAACCAGATATGGAGCAATCGAACCGGGCTATCCTGCCTCCGATTCACACTAAAGTGCTCATTACATGCGATTATAGGCAGTTCATCGCAATTTCCCCGTATTTCGAAGGGAATATATGGCCAATTTTAGAATGTTTTAATGATCATGATTAGTTTATGAAACATACCCCGTTCGGCTGTGAGAAGCTAGGAGGAATCGTTTCACTAATAAAAGGTTGTTTATGGCAAAGCTCAATAAACACCCCGATCGTAGTTGTGTGGAAGCGAAGCAACCACTCCGGTGCTGCAATCAGGCACGAGTGTTCTAGGATCGCTTCCCTCCCAAAGGTTCTGGTTCGGTTAATAATTTAATCATTTCATTTCATATGTGAACCGTGACTTCGGCAGCTGCCTTCGAAGAACTTCAGTGACATACGGGCCATGTTTTCCAGTGCAAACTGTAGGAGAAGGCTTCGGTGAGGACCACCGCTGTGGAAGGAGGCCGAAAAAAAACACCCTCACACACACTTGCACTACGTTTTTAGCATAAACAAACCAATCACTCCCCGTACGGCCCCACCCAAGTTCCCAGAGCATAAATGCGCGCGTCACACGAAATCAATCATCGTAATTAAATTTTCTCTCCGGCGAACGGCTTTTCATCTGGCGAAACGGGCGAATTTATTTGACTTCTCATCGATTGAAGCGGGTGCTGAATGTTTGCTTCATCTCCTCCCGCCCGCTATTTCAGCACGGCCCAGCGAAACTCAACCCGAATAGTATTGAGTTTAAATCAATAATGAATCAACGACGGGAAGCTCCCTCGCCGGGACGCGATCGCGTCAAACGCGCGCCCGTCCAGATCCAGAGAAATTGAATCCATTCCGAAGCGGTTGCGATTTGCGACTGCTATTTTCTTGATGCAAAAGGAAAACCTGGGAAAAAACATCGAAAAACCCTGGGAAAAACCCCCCCCCCCCAGGGGAGAGATGCTACAGCAACCGGAACGGCCCGGCCCCGTTGGCCGCGAATGGAGTGCAAACGAGCATTTGCAACGCGGCTGCTCGCTGAAACTTTGATTCCGGGCGCGCGCGAACCGACATCGCAAGACGGCACGAAACACGATGCAGCACCCGCTGACGAGTTCGGCGTAACGAGATCGAACTTTCTGGTTCTGGTGGGGTTTTGCGACGCTCGTCTTCAGCGGGCGCGCGCTGTTAAAAATGCTGCGATTCGTTCGTTTCGATTCGTGTTTTATAAATATTCAACGACACGACCGGAAAGGTGTTTAACTTTAATACCGTGTGCTGAAACAAGCAGGGCTCGATTATGTAGCGGCCACCCAGGAGTACCCGTTACACGCCGTTTCAATTTACATGGCAGGCTAGTGGCAGTGGCGACAGTGATGAGTTTCTCATGGGAGAAAATAGTGTTTACTCTGTTCTGAATTTTCCGAGGCAGCTGCCGACCAAAACATGCTATTTTTAATAGTTTAAATTTTAAATTCATTCCATTTAAGCTAAAGTGTCCATGAGAAAGCGTGAACAGACTTTTATTTACATTCTTTCACGTTCATACCCAATATCTTACTTTTCACATGTTATTGCCAATGTCTAAAGATGCGATTACAAAGGGCCAGATAAATTTTGGGAAAAAAAACATCACTCACTTACTAATTGCATGTAAAAGAGCGAAGCCCTCACTATTCTGTACTGAAAAAAATCGAGCTCTTCGACCAAATGATTGATACATGCTTAAAAACAACACAGGACCATAGCAAACATAGCAACCATTCTTCTCTAGAAGAAACAAATCTTGGTTGAGTAGCGCCATCTGTCGTTTGGTATCATAACCAAACAAAATGTGAAGATTTTGATTATTTTTGCAGTTTTTAGTGAGCTTGCTAATTGGAAAATGGGGTAAGGATTGATAAGGATTCTCTATCTTCGTGTGTATGTTTAGAGATAAAATGGGTTTCTCATCATTTCACTGTCGATAGATACTCATAAATATATCTTAAAATAGTTCATTAGCGCATAACCGACATTGCACTAGGTAATTTGACAACATAGAGATTATTTTTAGAAATTATTGTCGCGTTAAACATGGCATCTGAGGTCCAACCAGTTTGGCTGTTGTTTTTTTGTTTGCAAATATGTTCATACAAATGTGTGTTTATTTCACGACTAAACATGTTTACAAATTTAAAAAAATATAAAAACTTTCTTCGCAGTAAACGGTTTTTCGTAAACCGGATGCTAAAAGCTTTCACTTCGAGAAAGCGTACCTCAAAGCTCGTAAAGAACCAAACGAGAACTGAAATGACAAAAAGTGTGAACGTTTGTTGACATACTCTGCATAAGAAAGTCTTCCTGTTGACCCTCGAACACAGTGTTGAAAATCTTTATTTCCTTCTGCCTCCCTCTGGCTAGAGTTTGTCTTCATGAATGCTTGATTTGCGTTTCCGCAGAAGTTTTCCTTCAAAAGGTGTTAATGGACATCGGAGGACCATTGCAAGTCCAGTCGAAAGGACGAGAAGAAAAGCACATTGATAAATACAACATCTACGATTCAGAATATACAGGATGTTTCATCCATTCTTGAGCAGTTCCCACAGTTAGATGAAATCGTCCCACTCAATGTTGAAATCCTTTCAACCGTTCCAACCAGAATGGATGAAAACCCCTATATATGGACAAAATGCAATAAAGCTCAATCTGGCTAAAATCTTCTGAAAGTACAATGTTCACTCGTGGTTGTCTCAAGAACAACATAATTTGTCGTGTAACATATGAGTTGAATGTAGTAATCCAATTAAAAAGGAATTCTTGAAGAATAAAACATAGAATCCATGACTGGGATTGGTGATTTATTTCAGCTGTATTAGATAGTCTTTATCTAGTAATTATGTCAAATTGATATCCTCCCTTTAAAACTATTTAACCACTGTAACTCCTAGTTGAAGTTGACCTCCCAGTCTTCCTCGTACTAAGATAACCCAATCCATTAGCCACCACAGCAACAAAAAACGCTTCGAAACGAACGCTCCTTGCATTTCTCCAACGCTCTGTCACCGATGCTTTCTCCCATCTGCAACCAACTGCAGGTCGAAAGATCGATAACGAACCGCAGCCTGTACTCGGTGTCGATCACCGTAGGCCAAGGTGAGCAGCGCCACGCCAGCGCTATCGAACTTATTTGATTTGACACTAAGAGGGCCTTCACGGGCTCTGCCTGGCTCACGACTCACGACGAAATCTCGTTAAAACTTTCCTATTTTACACCACCCAGCGCTTGTCAACGACCGGCCAGGCGCCCAGGCGTGGGGTGGTTTGTTTTATGCGCCCTTTTTTTGTCGTTCTCCTCTGCAATGTGTGCATTGCATTTACTTCTCCGAACCGAAATCTCTGCGCTTCTGCAGCGACGCAGTCGTTCCCCTCGGGGGATGTGCAAAGGGATCCGGATCGCTCATCCATTATAGGCCCTTAGCGTCCGGGTGGATAAACCACCCTGGTCCCTCGCACCGTTCGCTGACCGGTCGGCAACATACTAAACAATCCTCGGCCAACTCGGGTACAAGCACATACCCGTCAGGCCTGTTTCTGATAGCCCGGGAGCCATACATCCGCAGCGCTGGCCGGGAAAGGGAGGACGACCAGCAACAACAAAAAAAGCGAACGAAAAATAAAAACTTGTTCCACTCGCTTTCAAAAGCATGTAAGACAGTAAAGTTGAAACTTTTGGGGCCACTACTCGCTGTCAGCAAGTTGCCTCGTGTCGGAACACCACCACCCCGGCAGGATGCACGGTGCATGTGCTGCCGGCGCTACCTGCAGTTGGTGCGGAAATGGCAACACCAGAGTGCGAGAGAGAGAGAGAGAGAGAAAAAAAACCCTAGCTCGCAGGGTGGGGAAAGTTTTTTAATGATTTATGTGGCCACTTCACCTTTCCCGGCGCTGCAAGTCGTGTGAACTTTCCCGGGCGACCAAAGCCGGGCCGGGAGCTTCGCCGACGACGTGTGAAGCTTGCACCCGGCTTCCTGGCCAGTGAAAGCGGGCAGGTGCGACTCGTGCTGACTGCGGCTGCGAGCTGCTGGATCGCCCGCAGCACGTGAAGGACTATGTTGTGTTTCGGAGCTGTTTTTTTTCTCGGCTTTATATTTCTTTTAATGCGCCATGCCCGAGCGATGATCGCCGCCGTGTTTGGAAAGATTTTTCATTCAATTAGAAGGTGGTGCGAAACGGTGTTAACATAAAAGGTTATATGTCATAACTGCTGCTGATAGTGTACTTAGGAACTTAGTGTACGAGGTGCACATAGAAGCACGTTCTGCGGTTAAACGTATTTCTCTCTCTATTGGGATTCTTAGCATAAAGGCTATTCGGATATGTTCGATAGTTGATCAGGACTTTTTTAAACTCTATCGGAGAATGGACTAGTACTTAAGTTATTAGAACTAGACAAAGCTTTCCTCGTTTTTTTTTACATATTCCAACAATGTTTTCATCGTTTTCTAGAGTTGATAACAGTTTATTGAGTTTGTTTATATCTTTTCCCAGTTATTTCTAGTTTCCAAGACAACAAGCATTGAATCTAGAAAAAGTTTTTGAAGTCAAACTTCATGAGAAATGTCAATATGATCCATGATAATTCTCTTGGGAGTATACGGATCCATACAACGAGAGTGTATGTTTTTTTTTTTCATTCTTCAAAATGTATAACAAAATCTATTACACTTGAGCATTGTTTAGAATATTCCTTAATCATCGATGGATAGTCGATGGAACCAGTTATTAATCGCTTTTCGAATATACAACATTTCTCATCCATTCTTGAACAGTTCCCAGAGTTACATGAATTCGTCCCACACAATCCTGAAATCCTCCCACTCATTCAAGATGTGTTAATAATGTGTAGTTCAAAGATCGCCCTCGAACAAGTCGATACAATACCGTCGTTGTAAGTATCCAATCTAACACTTTAAACAGGAGAAGGATGCCATTGAAGATTCCTTCAGTGGGACGAATTCATGTAACTCTGGGAACAGTTCAAGAATGGATGAGAAATGTTGTAAATGAACAAAAAATAATTTAAAAAATAGCAATAATTCACACAACATGTATTACATTTCGTCTTCTTTTGAACCGATTGGAGATGCTTTTATAAGTTTGTTGGAAATTTTATTTTTAAATCCAAAACGCTTCAAGCGAAGCGTACATGATTAGGATCAACAATTGTAAGGCTGCTAAAATAATTATAATTTTTTTAAAGTAATTTTACCAGATTCTGGTAAACAGTGAACGAAACCTATGTGACTGTGGCATTAGCAACGATAAAAATAGCAACAATTACAGTTTTAACGTTAATCTGCACTGTTATGCTAGCGTTCAGTAATTTTCCCAACAGCTGCTGATGCTCGATATAAAAAAAATACTGCATTAATTAATCTATTACATTTCTGTAAACAACTTTCCTGCAGTGAACTACTTTAAGCGAGCAGCACCATCTCAAATTCGCTCAGGTGCACGGTTTCATTTTACTGACCGGCACACGATCGATAATCTCGGCACCTCCTCGGGCCGGGCTGCAATCAAACCACAACGGTTCCTGGAACGGTGTGTCAAGCTGCTTCCGGGCTGCTGCACGAGAGCGTGTTACGACGGAAGCAAACTTTGCGCTGACGTTATCGGCACCGGGAACGAAAGTTTTGCGCTGAATATTTTACCCCACCACTACGCTACGAACGCGTCGGTCTAGTGGTTGCCGGTGTTGTTTTCTCACTTTCAACGAGCCCTGAAAGGCTGGTAACTTTACAGCCTCAGCAAATGTTATTTTAAGTCATAATAAACAAATAATAATGTTTATTGAGTATGTTATGCATGGAACTAGTTGATTAGTATAAACATAAAGCTAGCTGATATGAGTGTAAGCCTATATCACACTGGTATTAATACTTTCTGGCACTGTTCTGACCATTTTACGTCAACCACACAGAATGAACATCCGTCGTTTGCTGCGCTTTTTCTTCATCAGCTCCTCCGGCGATAAGTTGTCAGTTCCCTTTCGCTGCGCTGTTGCAGCACGATTCTTTGCCTGATCACTCTGCAAAACCAAAAAGCGTTACTGAAACCGGAACTTCTCACTATTCCCAACAGCTCCCTACTTACCGCAGCCAAGACGCCCACTTGCAAAGTTTTCAAAATGCGCAACGCATCCGACGAATGACCGAAATCGTCGAAATCTTTCGTGCCATCCTTACCGGCCCACTCCGTAATCAGCTCACTGCCGCCCGGATGGTCTGCCATGTACTCGGTCACATCGTACACGACGTCCCGGATCACAATCCACGTCGGACTGCCCGCCTTCCCGTTGCGTTGTGCCACTTCCGCTAGCGTGTACGCAATAAGTTCTCCCGGCATTGTTCAGAACCGGGTACCGACTACCGTTCCGGTTAACTAACGTGCCACACTGTCCTGCTGGAACGACTTGCAATGAATGGCTGCTGGTACGCGGGGTGATAATTTTATAGATCGACTCCCACGATCAGATAAGGGTAATCAGCGCGCGCGTGCGTAGATTGCGAGGTGGACAACTAATGTACGTGATCCAAAGTTGTAGGTGCTAATTCGTGGGCACGTAGATCCGGACCTACCACACTTTGAGCGATACTATCGATAAATGATCACCGACACGCTGACGTCTTTGCATTCCTCTACTCATCCGATATGATTCACAATGTTTACATGATTGATTTTATATAACGTGCTCTGTTTTTAATTACTCTGTCTGTTTGATGATAAGACTAGACGCTGAATTTAAGTCTATAATGCTTCCAATTACATTATTCAACATGAGTTTATTCAGCCTTATGGAGCCTTATCCAATGTGTTACTAAACACGGAAATGGCTGGACCAATGTAAATGTCGCGCAAACCTAACTCATCTGGAAAACACTAACATTATTATTAGATCCATTACCCGTTCATCGATGGCGTCATTCGATCAATGCTGCAATCGTCAAATGATAAAATTTGCGTTTGGTTTTTATATTTACGAGAATTTCTTTATACAAAGCTCAAGTACTACATTTGAAAAATCATATCGTATACGTTTGTCATGTATCTAAAATTGAAAAAAATGGTAATGATTGTTTGTTTGCTGCATTTCCTACAATGAGTTTTTAATCACCGATCACTGCAGACAAATAATAATAAGTCTTCAACGGATATTTTGAATCATAGGAACTGAACCCGTAATGGTGTAAACCAAACCAACGATAACTCAATTCGACAGCTTATCGTTTTTATCGTATTACTCAAGGTGGCTGAATGGACTACATATAGGATTATAGCCTTTTTAAAGATCGCCATTAATGCAAAAAATACCGCTAAACACACCATAGTCAGAACAATTAGTAGCATTGTTCTTTGTCTAAAGCTAGAAATAGACGAAGTGATTAAGTAAACAACGCTTATTCATAGCTTTATTCGATGTATTGTTTTTTCTAATTTTGACGTTTTTATACGGCAGGCTACCTGGGAATAACAAACCTATCGTAATCAGTAAAACAAAACAAACAGTGTTTTGGTTAAAAACTCAAGTGGTATTTTCGATTATCAATGACGCGAAATTCAATCGTTATTTTCCGATTACACCACCAGTTAGCAGAAAGTCTACAACTCGAAGGCATTCCAAAACCCGGGAAACCATCGTGAACAAGGCAGGCGGGGTCGCGGTGGTAAACACAACCGATACCGATAAAGATACCGCACCGGTAGTGACTGCAGAAATGGCCCACACCTCCCAGGCACACCCAACACCATGCGACGAGGCCGAGAAGAACCGGTGCTACATGTGCCACTTTTGCGGGAAGCTATTCAGGCGCTCCAACACGCTGGCCTACCATTTGAAGGTGCACAATGGGGAATATCCTTTTAAGTGTAAACACTGCGATAAAGCCTTTCGCGAAAAGATTCGACTCAAGAAGCACCTCAAGACGCATTCGACGAATTTCAGCCAGCCGCTAGAACAGGGTCGCAAGAACGAGAAAGCCGACCAGGCGATGATGTCCTCAGCCCTTCAAGTTTCTACAAACTGGGAAGCGGTGGTGCCAGCGACAGCGGAAACGACCACGACGGACTTGGCAGCGACAGCGGCAAGGACCGCGGCAGTGATTGCTGCTGCTCTGTCGGCCGCTAAGACTCCCTCGAAGAATCTCAACCAGCTCCTGGAACGGGATTGCCAGGTCGACCAAGCAAAACGAGATTCCCTGCTCCGGGAAGCTTCAGCGGCGGTGGCAGCTATAGCGGCAAAGACTGCGGCTGCGATTGCTGAGGCCTTGTTGACCGTTAACGGTCCAGACGCGCTAAAATAAAATAAAAATCCAATACAGTTGTTGTGAATACCGACAGCATATTTAATTCATTCTATAACAGATCCCAGAGTTACATGAATTCGTTTCACCTTATCTTGCTATCGGTCCCAGCTTCGATTCAAACGGGTATCGAAACGATTTTTCAAATTTATTTTGAAATGACTTCAACTGATTTATGTTGTGTGCATAAGAAAAAAAATTGAAAAAACGGTATTTTCGCTACAAAATGGTAAACGTCAGACAAACGTCAAAGTCCCCTGTAGGTAAGACAACTTTGGCGTTATTCGTTGTCTTACTCGTTGTGTTTTTGCTTTTCTTTAATGTTGACGTCTATACAAGTCGGGCTACTTGGGAACAAATCTATCGTAAGCAGGGGAGCAAAAAAAGTAGTGTTTTTCGCAAAGTTCCAACAACCCACAGGTATTTTTGCTTATCAGCAGCGCGAAATTCAATCATCGTTTTCCGATTGCACCCGCATCGCAATTGGCGGACGACGATAGAACATCCAGCCAGCAATTCCACAACACGAGTGAAGAACAATCTGTTTAGATTACGTGTTTTGCGACGTCCCAACGAGGCGAAAAAAAACACTCTACTACTATCATCCGATTGCACAAACCGCTACAAGGACAACCCATTCTGCTGCCGTAGTGTTTTCGTCGTCGTAGCTGTTTTGGTAGTGCAACTCGATTGTGCGCGTTGAGCGGAGCTAAACAAACTATTTCTGCACGGTCCGCAAGTGCGTGGGGAGTTTTGGAACAACTTCTTGTGAGACGGTCTGGATAGAGTGCGCTGTTCGGTTACATATTGTCTGCGGTAAACATACGCCCGTTATGGCATCTTGCGCGATAGTGTGTTGTCGCTGTCTGATTGCCTGTTGATGGTACGTCCGGAACGGGGCGCACAATAATGACGCGGATACGTACGGATTCGCTTGGATTGCGGAGTAAAAGAAATCCCGTGGTGTACACGAACGTTGTGGCCGGATCGACAGCAATGGAAAGTTCCATCATGGACACAACGGATGCGCTCGAGACGGGCGGAGAGATGGTCGTCGTGGAGGATGTCTCATCATCGATCGAACATCATCAACACCACCACCACCACCACCACCACAACCACCAGGGCGTCGCAACGGTGCCGCTGATGAACGGAATCACCGTCACCCTCGCGAATGGTACCGCCGTCGCCGTCGGTGATAATAAGTACGATGTCGCTGATAAGGCTGGTATTGATTTTGCCAGCGCAACGAACCACAACAATACGGAACCGCAGCCGACGACGACGACGACGGTGGTGAAGCCACCGGCACCGCCGTCGGTCGATGATAAGATGCAGTGCTACGCATCGAACCAGGACGACGATAACGAGGCGAGCAGCATGATGATGGTGGATTCTGTGGGAGCCACCGGGACGGCACACTGTAACAGCAGCCACAGCAGCGCCAGCAATACCAGCACCAGCAGCACCAGCAGCAGCAGCAGTTCTAGCAGCACGAGCAGCAGCAGCACCGTCGGAAGTGCCGCATCCCATCCGGAGGAGGATGACGTCGAAGGAGATGAAGAGGATGTGGAGGAGGAGGAAGAAGAGGATGACGAGACGAACCGTGCCGGAGATGACCACGGTGCCAGTTCCGCCGTCGTGGATGAGACGACGAGCGTGGACAAGCTGCACATGATGCAGACGGACGACGACCCGCTGCTGCAGGAAACCATCAACGCCATCATGAACGGGGCGGACGGTATCGAGGTGGTGAACACGACCGATCACGATCCGATCGATGCGCACACGGAGATCGCGGCGGTAGTGACCGCCGAAATGGTTCACACCTCCACGCCCCGCCCCGCCACAACCGACGAGGTCGAAACGGATCGTAACTACGAGTGTACCTACTGCGGGAAGCTTTTCACGCGCTCCAACACGCTGTCCTACCACCTGAAGGTGCACACGGGCGAACGTCCGTTCAAGTGTAAGCACTGCGCCAAAGCTTTCCGCGAGCAGTACCGGCTGATGAAGCACCTGAAGACGCACTCGAAGTATCGCAACCGGCGGCTGGAACGGGGTTGCCTGGTCGAGCAGCAAGCAGCTCCGGCTGGCTTACGAGTTCCCCTGCACCGGGGCGGTTCAGCGGTGGTGGCAGCGACGGCAGCAGCGGCTGCTGCTGCTGCCGCCCTGATGGCCGCTAACGCCCCCAACACCGGCGAGGAAGACTACGCCACCGGCGACAGTGAGCGGTTCTTCAAAAGCTACGAACTCCCGGACGCGTCCGTGGCGATGAAGCTGGAACCGGACATCTCGCTGACGGAGGACGCGGACGAAACCGCGGTGGAGGACGGGCCGCGGACAACGCTTCTGACGACGGAGGTGGTGGAAACGATGGAAGAGCACCACGAATCGGTAACGGTGGCGGACGAGCAGCTGGATGATCCGAACGAAACGTCCGACGGGATCGCGCTCAGCGGGGATGGGAACGACATTCGCTACCAGATCATCGAGGAGCGTATAAAATCGCTGCAGCGCGAGGTGCATCTGGTCAATCAGAACCTCAACCGGGTGGAATCGAAGGTGGACAGTTTGACGAGAATCATTTCGTTGTTTATCGGCAAGTTCGAGGACGAGACGGAGCTGGCCAACCAAGTGGCCCAGCAGCAGCAGCTGCAGCAGCAACAGCAGGAGCAGCACCAGCAGCAGGAACAGGAGGAACAGGAGGAACAGCACCTGGAAGAAACAGAGGAACAAATTCTACAGACGGTTTCTGAAGAGACCGGTGCGGTTGTGCCCGTTGCATCACTGACCGTTGTCACTCACCAGCAGCAGCAGCAGCAGCAACAACAGTCCGTTTCACCATCCGTTCAACCGAAAACCATTTTCCTGACCTCCACCACACCGACCCAGAACGCATCCTCGGCAGCAGCTGCACAGCAGGTTCACGTGTACGCATCTTCATCGTCTCCCCTCGCTCACCACCACCACCATCACCAGCAGCAGCAAGCCACACTCGTCAAAGAGACACGGGCCGGAAACACGCACTACTATCAGCTTACCGAACCGTCGTCGGTGGTACACATCAAAGCGGACGCGTCACCATCTCCGATACCGATGAAGGTACCGTCACCGTCGCCGACCCCCCCATCGCCACAAACGCAAACCCATCAACAGCAGCATCATCATCTCACCCTCACCAACGGTGCTGGAGGCAACCAGCTGCTCGACACATTCCCCGAGATACCGGAGCTACCGATCAGGACCGTGAGCGACTTTCTCGACCTCAACGACCACTGTACCGACAACGAGCAGTTCCTGCTGCAGATGGTGCGTTTCTTCTACGCGGCGATAATCTATATGAGCTAATTCACTTTCCTTTTCGTTCCCAGATGATCCGGCTGCACCAGGAAATACACAACTCGCAGCCATTCCAGCGCAACATCAAACGGATGATGGAGGCGCTCGTCACGTACGAGGTGCTGTGTCAGTTTAGCTGGAGCGGCAAATCGGCCATCAATGGACGTGAGTAGAATGGGTCAACTGTACGATTTTTCCCCTTCGGTTTAACCAGCTTCAATAGCTAAATTGGGAAATATTCTAAAAACAAAGCTAAACAGTATAATATTTCACAATTTGTGATTCGGATTCTAAATCAGGCAACGTTTTTTTTTGGGGAAATGGCTATTTTCTACGGAATCAAAGCGTTCTGAACTTGCTACATATGCGTGTAGTAAGCACGTTGCATGCTTTCTGGTCTCAGCTTGCATCATCCAGCTGAATATTTAAAACCTAAACACTAGATCTCATTCTTGCCGGATCGTCTAGGATTGCAGTGGAAGTGTAAGGTCCATGCTTCTTTGCATTAGACTAACCCCTGAGGAACGATAGTTTTATATTTTTGAAAGCTAGAACAATTGTTTAATCAATCGAAATAATATATCGATTTTTTAAACATGGATTGCAACAACTTTTGTGCAAGACGCCATGAAAACAATATACAGATTACTAAAACCGGTCACCGGCTAGCAACGAGTTTTAAACGTCTTTGTATTCCGTTTTGTCCCTTTCCCACGAAAACAGAGTACACCAAGTACGTGTTTGGCAACAGTCTGGGCATCATCGATCTGCTGATGAAAACGCTCAACCTCGGCAAGAGCGCCGAGGAGGCCGAAGCGAACCAGAAACCGATCTTTGCCGCCATCCAGAGCTTCATCAAGCACTCGCGCCAGAACATGATCCGCGACAGTCGCAAACGGCGCGATCAGTCCCGCGGCGTCATACCCTTGGGAGCGGGAGAGGTGATCGCGGGCATGGTGCCGGACACTACCACCACCACCACCATTGCACTGCACGTGAATGGCGGTGAGCGGTTGCAGATAAAGCAGCTTCGATCCGAACGTCACCATCACCATCATCACCATCATCAGCAGCAGCAGCAGCAACAACCACAGACGGAGCTGGTGCATCCGTTCTAAGCGAGACGACCAGCGCAGTTTGCATTCGCTTTAATTTGTAAATAGTCACAACTGTTGTAAACTGTCATAGAATGTAGGAGTGAAGGAAAAGATGATATAATCAACGCCAACAGTGCACACCGTTTCATGTCGCGTATACAGTGACGGACAAAAAGATAGGACACCATTCGAAAGAAATAAACTATCTTCCTCTTGTGTGGCGCAACAACCTACGCTGTCATGTCCATCGTAGAACGGCTAACTAGTTTAGTTTTTTACCACCATAGCCTACTAGTCTCTTCGTGTTAGGTGGAGACAGTAGCTTGTACCTTTTCCAGTTAAAAATAAAGCGCGGTTATATGGAATATTACATGTAGACCGTGAGAGAAGTTGTGTTCGAAACCGAATTTTATCTTTTTGATTAAAGATTTGTTATTTTTGAATCCTGCTGTAGAAGTCTGCTCACAGCAGTTCTTCGGCCGATAAACTCAAGACCGCCGACTTGTAGGTTTTTGTAGCTGACACCTGCAAAAACATGCAACACATGGCTTCGATCCTATCGTTTTGACCATCACTGTATATGTATGTTTAATCTCCTTCACTCCCACCCACAAAACCGCCTCGTTAAGACATCTAATGTGTGTGTGTGCGTGTATAGCATAAATGTAGGTAACATTAGTATGTAACGCAAACTGTAAAACAAATCCAGCGTTGTAAGCTAACGCTTCGCAGAAAGGCAAATAAACACAACCCCCTCAGGGGCAGGCAAACGTTCTTTTCCAGTCCCGGTTTAACACATTTAGCTAAGTTTGATTTTATTTCCTATGCTCTTTCGTACTTACATTTCCATTCGCACCACATTGTTGGCGCACGCCGCGTTAGAATCGAATTCTATTAGATCCGAGTGACTGACCGGGATGATGATTGGATTGGTGGTAGAGCTCCCCGGTTTCGTCCTGGCCTAGCCCGTAATATTGTACACATATTATGATAACGAACCACTAGATGTTCAATGGTGATCGTTATTGATACGATAAACTCTATTTCGAAACCCATCTCGCTCTTTCTGCACACTCATGTGTGTCGCCGCGAAGTCACTTGAGTCCGTCTGTTACGGTTCCGCTTCTGGTTGTGCGTCCAACGTCGTCGACCGTTCCTCGAAGCAATGGCTAAGGGCATCGAAATGATCCACACTAAATCCGTTTCCAGCCGTCTTCAGTCCCATCGTGCTCGAGAAGTGTAGCTGCTGCTGTTGCTGCTGCTGCTGCTGCAGGGGCGTTACGCCATTGGCCGGGGAAAAGTTGCGCAGATAGTGGTAGAATCGGCTGCCCCGTCGCTCGAGCGAGGATCGGTCGCGCTCGTTTCGGCAAATTTGCCGCAGCAAAGGTTCGTAGTCGCACGCGGTCACCCGTGACCGTACTCCACTCACGCCGATGTACGAAGCGATAGTTTGTCTGCAAAGAGGAGGTTGAATATCGTATCAAAACGGTGCACAAGGATATTTTCAACAAGATAACCCGATACAGTGGCTAATAAACCCTCCCATCACGTACCTTGGTTCCTGTTCCAGCTTTCGCAGTGCATCGTACGCCTTCGCCCCGCACGGCTCACCAGCCGCAGCACCTGTTTTCCTCACACCGTTCGAATCTCTCCGTCTGCTAAACCAATCGATCCACGAGCCTTCCACCAGCGCGTGGCCAAGTTCATTCGCCAGCTGCTGCTGCTGCTGCTCGTCCTGTATATCCTTCCCGTACCGTATGCGGTTCCGCTCCGTCGTGCTCCAGCCCGCTTCCGCGTGGCTTATGTTTTCGTACAGGAAGGAAAGCTCCTCGCACACCAGCACATCCGGTGGGAGCGGTCGGGGTTGCCGAGCGGCGGCACTACTGGCACGCTTGGCACGTTTGCTTGCTCCGCTTGGTGTGGTGGCGACGTTTTTCTTCCCTTTGCCCGGCGCCACTGTGCTGGCATAGGCGTCCCGTGCCGTCCGCAGCACCAGCTCCATGTTGCACCAGAGCGCATTGAAATCGAGTGGTATGCGGAGAACCATCTCTTCGTTTTGATTGCGCGTGAACAGGTCGTAAAGCGTGGCGTGATGCTGTTTCGTCAGCCAGGTTGCATTTTCGGAAGCCTTTTTCCGGCCTGCTTTGCCTTTCGGCGCAGTCGTAGGCGAGTGTTTCTCATCCATCTGCTCGCCCTCCTCTTCCTCCTCTCGGGTTTCATTCAGCTGACTGCCATCGGTGTCTTCTGCCGCCCGGAACTCTCCGGCACCACGGTGCTCCGCTGAGAAGCGTGCGATGTCACCACCGCTCTGCACGAAGAACTGCAGCTCGTTCAGCGTTTTGCGCATATCCTTCCTGTTGTACGCGTACAATCGACCCAGATCGTGCTGATCGATCGGTATCCGCTCGACCAGCGCCAGCACGGACAGAAACTTTGCCACATTTCCTATCCCCGGTGCCACATACCGGATCACGTTGTTCCGGGCCATGTACCGAGCCATGTGGGTGCAGGAAGGATTTGTCGTGGTCAACACGATCGGTCGTTTCGAGGTTGCAATCAGCTGATTGATCGCACCGAGGAACCCATCGTCCTGCTCGAACACAACGTCCGCATCCTCGATCAGAATAAGCGACAGCTTCTTCGGCCCGCTCCCATTCGTGTCGCCGCTGAACGAGGGTCTTCGCTCCAGGCAACGAAACAGCGCACCGTTGAGACCATTCTTTTTCCCACCAACAAATCCTTTTGGGCGGCTACCACCACCGCCACCACCATTCACCAGGAAACCACCATCGGTTGAGTTCGATCGTTCCGACTTCTGGCGCACCAGATGGCTCTGCGTCGCCTCGAGCAGCTCCTGCAGGATGATTTTTCCCTTCCGCCGGCTGCTGGCGTTGATTTCCAGCACGTTAAAGTTCAGATCATTCGCCACGGCGTACACGTTGCACGTTTTGCCGCAGCCGGGCGGTCCCACGAGCACGACGTGATTGCAGATCCCGCTCGCACCCACCGATGACGCCGAAGCACTACTTCCATTCGACACCTCGAAGTCGTCGTCCCCACCGTTCGAGAGGAAACAGTCACCGTAGCCGACGCGGCGGCTTCCACCCTCGTCCTGCTGCGCCGGCTGCTGCCACAGGGCCAGAAATTGCGACAGCAAGTTGGCCGGCGAAAAGTTGATCAGTATCTGTTCCGTCTTCTGCGGTTTGTACTTTTCCGTGAACAGCATCTCCCCGTTCCGGTAGCCGACTGTCGGTTCGATGATTTCGACGCTCTCGTCCGCCGACTCGAGGTGGAGGTACTGGTTTTCGCCTGCTTTTGACGATTCCTCCTCGCCGTGCTGCAACTGCTGCTGCTGATCGTGATAGACGGCACGGAACTGCTTGTAGCAACGGAACACGGGAAAGTGTGGATAACGCTGCTTGTAATCGCGCACTATGTCCTTCGCGTTCTCCACCTCCGGCAGCTCGGTGCCATTTCTTTCCTGCACATCGAGCTCGATCGGTTCGACACATCTGTCCAGTGCGTCCTCATAGTCGTACTCACTGCATGCGGTGAACATCCCGAAACGAATCTTTCGACTTTTACCGCACTTTGCCGAGCCCGGTGACGATTTACCACACACCATCGAACGCACTTTGATGCAACTCCGATCGAAGTTTACCTCCCGAGCGGAAGGTTCCTCTCCCTGTCGGACGTGACTAATCAACGGAAAGACGGGCGATTCGTTCAGCACGGACTCTTCGTACGCCGCACGCCTGTCGATCTCCTGGCGCATCTTTTCCGGCATACCCGACATCAGGAACAGGTGGCGGGCCCGTGCCTTCTCCGGGTCCGGTGGCGGTGGTTTGCCGGATCGCGCGAAAAGTGGCGCCAGCTTCACCGACCGCGGTGTCGTTGGATACTCGCTTGCGTTTCCGTTCGTAGTGGACGTTCCTTCCACACCACCACCACCGGAGGAGGACGCAAACATCCTGAGCGAGGGACTCTTCACCACCTTCATCGCGCTCGGCGATTGGACGTTGATAATCTTCAACGGTGTCACGATCGGTGGCTTCTTCGTCAGTGGTTTCTGTTCCTCCTTGGCGGGGCTGTAAGTTTCGAACGCGGCATAGTCTTTGATGCGATTGGCACAGGAACGTCGCGGACGGGCGGTAGACCCGTGCGACGGCGGTGTTCCTCGTTTCGTTGCACCGTCCTCATCATCATCATCGTTCAACGTCACGATCTCCACTGAATCGTGCGTTTTCCGCGTTTCGGGCGTGAGCTTCGCAAAGTACCCCAGTAGGCTGTCCTTTTTCTTCCGCGGGGAGGATAGCTGCTCGAGGAATGGATCGCTAGACGCTTCCTCAACTTTGGCCAGCGGTTCGGGCACTGGTGTTTCGGCTGGTGCAATCGCGTTCTTCCGCGGTCGACCACGTGGTTTTTTTTCCGATGATTTTGTTCCCTCCATCGATGTTGTTCGCTCGGTGACCGGACTATCGATCGCCTTACTTGTGGACTTTCGAGCCATCGGTTTGGTAGGCTCATAGGTTGGATCATCCGGAGCGTCCGACACCTTCAACTCGTGCTGCTCCTTTTCCTCCTTTTCCAGTTCGGTTTCCTCCACCTCCGTTTTCATGTTGCCCATCAGTTTCTTCAGTCTTTTCGCACGCTTCTTCAGCTGATGCTCGATGTACTCGCCTTCGGCCTCCTCTTGGAGCTTCCGCTTACCGGATCCCTTCTGTTCGGCCCATTCCTGCAGTTGAAGGTGTCGCTTGGCCTTTTTCTCTCGTGCCAGCTGCTGGGAAGGACTCATTTCCCCTGCCTCCCGCTCCCGGCCGGGCGAATTGGACCCGATGCATTTCGAGCGTGCCGTCATCATCAGCTGGAACGCATTGATTGTTTTGTTTTCCTTGCCAGTCTTTTCGGCGAGCTGCTGAGTGTGAACGTCACCACCACCGGCGGACGTTTGTGCAGTGGCCGTACTTTCGTTCTTTGCGTCTGGTTGTACTTCCTTCAAGCCATGTTTGGTGGGTTTGTTGTCCGAGTTTGCTACACCATTTGCAACCGTTTTGCGTTGGGTTTTACTAACCTTCAGGTTGCTTGATTCTGAAGAAAAAGGAATAACACAAGCGTTAGCTATTTTCATTGTCAAACAAATCCATTCAATGTTGTTACCTCGCTTCTCTTTCCGGCCAGCGGCCTTCGCACTCGACTTGTGCGAACTACCTTCTTGCTCTTCTTTTCCTGCCATCGTGTCAGTGCTTTCCGGCGCTGCTTCTTCCGTTGCGGTCTGCCGTAACCGTGCGTGTTTCTTGGCGTGCTTACGTTTCTTTAGCGTTTTCAACACCGATGTCATATTCTCGGCGATCAGCCGGTCGAGTTCTGGTTTGGACAGGGCCAGCAGTGCCTTACCCGACGCACTCGACAGACACGACACCGACGATGAAGACGATGATGACGAAGACGATGCTACCGATTCCGTTTTGCGTACCTCGAGGTGGTTCAGGCATACCTTGATACCTGTTTCCGTGGCCATATCGTCTAAACCACTCGAAAACGGTGATTCGGCGGTGAAATTAATGCATATCGCACGGATCAAGATGGAAGCGTTTGTATAGGTGTGATGATCCCGATGGAGCCACTACGTCAGCTACGGTACGAACAGAGCGCGGTAGCATGGCACAAACTCACGCAATCGCTTGTTTACAGCAGCTTTTCCTGTTTTCATTCAACGCATTTAACTGGTGGTGGCGGTAATTAAAACTTTCACTAATTTCGCAAAGCATTCGATGGTGCGTTCCGATACATTTTTCCCAGATTTTTTCGACTCCGTTTGACAGGAGGTGTTCGCGCGTATTTTATAAACTTTGTTATTGTGTTCTCGAGCGGTCACGTGATTTGACATCGTGGAAAACATTTTCATGTTTATTCATCCAATTGGTGCATGAACAAACTGAATAATCATAATTAATCAATAATTATGATTCTGGAAACCTAGTTTTGGTCCATATACATTTTAAAATACTAAAATGATACCTGGAACAGATGCACACTGTGTTCATGTCCGAATACCACTTCATTTGGTTTCTCTATCAGTCGCGTGGATGACAATTTATTTTGATTTTTCGAAAACCAGTAATACCGTAATTAGGTCAAAGATTTTGTAACAAATACATTATAAAAAACACACCATTAAAGTTTCAAAGATTTTTTTTTAATTTTTGTAATGTAAATAATGATGTGAGTTTAAAGATAAAGATAAATAAAGATACAGATTTTGCGAGAGAGCTTCCGAATCAATTATATTAGAGATTCCAAAAGCTGTTTATTCAGATGCTCCAGATCAATGAAAGAAATCATAGCAAATATATGATCAATAACATGCAAGACCATTGATGAAACAAAAGATAACATAATCACCTCCACTGTTTGTTCATTGTGGTTACTTTTTTATCGGTACTTATGCTTATTATAAAATTTCAAATCAAAACATAACCGCATGCATTTCCTGTTTCCGCGACACGCAGCCAGCAACGCGTTACTTCACGGTTTCCATTTACGATACGCGTTCCAACCGCGACCAAAACAAAGCACAAAGTAGCAAGATTTGTGGACTATATAATAAAAACGAACATGCCGGTTAAAAACCACGACTCCCTCGCGAACGCGAGCACGCTCCCGGTGAGCAGCGTGAAGTAATCGATCATCAGTGTTCCGATCCGGGTTGCAAACTTATTGAAATCTACCCGATTATCGCCTGTCTGCTAAATGCGCGAAGCAGGAAATGTTAAGCAGATGAAGAGAGAAAAAAAACGCTACCTCACAGGGCAGTAGAAAGCTGCTGGAAGTGGAAGCCATAAATAAAAAGCATCACAGCGCCACTACATTTAAATATCGAAGTGCATTTTGGTGAAACTTTGCAGCCACTCTGATTGAATGGACTTATCGGAGGAACATGTACTATTTTTTGTTGTATTCGCGCACTTACGCAACACGATATGAAATAGGAAGCTAGCTGAATTTAATATCGCTTAATATGCGCTCGGGAAATGGTGTGCAAGTACTGATGTGTTTGATACATTTAGTTCCCTTCCCAGTTTTGACTTGTCGTCTATTTTGAAAAGAAGATAATTTTATTTAAATACTCGCCACCGAGCACATACTTTAAGAGGTTTTAATAGCAACCAGCAAAGAGAAATGTTTTCCCAACTTTCCATCGTCTCAAGTCCCTCCGCTGCGCCGACCAGTGCCAAGGGGTTACGAACTGTACCGACCGTATGAAAAGGTAATCTATCCGCCCGGGCTGGTCCAAAAAGGGGACCTAATGCCAAAACGCAATAGGATAAGCCGAGATGAGTTCACGATACCGGACAGCGCAGCTTACATAACTCACCGCTGTCAACGTCACCCGGCACCAGTGGGCATCATTGTCTACCGGCTGAGCAAAGCTCACCTCCCCATCGTCACCGTTCAGCGGGAGAATATTTCTTTACAGCCCGCGCCGCACGTTGCATCCCAACGGATAGGATTGTTTGCAAATCGCGCCGCCCTCTCGGACGAAAGCACCGCCACATTCAGCTGCAAATGCATCGCGCGCAACTACCCGCTGTGAAATTGAACAGCAACAACAGCATCCACAAAAAAAGACTTAAATAAATTCACCCGGGAAATTCAGCAATCTTCCCCGGCCCGGGCTGTGGAGTTCACAGTCGCCGGGGCTGAGCGGGGCTAACGAGCAAATCATCATCGAGTGCTGCGGAGCAACTGTTTCATTTGTCCAACTTGCAGCCGTAAAGCGGTGTGATGGTAATTCGATGGCTTACAGAGGGCCGAAAGAAGAAAAAATCAGGAAGACGGGTTGTACTTTCGCCCGGTTGATTGGATGCAATTTGGCGATCGCCAAAGTACGTTCGTCAGTCGCAAGCGCAATCTGTTTGTCAAAGTGCTGCCGACGGAAGGAGCCACAGGCCGGTGAGCAATTGGCTTGAATCGAGTTATCAAAGGGGAATTAAAGGATTGATAGGCATTTCTGAAGTAGAGAAAAGATCTGGATAAAATTTGGAAGCTTTTTTCGATCACTATCCCATTTTGAATCCGTAGCACAACCTTTTAATTTTCTCAATGATTCGACGGGCTATATTAATTTGAAACCCCTTTAAATAGAATGCAAACCGATAACAAACGGATTAAGATAGAAGAAGAAATCGAGCTCGAGATCTTTATTCTACTTTTCCAAAGCAATCAAAACCCCCAAATTTCGTCGATTTCTTATGTCTAATTATTGAATTCGAATCTGCGTCAGAGTAGGCGCTGCGGGAAGATTCGATTCACATGAGCCCTTGTTTGTTATTGCGCTATCTCAATTTGAATTGCATGTTGTTCTTCTAACGTTTAATTTTTGTAAGAATTCTCCATTTATTGAATTTTGATCCGAAAACAATCCTGACTCTTGATGCGTACACTTTCGCTTCTTGGTAGCCATTTTTCCATGCTTATCTCACAATTTCAATGTCTATTTCACACTGACGAGTATCATCAAATTGGAGGAAAGCGATTAGTTTGATTAGTTCCTTGATTAGTTCTTAAAGCAGCAAACAAAAACGCTAGTGCTGAGCACAATTTTTTCTTCTTAACGTGATCGTTAAAGTGATCGTTTAAGTAAGCGTTCAAAATCTTCAAATTCTTGTTTTGAGTTGAGTTCGACTTCAAACTGTTAGCCTAATATGGTTCTGTTAGTAGTTACAGTAGCAGTAAAAACAGTTTTTTTTCTTTTTGTACATAACATAACCTTCCCCCAAAAAGTGCATCTTCGAACTAAAAATAGTACGCACATTGTAGTAGGTAGGTAGTGACGTTTGGCTTGTGTCATAGAAACTTACTTCTCCAAGGAAGTCACTCAATTAACTTAACGTTTTAAACCTATTTTTCGAAGATTAATTCGATTATGGGTGAAGTTTTCATTGCGCATTAACCCTGCTCACACGACAACCCGGTGTTGTTGCCCAAGACGAATCCACGACAATCACTCGCGCGTATGTCATCACCATCGCAGGCGTTAGCCGATTATGTTTGCGTAATGGAGTAATTGTGCTGGATACCAGACACCCAAGACCCTACCGCGACCGGGATCAGGGAAGTGCGCCTGTGCGGCACAAATAATGCCTGCTCGGAAGTCACCGCGACTTGTACAGGGCACGATGGCGAGGCACGATTGTGTATCCTATTGTTAACACACGCTATCAGTGATACGTGCGGTGTGCGGAAAATGATTAATGGTTTCATTTCTACAACAAAAAAAAAAGCGCGGAAAACGAAACAGCCACACAACTCCGTGCGTCCCTTTGGCTTTTGCGGCGGGTAATAGAATCGTTAATTAAAAATCCTTCCTGCGGGGGAACCCTCGCGGTGGAACCATTCACGTGCACGTTTATACAAAACGAAATTTAATCGAGTAGAATTGAAAACAACACGCCGTAATCACACTCCAAACCCGGCCCGGGCCGTACGAGCGAGCTGCGATTTATATTCAATTTTCCAACCACCATTAGCTGCTACTGTTGTACCGCGAAACTTTCCAAACAATCTGCATGTATGATAAAGCGCGGCTGGCTAATAGTTATGTTTACGGCTTCGGTCAGTCCGCCCGGACCCCATTCCGGTGGCCAGCGGTCGGGACGATCCCGGGACGGTCACTGAAGCAGAGCCGAGCAGCTGCGCCGGGCTGATGTGTTTTGATTGATTCATAAAGTATGGCCACCGTTTGCGACGCACCACGTAGTTCTCGCAGATGTGTGTGGTGGATCGTGCGAGTTTTCTTTTGCCGCACTGCAGCCAGCTGCATCGATGCGCCGAGTTGCGATACAGCTGCACTTGCACGTGCGATTGTGACTCATTTGAAACAGGGTATGTGATAAAACTATTGCGTGTGCCATTGCTTTGTTGCTGAGGATGTTGTTCATTGAGATGTTACCTTAACACGTCCAATTGCATAGGTTGCGAGATATCAAGAGAAGTATAAGCACAATGAAAGAGTTCTTAATAGATACATGATCATGAAGATTTTGGAGAATAAAGTACCGTTCAAAAACATAATCATATTTAGAGCGCCTTACTACAAAAACTACTGGCGTCTAGTTATTGATATTGATTTAACGAATTTAAGCCATTTAAATCTATACAATATGAATACATGAGTAAGTTCATTGAGTTCAACATGAGTAAGTTCATTATTGTAGACAATTTAAAACTTCTTTCCATTTTTTTAAATATGCATACATTACAACGAAGGATACAAGATGTCCTTTTCCAGTCACGTTGCCAAATCTCATCGGATCGTGTTATCCTGTTTCTTAATTATTAAGAATAAAATACTGATGGAAACATAGTAAGCATCGCGAATAATGTTCATCAGACTAAGCATTGTAAATTCGAATACACTTAGTCTTGACATAAACCAAGGTCTATTAAAGAGAAGGTCGAATATTAGCGTATTTCACCAAAATTCTTCTTTTAGTATTTTGACATAACAGGGGGCGCTGCTTAGTAGGCGGTATAAACACTTACAAGATTGATACAGTCTCTTGGTCACGCGAATAAAAGTTTGTTTGCGAGTTTTAGTTTGTGTAAATGGTGTTAAAAATAGCAGAAAATTATTAGAAACAGATTTGCATCATTATTTTGCAGCAAAAACTGATTTAAAGTGATTAATTCTTTAATTTAATATCGCCATTTCGGAAAACCAAAAACGGTCATTTTTCAAAATCGCCCCCAGAAATGTCAAATGATCCCCCTTCTTCAGCTTCTTTTTGAATGTCTAAATGCTCCACATTCTACCACCTGGTCTCTTATAGTAGCCTTGACATAAACCTTGAAGAAATAAGACGTTCTTTATTCTTCTAACAGGTTATGGGCCCAGCACGCATATCGGATATTTGCAGTAAAAGGAGGAGTTGGAGAGTTTGCCGAGTAATGAACAATTTCAGCACTTTATTGGTAGTTTGCTGTATTTATCCGTTAATACTCGACCTGACATTGCTATAAGTACATCATTGCATGGAAGACAAGGATTGGACTTCGACCTTTACGCGATGAGGAGGAGTGATGAAAACATAGTAAGCATCGCGAATAATGTTCGTCAGAGTAAGCATTGTAAATGCGAATAAACTTAATCTTGACTTAAACCTTGAAGAAATAAGACGTTCTTTATTTCTTCTAACAAATACTCCCACTACATATTAATGATTTTTCTAACATTGAGATTTTGAATTTCACATGGCTGCTTGTATTCCCTTTTTAAATACTTTTATAATCTTCAACAGCAATAATATTTTGTATCAATCAAAGGTTCGTCAAATGTAAGATTTCGAAAAATATGATAAAAACTTTACCAAACGATGTTTTCCGTGAATGTTTTGGCTCATCAGATCGCTGGAATAGTATTCTTCACGTCAAAAAAGCCAATGGAATGATCCATTTGATGTGAGATATGATGCATTTTTATCTCTGTTAATGCAGCGAGAGATTTTGAGAGAGATTAACCCACCTAAAGAGATTTTACCGGTTGGAATGTTTGGCGTCATCCACTTCTCCAACGACGGCTGGTAGGGTTTAGTCCATACTGAACTCAAGGGCTTGAGCACCGGGACTAATAACGCTCTATGCAGTCCCAGCTTCGTCCGCCCCGACAGCTGTCTGTAGACTGTAATATGTCCAGTCGATATCAATGTCGAAGCTGACTTCGGATAAGTGAAGTCATCCGTAAGGTCCGTCAAAGAGTCAGTACTGTTCTACTTATATCGCATAGTAAGTAAGGCAAAACATCTTTCTTTTGCCAACTTTTCATACGTTCGCTGACGCAAACGAGCCGGAGATGGGATGGCGGAAAAACTTCGGTGGGCCACCGCTACCAAAAACCGCGTCGCGGGGTAGCGTGCTAAATTTTCTGTTCCGCGCGCAGACACCGTCCTGTGTCCTGAACCGCCACGAGCCGCACCGCGTTCGTAATGGTTTAACACGTGTTCGCTACAACCGTGAACATTCATCCGTGAGGTAATGTTTTTGTTTTCGGTTCCTCCGTTGCGTTGCGTTTCAATTTTCATTTGGATGCGGATCATTATGTCTCTCCCGGCGTCAGTCGAACGGAAAAATGGCCTCACACCGTGGTGTGCGCGAGCGCGCGCGCGCGAACGCGCACTAACTTACTCGTGCATGTTTTTGGGCAAGCCAGCCAACCAGCCAGCCAGCCAGTGAGGAAGCGCGCAAAAGACGGTCGTGTCGGGTAGCCCGCTGTAAATGAAGTCTTTCACTCGACTCGCGCAATTGTTTGCGGCACGCTCAGGAAACCGTTTCAAGATGACACGATGGGATGCGGCCCAGGTCCGTGATTTCCTAAAATGAAGCATTTTCGGCAGCAGTCTGCACCGAGGAAGCCGGATAGATAAAGCTGCGCGATCATTTGCTCGTTCGATTGGCGGGGCAAAGCAGAAGCAACAAAAAAAAAACTTCCACCTCAAGAGATACTTCAGAATTGAAGCGCTTCGAACGACCACGAAAGCCCACGTCCACCTAATTGCCCCCGACGGGGGGAATGGCTAATTCAATTTAACTACCAGCTGCAGTCAAGCAACCCATCTCGACGCTCTTCACTGCTCGTGTAATCTGCATTGCGCTTGGGTTTCGTGCCTGCCCTGGAAGCGATACCGGTAGCGCACAATAACTCCCCTCAGCTCGAGATGGACACAGCGGCAGGCGAGAGAGTGAGAGTGAAAAATGTCCGAACATTTCAGACCCCACAGATGTCCGGCCGTTCGTCCACAGAGGCCGAGCCGTGGCGCTGATTTCGTTTTCCACGTCCCCGGACCGTATCAAATGAGGGTGCTCCGTTTCGCCAGCAGACTCTCCGATAGTTTGGCCGCTCCGAAGCCCACGTATCCAACGGAATGGATGGCCCGCGCGCACCGGGATCCCGTGATTGCAGTGGCCGCCCGATGCATCGCCGCTCGTCCGGTCTTGAGCAAGGACGGAGCCGTAATTATCATTTTCGTCATTATTGAGCCCCCGCGGGGACTCCGTTTCGGAGACGCCGGAGACTTGCTTTCACCGACCGCACCGAATGGCGAATGTGCCCTTTTCGGAACGAACCCGGGAAGGCTAAAGGCCGTGAGCAGATTAAGTGAAAAGTGTGTGTGTGTGCGTTCGAAAACTTCCGAAACCCCGGGCTCCCGGTGGTGGATTGGCCTAAGTATTTGGGTTGTGTGTATCGTTGCATCAAGCAATCCGAAATGGAATTCACTGTGATTTGGAACGGGTTTGAGTGAAATGTTGTTGAGATAAAAGTTCTCATCGATACTTCGTCGTACCTCCTACATGGAAACCTTAGAAAAATGGCCTTTATAACATGCCCAATCGGGCAAATTAGGTCGCATGATTGTAAACACTTTACGATTTGTAAAGTAATTCAATCAAAAAGCAAAATAAGCAATGTGCGATATTGAACGATTTTTTACATCTTCAGCTTTCAGAAATTTAGAAAACTCTTCTTAAAAGCTCTGCTGATCAATCAATGTTTATATCAGAAGAAGAGACATATATTGAACTACATGCTATGAACTAATTTTATGATTACTATATGAAACGGAAGCCTTTACGATCAATAATTACTTATGCTTTCTCCTTTGACTAAATAGGCTACATAGCAATAGAATAAATAACGAGTACGATATTGAACTTTTCCGAACATCATTGGGAGGGTTTTCACGATTCACCTTGAATACATTACACTATTTTTATCTTTGGAGATCCTTGCGATCGGTTACAAATTCGCATTTACGTTGTTTTCCTATCACATTACACGCAATTTCGGTCATTTTTGGAAGTTCGGACGAAATCCGGAGCTTTCAAAATTCTACGATTGTAAGCTCTTTGCGTAAGTTTGAATACACTACCAACGCATCAGGCATTGCTGATGAGAGAAATCGATCGAATCAACCTACATATATTGCTTGTTGCGTAAATCGGTCAGCAGTTTCTAGAATAAGATAGCGAGTGGGACATAAAATGATCCAGTATTCTCTGACGTCGGAAGTGACCTCCGGTCTCCACTACGTCGAGGGCTCGGCTCATCAATATGCATGTTTATAGAGGTTAATCCATGATCCAAAACAAACTAGGGTCGAAACGCATGAACCCTTGGTTATCGCCTCTACCTCTTAAAATTGAGAAATCTCTGATCCAACCTTATGGAGCTTGTTCCAAACTTGTTCCGGCTGGTAGACTCTCAGTGTTGATTCGAAATCTCTATTGGGAGCTTGACTTTAAAATTGTACAAGAAAATAATTACAGAAACCGGTGATCGTTTATAATTGCTTTACGATCGTACGAGGGTTCATAGAGAACCGTATAAACTTCCTACGCTTGATCGTAGGTCAAGTAATAAAGAACGAAAACAAACACGACATTCCAATTAAAAAATATGCGCCTCGGTATCACAGCAGCCTACTATTTCTTGCTACAAAGCAAGCCTCCCAGGAAGATGCACGCCGCGAACGTGACCAACTGTACCGCCGCCTGCTTTGACGAGCGCACCTCCTAGCTCGAGCGCAGAACAGCTGCTCCAGACAAAAACCGCGCCATGAAAAACGCCAGCAAGCGACGGTTCAAAGTCATCGCACAAAACTCCACCTACGGCAGTAATCGCTGGCCGTACCCGCCGGTGCAAGGAAGTCGATGTCGGCCGTGTTAAGTGCTTCCCAGATGACAACACCTTTCTGCCGGCGGTACCCCAGCAGCCCCATAATGACATTTACGTAAGCATGATTAGCCAAACGGTAAACCATCACGACTGCCGACGATGCACCGACGACGGTTGCATGCCTCGGACCAAACAGGAAGACGCATTTTGCGCGCATACTAAATTGTGAGCCGTCGGCGATCGGCGATGTGATGGCGATGCGATCGCATTATGCAGTGATTAATCGTGGCTTGCTTCAGCCATTATCGCACCGTGAGCGGGAACAAAATATGGCGTAAAGATGGGTCGTTCAATATCCGGGCGGATTAGTGTGCACCGGGGTGTTAATGATGACGGTAAATAGCGATTATAAATAAAGGATTAACACTCAAACTAAGATAAGGTTCTGGTAGTCACAATACTGTGGAATCGGTGTGTAGTATGTTCTAGAATAAGTAGGTTTGATGCAAAAAACGTAATAAATCTGAGTAAATAAGAAAATGGATCAAATCTGCCAGTATGTCCCAACCCAATTCGTACAGTTCGGGAAACCCCAAATATAGCCTACTTAGAACGCTCGCTGCCTGCGAGCAGTGGAACCTCTCCAGATTTGTAATACGCAAAACAGCACTAATAACTCTTCCCAGTACAAAAACCCAGCCATCCCCATCCCCAGCTATCCAGCTCGGATTTCCTCCCAGTTTTCTCTTTCGGTGTGTTGTTTTGTTTTTGGTTCGTTTTTCTTTTCCCACAAAATACCCCCCACACACACACACCATGGCGCCCGAAACGAAACGGAAAGGCCCTTTCCCGGCACCGCGATCGCTATCGTACACCGGTGCCGCCGGTGCTTCCGTCCGTGCGGCAGTTCCAGTTCCCAAGTGCAGTTTTCCCGATACCGGAGCCGCAAAACCACCCTCCCCTGGTGCCGCCCCCCCCTCCCTTTACGAACCGGTAATCGCGAAAAAGAAATGGTGAAGAATAATGACCGCTCGCTCGGCGTGAACGAAATGGAAAGGAGAGCCCGACCAAAGGCGACAGCGAACATGTCGACCTGGGAGTGATCGAGGTCTGGTCAGACACACACAGACATGCAAACAGACACCCACCCTTCGGGGAGGGTTGTTATGGAGCCCGTGGGGCTTTTTCTTGTTTTGATGTTGCTTCGGGTGGGGCAGGCCGGTTCAACGAAAGTGTTTACCGTCGCTGGAACTGGAAAAACGCGTTCTTCAGGCGCACTTCAGCGCGCCACCGTCGGGCCGGGTCCTCCGCGCCTACTATGCTTTCGCTGCGAACGCACACTCAGCAAACACCTGAGTAAACACGCGCGGACAGACGCGCAGTAACACATACACGCCCAGCGCGGTTGTTGCGTGAAGTTTACAGTGATGTGCGACACTGAAGTCGTTTTTACAGCCTCCATATCGTTGTTTTTCTTGAAGTTCTTATTATACTGGATATTGGAATCAGATATCGAAGAGACGAATCTGGGATGATATTTTCAAACCATTCTGAAGGCATATTTTGTTGAAATAAGCATTTTTATAGAGTAGAATCCATAGAGATCCATTGTTATAGGCAAAAATGGGAAAAATATTAAAATGACTAAAATAAAAATAGACTAAATCTAATCGGATTCATTGAAGTGTACACAAACTACAAATGTGACCAAATTTTTAAGGTCTATTTTTAAAATTACGCACGAATAATGATTTTTTTAAACTAAAGAATCAATTTAAAAAAAACTACCTAAAATTACCTCAAAACATTTCATCCATCTAAAGTCTGCTCAAACCTTAGACAAACATTTTCGAGTTATCATTGATCATATCACTCAAGCTGAGGTTACAAAAGTAGCCTAAATGATATCAATTTGCATCATTCATTATGTTAAGAGCCACAACAATAATTGGTTCTACCTTTCATATATTCGGAAGGTGAGGTTAAGTCAGCTTTAAAAACGACATTCAATGTTTTATATGGATAACATATCTTGGTATACAGTGTAGAAACAATCTGTAACTCTGGAGGCTATAAACTGCTTATTCTTACTGTTCCAGCGTAATTTAGAAACATTTTATTAATTTATATAGAGGACATTTTTTCTTATTTATATAATTTTGGTATATTGTGAATGGATGGATGATTTTTAAATGAAAAATATTCAAATATTCATGTCTAGTAAGAATGACAAAATAAGAATGTTGACTAATAATACAATCTACCATGTGACGAATCAATTCGTTTTAAACGTGTATGTTCACCCAAACTATTCATCCTTCCGTACTTCTGGTGACTTTCTTCTGCCCATCACTGTACTCCCACTCCGAATATAACTACAATACATCAGCACCACTCTCGCCACACACACACACACACCCGAACCAACGGCAATCATCCCCCTCGGGTCTGCTGATCGTGCCGCCTCGCTATTATATGGTGGCGGACGGTTTCAAAATAATTCAAACGTTCCGCGATCGTTCACGCGAACGGACGTCCCCAACAGCGAGGAAGAGAGAGAGAGAGAGTGCCCGGTGAAGAAGAAGAAAGAAGAAAGAACACACAGCTTCCAAACCCACCCGCAACCACCGCCGCGCGCGCTCCACCCCGTCCCAGGCAGCTTTTCCGCGTCGTTGTTCTCGTGTGCGAAGTGTGCGAAAGCGAAAGCTAAACCCGCGCCAAAGATGCTGGAGAAGGAACCGGACTCGATGGCCGTCACGATGAAGCAGGATTACGCGGCGAGTGAAGTGTACAGCACGACTAGTGAAGCACCACCCGTAAGTCTTTCGTGATCTTGCCGTGATCTTGCGCGCCCTGTCGCTTCCACCTGCACTGCTTCACCATCCCATCAGCCTCCTCCATGCGGGAGATCCAACCGGAATGCGAGGTGGAAAAGTTGAGCTGTTTTTTTTTTCTTTTCTCCGGCGAGGGCGATGTGAGGCGATGAAAATGAGCCGCTCGGCGTGGGTTGGGAAAACAACGGCACACAACAATGGTGCTTGCCGGAAGCTGCTGCAGCTCCGGTTGGACCGGGGGAAGTGATTGTTTCACCGGGCCGTCGGGGGTGTTGAGCGCTGTGTTTTTGGGCGTTCGTGATCGTGTGTGAGCAACACTTACATTAATGTGCGCACGGTGCGCGTGTGTGCAGTGATTGCATTGTTCGCCGCCGTGCAAGCCCCTATTAAGGTCAGCTTGAGTGGCTTTTTTCGCCGTGTGTGATCGCCGTTTTCAACACAATCGCGTACGAGCGCGGATCGGCCCGCCAGTGACAGTCACACGACTCCGTGCTCGGTGGCACCTACCCGGCACCGTCTTTCATCACGGCCACGGTTTCGCTCACACACGCACGGGCCACGACCGATGTGCCGTTGTGTTCGTGATTCGCACCTCGACCCGGTCCACCTTGGTCGGGCAAGGCGTTCGAGATGAATCTGTTGCGCGCGGCGCACGAAAGCGAGACTGGCTGCTTTCCTCTCCTTTTCGTGCCGCATGCGATGCGACGCCGTTGTTTTGCTGCTCATTTACATCCGTCTCGTCCCGGCCGTCCGCCGGCGGGCCCGCTCGTCGTTTGCCTTTATTTTTACCACCGGGCCCGAGAGCGTCTATAAATCTCGGGCCACGAAGACGAATCGAGCCGTAGTGTGTACAATGGGGTTCCATTCTTACAGCATCCGGATGATGACGCGGGCGATCTGTGTTAAGGCTATACTTTACCAGGGGGGAGACCTTGAGAATAGTAATGATGCGACGCGGTCGGTCGGCTGATCGAAGACGGGGTTTTTGGTGGGTAAACCCGAAATAGCAATCGGACGTTGAGGAAGCTTCGAATTAAATTTGGCTAGCTTAAGGGCTCGTCGTTTTTTGGGGTTCTTTTTAAAGTCTGTCGAATATGTTTTCCTCCACAAACATCATCACATTTCCATATAGAAGCTGTTTGGCTGCTCACGACTCCGGATTCCGACGATGATTGTCAGTTTCTCATACAAATTCCGGCCGAAATCTCACGAAGCGATTTGCGCAGATCGTGATGGCATTCGCATAGAAGCGTGCCTCTGTGGGAATGAGCTTAGTTTTGCATGGATATAATTACGATTGAATCCCAGCACCGATTGTTTGCGAACTTCCTTTTGACGTTGTATCAAACAAAAGGCTTAACTAAAGAATCTGCCTGCGAGAAATGAGTGGTACGACGTATACAACGTTGAAATATGCTTTAAAACCCTGTAAAAAAGGAATTAAATACGAAGATCTTCTAAGATTTGAAGTGTAAAACAAGTAGCTAAAAGGCAGTTTTCCTTGTCTTTTGGAACGATTTGATTTGTAAATTACATCCAAATCCATAAACTATCTGTCTGAATATGTATTTTTTCTTCTCTAATATTCATTCCGATCAGTCATCCGTTTCTTAAAAAACGAGCCATCAAAGAGGCACATTCAGAGAGTATAGTTCTTCAAATCCACTACCGAAACATTGATTTGGGCAATATTTTGCCCGCAAATAGAAAGGTTCGCAATCACGGCATGTGCTTTACCGGAGCTGGGTGCGATTTGAAAGTAACATTACGCCACGGCCAATTACGCCGGCAGGGATAGGCAAGAGGAGGCAAGAGAAAAGCGCATAAAACAATCAGCCCGAAAACGTCACCAGACCAAGCTCCGTCATGGCTTCGTGGTGATCATGTGCAAACCCGCGCATGATAAGCGAAGCCGCAGACACGAAGCATAATCGTTCGTATGCACCGCCGTTGACAGTCTCCAGTCCCGGCCGGCATGCATGAGACGGGCTAATTATCGGGCGGGTGCGACACCAGCCAGATCGGCGCAATTGCACCATCGCCATTGCCACTTTTCTAATGTAACGATGAACTGAAAACGCACTGACTCCGAAAGCAAATGGATTATCAAATGGAAGCGAACCGTTGCACCGTGCCGGATTTGTGTGTGTACGGTGCGAAAGGGTGCCGCGGGTCCCTCGGTGGCTCGATTGTCTTTACCGCTGGGTGGTGAAAATACACCGGCTCATCCGGCGTGTGCGCATGGTACGGGGGCGATGAAAAGCCGCTCATTGTTGCCACCGTTGACCCGGGACTGGGGGGGGCGGCAGAAGGGGAGGAAGAGGTGCTGCCATTGTCCATGGCCTCATAAGGCACATTGTATTGTGTTTTTGCTTCTGTTGCCTATTTTTAAAACAAAAAAAAAACGATGAAGATTCACGCGAACATGACGCCAGCTGCAGAAAAGCGGGTTCGTCGCTTTAAGTCTTTCTGCTGCGATACAGAAACAAAACCGTATAACGTCCGTTTAGGAGGAATTTACATTCACTTTCCGGCTTAAATGTATGCATTTTTTTTCCTCCGTTTCTCATCCCTTATCGCCCGGTGGCCTTTCAATGCGGCCGCGATTAAGGCTCGATCGTTCGCAATAATCGCTGCAGGTGGGAAGTGTTTTGCATTTTATGTTTGTTTTTCTGTTCCACCGTCCGCCGGAGGTTTCTGTTTTCAATGGACTGCTGCGAGGCCGCACAAGAACGTCTGCACGGTTCACCAGCGAGCTGCATTTTCCTTTTCCGAGCCGGATTCGAGCGAAACCGGACGTATCTAATCTTTCGGCGCTCACACAACCGGCGTAACGCCTCTTCCCCGTGGTAATGTGTTGGTGGTGGTGAAGTGTTGCTTTTTTTACTTTCGCTTCGGTTACCATAACTCTTCTGATTAGCTAACAAGGTGCGATTCTTGCCCACCCCGGGGCAGCCAGCCACAACGGAGAGCGAGAGAGAGAGAGAGAGTGCTTGAACAAAAGGTTTTGCGCGAAATCACCGACAGAAAGCCCAAAATGGAAAGGCAAACGAAGGAAGTGCGATCGCGAATCATGCATAAAAAGAGGGGGAACGGGGGAGTGAAGAAAGCATCGTTAATGCCAGCTGCCTTGGCGAAAGGTGTCTGAACCGTCCGAATTGGAGTTTTGCGTGAAGTAACAGCGGTAGCACCAGGTAGAGGAACAGAACGGCGAGCCCGCGGGCGCTGTTATAGATAGTTTTATTGAACGCCTATTACCGGCACACCACCCAGCAGTGATTAGCGTAGCGTATAGCGCAGGTTTGCATAATCACCCGCAAAAACAACCCTTGAATTAAATTAAATTTCCTTTCGCGCCTAAATCATTATGCATAAGTATACCTGGTAGGCTCGAAACCGAGGCGGTTCCGTGCGTGGCTGAGGTTGTTAACTCTGGGCTTGGATGTCTGTGTCTGTGTGTGTGTGTGTGTGCTGTTTTATTGCTGCCTAATTTATTCATCTGTCATTTAGATACCCTTTGCCAGCCCGGAGGGACAATTAAAACTGTTCCAAACTGTCAGATTTGGCAATATCGCTTATAAAGGCGTTTGTATTTAATTAGCCACACAAACTCTAACCGCCTGTTGTTTTCGGGTACGGGCGCCCATTCAGTGGGCTATTAAAATTACAATACCCCTAGCACGCAGAAGAGAAGAGTGGCGAAAAAAAACAGCCCGGAGTTCCACCGAGCGCCTAGAAACGAATCCGATTGAATCGGATCCACCGTAAGCCCACCGCGCAGAACAAATGCAACGCATTTCCCAGTCAAGCCTCGGCGAGACGCATGGCGCAAGACGGTCGCGACGCATTCGTCGGGAAAACCATCTCACGACTCACCGAAGGCATGCTTAATTGGCAAACATGTTTGCCAGCGCGATGTGTCACTTCGAATGAAGTCGTTTCATGCAGGTGTCCAGTGGACGCAGCGCCGATCCGCTCCTCGGTGGCCAGCGAGCGTTCTCCGCCGGCAAATCGGTTCTCGTCGCACAATGGCCAACCGCCATCAATGTCAGCCACGGCAAGAAGTAAAAGGATGATCGCGCCACCGCTCTAAGTTGACCTAGATCGAGGAGCGAGCGTTACACGGTGAATCTTACCGTCTCGGCACCACGTGTACGAGCGTGAAGAGCAAGAAAAGGAAGCAAACAAAAATATAAATAAATACAAAACAGCTGCGGTAACGATCGGCTCACATTTTCCTCGCTTTTTCTCGCGGGCGCCCGAGCACCGATCCGTTTCGATCGTTTCGAAAGACACCACCAGGAGGGAATCGATTGGTTCTGTGCGCTTTCCACCGCTCTGTCTTACTTCCCACGGAAAGAGGCATCAAAAGTGCGCTGCCTTTTACCGCTGCTTTCGCATAGCGTGCACGAAAATCGGGTCATTCTACCCGCGTTGCATCCCGTGCAGTCTTGCGGCAACAATGTAGGTACGTGCACCCGGGGAAGACGACACGCCGCGAGCGTCACGAGTGTGTTTCAAAATAAAGCCCGCGCCTGACCGTCGCAGAAACCAGAGCCCGTGGCCCGATGGCATTTCCTGCTCGCTCGGTACGCAAACAATCATTACGCCGGTGTGCGCATACCTTTGGCCCGGGCCATGCGCAAGGTGGGAACAAAACGTTTGAAGGAACAGCCGAGTCGGGGCGATAGTGTAAAAAGTGTGTTTTTGTTGCCTGCTGCCTTTGATGTGTACGGGACGTGCGTGGTCACGTACGAGGTCTGGCCGCGTTTTGTTTGTGATAGCTTATCGCCCCTCCAGCGGCAACGGATCCGGAAGACAAAGCAAGGCGATTATGTGCGACCATTGGAATGGCCGTAGCATCGATCGTTAGAAGAACGTGGTACTCCACTTTGTGTGACACACCCTAGTGAGAGAACCGCAGAAAGACACATTTGTCACACGCGTGAAGAAAATGAATGTTGTTGTGGATGGATCCTTGTCCTCTGGGGACTCGACGTTTGACAGCGGGGGCTGTCAACGATCGATGTCCCCAGGACAAGCGAGAGTCACGATCGGGCGGCCGACACAACAACACGGCGAGAGAGGTAGCGCTCTCTCGCTACAGTGCGCGTTATTGTTAAATGTCTGTGATAATAAAGTATTGTTTTGTACTACGTACTTTCTGTTATGCGTGCATGTTTTATTTGTGAACCATCGTTCATAACAAATGTGTTGTATGGCTAACCTCGCCGACAAACGCCTGGCGGGTTGCTTGGCGGTTTGCGGCATCAATATTTGGCAACTTAGCCATTAAAATCTAATTACGGCCCTACCATTACCGGCTCGGTTTGCGGTCGGTCGCTGTGTGGAAACCTCATTACCGCCGGTGACACCCGTAACGATCGGGCCGAAAAGTGAAATTTGCAATGCCTGACCGCGGGTTGTACGGGCGGCACGAATAATACTCATATTAATGTCACCCCTGCGGCAGGAGATGTGAAATACACGCGGACCTAGACGTAGTTCCTCCCAGGCGGAGGGGGTTAGAAAGTAGAGCTTGGGAAATCGAAAACCCTGCCGCCATTGCCGATCGGGACGGAAAGAAACCGATCGCAACACTGCGACATCGGATCGGATTATCCGGCGTTCGCAGCAGACACTTTCGCCGCCTCTAACCACACCTCGCAGTAGGCGCACTGCACTGTCACCTCCATGTGGCACGCAATGCACGGATTGCTTCGATTCGATTCGGAGTGGTTTGTAAAGTGTTGCAACCTTAACGAACAACGCACCAGTGCAAGCGTTTTAGTCCCGAGCCGGTGTTCGGAAGAGCCTCGGATGAAACTGAAAGTGAAGTAAAAGTCGCTCCACCGAAAGGAAACAACTCCCACACGGTCCCAGCACAACACCGGGTCGCCAATTTCGGCTCCGCAATACTTCCATCTAGGGCAGAGCGCAAACACAAACAAAACGCGATGTACATAATGGTGCAATATCTGTAACAAAACTTCCAATGGAATGAGAAACCGTCGCCGTCCGGGGCTTTCCGGGGATGACAGTAATTGATTACCATATTAAGCGGAACGAATCGCTGGAAAGGAGTGCACGCAGTTTGTACGGTTTGCGAAAGGAAAGCGACGTGACTGACTCAGCTGGAGTCTGCTTTTGGGTTAAGCTGTGGAGTGATACTTCTTCCTGGTCGGCAGTGTACTTTGTTCGAACAGTACAACAGCCGCCATTGAATGCGGCTCGTCGTTCGGGTCGTAAAACAGTTCTAGTGACGGACACAACGACACAGCCGATCTCCGGCGGGCTTCTCACGATTTGAGCAACTCGGAACCGCCAATACAACACACTTCTTGAAGTACCGCTCACCTTGAACAGCTTCATGATTATCTCACGTTCTGGCGCGCTTGAAACGCTCGGAAGGTCTGGCCAGGCATTACGCCGCAGGTGCAATGGGTGCACGAATCACCAGGAAGTAATTAGTCCTCGCTGACGTCAGCGGCCAGTCTTACAGGCATCCTAAGGCAGCCAAAGCGATCCCCACGATCGATGGCGTCGGTAATTTATTACCATCGAAAAGAAACACAGCTTCCAAAAACCCCGTACTTATCGTCCCGGAGTCTTTGTCTAGCCGTAAAGCTTTTGATGGTGATCCCCGGGGGTGGCGTTGGTGTTTGCGGTAAGAATTCGTGTTCCAGACGCCGTCAGATCTGCTCCGATCTCACCCAAACACGATCGGCGTGATTTTTCGACACGTTTCGCTGACTGCACCTCTTAATCAGTCTGGCATGCAAGGTCGACAGGATAATTTGACACCACCAGGCCAGGCTGTAATGTTGGGTAACGCAGAAGCAGAACTTCAAATCTTCCTAGGAGCGTTTGCGCTTCCAAGCGAGTGGTAGCGGCAACAACGAAAAAAAACGAGCGAAACCAATTAACATCGCAAACCAGCAGCTCGAGAATTATCTTCCCTCCGTGTGCGGAACACTATTATCGGCAATGAAATTTGCGTGCAAGTGAGCAAACAACCCTAGAACCCTGGCCTGCGGTACGCAGCGGCTGGCGAATTGCGTGGATGATCGCGTTCCGTCGCGATCCGAGCGAGGTTAACCAACCGAATCCACAGCCGGCCGCATGGAGCTGGTGGAGTGAAATGGTGCTCCCGGGGAACTTCTCTCCGACGTGCGTTTCCGTTCCGATGGAGCCCACGGGCCCGGGCGCGTGCACCCGGCCCGGCTCCCTTCGCCCGGTAATGACCGCCGGTCGGTGCTATTAATGTAATGAGGGCTATTTTTATTTATCTGTCTCGGTTGCGGCGTTACACGGCTACAACTGATGAGCAAATAACTAACGTGTGCTGATTGCTTATGGCGAGTTTGTGTCCGAGAAATTACCCGACCGAACGAAACACACGCCGTGCAATAATTCCGGCCGTCCGGCTCGTGACCGTCAGCACAGGGGTGTTCTGAGGGCGCCAGATGACAGATGACAGCCGGGAAAAGTGAAACTTCGCACAGCTTCGCACTGAGCGCTGACCTAATGAACGTTCGGTTTCAGTTTTTTTTACCCCTTTTTCAAAACGATGGTCACCAGATTCTGTTTGTTTGTTTGTTGGCCGCAACAATTTTACGCTTTGGTGCATTTTATTGTACAACGCACAATAACAGTCACTCTTTCCCCACGATGAGTGGCTAGCAGTTAATCCCATGAGATGATGTTGACAAAAACGTTCAAAATAGTAGAGCTGAAAATTGTAACTCAGCGTGACACAGGTTAACAGTCAGAATTGGAAGTAATTGCAGATGACGCGATAAACATGGGACTACCGAACTTAAAGATAGACTGCTACGTAAAGCATGCTTTTATGGCAGATGATACCACAAAAATGTCACAGTTTGTAGCTTCAAGTCAAACTGTCACATAAGCAACATCACTTGATGCTTTTTATAGAAGCAAACCCTTTAAAATATTTACGTTACGTTAGAAGTAAATATACGTTATACGTTAGAAGTAAATAGAAATGAAAAATTACTTCGCATTAGAATATTCGACACGACAATATCCACAAAATCCAAAGGCGAATCGTGTTCCCAGGAAACTCAGCTCTCAAAATGAGTGGCGCCATCTGTTGTTGGTTAATGCAAACTAAAATAATGTTTGCGTACTTTTGTGATTTTCATCATTTTTAGAAAGCATATTTTAAGTTCTAGTTCTAGTTCCTTAGTTTTAGAGTTCTTGTGAGACAGTTGAGACATCTCTTCATATAGATCTGTCGTATTTATCTTTATACACTCCTATTAGTTTAGTAAACTTTGAGCTCTTACTGAGGATATGTCATTACTCACAAAACTATGTTTGACATTGTGATAACCGAAGATTTTCGACCGAACATATGACGGATTCCCTCTAGATTGAAATTATATAATACCCTCAAAGAGTCGGATCTTGCCAATGCGCCCAACCGATCTGTGACGCAAGGCCTGCTACTAATGAAACAATCAATCATTATCTCATTACACCCATCCACATCTGATCTGACTTCGAGTTCGAGAGCCGAGAAAGAATACACCGCATCGCAAGTACCATCTCCAGTGCATCTCGACGATCCAGCCGGGCATAAAATCGAATGGAAAGCAAAACCGAAAGAATCGAACCGCGAAGCCGGCTGGGGAGAGAGAGAGATTGATTAAATAACTTCTTCCCAGCGTTCGCAGCAACAAAAACAGTCTTCCTGCAAACAGCCGGGCATGCAATCCGATACGGGGCGAAGCAACCGATTAGACACGGTTGCTCTCCCGCCCCCGGGCCGGGCTAACTCCGTTCGGGTCTGGTAGAGTCCTCCGGTAGAGCGCGAAACACGTAACTCAAAATCGACCACCCCCGTAGGGCGGAGAAAAAGTGACCTCGCTTTGAAAGTGAACCCACTTCACCAACACCCGGGCGCGTGTTGATTATAGACCTCCCTTCAACTGGTCGATTGTGTGCGTGTGTGTGTTTTCTTACCATCCAAACTGGGTGCGCCGTATGCACAACACCGACGACTAACAATCGGCTGCGTGTTCAGAAACAATCGATCCGTCTGTTGCATGTCTTCGGTTTCGCTTTTCCTCGCAAATGTGGGACAGACGCGCGCCGTGCGTTCCAGTTGGCGATTTGTTGAGACGCGCACGCACGAAAGACGGGCCGTTTTGCGGTTTGATTGACGGTCGTTGCTCATTCCGATCAGGGTACTTAATGGTCGTAGTAGGTTAGGCGTGCCACTGGCGGTCGCACGTGGTCATTCCGCTGCGTCCGAAAGGCGAAAGATCGCGATCGGGTTGATGGTGTTGGGAAACAAAAGGTCCTCATCGCCCTCCGTTTCTTCACGGCGGTGTCGAGATGACGCACACACACACATGTGAAATGTTTCAGTGATCGGTCACCTGAAGGAAGAAATTGAAAGGCATCATAAAAATGGAAACTAATCATACTTTGCGAGTAGAAAAGCAATTCAGTTTTATGACAGAACCTCCAATAGATTGTAAAGGGTCTGCCCTTAACTGATTTCGACCGCTTTTACTGATCGTGTGCAGTAAAGGAATGAAATCGTTTGCCCGTAAATTACTCCCAACATCGAATCAAACAAAAGGAAACGTTTTTCTTACCGCCTTGGCAAAACATTCGAGCCCTTTTCCTATCCACGAGCCAACAATGCTAGGGCAAACTGCCCCGTCTCCGGGAAAACTGTGGGAAAATAGCTCACAAAACCGGTGAACCCTCGATCGCCGCCAGTTGGCTTCCCAAGCTGCGTTCGGCATCGATTTTGCAGCGCACTGAAAAACGCTTTTCCGACCCACAACATCGCCCGTGCGTTCGTCGCGCATTCACGCGTTGAAGTTGTTTGTGTTCACTCTCACAACGGTCGGTTTTTTTTTGGTGCCCCACCGCACGGTTGGAGTCCCTCCGGTCGCTGTAGGTAATCAATCTGATGCGCGAATTCCTCTCGAGAGGGCTGCGAATCGTGCCGCCAGGGGGGAGATGCACAACGGCCACCACGGACGTAACACTTTGGCATTGCGTAACTTTTATGCGCTTTTGCGCATTACTGTGCGCATTTTGCGAGATAGAGAGAGGGAGAGAGATTAAAACGCCGAGATTGCGAAATAAAGTCTCGACCTTAGGGCGAGAACTTAAATTAAGCTTACAGGCAAAAACAAAACCCCCGCCTCTCTACACTTAAAGAGCTAATAGTTTTAATGCTGGCCGGGGCTTCACTTTGACTGTGGGGTTAATGGGGAGGGTTAACTGAAGAAGCGATCCGCTTTGGAAGGAAAATTAAACCCCCCCTACAGTGAGCTTCCCGCGCGAGAAGGATGATGATGTCAGCAGAAGGTTGGCTTCTTCAACGCTTTTTTTCTTCTTCTTCTTCCTCTACTCGTCGTGCGATTCGAGTTTCGTTCGCTCGACAAAACCTCCACCTTGCCCGAAAAACGCGCGTAGCTTCAAATTACCATACTCACGTTAATGATGTTAGCGCAAAGTGCTCCTTATGCCATTTGGGCCCCCGGTCGTGATGATCACCCGTTTGTATTTGTGTATTGTCTAGAGAGAAAAAAAAAAGTTCTCAAAAGCAAACCACAGCATTTGGAGAAGATTTGCTTCGAGTGTTGCGCTCTCGAATCATCTCCACCGAACGTTGCGGGTGCAATTCACGCTTGATTCGTATGCAAAACTGTACGCTTTGTGTCCGCACGCAGGCACAAAGCGTTCATCGTTCAGTTGCCCGCCGCGGTGGCGAACGATGAGTAGCTAAAGTCAATAATGATAGCCTCCCACAGTCGCATCGCACAGATGATCACGCAGCAGCAGCAGCAGCAGGAGCGTCTCAGCGTGCCTACTTGGCCCTGATTGATGCAAAACACACGGCAAAGATCGAAATCACACTCGAGCAATCAAAACCGGACGATCATGCTCGGGCACGATCGTTTCGATACGCACCCCGCTGACGTGCATTCTCGCTAGCGTTCTTTTTTTGCATCAGCATCAACAACAATTTGCCCACTTTTTTGCTGCCCGACAAATAAACCATTCATTAGAGACTTCGTTCAGGCTACAGAGCACGCCACAATCGTGCCCAAGAGGTCGAAGAAAAGCATATTTTCGAACGCTTTTCCCGCTCATTAGAGCGTGCTGCCACATCAAACTGATTGGAAAACAAACAAAACCGCGCTTGAAGCACGCCACAGGAGGCCATTTCTCCCGCTCCGGCTCGCGATCGGGAAAGTTTAACCTTTTCCCGCGACCTTCAACCGACCGGCGCACGAGAACGGCAGCTTTGATGATTTATTTCTGCTTAATTACCGACGGGGCACTGGTTCCACCTCGCGGCTCACAGCCTCCGATCTTTGCTCTTTGCTGCTGCTGCGATTTTATCAGCCGTGTCGGGTGACCTGAAAACACAACCACAACGAAGCCGGGGAAAAGATGTAATGAACCTAAGGCCCAACACGCCAGCCAGTAAATCATCAATCATAAAACCGAAATCTGATGTGGTGTGGTGAGCCCGATCGGGTGCAGCGTTTGTAAAAGTCACACAACCGAAAGAGTAGCTTGAAACAGAGTTATGCCTTTAACCGTTGGATGGCTTAAACTGTACCACTGCACGGTTGAGTGGAAACAGGCGGTTTCGAACATGGGGCATTAGCGTCAATTACCACGGACATTTTGCGTTCTAAGTAAAGCTCTAGAGATGATGTTTTGGGTTAAAAAGTGGTGTAATTTTGGGCTAATTTTCTATTTTTTTGTTCTGAACCGGCGATGATTTCAGTAATTTAGGGTAATTTTTTTTAAAGTCAACTAGACAGAAGATTTTTTGTAAATTTATATATATTTTTATCATTTTTAATTAAATATACTCTAGTCTACCCAGCTGATTCTACTTGCACTATTTATATAGCTTTGTGAGATAAGCTTCAGAGGTTTTTAGAATGTTGACAAGATCTTCAGGCATTCTTACATAAGAAAATCTACTACAACTTGTTGTAACTACTATTTTACTTTATCTTAAAAAAATTGATTACTTTTTTAATGATATTAATACTGTTTTATAATTATTTCCTCTTTTATAAATAAAAGCCGCATTTAACAACCTTTACCATTGCCATAACTGACCGTGGTAGTTAGTCACTCTTTTCCTAAAACTTTAAAAATGCCTCAAATTTACTTCTTAACTTTAATCAACTGATTTTACAGTGATTTTAAGATCTAAATCCTGCTCTGCTTCCTTGTTTTCATATTGTTTTAGTAACAAAATTAACAAATTTCTGGAACAATTTCATCAAAAAGTTGTTTTGATAATGGTACATCAAGACATACTTCAACAAAAGCTTAACGGTTGAAAGCTTTGAAGGCTTTTGCGTGAGAATTCGGAAATAGCATCCTTTAACAGCCGATGACTGTTTTGGTCTAACATAAAACGTTGGATTTATGCATACTGGTCCTTGGAATGATGGCAAATTTTGGGGGAGATACAGTTTTATCTTTATTTAATATTTTAAAAATTTTCCTTTGTAATCTTAACCATTTTATGGCAAGTTTGCCATCCCTGCCATGCCAGACTCCGAAGAAATGAATCCATCGAATGAAGGTTACAATAAATTAAAATGGATTAAATACCAAATTTGGAGCTGTAAGCAAAGACACATGTATTCTCATGATTCATTACTTTTGCCCTCTTAGGCGAAACGTAGTTTAAGACGATTGAATCGACAACGAGACCCAAACCAATCTCCACTGCGGTTAGTCACCCGAATAAACGCAGTGCGGAAAGTTTCTGCCATTCAATTTCACCACACACGCCAATTGGCGCCAGGCGTGTGGGAATATCATAAAGTTGACATCGGCAAAAAATAAAATAATAATAAAAAAGCGCTCACCCCGTGTTCGCGCTCGCTAGGACCCGGGAGTGGTGGTGTGCGATTTACTTTCACTCCGAAAGTTGTCGCCCCGTGATGTGATGCTTTCTACGGAAACAAAAACAAAAAAAAAACCCCACACGCAAAACTCGCAGGGCGGGGAATTTGCATGCGACGGTTTGACGCCGCAGCATGGCTTTATCCGAACGAATCTGGTTGAATCTGAATCACCCGCCGAAGGAGTCAAGCGGAAGAGAAATGCACTTCACTTTCGGCACCGGATTTGTGGGCGCCAGTGGCAGTGCGTTCTCGTTATCCAATCCAGTCCGCCGGTAATTCTCATCCCTCCCGTGTTTGGAGTTTCGTGAGAAGGTGATCGTGAGCACCGAGACAAAGTGTTATTTACAATGCCTTTCTCTCGGCCTTATGATGATGATGATGTCAGCTAGGCAAGCGCACCCAGAAGAACAAACATTTCACGCAAATGACGCACACGGGTGAAACAATATTGATATTTTATCGGGTCTTCCCATACCTCAACTGCCTTGTGGTCAGGATCTCAGGTACGATCGTTTCATTTTTCGCACAGGAATCGGATCTGAAAATGAAAGGGGAAGTTTTACGACCACCCAATCGATTCGTTTCTTATTGCAAACCCCTACGTATCCCCTGCGGAGTTATTAATAGGCTGCCACCGTTGCCCAACGCTTCTCCCCATACGGTGCGCTATTACGAACTCCAGAGGAAAACGAAACGAAGCGTTAGCGCGTACGTGAGTGGAATGTCCGGTCCGTTTGTCACCAGCTTCTGCTCGCTTATGCTAATGCGAGCTTTCCGGTCGGGGTGAGGGTGTGCGTGTTTGTGCCCCCGAGCCGGATACACTGACCGGAAATGGACGCTGAGTCGGACCAATTTTGCAAACGATTGTTTGCATCGGATCTATCTGCCCAATGAAAGCTCCATCATAATTCGCGGCAATAGCCCTATCGTGCAGCCGGATCGTATCGGATATGGTCTCTGCAAAGCGCCTTTCGAAGCGTGTAGTATACTATTTATCGAAGCTCTCATTTCATGCTCCACGGCTTACCGGGATAATCGTCTTTGCTGAAACGTAACGAATGTGCAATTATTCATCGGTGGAGACAATTATTCCGACGTGCTCCATAGTGCCTCCGCGCATCCAGTAGACTTAGCGCGCTTAGAAAGTTTACTAGTCTCACTAAGAGTTACTTACGATTTCTATTCTCTCTTACTCCCCCGGCATAGGCCTACAAGATGCGCCAGGCAAACTCCGTGAAGATCGCCAAGATCATCGCCATCACGGTGGTGCTGTCGTCCTTCATCCTCGGTTCGTTCATCCTGGCCTCGTCGTACCTGCAGGCGAAGCAGTCCTGCGACCAGATGCAGGCGCTCGATGCCGTCCTCAACAAGGAGCTGATGCTGGAGGCCATGCAGCAGGTAGGTTCACTCAATTTTAAGCTCACGGACATCACGGAAGCTCGGTGGCAAGCACCGGACCATGTAAACGGGCACGCCCGCTGTCAAACACGCCAACAACACGCCTCCACGTACGGGCGCGACACGACCCACGGCTCACAAGTCACAACATACAAGCCCCGTTCCAAGAAAGCCCACTGTGGCCCCGAAAAAGCCCAAACAAATTGGCAGACCGTCCGCCCGGGGTTGCTTTTTTCAACAATGTTTTCAAACGCGATCTTCAGCGCTCTTCCAAGCATGGTCGAACTCCGACACTCAACCGTGAAGCCCGCAAAGCGCAGTAAGACCTTTGCGGTGGATGACTCGGCCGAGTAGATGCTTCACCCGGGAGGTTCTCCTATAATCCCACATGCCACAGAGGTGCCCGGGCGGCGAATCGTTTGTCGTAAAACACTCCGTCGCGATTGTTCTCCGCGATTACCGCAGCGTCGCGGTCTTTGTGTTTTGGTTTGCCACTGCGGCCACGACGGCCAGGCGACGAGCGGGAGGCTGGAGTGATCATAAAAGACAAACACAACCAACACACGCTCTGGGGATCGGAGAGCGACTGACAGCTTTATGGTTTGACTCTCCCGGTGCGGGACGTGCGCAACGTGCATCAGCCGTTTTATGAGTGAATAGTTCAAGGTTCTGTGGTCGGTCGGTGGGGCCATAGGCATTGGCGAAACTGGGATCATCCGAATCCGATTGGATCCGGGGGTTATCGCTCCCCGTATCTTCGAGATGCAATTAGCACGCCTGTAAGTTCTAGAAACGTTCTAAAGTAACCTCAATTTATTGGACGGATGTTCCGAGCTCCTAGCGTAATACACATACACCGCTTCACTTCGGCAATAGACTTGCTTATATTGCTCGATAAGGTGCTTCCTTCTCGGCTAGTAATTACTAGTTATCACTCCCCGCATTAAGCGCACTTTATCGCAGAGGATCGTCCGTTCGCTGAGACGTGATCGTCAACCGAATTCAAATTTATTACGTCATTGTTGCTGCCATTACCAGACCACAGGCTAAGTGCACCAGCTCCCTGCAAATGAAACCCCCCTTCACAAGCCTATTATTAATGGGCCCTTCGTCCACCTCCGAAGACACTTCGATATCGGATGACCATTTTTACTCCCACACACCCACAGCGACGACGCAACCGATTCCGATGCAAATTCCGAACCTAACGATGCATCCGTCCCATCCATCATAAATACTAGAATAGGGTATTTACGACAGCGGGCCCCGTGCACTGAATGCGCCATGCGACATCCCCACATGACATTTGGGAAAATCAAGGACGGCTCGTGATCGTGGTGCAACGTTTGGAGCGGATTTGGAAGTGCTTTAGCGAAGCAGGGCCGTTTTTATCACAAATCTTAGAACACGGCTCGTGCTGAGTGGCGTTTTAAACAGCTTGCTTGTTTTTGCTCGAAGTCTTTGTCGACTCGAAGAGGAACGAGAAGATAGACGCACGGAACAGGTTTGTCGACTTAGAATGAGACTTAAAAATCATATAAAAGCTATTTTTTCTCTCCAACCGCTCGGTTCGTTAGCCCCAAACGAAAGATTCTCGAGTTTGTAAACATCTTCTGCTTCAATTCGGTTCGTTTATTGCACGGGATTCCGGATCGTTCCGAAGCCCGATAAAACCGCTACAAACCAGTTGGGATGGTACCGGAGATGTATTTCTTCTTTTTTTGATAAAAAAAAACCTTGTCCAACCTAATGAGACGATCAGATACGATAAAAAAAACTGCTAGCATTTCAGACAGGCTCCATTCTAACGCCGTGAAATTAGTGGCCATTCGTCTTCCCTCCGTCACTTGACGCACCGATATTTTATCGCGAAAACTGACACCACCGTGCGATTGCGATCCAACGGTCGGGGTTGCGTAACGTGAAGGTGGTGTCCGGCCGCAATGGGAGCTAGGTTTATTTTAGGTGGCTCCCCCGCGCCGCGGGCCGGAAGCCACCAGTGCCGATCGTGCTATTGCGCCGTCTTATCATCCGAGCCAAATCGGTGAGAAAATTATATAAAGAGTGCCTGCCAAGATCAGAAACCCGACGCCGCCGATCGCTTTTATCACATAAACTACACGTGCAGCTGATGCCGTCGCACCCACCCGCACGTTGCTTTATTTATTTGATGAGCTGGAAAATTGCCTTTCCCACCCGGTCACCCTCGGGCGCGTGAGTGAGCCCAATTAAAAGCAACTATAGTAATGAGAAGCTTGGAAATGTTGGTCGAACAAAAAACGACACTCTTTCATATCTGTATCTAGGGTGTAACCTAAAATTTTCCATCCCCATGGAAGCGCACCTGATGAAAATTCGCATGCCGAGTGAGCGTTCGTGACGCGCGAATTGGGACACGCACGGTGCCCGCTTTTCGTGTACCGGAAGTTGTACACCACCCCACGTTTTATCGCTCCCGACAAGGGAAATGGGAAAAATATCGCCCCCACGGGCGACAGTGTATAACCAGGTGACGCACGCTACGCCCATAGTCCACGTCGTAGTTTCGAAACACGATTTCGAAAACCCGTCCCGGGGGCGATCGGAATTCGATTCTCAACCCTTTTTTTCCGCACGGACCAATGGGCCTAGGGAAAACAATGAGCAATTGATTTTCTATAATTTGTACCCCCTCTCTCGAACGATACAACAGCTCACCCGTTCCGATGCGAAACGTAACACAATTTCCAGCAAAGGGGTTCCGAAGCCAACATGCTAATAATGGTCCTCCCCCTTGATGAGCCAACGTGCGACCCAACACAATCGTGATCGCGATCGCGATCGTATCATTAGCACACTGGCAGCGTGACGCAGTTCCGTCCTCGGCCCTCGGGGTCATCCGTGCTGGTGCATCTTCGCTTTCGCGTGTTTTTTATATGTTGAATACTATGACACAGTTTTAACCCCTATCTGTCTCATCTTCTGCACCACCAGGAGATAGACGCCGATATTTGCCAACCGTACGTTTCCGTGCGTTTGCGTTTTGCCTCACATTGTGTACTCAATTTCTTTTAATTGTGATTACATAAACAACGCGCGCAACTGGCGCACTTTGGCTCCGGATGATTGCGTGTGGTACACTGCGAAAGCAAACACGACACGTGCGGTCCGATCGTACACGCAGGCCACACGAAGAGGGCACTTTTGCCCACTGACCGGATTTCGAATCACGTAACGAAATGGCTAGAGACAAAAAACGAAAATAAAAACAATCAATCGCAAACAGGAAGGAAGGATACCAAAACAAACAAAAACCGTACCTCGAAATGGCTCTCCACCACTTTCCAAACAACCGCGGCAAACAGGGAATTCGGTGTGGGTGGTTTTCGCGAAACATCACGCACGGCGTGAGTGATGTTTGCACCGGTTGCGGACGGACGACGGGTGCGAATCCCGTATGGAAATAGAAACTCCCGCAGCCCCGTAAGCGCGATGGGGAAGGACAGATGAGACCTCACCTTTCGTGCGGACCTTTTGTCAACAGTGAAACCAGCTCCTTTAGCGAGTGCGAGTCATTTATTATGATTTTGCGCTTAATTCGTTACTTTGTAACCCTTGCTTACGAAACGAGGACCGTAAACACTAAATAATGACACTATCGTTTCGGGCACGTTCGCACACACACCTCGCGCCGTCGATGTCATTGCCAAAACATCCCGAACTTCGCCTTGCGCGCGTTTACAGTGTTCGGACCGGTGTTCGAAAGGTGTCGTTTTTCTCTAGCGCGCTAACTATTGAAGCGGCTCATTAGCATGATGCAAAAATCGAACCCTTTCGGACGGTGTAAAACGGTTTCGTCAATATTGCGAACGGAACAAACACGACCGGGGCTAATTTGTTGTTGGTACTGTCGTACATCATAAGAAGGAAGAAAAAAAAACACATACAGCTTCCACCGCATCACGAAGCTTGGATTTCGAAATGTCGCTCTTGCAAAGCCGCCTCCCGTTGGTGGTGAGTAAGCGCAAGCGAACGGAAAAGTAGGCCCTGCACTTTCAGCCTCCATCGTGACAGATCATCGCGGTTACCTCTCACTTTTTCGATTTGTTTTTTCTTCGGTGAACAGCCCCATCATACCGAAAAGAGGTGTTGAATCTGAGCGACAACAATAACATAACGAGATGATTCAAATCACAGGCAAGACTCCCCGGTGCCGTTACAATTGTCAGAACGAAAGTGAAATCGTACTGGATCTTCCCATCGTTCGACGGGTAACTGTACGCTTCAGTCGCTTCAATCCCCAGGAATCCTCCGATGGGATGGAACTCTCTATTCCTAATGTCCCGTTATGTAACGCGTCTTCCAACGCCGCGCTAAGGTCACTAGTCGCTTAATGGCACCCCAGAGCCCTTCAGCAAAGTTGGCTGTGGAGGGAACTGGAAACAGTTCAAAAGCTGGAGGCCCACCGAAAAAGCAAGAAAACCTGTCCGGGGTAGGCAACTCCGGGCTGGCTCCGATTAGCCTAAACCGATAAGGGTTCGTTGCTTGCAGTGGCGTTTGGTTCGTCGAAATCTCGACCCTATCTCGGTTCGCCCGCAATCGGAAACAGCGGAGCGGCCTAAAATCGTCGAAGAGTTTAGTGTGAGAGACGCTGCATCGGGCTCTCCCAGTGGGATTTGTAACACAAACGAAGAAAGTGAGCCCCCGCCCACCCTAGGAACGGCTTCTGGCTGCGGCGCGAAGAGACGACGAACCCAACGCGTCTTTAGCAAGCGCGGCGTGGTGAGATTGTTGTAAAACCACTTTCACTTTTCTCCTCTCCGCGTGTAACTGCTGCGCGTACGGTGGGTACGCCCGCTGTAAAGCAACACTAGCGGGCAGGATCGCGAGATGCGAGATGAAGTCGACAGGAGTTCAAAGGTTTGCCCCCCCCCCCCCCTGCCCCTTTCTATCTCGCCAGCCCGCGATCGCGATCTCAGCGGGACCAGATGATTTTACCCCATGTACACGTACAGTGACGCATTGGTGCCGATGGCCGGACAAGCCCCGCGTGCGCATGATGAAGTAACACACCAGCGTCGGCGAGTAGCCTCTTCACGAGAGAGAGGACATACTGCCTGGCTCGAAATGGAAAACGATTCATCGTACATTCAACCGTACCGATGCTACCGGTGCTACCGGAGGGGAGTCATCATCGTTCATCGGTACCCGTGTCCAATCCGGCTGGGCGGCCGACTGGCTGTTAATGCCAGCGCTGCCCCCAGCGCAGAAGAGGTCGTTTCATAATCGGTACCAGATTTATCATGCACCAGATCGCAACCGCTCGAGACGAATGAAGAGGACGCCGATCGTGATTCTCCTTCAACGGGCAATGAAGTACAGTTTACCGTTCGAAGCAGTAGGCTTCCTCACCTATAAGAGGATTATCCCGAAGAGGTGTGTTGAATGAGGTGTTGTGTTGTGGAGTCAGAAGTCACGTCTTTAGGATTGCGTTCAATACCTCAGCTTATATGGGGGAAACGCCATGTGTAGTGTGCCACTGTCTTACAAAATGCTTAAAAGTTGTTAACTGGTCTGAAAACATGGGCTTATGGAATGCAGTGACGGCCAACATGATAAGGCCAAATTGGTTGAAGTATTTGCAAGGCGCCTGCAAGGCGTATCATCCCCTGACTTCAATTCAATTTAGGAACAAAGGAGTAATGGAAGGAATAGATACATTAACACAACTAAACTAAAATTAGATTCACTCAACTCAATGTGTGCGATAGAGAACTCATATACAGTTCACATCCCATGATCGGCTAATCTTTTTGCCCATCACTGTAAGAGATGAACTAACGACACATTCAGATGCCAACACAAGTCATTGAAATCAACAAGCGTACAAGCTATCATGTAGGGACGACAAGCTACAAAAATGGCCGCTTTAGATTTTATTTGCTTAAGTGCATACGAAAGTGTTCCCCTTAACCTTTTCTGCGTACTGCAGAGTGAATCCTCCAGCGAGTAGGAGAGGCATGAATTACGCTTCATTCGCGACACGCACATCGCAAGAAGCATTTTATCACGATCTCGCTGATCAGCACCATAAGCATCGTTCAGATGCGACATACAACCTGCGTCGTACATGGAATGCCGAGACATACCGAGTCACGTTGCTGAATCTGTTTAGTTTTCGTAACGTGAACGAGATGTGTGAGAACCTGATCCATCCAAATCAGTTGGCCTGCAACCTTATCCATAACCTTATCGGGGTTGCACGGGGTTGCATTTCTTTCGAAAGGAAAGCCAAATAATAAGCTATCTCTGGATTCATTGTTCATATCGACATAGTTCGGAGCTGGTGAAGCACTCCCACCGTGAGTCCGCGCGCTACGAAGACTATGTAACGCATTTAGCACACTTTACGCAATGCTACTGAACGCGAGGAAGTACCGCTGTCGGTGGCTTTCACTGTATCAGGCACATTAGCAGGCACTTACATCATACGCCCATTATGGTGCAGAGTTTTCCACAAAAGGAAGAAAGCGCACGTTAACTAATCAGCAAACGGATATTTTCTTACTCTTCTGTTCACCTCGCAAGGAGATGCCGAAGGCACAGGCCCTGATGCAGGACAACCTTTCCGCGGACGAGGCTAACCTCCAGACGATTGACCGGGACGATGCGAAGAAGCGCAAGCAGGAGGAGGCCCGCAAGCAGCACAAGGAGGATTCGAACGAGTCGGCCGACTCGGAGGATGAGGACGACTCGTCGAACGATGGAGACAGCGATGAGTCGCTCGATATGAACAACCATCACCACGTCAACCTGCCGCTGGACCTGCATCTGACCGATCTGGCTAGCGCGATCCTTCGGGAGAACCAGAAGTAAGTATCGTCGGGATCTTCAACGGGTATTTGTGGCCTTGACTAATGGCTCTTTTTCGAAACAGATCCCGCATGAACTGCATCGTTGAGCGCCGCCGTTCGGAGGAGCTGGTTGATGCGCCACCGAAGATGGTGCGCCTGCCGTTCGGAATGGATCTGACGACCGACCCGAAGCAGCAGAAGGTTACCGGCGAGCGTATTGCGATCTTCTGCGAGTCTGGCAACGAGCTGAAGTGAGTGTAACTTCCCTAGCTTGATGGGCCGTGTCTTTCGTCACTGATAAGAATGCGTTCTATCGTCCCCAAGGAACGAGGATGCAGAGCCCGTTCGTCAGATCCTGATCCCGATCCCGCCGGTGCGTACGTTCGGGCCGATCACGCACCTGCCCCAGCAGATGGGACCTGTGCCGCAAACCATCATCCGCCAGATGCCGCGACCGATCTTCCCGATGCCGCTCATGAACCAGCAGCAGCCCCAGCAGCAACCGCAGCAGCTCCCGCCAATCCCGGCCCAGATGATGCAGGCACCGCACCCGGACGCACCGATGGGACGCCCGAACTTCCACCCCTTCCTGCAGCAGCTGCCGCAGATCATGGCCGCCCAGATGCACCAGCAGTCGGCACCGCAGCCCCAGCAGCCGGGCATGCCACCGCGCACCGAGGTCCGCATCCATCTGCAGCGCATCCCGATCCCGGAGATCATGCGTCCGTTCCTGCCGCCGCAGATCATGCGCCAGCAGCCGGAGCAGGAGCAGCAGCCGCAGCCCCAGCCACCCCAGCAGCAGCCCCAGCAGCAGGAGGTACAGATCCGCGAGATGCCGATCGATATGGCGATCCACAAGTTCGGTGCGCCCTCGTCCGACGAGATGAACGTGGCCGACTTCGCCGCCCAGAAGTTCACCGAGCAGCTGCGCTCGCTCATTGCCCGCATTGCCGAGTCGGAGGAGAGTGAGGAGGAAACCGATTCGTACCGCAACGTGCCGGACCAGGAGGGACCGTCGCCACACTCGGACGAGCGTGAGCTCCAGGAGCAGCAGCCACCGCGCCCAACCGAGCAGGAGATGGTGCATCAGGAGGAACAGGAGCAACCCCAGCAGCAGCAGCAACAGCAGCAGCAGGAATCGCAGGTATCTCAGCAGCAGCAACAGCAGCATCTGCCGGAACCACAGCCAATGCTGCCGATGGGACGAATCCATTACGGACGTAGCCTGCTGACGCCGATCAGTCTGCCCGGCAAGGTGGTGGAAACTTCCGTTTCCGAGGAGGATGCCGTCCGTCCGCACTGTAAGTATCCTTTGTGAGAATATTTCCTAACAAGTTCCTAGTCACTATTTGAAGTCGATCCTAAATGAGGTGAAAGAGTGTGCTAATGAATCGTTAGTTAACTTGCTCACTTTTTGATCTACTCACGTCTTAGTGAATTGACCCAGCCTCCTTGATGAGTAAGGCGATTCACTGAAACCAGCCATTACTCTCATCTCTGTCTCTCAATTCCTCCCATTGCAGATGTCCAGCCACGATCGGTTTAAGTCGGTATAAGCGCCACACCGACCATGCACAACACCCTATGGGCTTGTTTTTCTTCTTTTGTTTATGTGTCCCCCCCAACCCGCCAAACCACATAAAAAACAAACACAAATTATGATGTGATTTTAAAGTGCAGCATTACCACGCAAATAAGGACTAGTACTGCAACTGTTACTACTACTACGGCAACTACTACTACAACTTCCATTGGACGGAGTTTTTACGACCGTATGATGAGATATGTACGTGAAGGATAACATCAGCGAATCTCAACGTGGTACCATCACAGAACACGACGGCCGAAAGAGAGGATATGTAAATATGTTTTGGACTTTGGAGCGAGTGAGCGAAGGAACGTGACAGAGGGCCGATGCCGATGCACAAAGCAGCCACCACCGACGCAACCACTGGGAGAATATCGTGGGAAAGCATTTGTTGAACCATCGTTTCTCGCCCGTGCTCAAAGTGATAGGTGAACGCATTTCGTACACGCGGGGCGAGTTTTCGATGTCCAGATTCGATCGAGCCGATCGAGCATCAAACAGAGAATGAAATACGTGAAGTACAAGAAAGTTGTAATCGCTACACCCGCTAGGCGTGAAATTGAGGCTTTCTATTTTAGCGGCCAACAAGGCATTCTCGCGTGGTGGAACGATACCCAACACCCAACACAGACATACACACACGCAAGTAGTACAGCATCGGCAACCGAACACGTTCAAAGCTGATAAATAAATCAAGAAATATGATTTTAAACTGTCCGGTGTATTGCGTTCGCTTCAATTTCGCTGGAAAGAACATCTGGCTACGCGTGTTTTATAATGAATTTATAATAGTATTTTTATTAAGGTGTGTACATTTTCTGTTTTAAATTGATTTTAACACGCTAACCTAAGGGACATTCATTGTTGTAACTCAAAAAATAATAAATACTACATTTATGTCCATAACTATGTACAGTTATCGTTCGGTTCTAGACGGACCTCTACGGGGCACACCCGTGGTTTTGTTAAGATTGCCACAAACCCGATCAGTTCTGATACCTTTTTTTTGTTTCGATAATTAAACATCCCTTCCGATTTTTCGATACCTCGATTGCTGCTGCGGACGAATAATTGATATTATGTCTTTTTTGATTATTTTTGTAACGATACGCTATTTTTTATCGCCCGCCCTCTCCGGAAGAGAGCCAGCGCATGGAACGGATCTACGGAGCTCTCTAACACTGCTAGCTGCCAAACATTGAAGAAGGGAAAGGAATTTTATATTGTGAGTTCCAAACGCCCCATCTTCAAACAACAATGTCATCCTGATGGTGATAATCGTGAGTGGCCGAAAAAACACTAGAATACGCTATTAAAATTTTGTCAACGCTGCGCTGCTCGAGCAAGCATACAAATGTGGCTTCACACCGGGGGCAGTAACATCCTACGCATCTAGTATCCATCGCTAACGGGCTCATCGCCGGAGGCTCTTTTCTGCTTGCTATTTGCGCTTTGTTCGTAAAGATTGATCGGCCGCCCGCGGTCCAGTCTTCGTGTTCTCGCATAATAAAAAAAAAACAACGAACGTAACAGAAACGTAAATGAGGAAATATAACTTGAAACGAAACGCGATTAGCTACAGGTGCCGTTGCTAGGGCGGACATTCATTCCCGTCCCATTGCACACACAAACACACACACACACACTAGAAAGTTATACTAGAAAGTTACACAAATTCTCTACATCTTTGGCCGTGTTGATAGTGAATTAATTAGTCGATATCGTGAACCGAGGATAATGCTTCGCCGTTCCAACTGCAGCACAAGCGAAACAGTAAACAATCGTGAAAAGATATGTTAAAACTCTCAAAAGAAAGCATCCTTTACCAAACATCCAGCTCCATCCAGGATGCTCCGTCGCGTTTTGGTGCTCGTCGCTCTCCTAGCCGTTGTCGCACGTGTGGCCTTCGCAGTTGCCCCAGAACAGGCAGTTGCCGACGCCACTGTTGCAGATCAGGAACACGGCCATCAGAAACACCAGGCTGCAGATGGTGCACGGTTTACGCTCGAGAAAGAAGCCGATCAGGTAGAGCACGATGAACATCACGTGCGTTTGCATCAGGGCCGGATTCGTCGGTTTGGGAATCAGCAGCACCGGTATGAGACATTGCAGGCAGTACATGACTGCAGTGCTGTCCTAACACCGTCCGCTTTCCGCAGGCTTCTACGATGCTGGGCTGGCCGTTGATGAAATGTTGATGTTTTGCGTAGGTGCCAGTGACACCACGATGGCACTGCTTCCGTGTCCCGTCCACTGGCGGGGTTCAAAGTCGCTTCGCTTATCGCCGCTGCGCCCACAACTTATCTCCGACGTGGGGTGGTTCCACGCCCGCCCGGAAACAGGTTCCACATCGAACGATGCACCGAAATACGCCTAGCGAATGCTTTTTTTGTGTTGATCGAAATCGCTCTTATTTACACTTTTTCCTTTATACTCTCTGTTTTCCTTGTTTTTCTTCGTACCATTCGCGTGACAGCTCCCAGGTAACCTGACGTCCTACCTGCAGTAGGCTTTTGACGTTGCGGAATGTCGACGGCTGGATGGCCCACGGAGCACGCGACCACGTTATGTAACGGAGCTGATGTGTGATATTGTGCAGGAAGCAAAATAAAATTCGTTTCGTTCGCCCGTATCATGACATCCTTTTCTGCGTTTTCATGGTTCCACATGCTTCCTATGCTTGCAGGTGGAATAAATCACTTACTTTTATTTTTTATTTTTGAAAAAAATCGCACTCGTGAGGGTAGTACAAAGGGTTAAACCCATTGCTGACTGTACCATTTTCAATGTCACCCATTGAGCATTATTCATGTAAATTTTTCTTAAACATATTTTATTTCTGGGTTTTCTAATCACTCAATAAATGAATACGCTTTTCATGTGGTTATACAATAGTTTTATCAATGTTTCGGGTATTATCACATTATAGTTTCTGTAGCCCATCATTTTATTTATTTTCTCCAATTATTTTTGACGTCCAATAAGAACAGCCCATGTTATTGGGCGCTTTGTTTGTTTACCTTCCAATTGGCGCGCTTTTCAATTTCCAAACAACACAGAAATCCACTGGTTAGTTCGTGTGCGAATTTTGCTATTTTCTTTTATAAAAATGCCGGAACAGGAAGATTCTACCGCGAAAGTGAAAACCACTTTCGATCCCAACATTTTGCAGGACCTGCTGCCACTTTACTACAAACGATTGTTCCCCCACAAACAGTTCTATCGGTGGATGTCGTACGGACGCTGTGAGTATCGTATTCCCAATCGCGAGCATAGCGTTGCAATTCAAGCAGCAATCGATTCAATTTTTTTATCGTTTTTCAGCCGAATCGTCCGTGTTTTCGAACCGAGAATTTTCCTTCACGCTGCAGGATGATATTTACATACGCTACCAGTCGTTCGAGACGCAGCAGGAACTGGAGCGAGAAATCTGCTCCAAGGTACCGTTTAAAATCGATATCGGTGCCGTGTACAACATTCGACCGAAGGACCATCGTGGCAGCACCGCGGTACAACCCGTCCAGCGTGAGCTGGTGTTCGATATCGATATGACCGATTACGACGACATACGCACGTGCTGCAATGAGGCGAACGTTTGCCAGCTGTGCTGGAAGTTTATGGCGATCGCATGCCGCGTGCTAGACGAGGCGCTGCGTGAAGACTTCGGTTTCGACCACCTGCTGTGGGTGTTCAGTGGTCGCCGTGGTATCCATTGCTGGGTGTCGGATAAATCCGCACGCCATCTGGATACGGCCGCCCGGTCCGCGATCGCCCAGTACCTGAACGTGCTGATATCCGGTGGCGAAGGCACGACCTCGCGGGTCATCATACACGACGAGATGCATCACAGCGTGAAGCGCGCGTATCGCATCGTCGCACCGCTGTTCGAAGAGATCTGTCTGGAGGATCAGAAAATTTTCGGCACACCAGAGGGTGTGAAGAAACTGCTGGCACTGGTGCAGGATCAAGCCGTGCGAGCGGAGATTGAAAAGCGCCTGGCGCTGGTGCCGTGCGATTCGAAGAGCGTGTGGCAGGAGTTCATCGGCTATTTCGAGGATATGCGCAAGTCTGGCAATAGCAGCAGGTACCGGCGGTACAAATTCATCGGGGAGGAAGCAATCCTGGCGTTCACCTATCCCCGGCTCGATATAAACGTAACGAAGGGATTCAACCATCTGCTGAAATCACCCTTCTGCGTGCATCCGAAGACGGGCAAGGTGTGCATACCGTTCAATCCGAACCTTGCCTCCAAGTTCGATCCGACGGATGTGCCCACCATAACGTAAGTAGGGGGGAACCGGGCGAAAATCACTGCAATGCACTTATTTGTATCACTCTTTCACCCCCCAAAAACAGAGACCTCCTGAACGAGGTGAACACATTCGACGAAAAGAACACGGTCGAGGGCGAGGAAAATCGTTCCAAAATTAAAGACTACAAGAAAACGAGCATGTTCAAGGGGACGGTAATATTCGAAGAGTTCCTCCGCAAGCTGGAGCAAACGTTCAAAGGCAAGGCGGTGGCGCTTAGCGACATGAAAATGGAGTTCTGAGTACAATCCCCAGCGGTTACGTATCGGGTTTTATTTTTCTAACAATAAATACAACACAAACGGAAAACCAGCACTTCGTCCGGTGTTCATTGCTGTCGTAATAGATGCATTACGTTACGTTCTCCGCACCGGGTTATGTAAAGTCTGTCTCCGATCGCCGGGTCACACAGCGCGTGGGACACAGTTCAAGGGTTGGCGCAGGTGCCGTATGAATGAATTTCCTTTTATGGAACTCTTGCCGGTACCGGTTAACTGGTCGGTTTTTAAGTGGAACTTCAAATCCTAGCAAACGGTTGACAACCCCTTATGTGCGGGCGTGGTGGTGTCTCACCACCGACCGCTCAAAGCCGTTATGATATAAGCCAGAGGGTAGTAGATGCCTTTCTGTCCGCGGACTCGTTATGAACTCGCGGAACGGATATAACAAACAAACGCGCTCGGCCGGTGAAGACACAGAACAAAAGTGCTCCCAGCGAAAGCTCCAACAAAACGTAACGTGTTTTTGTTTGTCCTGGCTGGTAGTGCATACGCGTTTCCGATGCGCGCGATATAACTTTCAACCACCATCCTCCTTTGCCCCATCCATCCTTTGCGAGCAGTCGTAAGGCTTCCGGAAAGCCGTTGACGGCGTCCCAGGAGGCTAGCATGAAATCAGTATCACCGCGGCTTTCGAACGGAACGAACACGAACCCAACACAGCAACGGCCCGCATCGTTTGCGCAATTCACACGGCAATAACGCCAAAAGTTGTGAAATATTGGTTGTTATTTTGTGTTAGCGAAAAGTGCGTAGCTTCCCGGTTCGGCAGGATCCAATCGGTAGGAGCATGCTTTACAGCAGCCAGCGGGTCAATCGCACAGCTCACCCCAACGTTGCTCGCGGTCTGGTGCTCGTGTGGGGCGCGTCCCTGCTCATCTCGTCGGTGCAATGTCTGCCGAAAGTGTTCCGCAGCAACGAAATATGCGGGGTGTACAACGGGCACCGGGTGTACTTTGAGCTGGGCGATCGCGGTCAGCTGCAGGCGACCAATGTGACGGCACCTTACGTAAGTGTTCGGATCGGTGGAATCGATTCTAGTGTGTCATGCGAGTGGTTAATTGGATTACGCGGGACCAGTTAGATCGTTAATATGTGCGGGAGACAGTTAGCGCCGTGAATTAAACGGCAAGCCCGTAAATAGTACATCTTGAGCAGGCGAGAAGCTACCGAGGAACACGTGGAGACGGATGTGTAAATACAAGTGTACCGAAAGCAACGTACCATTGATATTGCTAATTGGTACAAAAATGGTGGAACAGAAAAGAAACGATGTGCTAACAATGGCAGGAATAACCGTCTACTGTCATTGTGGCGCGACTAAGTAGTTCACGTACGACGACGTAATGTACTGAGTCAACGCTTAAAGGTCAAGGTTCATAATCTGGCTTAGTAACTCGAAGACTCGACAAGGACTGTCCTGCCTGTAGTTGTGTGGTTTGTAACGCGCTTTCAAGTTGTGCGATGCGGTGAAGAAATGCAACGCTCCATGTACATGAAGAATCTCAAGTGCAAACTTGTGTGATCAAAATGTTTGCGTCTAACTTAGCAACACAAGTTGATTAGCTCACTAACATTCCATTCATCCTTCCACAGATTCCTCGAACGGGTCTAGCCAACTCCACCGTCGCTCCAAACGTCTGCACCCTGGAGCTAGTGACCTGTCCTTCTTGCAATTTTAAAATCTCATTAAGGTAAGCACCACGGGCCCGGGCAACACCTTCGCCGGCGGATAAGCGACGCGTAATGGATCATAATTTTAATCCCTATCGATTGTGCTTTCCCGTGCGTTCCAGTTACTCGAACTTTCCGGCCAAGTGTTCGGTGCATAACGAACCGCCGTGCCGGTGCGATTATCTCGAGTTTACCGAACCACCGTTCGACGCGGAGGAGTACAGCGGTCGGCGCAACTGTGGCCACGATGTTGTCTACCAAACGCAAACCCGTTCGGTGCAGATCAAGTTCGTGTACTGGAGTAACCACACGCATGCCTTCACGCTGGACTACGTCGCTGAACGTAAGGGATATCCGGCTGTCGGAACGCATATTCAGACGCGTCACAGAGTTTCATCTCATCCCGCAGGCAACCGGGAAACTATTCAAGCCAACCCCGGATCGGTGCAGAACCTTACCGGCAACTCCCAGCATCACCGGATCATCACGACACCGTACTTTCCGTCCTACTACCCGCGAGACTTCGGCAAGGAATACGTGCTGAGCTGCAACGTGGAAGCGTGCCGGATTAATGTCATTTTCAGCGACTTCCAGCTGGCCAAAACGTCCACGATGGAGTTCTACGACTGGAACGGTCAGCGACTCGGTGCCGTATCGGGGGCAATCTTTCGCCCACCGGTCATCCAGAGCACCGGCCCGTCGATGATAATACGGTTCTACGCGAACGGTGGCTCAGGGCTGGGATATCGGGCGACGGTGTCGTTCGTGCACGTGGCCAGCGCGTCCGATGTGTCGCTCCATCCGAACACGAACTGTGGCGGTGTGGTGGAAAACATCGGCGGCGCTATAACGATGATGAAGATGCTGCACAATGCGAACGATAGCCGGATCTACGATTGTGTGTGGCTGATAAAGCCACCGAACACGTACGCGTTCTTGAAAACGCACCTCTCGCTCAAGGTGGACACGTTCGAGCGGCTCGGTGCGCATTCGATGCTGACGATCATACAGGGCACTACCTCGGACGGGACGGTGCTGAGTGTGACCAAGGCGGACAACGCTCTCTCTAAGAAGGACCACGTTGTTCCACTGACGTCTGGGTTCTACGTGCAACTGAGAGCCTCGTTTGGGCAGCTGTCACGATTGGCTTTGGTGTACTCGGGTTTCAGCTATTTGGGTGAGTTACTATCTTCCAAGTAATAATGGCGTCAGCGTGTGAAGCAAACGGTGCGCTCTACGTTGCAGATTGCTACATGGGAACGGAGTTCCTCTGCCAGAACCGGAAATGCATTCCGATACAATTACACTGCGATGGGTTCGATCATTGCGGTGATAATAGTGACGAGCCGGAGAGCTGCGTCCAGGAGTGGTCCAACGAACGGATGGATCGTCGCTGGTACGCGCACACCCCGAACTACTACTTCCCGAAGATGGATCGCTATCCGGACTTGCGGACGGCCACCATCATCTTCATCGCGAGCAGTCTCGGGCTGATCATGCTCATTTCGGCGCTGATCGTGCTGCTCTATCGCACTGGAAACCGTGCACGGCAGCAGCGCGAACTCCAGAGTCAGCTGCAGACCATCAGCGAACTTCTCGGTAAGTCCACCAGCTCCTTCCCATTAGCGCACCGTCCGGACTGCAAATCGGAATCCATCTTTAGTGAGTGTTATTCATGTAGACAGCAGCAACACGCACGGTGCGGAGGAACTCGACGACCCACCGATGTACGAGGCACCGCCGGACTACGACGAGATCATTAAGGTCGGCATGGAGGAGGAGATGAAGCGGAAGCGCCGTCGACGGTCGTCATCGTCCGCTTCCGGGCGTCGCAGTCGCATGAGACGATCGCGCCGCCAAAGCAACAGCTCGGAGGTGCATAATCAGATCCTGGAGGTGCAGCTGCCGCCGGAGGTTGATAGTCTGCCGTCGACCAGTGGGTACTCGCTGGGACTGGGTGATGCCGGACAGAACGATAGCGACGCGTACGACCGGCACTCCGATGCGGACATGGACGGAGAGGACCACGATCTGCGGTTGGCCCACTGGAGCAACATGGAGGAGCGTGGGGGCGATTTCTTCATCCGCTCGCGCATACTGGGTGAGTTTGTTGGCCACGGCGAACGAATCAGGTTACGGTAGTGTAAGCTTTGACGTTTAGAATGGCGTTTACAGAAACTGCAGCGTCGTCTGCGGGCCCGGGCCAGGGTGTTGGCGTTGTCGTCAGCCAGCCAGCAGCGTCCAGCCCGCCACCAACGTACGACCAAAGCAATGCTCGATTCTTCGCGCTCCATAGCGCCGCACTTTCGCCAGCGGGCGCCAGCATTGCCACCGGCGGTGTGCCGCGCAGCTATCCGGAAGACTCTGGCCCGATCACGCTCGGAATAAACTATCTCCCGAGCGTCGTCTGCGTGCCGGTGAGCTCCGGCGTTAGTACTGCGGAGCTTGTGAACCCAACTCAATCACCACCACCACAACCACAATCGACCAATCCGGCAATGGCTTTTACAATCAATCTGGAACTACCAGCTCAAGCTAGTAATCAGACTAACAGCAACACTGAGGTTGATGCTCATAGCATCCTTCCCGCTTCCATCTGGAGTGATCCCAGCCAAACGGAGCGACCTTGGCAAGTATTCAGTAACAGTTTGGACGAACCTAGACCCGATCAACAGCGACAACCGACGGTGCCCATATCTACAGCGATGCCAAACTCTTTCAACTCGCTGGACATTGACCAGCTGCAAGAGATTAATGCCTATCTATTCGGCTACGGAAACGGCACTTCAGAAGGCAATGGAGCGTAAGTATTTTCGAGCGACAATCCGATACCGATATGATATTAAGTTGATAACTCCGTGCCCATTTCAGTTCGACCGCAAGCAGTCAGGAAACGGTCAACTCCACCCGGACAACACAGTCGCAGATCACAATGTGCGCATCGTTGGCGCGAAGTACTTGCCTTTGTGACTCTATAACTCGATCGCTGAATCAGCCTTCCACCGGCATTACCGCCGTTTCGTGTGCGCCTACCACCTCCACCTCCAGTAGTTATGATATGATACGCAAATACTGTCCCGTCTGTCGGGAGCAACATCAGGGCGATAGACAACTATCCGCCCCATCATCCGTTGGTGCCGTTCCGTCGAGTGCGATGCGCTGCTCGAACTGTAACGAACGTATCGTAACTTTGGAATATCTGCAGCTGCTGCGACACAGCAAATTAACGACCGGCGGTGTCGATACTCTGCAGCAACAGCAGCAGCAGGCCTTTCCAAGCACCGATCCAGCGGCCCCGAGCCCTCTCGGCAAGGTGTGTACGTGTTTTGGAAAGTTCCCGTCACAGGGTAACATCACGAGGACGACGTCAGCCGTCGGTGCCCTACTGGCGACACGCACCTTCTCGGTAGATCGTTTGGACGATGGTGCGAGCTTTTCTGGCGGTTCGAGCAGTGCCGTGTCTAGGTTCGATGCGTACTTCAATGCACCCTTCGGAACGACCAACAATGAGCGACGGCATGAGACGTGAAATTTTAGCATCTAAAACATTACACAATATGCAGCTTAATGAAGAATTAACATTAAAACCATTGTTAGCAAATTACTTAACAACAACCGTATTTTCTATGAAACTCACAATTGATATAAAGAAAACTCTCTCTCACTCTCTCATGCTACTCATTTTCTAATCCATTTATTTAACCATTTCTTTTTCATTTTGCAATATGACGTTTCGATTTCTCTAGCGTAAATAACAAAAAAAGTAAAATAGTATTCATCTGGGTTGTGTTGTTTCCATGTTGCATCATACGCATTGTTTGATCTTCATCTAACGTTGTATATTTGTTCCTAATCGTACTTTGTTTTGATTTCTAATCGGGCGCGAATAGGGTTTCTCGTTATGTACAGTGCCCGCGCACACCGGCGAGCGTTATTACACTTCTACTATTCGTAACTGTAATCACTAGCTTGATTTTCTTCTGCTCCCTTTTGCATCAGTGTGTATGGTCGTGTTGTGCGTTGCAGTCGTGTCATGATCGTTTTTGTGCCGTCTATTTGTGCAACTGTCAACTAATAGCTCCTATTTTCAAAGCTACTAAATGTCCCTGGAACTACTACAAATTTTATGGTTTAGTAGGATCTAGCCCCAGCCGCTATCGACTGACAACATGATATATTTCCTTGCATTCATTGAGTACATCGCGGAACAGTTCACCTCACTTTGCTAGCTAGCGTTGGTCCACGCTAAATCAGGTTAACTATGGTAATATATAAATCATGCAGCGATGTCCATGATTGAGTGATAAGAAAACTAAGAAAATTCACAAACTTCTCATCACATGCGTCACTGGTGGTTTATAAACGGTGTATACTACCGATTATAAAAAAGGTAGAGCTATATAGTCCTACCGCTTTCCAGCAATTACGATTCGAATTCAATTCGTTTGTGTTGTCTGTACTACGCTCTCGCTTGATCCTATAATACTACTGATCACGATTCTACTAATTTCTTAGTGCTACAAGTCCTAACCCCTTGCCCCCGTTGGCACAGATTGAATAATCTAAGAAACAACGTAGTTTTTACAATAGCCTTAGCATACAGTTTGCTCTCGGAAAGGAACGTTATTTGACTCTTCTACGAGCGTGGTCGGTAGAAAGGTTCGAGCGGATGATGAAACTACGCAATACTTTTTGAACGTATCATTCTAGAATCTAACTCGATTTCGTACACCCCATCTTGATGAATCTTGGTGAATCAGATTAGTAGGTTTCAACAACGGGAAGTTCTTTAGCTATAAAGAAATTTGAAGGGAAGGATAGAATTTCAATATTGGAATGGTATGGGAGGACATAGCTTTATAAGCTTTAAGAAATGGCTTCCGCAAAGTTTAGGCCGCTTTCTGCGAATTACACCTTCCGGTGTCTAAGGTCTACTTTAAATACGTCCCACTGTAGATCACTGTTTTGATGTTGCTCTCTCTCTCTTTCCCTTTCTCCCGGAGATCACGTTTGATCGTCTAGAATATCTTTGTCCGCTGGCAGTAGCAGTACTTGCGCAAGTAGTCGATGGGCATACACTCGCTCTGACTAGCGTACTCGTTCAGCCGGCTGATTGAACCGGTGATCCCGAACGCATCCCGCTGCTGGTAGTGGCGCACCGTCGACTCAAACTTCCCACCGCCCGGTTTACCCTCGAAGATGAGCAGATAGTCGTTGTACGGTAGCTTACCCTTCGGCTCGCGGGCCATCTTCGCAAGCGTGACCGACCCGAGCGTCAGCTTGGCGCACGCATAGTTCGCCGTGGTGCTGTTCCGGTGCGCCTCCAGATCCCGATTGAGGTAATCGATCACGAACGCGACGGCCCGCTGTACCATCACCGCCCGCTTGTCGATCGGCTGAAAGTTGGCACAGGTGCACCAGTGCGATTCGATCGCCGTCTCCTCGCACGACCGATTCCACGGTACCTCCGCGAAGATGCTCTGGCAGTTGGGACAGCTGAGCGGCCCGGGCAGGTTGTCGATGCGCCCGGACAGCTCCAGCACGTGCTTGAGCGTGGCGTGCAGATCGTACGGGTTCGTCAGCCGGTTGCGGTTGATCTTCAGCGCCTGCACGATCTCCGGGTGATCCTCGCGGAACCACTCCGGCAGCCAGATAAAGTTGAATGGCAGGCGCTCCTCGAGCCACCCGGTCAGCAGCATACGGACCGGTCCGAAGCGCAGCCCGTGGTCGCTGAAGAACACCACCATGCTGCTGTTGAGGATGCCGCGCTCGTCCAGCTGCTCGAGGTAGTACTTCATGCGCCGGTCCATCGAGGACGGATCGCTGATGTCGTTGTGGCTGAACGTGTTCGTCCAGAACAGCCCGAAGTACGGGTCGTTCCGGTACTGCGTGGCGAAGTCGAGCGCGTACTGGTAGATGTGGTCGGCGTAGTTCTGATACCCGAGACAGAACGTGAGCGAATTTTTCATCTTTTTCGACAGGTTCTTCTCGGCCGCCAGCGCCACCGGGCGGAAGTAGTGGTCGGTCGGCTGGGCGACAAAGCCGTACTTGTGGTAGTTGAAGGTGTTGATGCTGGCCTCGTCCTCGGCGTACGCCGTCGCGTACCCACTGTCGGCGAAGTACTTCCACATGAACGGGCACTCCTCTAGCAGGCCCACCTTCTTCGGGTTGCAGACGGAGTACGCGAGCGAGTTGTTGTACCCGGTCAGGATGGCCATCAGGTTGGGGTAGGTGTTGTCGTCGATCTGGAGTATGTTTAGAAATTGGTTGAGTAATGGTGGGTTCATAGAATAAAAGCTAAGTCATGGATTACAAAAAGCGGATTGAATTGGAAAGAAAACTATTCCGATAGTTGTTACACACGTGAACTTGTGAAAAACTAATCAGACTGCAAAGATATGCACGGAACAAGAGGAATATCTGACTACCTCAAGAACAAGTCATTTTGGGCGAAAGCAATAGAATGAACTGGAGGCATCAGGAGTAGATACAAAGACTTGGGTATAGAGAAGTCCAATGAAGACAGCAATGCTGGAACATCTGCCTCATTCGGTAATAGCTCGATAATGGAACCTATGTAATTGAGTTACATTGTTGAGAGCAAGTTCTAACCCATTGGACTAAGAGGAAATGGAGAATCTTTCGTGAGTATAAACATTGATGGGAAGAACTATAGGAAGGAATGATTTCATCTCGTCTCGTCTAGTACAATTCTTAACGAATAACTCAAACAGAGTGGATAAGGACACTAACAAGACCAACGGAGAGCCATGGATTGGGTCAGTCAAATTACTGGACAAGGAAGGCAAACAGAAGATACTCTATTTCGAATCGAAATACCCGTACCTTATTGTAACCTTTCAGCTCAAACCACCCCGTATCGTAGAGATGCTGGGCCGTGTGGGGCATCGCACGGATCAGGTTCAGTCTCGATATGCTATCGATGCCGACCATCAGCACGCTCAGCGGTCGTTTCTCGGCGCGCCCGTTGAACTTGTCCATCCGCTCCCGGACGCTCGGCTGGGGTCGCACCAGTGCGTGCGCGTTCGTGTAGATCGCCTTCTTCGACTTGCTCGACTCGGACACCCCCGCCTTACAGCGCACCAGGATGCCGTTCCGTACGGTCGGAGGCAGCAGGAAGGAATCGTTGAACGCAGTACACTCACCGACCCTGTTTGCCAAGTGGAAAAGGATAGACGAAAGCCGTTTAAACCTGCCCTCGAATTCGAGCGCGGCTTACGCTTACCAGAAATTCTTGTCCGCCTTGTCCTTCGCGCCGGCCCGTTCGATGGGCTGGTAGCAGCACCGGACGTACCGCATGTAGTGCGGCATGTACGCCTCCAGCTGGTCCCGGTGGAACCGCACCAGCACGGTGTCGTTGTCGAAGTTCTGCTCGATCGTCGTCAGCGGCTGCTTGGGGCTGCACGGCACGAACCGCTCCTTGCTGAACAGCCGCATCACGTCCGCGGCCAGCGGGTCCAGGTCCACTATCTGGCAGCCCGGTCCCCACACGATGAAACCCTTCGGCACTGGCGCGTCCGGATCGGTCGGTTCGACGGTGGTGGTGTTGGTGGGACAGGGTGCCGCCGATGTCGCGTTGTTGATTGCAGTGGCGGTGGTGGAGGTGACGGATGTGGTGGAGGCATTGGTTTGGGGAACGATCGGAATAATTCGATTGGAGGTGAGTTGCAGTTCAGCTGCGCTCGCTTGCGGAGCGTGATGCTGGCGGTGGTGGTGGTTGATGGTGCATTTTGGTGCAACTTTTTTTTTGTTTATCGGTTTAGTAGTGTTCGTGGTGGTGGTGGGCCATTATGATAGACATTTTATCAACCAATTTGAAACACACACACACACACACACACACACACAACGACACGGACACACACCCGGCAGGAGGAGGGGGTTTAGTTTTGGATTATTTCGTTTTTATGTTCACATCAAAACAGGAACGTGTAAGTGTTGTGCGTGCAGTGGAATGAAACCAAAATCACATGTTACAGAGTGACGTGGGCGGCGGTGTTCGATTGGCAAAGGCGGGTGGGTGTGTTCAGTGTTCGCGAATTACAAATCATACATGATACAGCGTACGTTGCACACAAAAGTACGTATATTTCATAGTTAGCGCCGGATGAAGTGCACGGGTTTGCGCATTTTCATTCGTTTTGGGTTATACAGGGAAGAATCGAGCGTAAACAGAAGAGCGGGAAGGAGTAAATGGGAGATAAAAAAGAGACATTAAAAACCAATTGAATCTCTGCGTTTGTGGTGCTAAGCCGTCGGTGACGGTAATTGGCAAACGGTGTTGGCAGTCGCTCAAGAAAGTGAGGAGCATGGAAAACGAAAAAAAAAACTAATAACATGCGAACGAAGCGTACGCAATTTCAACGCAACAGAACGAAGTTGTGCCAATTTAACTATAAGCTGTATAAAACACTATTGAAGTGGGATTTGTGGGTATAAAGATGCTCCCTGGTGCGATGTAACAATTGTACTCAACACTATACTACGTTTGGACTTTGATTCGAATGGAATGTTCGTTTCACGTAAACAAGATTTAAAGATTTGCAAACTGCTACTGTAACACAGATTCTGATAAAGACGAACAAAACACACGCAACAGTTATTAGGTGTTAAGGGTTGATTCCCATCTGTTATATCCTACTGTGAGACGAGTAGTACCACACGGACAGTAAAACTCATGCAACTAACTAACACCCAAGGACGCTCGCGAGCGCATGCACACACCCCCCGTTGTCCCACGACGCGCGGGCTTACCTTTTGGTCCGGGCAGGTCGGCATCGTCCGCCGGTATGGTCACGATCATCTGGGTTGTGTCGGCCCAGGTGGTTGTCGTGAAGTACAGGTACACGGTGACGCAGAACACCAGCCCGACCGCGACGACCGGCACGCGGCCACATTTGTCCTGGTGCGGCAGCAGGCCACCGGCCGCCCGGCCGCCCCCATCCCGCCGGTTGTTGGTGCAGGTAGGCTTCTGCTGCTGCTGCTTTTTACTCAACGCCGCCAGCGGTGTTGCCGGCTCGAGCAGTGTCTGTAACACCGATGGTTTCATACTGTATGCTCATCGCTGGCCATGGGACGAGAACGGAGAGAAGAAGCAGCGGTAGAGATGTGCGTACTGAACAGGTTGCCATAGGCAATATATTATATTTCCGTATTTCTGGCAACACTGCCATTCCGACGTTTGTGCGATATTAATAAATATAGTTGTATTTGTTCATCACCAACAGAACAAGAGTGAGTGAGTGAGTTAAATGTTTGCAATGAATCGAACGAATTAACTACTCGTATAGAATTTGAATGACTCGTTTGCGAGTCGTTATAGTCCAACTCACTCGGGAGTGAGTTACATGTCGCCACATTTCAAAAAAGTTTGTGGGAATCCAGGAGTTGCTAAACAAGTGGGATTAGGAGCTAGTCGTTATAATCTAATTCGCTTTACGACTCCTAGTCACTCTTTTGGGATTCGGATCCCTGCTGCTACTTGAAACTCGTTCAAGAACGAATTATATTATAACAACTCTCAAAACAGCAGCTAAACGATTCGAATCCGAATGGTGAGTAAGAGTGAGTTTACTCACCCTCAAAGGAGTTGTTATTCTCATCTCTAAAGCGGAGTCTAATCAGGCGTACCGTTCAACCCAGAAACTCTGAGACTACGATTAGACTTTGAGCTGCAACCCGATTGTTGCCTTCCTAACTGTGTTCATATCGCGCGATCTAAGCGATCTATTGACTGAAGGCGCTCTGAGTGCACGAGATTGAGCTGGTCCCACCGAATACCGAGTGTTCTCTATCGCCGTGAACATTCGGCTAGGCTATCGATATTGAGACATTCCCGAGATATCGAGTGTAATGCATCTTTTCATACAGGCTGACGAACCCAGTACAAACGTAAGTAACGTCGACGACTATTTCATCATTCCGATCTCACTTGATGCGGCAGGTCGCAGCGGATGGCCTAATCGCAGCCCATCCGACAAATCCCCTCAAACCAAACAAGATTACCGCAGTGTGAAACTTTTTTTTTCTTTTGCTCTACGTCACCTTGTACCATACGCATAAAAACGTGTCTTCGGTCGCCGCTCATTTCCTATCGCAAGACGCGTATTAAACGATCAGCTCAGATCTCAGCTCACCCCCAGCGCCTCATTGGCACTTCTTGAGCCGGGTCCGATGTTATTTTTTATGCCTCTTCCAATTGAGCGATAAGTTCGGAACGATTAATGTGTGTAGAATGATGTCATGTCGGGAAGTTTTGCTTCCTTTACGATCTCGAGCGCATTAAAGCATGACGTCCCAAGGCCACACTATCGGTGAGCGTCGACGCTCGTTGCAAATCTCATGCGAACCTTTGGCCATTCCGTGTGAGTTTTCGTGTTTGGGCCCTGCTTGACACCAAGGCCATCAAACATCTTCGGGCAGAATTCCCCTAAACGAACGTATTGCTGTTTTTTCTGCTGTTGTTGTTTAGTTATATTCACACAAACCCGAAAAATCCGGTTTTCCGGAGGTCACGGACGTTGTAAAGTTGCGAAACGTTGGCGCGGGACGAGACTTGACGCGTGCACTATCGCAACAACAGCCGATCGGTGGGAATTTCGATAATTACTACCGCTGCCCCGGCTCACGTCCGGTCTCCGCGGTTTGAACGATGCACAGCTTCGCGCCCATTGCACAATGGGCTCCCTTTTGCTGTGGCCGGTGCCGGTGCGCACCAATGAGATGCAATCACGCGCGCAACTAGTCCGATTCGAGTGCGATCGTGCGCGGAGATAGTCACGATCGTCAGGGGTGAGCAGGTTCGTTGGAGCGTAATTGAAGATTCTCATTCTTCTATTCCGGGACAGTTCTCAGGCGTTTGCGTTCGTACGCTGCCGGGCTGCAGCTTCCGTGATGCTTGTTAAATCTTTCGCAACCCACCCCGCTTGCAGTTGAGAATGCCCAGCGCAGTGCATTGTGCGAACGTTTCGCAAGTACCGAAATGAGCGCAATCAAAAGGCGAGAAGGAACGATATATTCAATTTAAATATTAAAGCAATTAATACTATTCTTCGGTTTAAATATTTGACAACATCCTTTAACCTCATCGTCCCACCAAAAAATCAATTGAAACATTCCACCCGCCAAACACCGGAAAGGTACCAGACACACCCCTCCCGGAGCTCAACTTTAAGCCATTAATAATTCATCCAACTTTGGCAAAGCATCCTTTTCCTCTGGGTGGATCCTCGGCTTTATAATAATCCTTCTCTTGGTGTGACCTCTCGTGCCCTGTGGCGCAACACGAACTGCTCACGGTGTCACCGGTGGGGTGTAAATGCAACTGCACCACGACTACGAGCCAGAGAACCAGCGAGAACGGGAAGTCGTAAGGAGACGACGACGGCTGAAAAATGTGCTGACTCTGCGAGCTTCCGCCTCGCAGCAGTTCGGGTCACCGTCGCCGTCGGGAAATCTATTCAAGGTCCACCGAACGACGTGGCACAATGCATCAATAATTCCGTGCCCTATTACGAACCGCTTACCACACACACACAAACATCCCGGGAACGAGGAATGCTCTCCACCCCGAGTTTGAAGGATGTTTCCTTCCTTTCTGCACAGCTTCTCTCTCTTTCGCTCTCAAGCACAAACACACACACACACACACACACACACACCAACACAAAGGTCCCACCTCCTGGGGACGCCGGGTTTCACGATAGTTTGAGTAATTGCCGGCCCATTCAACGCAAAACTTCCGGCCAGGCGTCCCGCCTGGTGGCAAAAATCGAACGTCACAGGCGACAGGCCAGGCATGCACTTCCGGCGGTGTAGTGGGGGACTTTCTGTTTGATTAACAACCGGATGACAAACGCCGGTACCAGTGACGTCACGGCCGCATAAGGACGGGGGCTGCCGTTGATTGAGCCATCGACAGGGGTTCAACGTTGTTGTTCCGATGCTGGAAAGTGCCGGGGCCTTGCAGGCGCGCTTGTGCTCCACATTCGTTCGACCATTACGTCTGCAGCCCGATAATGGACCATCATCCGATTGCTCGATGGGAAGTGACGAAACGTTACCCCTATGGAACGTCATTTTTATATCGGTAGGTTTCGAAAGGTCGATCAGCACAATGGCAAACAGAACACAAATATTGGATCACGGTGATTAATGTCGGAGGTCATGTGGGCGATATTTGGTGATCAGCGCCACTCTCACGCAAATCCTCACCGAATGTGCCACGGGGGGAGTACAACGTTCTCGCTTCTAGCGGCTTCCGCATTGTGGCGTTTGAGGAACGTGCCTGACCGATAACCATACGACCATATTCCAATAGCAGCTAAACAAATATGGTTCCGTGCATGTGTTGCGGAATGCGCCAGCGTCCATAAAGCGCCAAGAGTTTCGCAGGCGCTAACGCCCGATAAAGAGATGGTGAGAGTAGCATTGGGTTGGACACTGTTCATAAACCTTACTCTGTGCTACTTTGCAATCCAAACTAATAACAAAATGTTGCTCTGTTTGGTCGGACTCCAGAGCCGGAAACGATCGACGGACGAGTTCCGAATGCGTATCACACTCAGCGTCAGATAACGCTTATGAGTTTTTAATTAACATCGAGCTAGGGTTGGGAAGTTTCTTCTACTCGCTCTTCTCGCTTTTCGGTACGACTGTGTATCACTCAATTGGTTTGGTCGATTCTTTTCGATCTATACAATTATAGCGTTTGGGTGTACGAGTAAGTTTTCAGTGTTTCCGTTCAAAGGTTTCTCAATCAGTAGATGTCGGGAAGCAATGGTAGATCAGGCACGATCCAACAACTCTTCCCCTCAACATCGATCGATCGGATACAAAACTATTCGAACTCTATACTGTAGGCGTCGGTCGTTCTTGGGCTCATAAAACCAGAATCGGCTCGGAGTTCATCAACTGCCTCCAGGGTGGGATTCCCAGAAACGATACTTTGAAACGAAATAGGCAACCATTTTTCACAATAAAAATCCTCTGCTGGAACTCACTTGGATACAAAAAGAATACTGGAAGCATTCTTCTGCACACCTCATGCCTGTTCTTCAGTTTGTGATCAGCCACGATTTTGCGATCATTCAGATCAACTGGTTCGGTGCGGAGAATGTGACCGCGGCAACACTTATCGCTCAATCTGTGTGTATGCGGCGTGTGTCATGGCAACGGTTGTGTGTGGTGCCGCGACATGCATGGCTGAGTTGATTTGGGACGACCATGCTAATGAATGTTTGTGTAGTCTGCCGTAGGTGTGGATGGGTCTAACGCCGGCAAACCGGCTAGACGCGCTCGACGATTGACTGGGACGGGTTTTTCGATTCGTTTTTTGTTTCGTTGGTGAAATTCGAGACATGAGTGGGGCGATTCGATTGAACAGCTATTAGTGCGATAAGCGAGTGGAGATAGTTCGTCACGGACACTAGGTTAGAACCTCGAGCACGTTCGTTGTGCACCTCGAACCGATAGCACCGTTCATGAATGCCCTTATATGCATATTTGATGAAAATGGCATTCGAATCGTTTACGGCGCGCTGGTACTGACCTTTTGCACCGCCGGTATGTCGCACCGCACGAATCAGGCCGTCAGGCGGCGTATGTTTGTACACTGATTGACACTTCCCTCGACTACGTGCCGGCACAGTGAATCGCTTCAAGTGCCACCACTAAATACACTCGGTCACGCAATCCTGCGAGTGCTGCTAAACTCGCATCCTTACCCGTAGGACGCCCGCCAGGAGTCTCGAGCTCTGTCGTCACGGACGGATCGCTCACTCCTATCACCAGCTGGGCTCAGCGTGCGTAACTCGAAGCGTCCTCTTTCGCTATCTCTCTCTCAGCTTCCTCGGTTAAGATTATGCTTCGGTAATTTGACGCATCGTCAGAGCGAACGACCACAAACACTTGTCCTCTTCAACATCAAACGGTGGCGATGTGGCGCGAACGGGACGGACGGCTAGCGGGCAGCCAAGCGTGTCTCGCAAACGGCAGCGTATGAGCAGAGCAAGAACCGCGCCGGGACGCGGTATTTTCGCTAAGCACTTCACCAACGCAATTCGATGTTATAAATAAATCACTTCACCTCTCCATCTGCCCCGGCGGTGCCGCCTGACTTACCCTGACGTAGGAGAACAGCGCACGGGGAATTCGGTTCTTCGGACGAGTCTGTCATACACCTGCCCCGTACAGTTGAGCGGGATAGTTTTGGTCGGGACTGTCCCGGATCTCGTGTGCCACTGTTTAACCGGATCCTCTTATCCTACAACACTGCGGAAACCGGGCGATAGTGGAGCTGCTAGCAACGCAACCAACGCAACGCACCCAAACATCGCGGAACGCGCAATTCGCAAGCCTACGCGAAGGACGGACTGGTCGAAACTGACGGCTGTTGTGTGCTACAGCTCTCGCGCGCGCTGCCGATTCGCAACATACGCCGTCCAGATGCGATTTCGCCCCTTACAGTGGGGATGACAAGACGGGGGGGTCGCTCGGATGTGGTTCTATCAGAGAATGTGTCTGTGTGCTAGTGTGCCTCGGAATGGATCGCTGAAAACGCGTTGGCTCTTCAGATGATAGTGGATGAAGATTTTAGGACACTGTAAAACCCAACACCCGGACACAATCGTCACCATTTCCGTCCTGCTGAGATGGTGGACGGACGCCAAGGCAATGACGCCAAAATGCTACCTACCCGTTCCTCTTCCTCACGTGCTGCCACTTGTCTCACACGCACAGTACAGTACGGCGCCTCTTCACACGCAACTCACGGCTAGGAAGTGCGGCAGCTGGTTCGGCCGTGCTACTGAGCCGCACCATCGGGACACTCCAAACCAGGCATGGAATTACCGCTGCACTGCTCCAGTATCACGCTTAGCACACCATTTTCTCCACAGACCCGACCATTCTGGCACACTTTTCACGTCACTTTTGCACGACGACCACGACCACGACGACGGTGACGGTGACGAAACGGAACGTTGACCGGACGAATACTGAGTAGGTGCCGTGTTTGTGTTCTGCGGGAGCTAGCCGACTACTGGCTGCTTCTGCGCACTACGCGCTGCGAAGGATTCGTGCGTTTTTGTTTTGTTTTTTCTTGCAGGAGGCATCGGGAAAACGGCGTACGGGTGCCCTTGGCTGCGCCGGGCGGGCATTGGCAGTGGGATTGTGCCGTTCTCGGGCAAAATGATTCGCGATTCAAAAATGGCACTAAACTACGGATGACAATGCTGCTTGCGGTTTGAAGTTGGGGCTTGGTGAATTTTGTTCACGCACGGAACAGGTTCATTTAGTGGTCGACTGGAAGTGAACGTTAAGATTTATCGTGATTGTTCAATCGTAGTTTTTAAAATACGCATCTAAACATAGAGACATTCAGTCAAAATCTGTAAACCAATACATCCACATATGATGTAAAACAATTACAAGTGATACATGCTCCGGACTTTCATGACAACTCCGTGGTTAAATTAACTGATGAGTATGAAATGATGAGGAATAACATTTGAATGCCAAAGCCTAGTCTTCAAAATAATGAGCATCGATGGATAAGATACATAAACAAACCAAATAATGCGTTCAAATTTACTCGATTACTAAATTAACTATATCTATGTTAGCCCTGTGAGGCTCATTTAGTGATTTAATAGACTATTGCCCACTGTGCGATCATCCTAAACCGATGATCTAAACTAAACCGAGAGAGAACTAAACCGTTTCGTAGTATGCATTTGATCATATTATTTTTCTTTTATTGGTTGAAATAAAATAAAAATATTCTAGAGCAGGGTTGTCAAACATATGACCCCGGTACCCTCCGGTCCTGCGAAAGTTAAACAACAATTACAGATAAAACTCGTTCATTCGTAATTACTGTAACTGCCTTTTCTGATTGTAGATCATTTTGGTGAATTTAAATGCTGGTCTAATTGGTCAATTTGTGCCGCGTGGCAATTCTCTCCGTTCTCTGAAATGAGTTTGACGCACCTGCTCTCTGGGCGCTGTATGCTGTACGGAAGTTTCTCATCAAGCGATGGAGTTATGAAAAACAAAAAAAAGGTTTTAAAACCACAAAAATACCAACTCATCTCTTATCAAATCCGGCTGAGGTCAGCGTACGTGCTTCAGGTCAAATCGTCAGTTTGGCCATCCCAATTAATATGTGTCAAATGGAGCACACAATATACACAATAATCTTCTGCTTCCGTCCATGGATCTAAATGGACTAGTTCCGATTGCTCGACCTAGAATAAACTCACCTATAAAAGTACACAAAACCAAACTGCATTTTACGAGCCCGCATCAAACAACAGCTCCATTCTGGCGCGATGTGAGATGACGCGAGCTCGAGACATTCAATTAAAAATTCCTAATGGCGCCATAAAGTCCGGCCGTTAAATTCGCGTCACCAAAATGGGCACGGACATGAACGTGTGGTGATGCATCATCGCCTGTTCGAAGCTAGGCCCGATTCGGTGGCTTTCCCTGCCCTGCCGCATGAGGACGAGCAGCAAACCGTTTGATCTCTCCATAGGGTTGCATCATACGGCATCCACTGTTTACAAACAGCGCCCGAGGTGTGAAGATCGAGAGTTTGTGTGAATGATAAGATGTGATAAGGCATCCGAGATGTGTTTTGGCGCCCGAAGCTCTTCTGCGCGACCTTCGCAATGATCGTACGCGGAGAAATATCGGTCACCGCTCGATTCAACGCACAGCTTCATCCCCCACGCGACTGAGCAGAGCGGACGCAGTTTAAGTCCACCACTCCCCCTTCCAGAGGCTGGCCGCGATAAGCGTGATCGCCCTTGGTGGTATGGTAATGTGGGCTGGTGGACTGGCGAACTCTGGGATTGGACTGATTAAAATTGCTAAAAAGCGGAAGTGGATGTGATATGTACGTACGACTGGGGAATGGCGAATGAACAGAAGACGTTGCGTTTGGTTAAAATTTGTATTTTACATTTGACAGCGCCAGATGCCGCGCGCTCATTACACATTCCGCGCACGGACACGGTCCCTGGGTACCGTCGGACGAATAATATTAGTTTTGTTTAAATTACTTGATCGCTTCTAACTGCTACGCGGCTAATGTTACGCAGCGCCCGTCGAAGAAACAGCGGTCCCTGTACGTACGAGGATGTAAATAATTATAAAAAAAACAATGGCCAGTATGATTTGGACGCCGGGGAAGCTTATGTGTGTGTGTGTGTGTGGTGCGTCGAGGGATCTTCGCTTCCCCATAACGGTAGCACTCCGAACGGAAGCAACACAAACCCTCCGGACCCGGTACATCTATTGGAGTGCATCATTCAACGACGTTCAGGTGCCTTTGCTCCTTCTCCAAAAACCGTCGCTGAACCAGGCTTCCAATACTGTGAGCGCTACAGTTCGCGTGTGCCCCTAAAAGCATACCTTAATCTTTCGCTCTCGTATCTACGATCCTTGATGATAGATTATATATGGTAAATAAATAAAGTTCCACTTGGGGCGCCCACGATGTCTTCCGGACATCCGGCGCATATCGGTGTAAGGTTTGAAGAGTTGTTTTTGTTCCGAATCCGAAACCGATAACGAACCCATTTACGTTAAGTTCCGGACGTACGAGTCTCGCGAAGTAAAGTGGCTACTCATTCTCGCACCGAAAGCCGGAAACACTTTCTCGCCCTTTTCAACGAGGATCATCGCGACTTTTCTTCACTAAAATATATTAATTTATCGCCTACCGCCTACTGTAACCGTATACGCTAGTCTTACTAATGGACGATAAATAGATAGAGATAGAGGGCGCTTCTACCTGTCGGACACGGTGCAGCTAGGCCTACTGTTCGAACGCACCCATCCCCGCAATCGCCCGACGAGTGCAATCGTTGCTAACTCCTAGTGTAGTTTTGCAGAGGGGAATATTGTTTTGCCGTTTCGACGGGTGCGATGTTGAGTAAAATTTTCTTATAAAAAAAAGTTCGCATCCCATTGTGCCAGGGCTCTCTAGCTAACGACGGGCCCCCCGCTTCAGACGATCGGTTTTGACCTTTTATTTACAAACTAGCACACGTGGCGTCACAAGCCGTCTCAACCGCCGTCTCAACCGCCGTCCACCTAACCTAATCGCGCACACGCAGCGCAACCGTCCCTGTCGCCGCGGACGACCGGTGATGCGAACCTGCGACATTTAACCGTAGAGAAACGCCCGTAGACAAACAACGACGAACGGGGTCGCGCCCGGTCCCGGTCCTTATGTTCGCGTCCAGTGTCCACCGGTAATGCGGCTCGTCCTACTCCGCGGCTTCGTCACGACGGCCGGTACGGCTGGCGCCAGGACGTTGCTGTAGGCGGGCGCCGGGCATCCTGTCGGGAAAGCGGAAACGAAAGACGGTCGGTGAGTCGGTTCGAAATGGAACGTACTTCCGCTTGCGTGGCGGGCAGGTGAACGCAGGTGTACATTGTTCGACTTTCCTCCTACACCCCTCCCCCCCCCCCTCCCAAGCCCCTTCCCACCCACATTCGAGCGGTAAATAAATAAGCACGTGGAGAGGCATTTAAAAAATGAACGTCCCCTCCTGTGCTAGTTTTCAAGCCTTGTGGTTTAGTCGGACAGGAAAATGGCGTTTGCTGAATTATTCAACCACGCTCAAAACTCTCGCGCTTTAACACTAGCGGACAGGCGGATCGAACACTCACGATGGTCGAAATTTTGTGCCAGTTGACACCTAGAAGACTATTTTTTATTTTTACTGACCAATTGGGTAGAAGTTTCCACCAGTTCTCGAGCACTTTTTTTTCTCTTTTCATTCTTTTCCGGGTTATAAAGTAAAGGGTTAGTTTTGATAAGAAAATTCAGATCTTTTAAATGTCCTAGAGCATTGCTCCCATAATATCGTTAATAGTTTTGATGTTTTTTTTGTGATTTTTGTTACCTTTCGGAGATCGGAAGAGGAATCGGCAAATATTGGGAAGACCGTACAAACTAATCAAATTTGACGAAATCCAAAAATAGCCTTCTAGATGTCAATTGACACCAAATGTAATTATTGGGTGTAACAAGTTGAATAAAAAACGAATTCTATTTTTTACATAAATAAATGAAACTTTAGGTGGAATCCACATGTCGATAGCTCCAACCGCCTTCGAGCAATCGACGCTCAAAGTTGCCAAAGGGTCAAAGTGACACCACATGTGACCGTTAGTGTCAAGTGTCCTTACGTCGTCCGACTACATGCTGCTGGTGGGAAGGATGGTTGTGTGTTATTTTAAAAATATCCTTCCCCCACGTGGATACGAGCTGATGCGTACGACTGCACAGGGTGTGGTTGTGTGTAAAACCAGAAATATAATCGATCGCAAGTTTTCCCATTACGTTAATCGATGGTGCTATTAGTCCGTCGGGCAGATAACACTTGGTCACCCTAGTGGCGTTCGTGTTTATCTACAGTCATTTTAAAGAGCTCAAACAAAGTTATGTTCCCGATTAGTAGTAGAGCATTTGTGACCTTGAATCCCTCCTTAAGGCGAAACTACTTACGGCAAACGGAACACCGATCCTCATCGCTGCCATCGCCGCAGCCGTCACGTCCCGAGCAGACAATCGCCGTCGATCGGCACCGTCCATTGCCGCACCGCATGGGGCAGTAGTTCCGGCCCCGGGCCGTCGGTCCACTGAGCAGCTTCACGAAGAAGTTCGGTACGGCCCGGGACCCGCACAGGTGCGGCGGCTCGTCGCTTCCATCCCGGCACGACACGATCGCATTGCAGTACTCGTACTCCGGCAGACACTCGCCGCTGCGGCACATGAACGTGTGCTCGGGACACTTGCGCGACTTGCGGAAATCACAGCCGACCTCGTCCTCTCCGTGCGGACACTGGGCCTTACCGTCGCAGATGCCGGCCCGCGAAATACAGCGGCCGCTTTTCTCGCACCGGAACGACAGCTCCGGGCAGCTGCCGGTTCGCGTCTGCGTTCCATTCGCACTGTGCGCCGCGAAGTTGCACTCCTCGTCCGAGGCATCGCTGCAGTCCGGACGTCCGTCGCACACGAAGAACCAGCTGATGCAGATTCCGCTCGAGCGGCACTGTAACGAACCAACGGGTAAGTTGTGATGTACTTGTGGACTTAAATCTGAAATTCCTTTATGATACATACCTGGAATGTACCACGGGAGCATCCCGTGTTGGTGGCCCGGCAGGAATCGTCCGGCTGGCGGTAGGAACAGTCGCAGCGGCCCTCATCGTTGCAGTAACTGTACGGATCGGCCAGCTGGCACTGCTCGCTGCTGGCACAGGAGAGTCCGAGCGAAACCGGCCCATCACCCAGATCGACGCGGGTACGAATTCCTGTGGAGGTAATGTAAATCGACATATAAATATCGGGAGGTTTTTCAGCTCACAAATCATTGAAGAATAAGATGGAAAAGTTGATATCTCAGTAACGCTATTCGGTCCAATCTTCCACATTTTTGGGGAAATTAAAACTAGACTATTCATAGACTATTTTTGATTTTCAAAAACTTCATAACTTTACTGGGTCTATTATAATTTGTTTTTGAATTACTAATCAGACATCAGAACACATAAAACCCATCACCATTTAATGGCGAGATAGGTGTGCTTTGAAATTTCACTCCTAGGTGGCGTTAGCGTAGTGTTTTGAATGCCAACCGCCAGGTGGCTGACTTTCCGAACCCAACCACCAGAGGGCTTTTTGGTTCGATTTTTAAAGAGACGGTTACACTCACTTGCAGTTGACGTAGCGACCGTGGTCGTCGAAACGGGTGCCTCCGGTTCCATGGCGGTCGTTCGGCTGGCCAACCGCACCAACGTCTCCGTCGTCGTGTCCACCGGGTCCGTGTCAATTACTTCGTTATCGCGCTCCGAGTGTCGGGTGGTTTCACGTGCCTCGAACCGTTCCTTGTTGCTCTGCACCAACTCGTCCACGTCGTCCTCGTCGAACAGTTTGGAATCTTGCCGACGCAGCTGGACGTCGTGATATTGTTCGACGAACTCGGTCGTCGGCATCTCCTTGGCAACGCTCGCTTCCGTGTCCGCTTGCTCCGTGGAGGCAACAGTCGTCGTGTCTTCGAAGCGTTCGGTTCCGGTGGATGTGGTGTGTTCTTGTTGGATCAGAGACGCGGCTTGCTGAGTGTTATCCGTCGCTTCCGGTGCCATGGTACGATCGTATTCTACAAGTTCCACTTCGTTCTCGACATCACTGGGTTCGGGATCCTTCTGGAACTCGGTAGTAGTTGGATCGTTATTCGTGACAGTCGTTGAATCGCTGCGATCAGTCGTTTGATCAGCCTCCGAGGGTTCCATTATTTCGATCGTTGTCGTAGTGTCACTCTTATCCAGGGGATCGTGCTCGCGTTCCTCGCTGGTGATGGCATCCGCGATATCGTTTGCCCACGCACCGACCGTCGTCGTCGAAAGGACGTCCACCAGTTCCTGCTGCTTGAACTGCTCCTCAACTTCCTGTTCGAGATTGGCATACTCGTCCGTGTTTTCGTACTGCTCCATACCGCTGTGGGTCGTCACTCGATGTCCCTCTCCTTCTGGGTAGCGATGGCCAGTGGTGACCTCGATGAAATCCGTCGTGCTTATGCCATCCTCTTCCGAAACCGCCGACTGATACTCGGTCGTAATGTGTTCCTCCGCCGAAGACATCTGCTCGTCGTGCGTGTCGTCCCGCAGCACAATGTTGTCCACCAGAATCATATCGTCCTCCGTCGTGGTAGACATGCGGTCGATGGAACCCTGCTCGTCCGCTGTCTTCTCACCGTCCGTCACCGGGCTTTGCTGCTGGGGCGTAGTGACAGCCGGTTGCTCCGGCTCAGGAACTGCCGCCAACGTCACCGCCTCCGTCACGCAGGTCGGACCATTCTGGCGTGCCGGCGACGTACACTGACAGCGTCCGAACAGATTCGGGATTAGGAAATCGCAGTGACTCTCCTGGTCCCACATACGGCAGTGCGCGTGACTGTAGCAAACCGTTCCCGGCTGGGCAGCTGAAAGAGAGGGACAGAGAGAATCACAGAGAACGATTAACGTTACGCAGACTTTGCGGCATCGGCAAGAGACATTTTAATTTATGCGATTTTCGATTTCCGGGTTTTCCGGTGCACTGCTTTAGCGAGAGGACATGCGTTTTCGCTTAAATTATTAGAAGCGTATACGGCCATCGGTTATCGGGCTAATAAATGAATGCATTTCGGCTTGTGTTTGTGTGAAAGCACAGCACACAAATAGTATCGGTCTGGTGAGCGGAAATTGAAAACGGAAGCTAATTCTATCGATTACGCAGGATGCTGGGATGCAGTGAACCGAACGAACGGGATATATGTTTAGCCGTCGAAAAAGAGTCGCAAAAGCTCCAAGTTCCGAACAGACCAACAATAAACGCATTAATCAGGCGTTTCAGTTTTTATATCTGCGATGTAAATCGCGTTTAAATTCACATTTATTATTGTTTAATGTTCGTTTGAACAGGGTTAAGCTAGCGTATTTTCTAATAACAAACAGCAAGAAGTGGTCAAAGAGTGAAATGCGCAATAAAAGAACATCGAAAATTTATCATCGAGGATCCTTGAACAAACGGATAACATGCGGAAGTTCTTCAAAATGTCAGTAATAGTTATGGATGAAGATATGAATTGAAGGCGCACCGAAGAGAGAAACAGTCGGAAAGGGATTGGACACACAGTCACCGAGACAGGATTCGGGAAGAAGGATTTTGAAGTGATCGGCGTATAGTAAACGGTTCGAATTATGGAGAATTAGACTGACTTGACAAATGCAAACAAAAGTCAATCTTTACTTGATACATCCGTTCAACGAGAAAGAATTCGAGTCAGTTCACTAACTTGGCTCGGAATCCTCTTAATATTCTTGTTTTCTCTATAAACTTCTCTCAACATATCATCTTCGTAAGTAATGCCACTCGCACAATCGGTACGACAAGAGGTCTCTGATCGACGGTACTTATCCGTGTCAATCTTCCTGTAAGTCACCCCACAACGGTGCACCGGTGACATCACAGCAGCGCCCCGGTAGCTAACCTTGCTAGTTGACCTACATCATTCGAACCATTCTCGAGGGAAAGAGAGAGAGAAATGCGCATACAAACACACAATCGCATAACGCATTACCAACCTCGTAAGAAGTCGTACGCAGTGCCGGCGGTGAGGTGAAATTATGTCACTGACACAAAATCGAGTGGGACGTCTCCCGCGTCTCCGGAAGCGATTTACGTACCATTCCGTGGCATAGCATGGCCGCCTGCATGCCTGCATCGGCCCATTGAGAAATTGCACCCATTCCGCGTGCACGCAAACTCCACGGCTCCGGGCTCTCTTCTCTGAGATATCTGGTACGCATCTTCATCGCCATTCAACGCAAGAACTGTGTCTGCAGTGAGTTTGTGTATGTATGTGTGTGTGTGTCTGTGTGGATAACATTTCTTAACCACCAACTTAGCGTCCGCGTATCATCGCGTCGTGCGTGAGACGCTCGAGCGGCGGGCAATGTGAAGCATGCCGCATGACAGCATGTCATAAATTCATGCACACCTTCATTATTAGACGGCTGGTGAAGGGCTCTGCAGTTGGCTCTGACGTCTGGGTGAATGTGGGATCGTTCCGAGTGGCCATCAGTTACTCCCGGGGGGATCATCTTTCAGGGTTGTTTATTTAGCACAAACACACAAGAAACGTAAATGTTGATACTTTGTTTCTAAAGCACATCATAGGTGAAGATGTATAGAGGATCAGTTTTTTTGTCAAAACTATTTCCTTTCGAACTTGTAATGTATTTTCGAAGGAGATCGAGTGCTACCTTAAAATTCTTAAATCATCGGTCGGAAATAATGAATATTCAACAAGATCTGGGTCGCATGGCATACTTGGAGTAAAGTTCAATTATAACTGAAACATCTAAATAAAAATACCGTTTTTGAATGATTTTTCGAGCTTTTTTACGATTTTTAGGTTAGAAACCCAGTATGCTATCGAATAACGTGAAAACAGCTCAAATATTGTCAATGATCAGCATTGAAAACCGACTGAGCATTCAAATTATTTGTTCGTCAAATTTTTATACAAAAAAGTTGTAGAAATAAATTCTAAGAAAATTATATAAAATCGAAAAAGTGCTCAAGCTTTATTCTTTTTTCGTTTCTGTGTTATTTATGTGCTACAACTTTAGAGTATTATACAGTAAATGACTTATGTATTGATACTTTTTCTTTTTATTCTTTTTTTGGCGTAATTACGTGTACTGATACTGATACATAACATACAAATTGATATTTTTGCTTTCAACAAACAATTTGTTCGGAAATAATCGATTTAGTAACACTAAACTTAAACTAATAACACTTATAAAAACTATGCCTTCAACCTTGAACCATGAAAACGATAATGGGAAATCATTTCACTCTGTAAACGAAAAATAAACTTGAATGATTTAATTGGAAACTCGCTGCGACATACGATAATAACTCATCGCTAACGATTATCGTAATCGAGAGAGATTGATCGTATCGCTTGCAAACCATCGCTTAATAGCACCCGACACGCGACGTTAAGTGTGATACCCCATGGAAGGAAAGCACTACCGCCATTTTTCAGCATACGTCCGGCTTCACATACGAGCCCTTCGGGCCTCCTTGCTCATCCACACCGACCGGTAATTACCATATCGAAACGGCTGGGAAATCCCGCTCCCTGTCAATCGACCGTGGAAAAGCGTCTTTCCAGAAGCCTCTTTCAATTAATCCCATTCGAGCTGGCCCGCGGCCTGCCCGGTAAATGGTTTCTTCACACGATCCGATCCAATTGCGCGATAACGCATAGGAACAATTACACTATGTCAACCCGCGAGCCGAGCGGACAGATAATCGTAAAAACAAATGTGTCCGAGTGCATCCGTGCGTCACGGATACAGTTACCATCCTCAAAGCGCGCGCCTTGCACCTCCGAACACATCCTTGCACGTGGACACTTGATAGGCACGATTCACACCTGACCTTGATTGGCAAGCGGACATGATTTAGTGTCGCCCCGGGAACTGACACTCTTACCTACTGCTTTATTAACGCGAGCACGGTTGCACCGCAAACTCGACGCAGCGAAACTGTTCCATTCTCCCAAACGAGGAGCGGAGTTCGTGTTTGTTATGCAAATTGGTCGTACACTCTGCGGTGCGTGTGTCTTTTGTTTGGCACGCGAAAGAAGGCAGACTCGATTCGTCCGCTTCGGGGATCGAGATGCAACAGGCCGAGCTGGGCTGGACCGTCGCCGAGATTTAGGTGAGAGCCACCGGTGGCTTTGGGGAGATAAAAATTAACCCACTTTTGCTCGCCGGGGCAGGTAAGGCTTGTGCTTTTATGCATGTTTTATGGCTACCGAAACGAGGGGGAAAACAAAATATGGCAGCCGATTTGGACGAGCATGGTCAAGGTAGCGATGGGACCGTCTTTGTTTGGTTTGGTGTGAGTGGAGATTTGTTTTGTACTTGAGCAGGCGAGTTGAGTCGGTAGGAAACTTTCGGTATTTAAATACCCTTTTCTTGGGGTGTGCATGTTTTGTGAAAAAATATGCTTTATCTCTTTCCTTTCTTCCTTTGTGCTTGGAAAAATATGACCTACGTTATCATACCATCGGGCTAAATTTACAAGAAACATTTGATGATTAATAATACAGATTTTTGTTTACTGATTGAATCACATATTTTTTATTACATCACATATATAAAATTTCCTTACATACAAATAATTTTGTAGTTGAGTCGAAGCTTTGCCCTGTTCAACTTGTTGTTATAGCTATTTTTATAGCAAAGAGCTATTGTCAGTCTATTAATTCTAGTCAATTTTACTATTTTATCCGCTAATTTATGATGATTTAATTTAATGTCGACCAATCTGCGCTCCAAGCAATATCTTTTGATTTATTCGATAAATTATTGATTTTTCTCACCAATAACTGTAAATATTGCAAATTTGTTATAGCTTCGGAGCTTGAACAACAATAAAAACGCTTGCATTCATGTTATAAATTCCATCAATCAGGACTTAACCGATGAGGAGGTAAAAAATGAAATAAAAATACGGAATTTAAATTGAAAGTATTGAATTTGTTTGATTATAGCAATCATTGGATGTGGCAAGTTGTAGAATCATCATAGCAACCTGCGGGATGATTCAAAAGGAGTTACAGGCATGGATTACAAACAGAGGTGAAACAAACAAAACATTATTGCGGATATATCGAACGAAATATAATTAAAGAAGTTTTCTTCACGTAATAAGTATTTTGTTCACGTAATCTTCACGTTCACGTTTCACGTAATAAGTAGATTATTTGTGATTTTTTTTCCATTTTCTAAAATAAATATTCTTCTTTTTGAAGAAGTGCTAGCTTTTTTAAACAATGAATCGATTTTTTTCGATTTATTCAACAATATTTATGTGATTTGGCGCTATTGTAAACAAAAACTGTTCCATACATATGTCGTTTTTAAATATAATTTGTATCTTCAAACCTCTTTATGGTTTTTCGTCCTCTTGATCTCTTGCGAACCAGGAGAAGAACGAAAAATGCAAATTTTTACAAGTCTCTTTTTGCTATTTTTTCCCCAAATGAACAAATGTTTGACAATGTTTAGCATAAATGAAATAAAATTATCAAAACAGCATCACCTAACATCATAAACTAACACGTTGTTTTAAAACGCACGTTCGCACGAAATAGCCTGTAGTTCACACAGCTGCAGTCGAAATTTAAACACATTTTAGCATTCAATGTAAGTAAAAGGTGTTTGGTTTCACTTCAGCTTCCTTTCAACGAAATATTATTCAGCCCGCGCAGTTAATGGTCACTTTTTCTTTCCACTGCAACTATTACCATATCAGCGGAACGACCACTACAATATGCACGTGGAGTGTGGTGGGGGCATAACAAACCTAGCTGTTGCAGTAAAGAAACCTCAAAACTCTCCCCATTCCCATTGTGCAGGCCAGCATCTTGGCCGGCACAGACACCGGACAGGTGAACCCGGCCCCACCAGACAAGAGCAAACTAATTTGAAGACTCTATTAGGCGGGCGCCGTTATTAAAACATTTGTCCACCCGTCATTGTTGTGCGGAATGGCAGCCAGCCCAGTTTCACTTTCCTTTCGCTTTCCCATTGCCGGTCCGGCGCCGGCCGAAGGTGTGAAGCGACACGGTGGGGTGTGCTTAATGCGTTGAACAAATTTTCCCCTTTTCATCATGCACGGCCACCGGGCCACCCGTTTTTTGTACATAATCCCGACCAATCTCCTTCGGCGGTAATGAGCGCGCGCACCTGATGGCGATTTTTGTTTTGTTTCGCTGCATGTGCAAAGAACAAGCGCGAACAAGCGGCTTTTAAGCGCGACGATAGTGCCGGTCAAAGGAGGCTGCTACAGTCCTTCTGCACAAAAAAAAAACACGCCGCTGACATACTTCGATCGCTCAATAATCGCGGGACAGCGAAGAAAGTTTTGCCGGCATCCGTCCGCACCATTCCTGTCCAAACATTAAGATCTCCTTCCCGGTCCAAACGACGGCAGGCCTTTTAATGCCCTTCTATTAGGCCGGTTCATTATGCGGAATGAATGCTGCCGAGGTAGTTCGCTCCCTGCTCGATGTGTGTGTTTTATGTCGTATCGAGGGAGCGCGATTGTCACATTCGGTTTCGCAACTCGCCGCAGCTCGTAAGATAGCGGCGGACGCTGAGATAGCATTTCATTAGGGAGCCCGATAATAGAGCGAAATTCTTTGTTAAATAACATGCGGACGAATTTGCAATTCCCGGCTGTTAATTTGACCCGAGGCCGGGGAAGAGCGTAAATAATCCTATTCTGTTGTACCTCCCCCCGGCTTCGGTTTCGTCACCAGCGGCTCATTATCCGTGAATGTTGCGCCCGTACACCGAAATGGGCGAAGTTATGCCATTCAGTTCGTCGTGTCTGTTATCCCAATCAGCGCACTGTCGGAATGTTTGGTACGCCCTTTGCGGAATTGTGGAGGAATGTTTCCCTGCTGCAACTTCAAGATAGGAGCACCTTGAGGGGTGGATTAACCAATGGATTCCGTTGCGTCGTGGCTGTGAGAAAATTGTCTACTCATCCCTTTCGGTGTGCTCCCATTACGAACCCGGACGATATCCTGGGCGATTAGCAGCAAGAGTATAACCACAAACTAAAAACAAGGTCAATTTCTAAGAGGCCTGAATGAAGTGAAGAAAGAAAGAGAGACCAGTCGCTCCAATATGTCCGGAATCGTAATCGTTAATGCAACTTCAAACAGTTTTGCCATACCAAATACAGTGAGGAAAATGGTGTGGATTCACCTGATTTGCCCTTCGGAAACGGGTGGCCCAGGCCGTGTGCGCTTTGAGTGGACGCCACGGCCTAACACTAACCCAAAGGAATAGGCGAAGCAAACAAAAAAAAACGGGATCACTTAATTGGAACCGGATTTTCGTCCATTTTTGGCGATTTTTTCCTCCCCCGGCATCACGGATGCGCCCTAAATGCTGCGACGCCTGCGATTGGGTTTGGATTACGCGTGGATAAGGTGAGGGCGCCGGGTAGGGGCAACAGCCTAATCCCTTCCGTCCCGTTACCACGCGCTCGGGAACCGGGAACGTTCGTTTGCGCGAGCCGGCCTTTGTTTGAGCCGGGCCCATAATTGAACGCAAAAGATCCGACACTTCCCGCGCCACACGCCGTAATCGAATATCCGTTCCGTTTTGCAGCGTGCGCGGTCCGAAACACGAACCACTCCACTAACGCAGCGGACCCGGCCGGGCGTGTTGGGCGTTGTTGAATTATGTAATTTTCGTGATCATTACCGCCTTATAATGGAACACTTGAGCGAGCGGGCGCGCTTCGTGCATTCTCCTGTGGGCTTCTGTAGGAACAGGACAGGAATGCAACGCCACGGTTGATTGGAAGCCGCAGCCGTCGAGGGGGGCCTGATGGAAGCAGCTTTTTTGATTATCAGCCTTTTACCCTTGCCCGGCCGTGCTTCGGTGCCTCTCTTCCTGGGTCCGGCAGAGTCGAGATAGATCGTCCTAAATGGTGAAGTTGTTCCTCGGAGGGCACGGCGAAGAAGCGCCGGCAAGTGGAAAGCTCATCCGGTGCGGAAAGTTCAAGTTCACGACCGGCACGCTGCCCGCCAAGGTTAGCTTTTCTTTCCCGGCAGAACCACGACCTCCGAGGCGTACGCCCGACCCGGACATTAGCATAAACATTAACGTTTCGGTTTATCCGAGGCCTCTGGTGGTGTTAGTTACGGTTTCCAATCCATATTGGGGGGAAAAAGTAGAGCGTGCAACGTGCTTCTTTTGCCATCGGGTTTTGTTCTTAATAGAATTCAGTCCGTGATTTCGGTCTATTATTACGTGTGCACCGGGTTCGACCGGTCGGCTTAATCTGTGCTTAGGGTAGTAACAAAATGGGCGATGCACTACTATGCTTAACAAAACTGGAAACAGCTGGATCAGAACGCATCTCTAATGATCTTGAGAGTGGAACATAATTGTTGCAGTTTAAGAAAATGATATGAATTAAACGTTCTTTCATGATGTGATAAATGTAGTACTGTAGATAGCATAATTGAAAAGAATATATACCCCGATTTGTTTTCATGCTAGTATTACTGGTAGTTGTGTTCTAATATCGTACAGCTTTTTGCCTCAATTTCCTAAGTATAAATATATGTATATAGTTTGCTATAAAAATTGGCTTATGGGTCTATAGTTAAAGCAAGCATTTTAAAAGCTCAATCGATTCAATATGGCTACTTTTTTATCATTTGATAGTGTCTAAGTAACCAAACACATTCTCATGTCGCGTACTTCTCATGTCGCTAGTGAGGACATGGCAATTAAAAGGTCCGAGATAAGTACTTTTTATTGCATTAAAATAATTTAAAATCGCAGTATTGTTTACAAAAGCATAGGAGGCATAAATAAATGATTAAAATCTGATAGGATGTCTGTTTTTTTTGTTTTATTTTGTTTTTAATACAATATTTTGCTTTAAAAAGGTTCATTAAAGCGAAATAGGTCAAATAGTTTAGAAGAAGTTCCAAGTAGCTCCAAGTGTTGTGTATTTATCTTGGAATCTTTATATGAAATAGTTTGAACCGTGCTTTATATATAGAATGGTCCAGCCATTTTAAGAATGTGTCATTTGATGTGACAACAATTTTGATTAAAGTAGATTAAATAATAATGCAAACATGTGCCGATTATTTGAGACCAGACAAAAACAAACCCAAACCAAATTAGTTCGATTATTTTTTACAAAGAAACGAAATGAAGCATTTCAAACCTTTAAGCATGCCTGCAAAAATTATGTCTGCCTGCTACTTTTCCCCTTCTGTTCGATTCGCTCCACACCTCTCGCCGGATTCAGTCCAAATTTGATGTTTTCCATACCCATTGCGCCACCAGCACCTGGCGCCGGGTGAAAAATAACAAACAAATTTCTTCCCCCCAAAGCGAAACTTCCTCTTGCCTTATTAATCATGATGATGCAAAAAACACGAAGCCTACGCACATACACACACACACACACACACACAGCCGAAACGAGCACATTACCACCTCCGCCAATCTGGTGCATAGCATAATTTGTGCAACCATTACCGAGCGGCGGTTCCCGCGTGGGAAAACGCGAAAAACCGGCGTGCTTCTAAGCCACTTTCGAGGTCACGACACCGGGGCCTGTTTTCGGGCCTGAAATTTTGCACACACTCACCGTGGCGGTTGGTGTGGAGGCTTTTCCTTCGCACGTGTCGCGCGCCGGCAGAATCGAGATCGCACTCGCGAGAGAAAGTGCTACGCGCCGGAAAAGTTTCACTACTCACGATGCGCATCGTAGAAACGCATCCCGATTCCGGGCTGGGTAGATGATTAATGAAGGCTTTTTGTACTGGGAAGCGTTCAGAAGCTTTGCGGCCTAACCACAGACGTTAGGCAACGGCGCATCCTGTTTCGCGCGCGCATCGCAGAGGAACACCACTTTCACTGGCTCGTGATCGTGATCCGTACCGTTCTGGCGTGGGCTGTGTGTGTCCCGCCTGCCGGGAGGATTACGAGCTTCCATTTCCTGCGTGAAAGCGACTCCCGCGAATATGCTCCCCCGAATGTCCGACTGCGATTGTTTTTCGTCGGCGCATAATTCGTGATGCTTTATTGTGACTTCCTTGTGAGGTCCCAAACCGTGCATTAAAACCATCGCGGGCTGGGTATGAAACGATCACGACGATGCATGCCACCGGGAGGCATTAAATCGGCATGCTAATTAGGCACGTGGAAAAGAAATCGAAACATTAGCACGTAACGCACGGGGAGTTTTGCTGCTAGGGGAGATGCTGCCGGTCAATTTCCTGTTTTGGACTCGTGAAGGAGAACCGGTTGGATCGTTGCTTTTTAGATTGTTATAGATGGAACTGACGGATCTTTCCGAGTACTGGGGAGTACTTGAGCTTAAAGCCACATAAAAGAGAGGAGATATTTCAATGGAGACATGACCATAAGACGTTTGAGGTGCTGAACGGATATCCCAAGAGTTGGTTTTTATTCCTAATCGTTTTAAAACATATTCTATTTTTGTTAGACCTTCCCTCTACAAGAATTTGTTGAAAGAGAGTCATAAAGAAAGCTTGTAGAGAAACACTACAATTTATAAATAATCGAATCTATAAGACTATAAGACGTTTGAGGTGTTGAACAGATATCCAGAGGGTTCGTTTTTAGTTCTATTCGTTTTAAAACATATTCTATTTTTGTTAGACCTTCCTTTTACAGGAATCTGATGCAAGAGGCTCATAAAGAAAACATGTAGATAAATACTAAACTTTATAAATAAAATAAACTATAAGACTATAAGACATTTGAGATGCTGAACAGATATCCAGAGGACTGGTTTTTAGTTCTAATCGTTTGAATAGGTATTCCATGTTTGCTAGACATTCCCTTTACAGGTACCTGTTGAACGAGACTCATAAAAAAGCATTTCGAGAAATACTAAAATACCTAAATTAACGAAACTATAAGACTATAAGACAATTGCAGTGCTGAACGGATATCCAAAGAGCTAATTTTGAGCTCTAACCGTTTTAGTACATCTTCCATTTTTGTTAGACCTTCCTCTACAGGAATCTGCTGAAAGAGACTCACAAAGAAAGCATGTAGAGAAATACTAAAATTTCTAAACAATCGAAACAAACCAATAAACCGTGTTATCATCAAACTGCAACACTAAACCGCCAAGTCTTCAACGTCTGAGCGATAACTGCAGGAAGCTTCTTCAGCGTAGCCACAGGTTATTGTTACAAATTTGTCAGCTAAAACTCGCAAAAACGAAATTGCGCTTTATCGGCGCTGCGTTCGGCCCACTACGCTCCACATACCTAATGGCACAGATTGGCCGCTCCAATCGATAATGGTACCGGCCAAATGAGGGTTAAACGATGGCGCAGTAGTCTCTTCTGGCCCGCGCGGTCATCTTCCGCAAACATCAACAAAACAGTCAGCAACAACAAACAGTTCCCCGGCACGATGCTCCCATTTCTGCTCACCCATGTGTGTGTGTGTGTGTGTGTGTGTTCGCACGAGTTCATGTGATGTTCATTATTTCGGTAAAACAGCACTAATCGCCCGACCATTACTGTCGCTGCCGAGTGAGATTTCTCCGGCTCTCCGCTGGATCGCCGGGCGTAGGGTGTGGTAGTGTGCGCACAGTGAGCATGGCAAGTCTTCAGCCTGACCACCGGCGCGGTCCGGCCACGGACGCGAATGAAAATTGGACCAATCTGTTGCCCACTTATGTTGGCCGGGCCGGGGAGTATAAAAATCCATTCAGGCATAAGTGGAACCGGGCCTCCGCCAGCAGCTGATGATGGTGCAATACCATTGTTCGGTCCGGTCACTGGAACAGCACCGACCTGTCACACGCCAAAACGGAACCGTCGTCGCTCGTCGCTCATTAGGTCGCCCGTGTGACGAAGCAGCAGGTCAGCAGGTTGACACACGCACACGGGGAGTTAAATTACGCGTAACATCCACGCTGCTCACCGGGTGGAGCCACCAGCCCGAGCGGGAAGGAACGGCCGGAACACGCTTCGCTCGGAATGAATGCGTTGCACTGGGCAGCAGCACGATTAGCAACTTTTCCCATTTCCGCCTTCCGGCCATATTCGTGCATCCAGAACGCAACGAAATGAACGCCATTGAACCGAGGCCCCCTTCACCCGATAAGGTTCCGTCACACATTCCCGGGCTTATTAGTCCCGCATTCGGGTGACCCGCAGCCAGTTGACGACCGATTTGCTGATTTGAGCCCATTTTCCAAACTCCGGCCCCTACCCACAAGCCAACGGCACGAAACCACATCACCCATCTCCCGTCGCATCGTGGGGGAGATAAAGTTTTTCCCGCATTCCCGACCAAAGAAAGGAAGATTCTTTTCTTTCGCACTCGATTCCGCTCGACCGGGTCGATATCTCTTATAGCGGATAAATGCCAATCGCGGTGCGGTGAGGGCTCATTATCGTTCGTAGGGCAAATAGTTGGTGTGTGTGCGTGCATCATTAGCAAATCGAAAAGTGCGTCCGACCAGCAATTAATGAGCCTTAACTAGCGCTCTAATAGCTCAAGATGTCGTGGGTTAGGGTTCGAAACGGAACGGGCGACAGAGCTGGACAACGGGCCACTGCGCCAGGGCTTGTTAAGCATTAAGGTAATTTTAAGACCATTTTGCGAGATTGCGGACTTTTAAATCGCCCTATAAAACTAACTACATCTCGCATTCAGGAGTGTAAAAAGCATATAAAAGGAATTGCTACATGCGGTCAAGATTTTAAGTGGTTTTATAATATTGATAGCTTGCAGGAACCAATGCATCTACATATAAACATGAAGAACTTCTTCAGGATCTGCTCCTTTTCTTGATTGGTCAGTATAACTTACAGATTTCAAACTGCTGAGAAGCGTGAGAGAGTAACTTGTCCAGGAAGTTATTACAAATATCCTCCACGAAGGCAAATTCTTCATCAAAACAGCGTACAACGAAGTCAACGAATCAAGATGTATTGGAAACAATATTGAGCACGATGGGTATAGGCTACAAATTTCTTCAATTCCAAGAATGTTCCTAAATGTCCACGATCGAATCTTTTTGCATTCGTATCGGCCATTCCTGATCGCCTAGGGCAGCATACCCATGTTGCAAGTATGCAAACCAATAACTGTACGTTGAAGACGTTCAATGGACATGTCTCTATTGAAATATTGCCACCGTTTTCCCACAGCTACATCGTACATCAAACAACGATTGTTCTGTCATGTCCTCGCTCCGGTGTTCCGAGCGTTCTCGGAAGCATTTTCCTACCGACGCCGTCACGATCCACCTTGCATCGCCGCGCATATGCAATCTGTCCAACCGTCAAGTAAAACGGTTCCCTTTTCAAGGTCCGCCACAAACGTCAATCATCGATCCATTGCAACCGATTTCCGAATCGATCCTTTACGGTACGGCGAAGAGTCCCGCTCGGCGGTGATCTAAACGTGTGAATAATTTAACCGTACGGTGGTCCCAGCACGCACGGTTCGTCACGATGTGCCAGTTTCGGTTTCCATTTCGAGCGTGTATTCCTCCACTTCGAACAAAGAAAGCTGGAAACTGCAAAAAACGAAAGCATAGCGCTCTCGATCGAAACGTTGACTCATAACGACTAACCATTTGCGCGATGAGTGTCGCGATGAGTGACGCTAACAGATTTGCATTACCCCAATTTCGAAGACGCCAATTCGCACGTATGGCGCGCGTTGAAGTGATGCATGAAAGTGCATTCAACGCTTGCCACTCGGTAGGGGGAGAGCCAAAAAGTTGGCCATCGTCGGGTGCATTCGCACCACCTTCCACAGGGTCATGGCTCGAAGGTATTCGCACCCGCAGAAAATGAAAAAAACGAGGTCGCAGTCAGCGAAAACAGGTAGCCCGGTCGGAACCGGTTGGGTCAGCGTGGAGCGTGATTGAAAAATTGATGGCCATATCGGGTGTCGGGTTGGGTTGTAAAATTGATACACACGATTTGGCACTAATGCGGGCGGGCTAATGAGGTGCTAGTGGCATGGCATCGAAGTGCCGGGAGCGCTGGGAGTACTTACGCGAGAGACACGTGTGTTTGCGGAACTGCAGGAACCCTCCATCGCACTGGCAGCGGCCGCCGATACAGCTACTGTTGGCCACACGCATCGAGCACTGCTCCGACAGGCTACATTCACTCTCCAGCAGCTGGGCTGCATGGGCGTGGGAAAGAGAGAGAGAGAGAGAAAACAGGGAGCAATTAATTAGCTGCATACCGGCGTGACCTCTCGACGATGTAGGTCCCTCGTTTTCGGCGCTTTTGTATCGTTGAAATCACTCAAAACACACACACAGAGAGCCCCTGGTGCATTCGGAGTTGCCGGAAGATTGCGCGATACGTACACGGCAGACAGGAAGACTCGTTCAGCCGGACGTAGAACGGGCTACACTCGCAGGTGCCCTCCAGGGTGCAGTAGCTGCCCTTGACGCTGTCCGAGCAGTCCATGTCGTGCTGGCAGGTGTCGCCCAGCAGCAGACCGTCCGCGATCGTCACCGTCGTGCCTATCATTAGCTGGGAAGAGAGGGAGAGAGGGAGAACGGAACAGAACGAAAGCAGCGTTAGAATGGTGGGAAAATGCGCTCGATAGAAACTGTTATTTTCTCTTGATTGTAGAGCTAGTTGGTTGGCATTAGTGTCAAATTTGTGTGATTTTTTTTAATGTATGAATACCCTTTCGCAATTCCTGACATTTCATGAATATTACGTAATTTTTAAGAAAATTTTGAAGTAGTTTTGTATTTATATTGTTTTGTTTGGTTCTGATGTGTTTTTTATATTTTTTTATCAGTTTATAGCAATATGGATCTATCTGTTTCGTTATTGCATTATGAGCTTGAAGTTGGGAAGTTGATGTTTTAAGATTTCTATCGTGAGAGTCAGCATAACCTGTGTAATAGTAGCCTTATATGAAAATTCGTCTATTGCCTTTTGTTAACTTTTGTTTTCTTCTTCGTTTTGTTCCAAAAGAAAATTGATGTTTTTTATATTTATATGTAAGTTACTGGTTTATATTCAAATGTGTCCTTGATCCTTTTTCTATCTAAGAATGATGTAATTTTTACAATGTTTTGTTGTGTTTTCTGTTTCTGCCTCTATCAATCCACAGCGAAGTCTTCCCAGATGTTGTTTTCCAATACACCTCTTATATTGAATGTTTCGTAGATCTCGATCGACCGATATGATACCCTCGGCGATCACCGGCCGATCACCGTGAAAAATGAATCAAATTAGGATCCCGCGGTGTTTCATTCATTCGCCAGCTGCGCGTACACACGACCCGCGCCGCGCACCGGGAGCTCGATATGGGCTACAAATGGTCCGTAATTTCCACGGAAAAGTGCATCACGATCTGCGGCCCCGTTAGGCTGCCCGCACCCCACCAATCGGCAGAGATTTTCAGAGATCCTGCACCCCAGTACGTTCCCTGAATCAAGGCACTCTGTGACCTTCATTCGTGATCGTACCGGCAAAAGTAGGTGCACCGGTCCACCGTGTCCGTGCCCTCCGGGAGAAAGCCATGCACGCGTGCGCGCGTGCATGTCCTGTCCCCATCGTGCCCGACTCCACGAGATTCCATCTGCTGCGCGGCGTCGTCGTCGCGCTCCCTCTCCCATCCGACGCCGGCCAAAGCTTCCGAATGGAAAACGAAAACAGTTAGGGCACATAAAAGCACATCCCCCAACTCGGCGAGTGCGAGAAAACGTGTCTCGATCGTGATCAAACATGTGGGACTCATAATGGATTTAATCGATGACTTTACGGGACCCGACGGTTTCCCTTCCCACCAGGGGGGGTTTCGGGCACGGCACGACGCGCCGGCGCACGGATCGTGCTGCAAAGTGCCGGTGCCCGGTGCCGGTGAATGCCACAGGATGTGCACAGCAGCAGCTACCTGCCCGGGGAGGGCTCGCCCGGATTCCAGGAGGCCTCCAGCACCGGGAACCTGTTTCAACGGGCGATTCTAGGCCGTGTCTGGTCGGGCAAGTCCATGCAAACCATGCCCGCTATCAACTGCTCACGTGTGAGTGTGTGTGTGTTTGCTAAACCCTTCTGGGAGATGGCAAGCAGGCGAGCGATTTGAACGAAAAACTAGCAACAAGATTTAGGTCAAACAAAACCAGTGCAACTCCACGGGAACAAATGCCAAACTCGAAAGACGCTCGCATCGCCATCGCCACGGACTTGGCGAACTCCTGCTCGGCTGCTCCTAATCCCCGACAGACAAAGTTGAAGCTGCCACTCGGTTTTGTATGCCGTTGTTGTATGTGTGTTTTTTTTGCGAATGACGTCTGTAACTAGGGGACTCGGAATCGGTGCCAATCGGAATACGGGGGCAGCCTCCGTTTTCGCCTTCGTTTGGCTGAGGCTGAGACTTCACTCTCTCGAGTGTGCGCGAGTTGCCGCCCCAAGCATTCCAGCATCCAGCATGCACTTCGCCGGCGTACTCGATTCGCAAAAAGGCCCCTTACAGCCGGGAATGCCTGCACACAGGTTGACCTAATTTGATAGCCGGTTAGGAAGCGCTCGGTGCGGGTTTGTCTTCCAGCGCGGGTCGAGCCAGGTTCGAGGGCATCCATTCACGAGTTGTGAGGGGGGGCGAGAAGAAGGCTTAATGGTGTGTTAGTTTTGCTTCACATTAATGCCGCGCAAAGTGACGAACGACACATGATGGGCCGGTTTTGCCCGACCGTCAGCGTCATTGTCGGTCGGGTTTCCACTGTTGCTTTTATCTTGCATCGATCAGCTGCAGCCTCAGCGGTTACTGTTGCTTTCCGCGTGACGTACATCCATCCAGCGCACGGACGGAGTGATGATGTCTTACTTGTTCGAGACGAAATTTGAAGGCGCCCCCAAAGGCCTCAAGCGTATCGATTTAATGCGCGTTTCGGGTTCCGGAGAGAGATTATATCCCAGGAGGTGAAGGAGTCGATTGAAGGGAACCGACTGCCAGATGCCAATCAAAGCTAAATGTTGTTTTGACGTTCGCGGTGGAAAGTGTTGGCACTTGGGTGTTGCGCGTGCTTTGAGCTTTAAATTGACGGTGTGAGGATGTCGAGCGAAAAGGCGTTCCGGAATAATTGTCAGTTCAATCCGATCGTATGACAGATAGGACGTTTGGAATGCGGAGACACAGTATCGCATTAAGTAGAGGCTAAGCTGTGTTATTTGGAAGGTTTATGCATAATAGTAATATCCATTGCTTCTTCAGACCAATCAGTTTCAGCTATCAATGCAAACGAAAGAGCTATAAGACATTCGACGTGCCCATAAGCGTATCAAGACTGCTCTTTTGATACGAATACTTAACACACAAAAATATTGCTAATTGAACAAAAACGTCTACTGAGTAAGTAGTGAGGTCCTCGACTTCTACAAAAAGATATTTGAAAGCCAAGGCGACGTATCTGCATAAAATATTGTGGTTTCACTCGTTTTGGTGTGTAAAGAGATCTGTATTCCTGAGAATGATCTCGAAGTGTTGAGTTTATATGATCCTAATCTATATGACCCATATTCTAGACGACTAACGTTCCGGCTACGCATAAGCAGACAGCACTATGCTATTGCCAAGTATTATACATTCTTTCTCTTGGCTAGTGACGAACCTATGTCTATCAAAATAGTAATCAAAAATTATCCAAAAAAAGAATACTATCCTCGAAGTCCTAAGGCTTACGAATATCATCAAATTTAAGCACTTAACAAATTATATAACATAATAACTAATCCTGCTACTAAAGTACAGACATGTGACCCACATCGCACAGGTGAGTGATCCAACAGGTGAATGATCCTATTTTGTTTCAAACATACATACGACACTAACTCGCCAAGAATGTCCGTAGCGTTGCGTTTCCGTGTCAATTCCAACACCCATACACCAGCGTGACGAACCAACACCGATGCAGCTGGCCGGATCCGGGCAAAACCGAACGCTTTGAAATAATTTAGATCTTTTCCTCGCTCACACGTCCGTCCTCCAAGCAACTGTAAACCGCAGCTGTTTTCTGACAGTCCAAAGATGTATCCATTTCTTCACAAGCATTCTTGTGGCTCCCCCCCTGGCCCAGCTCGCCACACGGGATAAGCGTAACGACGGTGGTTTGTCATGCAAAGTTATCGCCCGAAACGCATCGCCAGAAGCGAACCGTTTCACCACTTTGCCACAAGGCATACTATCCCCGAAAAAAAAAACGAAACACAAGCAGGCAATTGATCTTTTTCGCCCCGCTCAATTGAACGCACCAGGGTAGGGACGCCTCGAAGAATACCGTTACGCACGGTCGAAGGGATGAGGATTGGTACCGTGTCGCAATCGCTGCTGCGGTACCATGTTTTACACCTGACCATCACTTTGAGGGTTCTTTAAACCCGGAGGATCACTCCGATCCGCGACTACTGTTACGGGGCGGACGTGTGCTGCTTTCGTGGTGCATGAAGCATTCCAGCACGTGTGTGCCGGTGTGAACGGGGTGCCTTCAGGAGAACGGTAGTGTTGCCGATCGGCATAACATGCGTGCTCGTTATTCACTTTAACACTCGCAATGGAACTGGCCGGGCATAAAATGTAGGGAACATAAATCTCGCGGCGAGCAGACGAGTGGAGCATATGGAATGACATTAAAATGAGTCGAATTCTTTGCGGGTGGAAGCAGAGAATGCAGAAAATGACCTGTTGCGTTTGTTGGAAGTGTTAAAGGCATTTTCAAAAAGAGTCCTTAAGTAGCAACTTAAATATATTTAAAATGTTATCACAGAAATAACTATAAACGAAGAAATTATTATCACTTTAATGAAGGAAGATCTTGCATTACGTGATAATCATATCAATAATTATTTTGTTCACAGCAAGCCGTAACCATCTCCACAGCCATTGTCGTAGGCTACTACCGGAGATGGCGTTTCGTGTTCCCATGGTAATAACAACACTTTTCGGCGAAATTTCTCCCGATCGAAGCAAATTGTCGAAAAACGCTCGTAATCACAGCAGGCACCGATTTTCCAGCCCACACAACAATGCGTCCTGTGAACCACCGAACATTCCCTTCTGCTGGGACCGGCTGCACCCGGATCAGAAAGATATTAAACCCCAAACGAGAGGGAGAAAAAAAACACCCATTGCGCCCATGGGCTAATCGTTCCCGAAAGAAAGTGCGTCAAATCTCGCGCACGTTATCACGCGGCAGGAAAACGGTTTTCCGCCCAAGTGAAAGTGATGATCCGCGTGGGGACCGTAGCGTTATGGGGCATGCTACCGTAATCGAAATTAAAATCAAACCCTCTCGAATCACGCTGTGGTGGGACGTGTGCGCACACAATCGACACAAAGGCGCTCCGGATAGGTCAAAGTGTGGGACAACGTACGCTGCGATGGGAGCGTAACTTTCGCCTTTGCAACCGCCCGTCATCTACGACGGTCGTGTGACGGGAGAAATGACAATTTTCAGCGCATTTCGCACGTGGCCCGTGGTTCGCACCGGAAGCGGCAGCCACCACACGGTGGCCACTGGCCAGCGTTTCGGTTTGATGATAATCACGCCGGACGCTCGGCACGCATTGTCGCGCGATGGTGCCAACAGTCGTGCTAATAATGACCTATTGTTGCATGAGCAAACCCCGCAGATTGCGGGGTCCCATTCGGGGAGAGGACACTTACGCGCTGAATGTCACTCTGACCTGTGCTTGCAGTCTGCGTGGAGGCGATTTCGAGTGCGGCTTGTGGTCAACCCGGACGGACGGAAGGGCTGTTGTGATGTGTAGGAGTTTTTCATGCGGAAAAGAAATCAAGCGAGCGGGTCAGACCAACCCGGAGTGCGATCCACCCCGATCATCGGGGCGCTGAAGTTGAATGGGATGGAAATGAACCGGCTCGGAGGTGAAAGTGCGTTGATTTTTTGTGTATGTCTTTGTTTTTGCTTTGGTTCCTGGAGAGAACGCCAAGAGTTCATTGGCAGGGCTGAGCGCGAAGATGATCGTGTAGCGGTGGCGTTTCAAAATAATCATACGTCATTAGCTATTTTGAATGGCGGAATTTTTGCGGAACGATGATAAAATTTGTGACGAACTTTTTTGCGAATTGGTGGGAAAACTCTTTCTGCAAACAAAAAAAAAAAATCATGTTTCGCACTTTACATTTTGCCACAAGTAGCACAGGTTCATTTGGATCAACATGTGTAATTAAAAGCTCATTTTTGGACAAACCTCTATCGAGATATCTCCAATTGATGATGTTATCATGGAACTTGCATGCAGCTTTTTGAGATCTGGGATTATGTTTGGGAAGCTAAAGTGAGCTTCAACGATTTGAGAGGGTTGATTATGTTAGTTTTTGTATTGTGAACTGAGTTCGTAATACAAAAACTTCGGGATTTGTGTTAAAAAATCTTGTTTGGTATTCTCATGAATATAAACAATACATTGTTGTATTATACAATAGTCAAATGTACAAACTATAAATGTTATATAGCTAAGCATGATGGTTTTGATTGAAAGTCGAAACACCTTTTCTTGTAAGAAAACCCGATTGTTCGCCCGCATAAACATAAGCTGAAGAGAAAAAATATCAAACAAAACGCATAAAAACCCTGCCTGTCTGTTGGTGCTTAGATTTTGATATGTTTAGTTGTATAAAAGTTATCAAAATCTATAAATAAATGATCAAAACATACAAACAATGGGAAAACATGAGAGATTTTAAGAAAAGACATGATACTAAAACAACTAATAAATCTATAAAAAAAATAGTTTGGCAGTTATAGTATTCATGAATGGTTTCAATCTGATTACAATAATCTATTAATCATATTTTTATGAAACGTTGAGTACGATCGATCTGTAAAGAATATTTCACTAGTTTCTTCCGTTAAGTAATATGTAGTATATTTTTCAGAGAACAGAGCTGATTCTAGATTACTACGGTAGCTGCCGAATTTATTTTCTTGTGTTTTCGGAAGCTTTTTTTTGTTTATAAATCAATGGAACTAAGCAAAACACAAACACTATCTTCTTCTATTTGTTAAACTCTCATACATTACATTTGCAGAAAAGAGCTGGTAATGGCAACGATAGCTAAAACAGCAAAACCAAGCAGCTATGACAGCGAAGAACGCTCAATAGAAAGGTGGATATCATCAAGCGCCGTTTTTATCCCCCCATGCCCATCAAAACGTACCTCATCACATCCATCTTCCATCCGCGCGGGCAGCCTAAACGGGGGCCGAAGCATACAATATAACAAAACGCTTCGACATCGGCTACACGTGTTGTGCCTTCCCTTAGACACGGCGGTAGCACCGGATCGGAAGCCACGGATCGGGCTGCCCGTTAAGCTGCAGCATAAAATAATAAATGAATTAAGCGGCCAAACATACGCGGAACATGGCATACGGCGTGATCGGACCGCGGGCGGCCGATTGTAAACAGAAACACACATGCGCACTCACGGGCTGATCGTTGTGTGGAATGGCCCTGCCCACTCTATTCATCTCACATTTCTATCATGATTGTATGCAGAAGTAAGGGCAAACAGAATAAAGAGAGAGAGAGAGAGCGAGAAAAAAGCATCCAAGCAAGCTAGCGCCATCGGCACCAATTGATGTTGGGCGTGCGATAGTGTTTACAACATTTTAATCAAATTATTGCCATCCACTAACTACCGAGCAAAATTGCTAATGGTGCGTCCTGTAGGATTGTTTTTTATATGTGCTTCGCTGTTCGCTTGCTCACTGGATAGTTTTGCTTCCCCTCGATAAAGTATGTTATTATTCAATGAGAGCGTATTTTTTGCGCAAAATTCCACAAAACCCACTGCTGCCCCTTGAAAGGGTCAGCTATTTCCAGGAAACTCGGGTTTTTTTTGTGGCTTCATTGAATAATTATTCCTTTTTTGCACGCATATAATAATGGCGCCGCGTCGGGCGAGTAACGCGGAAGGAAAAGGCAAATAAAATCGCACACATTTTACCGCCTGTCGGTACCGAGTGCAAGTATCCTTGAGTTTTTGTTCGCTGGAACTGCGCGAAAGACTTATCGTTTGTTTGTGGGGGAAGATATTTTAATGACCTTGCCTTGGTGGGGCAAAAACTCAATGCACTGCCGGGAGCGCGCGCGTAATGTAATCTTTTTAATTATAATAACAACGGCTTGCCTAATGGCCGGCCTGATGATGGACGGTGGATTAATGAGGATGGCCGGTAATAAATCTAACGGTGCAGATGGGTTTTTTTTGTTGTTGTTGCTGCTGAAGAGGTAGATCTTGTTTAATGTTAACCGCCAACAACACTTGGCTTGGCTATGCGATAAGCTGAGCTAATGCTAAGCGGTGAGAGTAGCCAGAAACAAATATGTGAATTGATGGACAGATCGATTAGGATGGAAAGGTACTTGTGGTTTGACTAGCCACATAGCTATCAAACAGATTTAAATATTATTATAATTTTAAATGATTTTAACACTCTACGCATCTAGAAAAAACGCGTTAAATGTTGACACTAATTCGAAAATTTGAAAAGAAAACTATTTCAAATTATAAGTAGCATTCATAACTGGAAAAAGTGACTATACTCGCTACCCTGCATGTGTGTTTTCTATTTCCCACCTCTACACAGCGTCGGTACGAGTGAGCAATTATGGAATGTGGACACGAACGGGTTCGCTGTACGCCCGCGGTGTAGCTTTAATGTTTTCCGGCAACCCGATCCGGCCCGGTTCGATCGCGCGGCGCTCGAGATTGTATCGGCGCACCCGATGGCGTTCGATGGCGCAATGTTTGGACTGGATTCCCGGGCTTGCCGGGATCGTCGGGATGATTATGATTACTGCCATTATCGGCTTATGCAGGTCAGCGATGACCCACATCTGATAGTTACATTTAATGGCCGGTCGGCAGGAAAGAGAGCGAGAGAGAGAGAGCGACAGGGTAGCAGAATTTACGCTTGCCGGAGGCTCATGTGTATTATATCGTATGACGTACCACACGTAAGACATGTCGGATTACATCCACCTACAATGTTTACCTTTCGCCGTACGCCCGATTGATTTGTTCAATCAGCGCGATGATTATTCAATTTATTCTCACCGCACGGAACGTCCTCCAGTCGCCTTTGTAGCCAGTCATTCTGCATTCATTTCGGCGCTGGGAGCGGTTGACAGCGGATGAAGTAATCGGAGCCACAATTAATTAACTCGATAAACTCGATACCGAGCGCCCGAACGTCGCGGCACCGGGCTACGATCATACGACCCCGTTTCGGGCCCAATTTCACGAGCAGCAAATCAAAATAAAGGCAAAGATAAAGCAAAACGGCGAAGAATGAAACCTCCCCTCGGTCCCGGATATCGATCAGCGGATTCGGATGGGCCCATCCGTGGCCACGGGAATGGCACGCAGGTGTCACGCTGCGTGAGAATCGGGTTCGTTTGCTGCGCGCCCGTTGATGTCTTTCTCTCCCCGTGCGGCGTTCGCGAGACGGGGAGGAGATTAAAGTTAGTTCCGTTCCGGGGGGTTTGCTTGCCGTACGAGCATCGATGTCATACGAATGCAAGCGATGAGACGATTGTCGCAACATGATGATGAAACACAGCGAAGGAGCTTGTGGACGGTGTAAATCTTTGATTTGTTGCGATGTAACGGACGGCATATACCGTTTCGAGCTAGAATTTGTTGGACAATCGTCGGTAATTTCCCCCCCAAAAGAGACATCTGCCGCGTCTACCACCCTAGCATGTGAGAGTGTGTTTTATTCTCACCACACAGTGTGTGTTTGTGACCGAATGGTCGAACCGTGAGCGAGTATTTAACGTACCCATTAGCTGCTAGAACGCGAGAAGGAAAGGCAGGCAATAAGTGCTTAGCACCCGGGATGGACACGGATCGAAAAAAAGAAGCAAAACTTTTTCCCACACGCACGCATCCAGAACGAGTGTGTCAATATCCGACCGTTCGATCCGGCCGGGTTCCGCTGTTTGCGATCGCTAGTCTTGTACCGTTTTTCCTGTGCGCTGACACATCGGTTCACGAGCGCTCTTGCGTATGCGTGCATAAATTTTCGACAGAAATAAACCATCGACAATCGGCTTCTACACCTGTTCGCGCCGAAGAAGTGCCGAAATTCTTTGCATTAGTTTGTTTCGCAACGCTTCGCCCAAGCGTCGCAACGAATGCCGAGAAACCCTTGGACGAGAAACGGCGAACCCGTGTGCTTCTCCCACCATTTCGTCCAGCGAAGGGGTTCCCAAGGGAACCCCTAATTAAAACACATTCGAATCGGAAGTCCAATCGATTCGGTCCCGTTCCTGTTTCTTTTTCTCTCCCTTTTTTTTGTTGGGGCTCACCTGTCCGTTCGTCAACCTTGTCACGGTGACACACTGCCAGGCGGCGGAAGTCGGTGAAAAGAAAGGGGGACGGCAAAACCACCGACAAACCCGCCGGCCGGCCGATCAGTAGAACGATCTTGACGTTTTGGCAGAAAAGATATAGGTCAGTAAGCGTCTACGATCGCGTGGCTGATACGAGTGGATGTGTTCGGGCGCACATTTTGCCGGTGACATTCTTGGCCGTTAGCGCTGATTTAGGGTAACACTCTTTCTTCGGTTTGTTTGTTGTTAAGGCAGGGCGATGTTGCTCTATCTTAATGTAACTCGTGTCAGGAGAAAAATATTGGCAACTCGTGCCTAACAGTTGCTGTTTAAAATTCGTATTAGGTCGTTTATAAACGGAGTCATTAATTCGGAGTCAAAAAGGTAACAAATGCTTTATTTAGGCAACAGGAACATAAAACAAACGTTTCTTCTACATTTAAATTTACATACATCGCTCTGATAAAAACAAACAAATATCTAAATGGAGTGATGAATACATACATTTGTCTTGATATGTTGATTACTTCGAAGAGTAAATTTATATACATATTCGTTGGTATATTCGTTGATATTTGCTGTTTGATGATTTTTAAACTACACCATTCTTATGTTTAAAAAAAACGATTAAAAAAGGAGGCAAAAGTAATATATAAAAACATGGTGAAAAATAGGTGAAAATTGAAAAATAAGTTTGAAAAAAAAACTCCATTTCAAGCTCAAATTCAGCTCATTCTATCATTCCAATATTACTTGACATGAGGTTTTGACATTTATACCAATAACAAATAAAAAGAAAAGACATAAAATAACATGGAATAATCTGCAACTCATTGAGAGTGTGAGTTTGTATTATGGTGGTAGTGATGATAAATGTAACATAAATATACAATCCAAATACTTATCCTAACATTTTTCAATGAAAATAAGCCACTTACTTGCGCATTAAATCACTTATATGCGTTCCTGAGTACAACACATGGCTCGTGTCTTTGATGTGACTTATTGGAACGAACAAAATCCCGATACGAGATTCCAACAATTTCAATCAAACGTACCTATCACCTCAATTAAGCGAGGCATGTAAATGGGTATGCGCATAACCGTTTAGCGTCCAATTGGACACAAACCCATTCGCAACCCGCTTGCAACGGCACGGCAATTGCATTCCGCTTGGAAGATTCTTATCTACAGGCCAGAAGCAAATAAAACCCATCCCGCTGGATCGGCCAAAGCGGGCCGCACATGCCACATAACTGCGCTCCCAGTTCCCAGTGCGCTCCATGCTTAATTGGGCGCAGATCGACGAAATTAGTGATGCACACGGATTTTGCCGGCGATAGCGAAACAGTTTCTCATTACCACAGCAAACGCCCGGGCGAGAAAGATACAGCAAACAGAGCCGGGAAGAAAGCACCGCCCGACGACGGGCCGGCTACTGACAGTGCTGGCAGTAAGAGATTAGATAATAATTAACCGAACTGCTTTCCCGCGGTTTCGCTCCGAGAACCGAACCGGCGTGCAGAAGCTGTGCCCGTGCTCCACATGTGGCCTTCAGCGGGGTCCACTTTTTCGCGTGGGTTTGCGTGCGATACGTACGCGGCGTAACGGCGCTAGTCAGCTGTGCTGCCGGTCGGCTCCCGTACACAGCCCCCGCTAATTATAGCCGCCGAGTTTGCTCACGGCTCCCCCCGACAGGCGGGATTCAATTTCACATGATTTACATCAAATCTCACGATACGCCGAGCATGACATCGGGTGCATCGTAAGCTGCGGCCTGATGCATCGCTGCTTGGTCATCCGTCGTCGACGTTGTCGTCGTCGCCGACGTCGTAGTTGTTTGAGGTTTCCCGGACGTTCTCGGGGTCCCGAAAAAAAAAAACAAATCCGAAACAGGGAACCCCAGCCCGTTCCGGTGAATGGCGAAGCGGGTCGCCGGGAGCAGCGTGCAATCAGTGGAATGCAAGCGGAAGGCATTTATTACCCCAACAGGGGCCCAACACCGACGAGAGGGAGAAATAAAGAGACCACCGCTCGCGGCGCTGCAAACTGATGCTGGCGGGAAAAGATGCACTTTCGCTGTGGGTTTGCAGGTGAGTTCTTTTAATTGGGCACCAGCGTGCATGAGCCAGCGGCGAAAGCACACGGGCTCGGAACCTGCTGTCCTGTTCCGTTTTCTCGCGCCCGATCGCAATCTTTTCGAACAGATGGTTGTGAAGAGCGGAATACAATGTCCCCGCGTGCTGGTGAAAGAATAACTCGTTCTAGGAATGTGCTAATCAGTGGCTCTCGGAAAGAAAGCGCATTCGTTAGGAGAGCTATCGTGTGGTAACGACATGCATGCAATTATTAGAAATTATTATTAATCATGATGCAGAACTTGCTACCATTATGTGATAAGAATGTTTCTACCATTATTGTTTTTTTCTTTGAGATTTGTTTGACTTTCAAAAAAAAATTCGCCAGTTTGGATTTTCTGACACATTTTTGCTCTATGCTAATTTATTATACCTCTTATTGCTTCTTTAAGGCAAACTTTCTTTGAGGCTTTGTTATTATGTAACATATTTGTCATGTTTATATTTTACTATTCTAGGTGATAGTAGGATAATATTCTCTTCATTATTAAATTTATTTTATTTTCTCACACGTTTGCACATTTGTTTGATAATAATCTTGCTCAATTTAGTTTTTTGGTTAGCTTTTTTTCTTTTTTAATTCTTAGCCATCTTTATTTGAAAGTTTATTTTGTTATTGTTTTAAATGCTCTATTGGCTGTTCAGTTTTGCTATTCATTGCGTTTTTCCAGATTTTTTAAAGATTCCATTTGTATGTTACGATTTTTTTGTGTTAGCTTTTTAATATTATTATAGTCTCCTTTTTATAAGCATTTTGCGTCATTTTTGCATCCACTTAAAAAATATTTCGTATCATTCTACTTTTTGTACGCTTCTTTGAGGTTTCATCTAGAATTGTTCGATTAGTTATCAAACCTCTCGATTGGTAGTATGGATTTCTTATACGACATTTTGGAAACATGGTGACAGCATGATTGTATGACACCATTCATAGCAATGTTATGTTATAAGAATAATTTTCATAAGAATTTGCAAACAAACCAAACACAAAGAACCGAATTCTTCACGAACGCCTGAGTATGCGTAAAACCCCCGTTGCGCTTAAGCGGTACCATATAAAGAGCGCCTCCGTATTTCGAGGTGAGCAAAGAACATCCATTAAGCTATGCTAAGACAGCTTCGGCACACCAAAACGCTTCCTTTAGCGTCTTCGGATGAGCTCGGTTTTGGAAGTACGTCAAACGAACACGACCTCACTCCACAACACTTCCTGTGCGGAGGCTTCCCGATGGGTTTTGATGTGCTAACGGTGCATACGGACGTGATGCAAGACGGGCGTCTGTCGCCGGTGCGTCCAGCAGAATTGAGAACAGCAAACTAGAGACTGAGCAACGGCTAAGTGAAAAATCAAACTACAAACATTACCGTCGAATGTGCAAACAAACTTGCAGCAAACACATGCAGGAAGGCTGGCTTGGAGCCAATCGTTCGGAGAACGCATTCCATCCCAGACATCCTAACGAAAGCGCGGGTTCGGAGCGGGCAGCCATATGTAAATAACGATGTGGCTTTTTAGCCGGTTTCCGGGTGGTTCCATCAACCGAACTACATGCACCTTAGAGCGTTATTTTGAGTCGTTCTTCTCTCCACTCTTTAAACCATCTTTTCAAGGGTGCGTGTTTGTGTCTGTGTGAGATTCATAATTATGCACTTGAGCTGCGTTATGAGTTTGCATGTGGCATTGCATTAACGCAATCGCTTTAAGATGATATCTTTGTGCATTAAAACCGAGAAAGGAAACAGACTCGAATTGCATGCCCAGAAATGTTACCCCATCGGTGAGTCACATATGTGTTATTATGTGCTTTTTCTCCCACCACCCAGCTGTACGGGTTTTTGTGGTGATGGTGCAATAAAGCGTTCTCTGAATGATTTGTTCTTTTTTCCCTTGAGGCGTCATCGGGACATCATGCTGATTTGTGGAAGATGAAGGTGCGTTCCCGTACGGGAGTTAATCTCCAGATCGCTGCTAAATCTCCAGGGGTGATCGGAACGGTTAGTTAAAGTACAGTTACGGGTCAGAATATTGCTTTCCGCTATGGTTTTCTCATCTAGAGTTTTAATTTCAATTGATTCCTTCCACTCAACTACGAACCAAAGCAATTCGAGGGTTGTTTAAATTGAAACATCAGAGCAGCTTGTAGCCGAATTGATCTCATACGATTGTCTCATCGTCGCCACTCGCCAGCAACCGAAAACAAGAAACACTAAAGCGTAAAAGGCATCCAGCAAACGGCGGCAGCAAATGTACATCGAAAATCAGATTATACCCTTAAATCCAAATTGATTTTGTTTGTTTTACGCCGCATTTTCCGGCACACAGCCCTGCCCGCGACTGAGCATCCCGTCCTCGGCCGTCGGCGGCTAATACCTGCGTGAACCGAGCAGTTTTGCCACCAACGATGCCGACTTCGACGGCGACGACGAGGGTTTCAATCAACGGCTTACGGCGCATAACAACGAACCGTGTGAGATGATCATCACATCGTGAAATGACTGCACAGTCTGCGAAATCACTTTTTTTTGTTGTTCTGCTGCCTTCATCGCTAGATTTTATTGCCCTGTATCGAATCACGCACAGAGGGATTCAGAACACACACAAAAACCAGTCAAAAGTCGTCACCATACGCTGTAGAGACCGTCAGGAACGGTTCTACTGCCATTTCCACCGGTGCAATTAATCCGACCCCGGCGTTACCCGAGCCGGAATCGGCGTCGCACAGCCGGCCTCATAGTGGAGGGAAATAGCATAGCAGAACACCCTTCGCACAGCGCACTTAAATCAAAAAGCGGAATATAAATACTTCCCCAAAAATAGAAACCCCCCCTGTGAAGTCTGCACTGGGAGCCGTGTGCGGGAAGCTAGTCATGTGTAGTAAGCGAACGTTGGAGTACGGAAGGTCAAATATATTATTACAGCCTTTTTTGTTTGGATTTGCTTTCAACGCAACCACCCTCAAATAGAGTTTAAACCCACAAAATAATATACACTTTAAAAATAAATCAGTTTTCTTAATAAACTGTTTAGTATTTAAACATTGTTTTTTTTTAACACTTTTGAAAAATGATTGGATGAATTACATAGAGTTGTCGCCGAACCGGAATTATCATTGTGTTTCGTCTAACACTTTCAATACTTCCTTGTTCGTATCACGTTGATTCATATGTGACAGTTCTGTTGCGATGAAGTTGTAGAATTGTTATTACTTATACAAAATTTGGGCCTGTTTTCAGTGGAGCAGAATGTGTAACTATCAGCTGAAAGAAGTTACCAGGCTATGTCAGTAGCTATATAGAAGCTACTGAATATCAGTAGAAGTATTAATCTATACTTCAAATCTCATTTGCTGTGATATTGGCTAGGTTTTGAACATTAAAAACATCATCAATGTTGAAAAAAATATCCCAAATTGACAAAATGCAAATCAGTAGAATTGCTGCGATTTGTTTTATTTACAGTAAGTCTGAAAAGATTGCAACACTTTCCTTCGTAGAATGGTTACAAAATTCTTTGTATATATTTTAAACACGATCTCAATAATTATTGTAAAGCTTGAACAATTCAACCAACTTACAGCATGACCTTAGGTTTGAAGTTATAAACATTAGTGGTTATTTACTACAATAATTTTGATTGTAAAACTATACTCCACCAATACCACATTGTCTTATTACAGGAAATAATGCAGAATGCCTTATGGCAAAATTAGATTGTGATTCTAATTTGATTCTATATTAGCCAGAAAGAAGTTTCCCGGGTCGACTAGTTTTTGTGAAAGCGACCCTATCCATTCTCGCGGTTTTGTTCTGCCCTGCCCCACTGTGCGTCGCTGCCATCCCTGCAACATCTGACGGTAGGCATTCGCGCAGTAATGTACATCCCATGGCCGGAGCGCGGGATGAAGACCGGAAATGTGTGAAAACCGGAAGTAAAATCATAAAATCTGCCAACGATAATGTCTGCTCTCCTGTGGTACCCTCCACCGAAGAGAGAGGGAGACAGAGAGACACCGCACACACCGATTATCCAGAACAGAGGAATCGCCCTCACCTCCCTTTCGGAACCGAATAATGACACCGCAGGGGGAATGACCGAGTGGCCGTAAGAGGACATGGCGATAGATGCATTGTGGCGTTATTGTTTTTTTTTGTATTCCACGTGCTCGTTCAGTTGTTGTAACCATTCTCGTGTGTTTATGCTTACTTCATTTATGCCATAAGGAGCATAAGGGAGAAGAGCAGCAGGAAAAGAGAGAAAAAAAGTACAAAAATCATCATCATTGTGAGCATCAACCGCAGGCAATCGGCATCAGTAGCAGCATAATCGTCGGTCCCTAACAAATTGTCTCCAGCGCGTGTACACATACCGCCACGCTTGGCGGACCATTCGGTGTGGTGAAAATTGGTCACCACTGGGACACAGCAGCCACTGCACGGGTCAAATATCGGTCTTGCGAGCACTGAAGGGGACGCCGAAATAGAACTGTGTCCTGATGGTTCGTCGTGTCGCTTCCTTTTGTTTCCTTGCGTTCCCGCATCTCAAGTCGCGATTCGCGTTGTAAATGCAATTTGACATTGAGACGAAACGGAACTGAGGTTTCGACGAGTGTGTGTGTGTCTCATGTTCTCTTCCCCTGCCACATTCCGCGCAAGACACGAGACATGGCTGTAAGGAAAATGTGCGACCATAATTAAATCATCAAGCAACCACTTACGGCAGCCGAACGCCAACGTAACGACATTCACATGCGGACGGCGATGATAATGATAGCCGGAACGCCTGGACCGTCCGACCGGGATCAAGATTTCAGCCACGCAACACGCGAACCCGCGCAGGAAGCTCTGGAAGTAATCGATTGTCAACGGCAGCTACAGCGATTGTGTTCGGCCCGACGGGCGAGCCTCAAGTGCCCTGTCGTTTGCCGTGAGCGTGCGTCGTTGCGAATGACTTTATTAATGGGCGAGCATTTAATTTCCCTCCGACACTTGGCGCACTAGGCGCTCGCTCCCGAGAAGACACACCCGGCGGTTCAGTGAAAGACAGCGGACGGTTGGATGCACTTACAAGTGAATTTTTAACGGGTGTTTTTCATCAAAAAGGTGATGGTTGAAGATAGAGTTGTTCCTATGATCGTGGGGTGGACAGCGCTACAGTACAATAGCTTAGTGGAGAGCCAATTAAAATAAATGTAAAAATTATTTGAATGCATCTTAAGCATAGTTGAAGAGCATTTCTATAAGTCAAGAAGAAGCTTCGTTGTTGTAAATGCCAATTATTATGTTTTTGAAGTCAAAATCGCGCCAAAATATATTTAAAAAATAGCCAAATTATCTAATCTAAATTATCTTATCTTTTTCAAACTTTCATACGCCCCTTGATGTACCTTGGAGCAGGCTTTCTTTCTCAAATACAACTTAACTTTGGTTCCGAGGTCGTTAATTATGATTAATAAGGTTTGTATGATCATTCAAATAATTAGTCAATATGATTCTCAGTTTAAAAATTCAACTTGTAAGATCAAAAAACCTTTAAGCAGTAGCATGAAGTATACCAATAGAAAATGCAAGTGTTTAATTATCTTCATGGCTCAATTCAGATAATATCACAACCTATATTTTCCAGCTCTGCAAATAAACTGCCTAATCAATTTTAATTAAAAAACTACAACTGCAAAAAGAGCTCAAGTAAGCCGGTGATCGCATGATCGATCGCTATTCGATGCAAGTGCTCCATCTCATCCGGCGCAAGTGGCTGTGTCTCACGAACTAGCGAACTCTCGTCCGGAAGGGTTCGTCGCCTCCGCTCGCACGCAGGTTCATCGCACCGCAGTGGCGCAGCGCAAAGGGTTCACTGCACTGAGCCGCTCTCGAAATCCAAACCTAGTGCCTACGCAAATTCGTACTATCAATTACGGCATGCAAATCTGACCTCTGCCGCGGGCCGCGGCGGGTTCCTTACTCGCGCGTGAGATAATTTCCCTTCCCGGACCGCCCGACTCCTAATCACACGGCGCACCTAGCCTCCCCGGTCGTGTGATGGAAAATGAATTTGTAGAATCAGGTAATCACTGCCCGGGGCGCGGCTTTTCCCATATAGATCCGCCAGGCAAAAGCGCCAGAACAAGAGCTCGGGGAAGTGTCGGAACAGGTAAAATAATAGAACTACGGCGTTAGAACGGCGGACAGGGTGGGTGATTTCGTTTCAACGTTTCGTTTTCGTTTCGATCTTCGATTCAATTTCAACCCCGAGCGGACCGAACAGAAACTAACCTCCGACTGTCTTACGTCAAGCGGGCCATTGCGGTGTACTTTCGAGCCCCGATCGCACGACTTCTTCGCAGTGCCAATCACCATCACCCGCTTCTTGGCCCCGGCGAGAACATCAACAAAACACCTCGCTGGAAACGGGTGAGGATGATTTTCACGTCGCCTCGGACAGACAGCGCGCACCATACGGCGCGGATAAATCACCCCGACCCCGAACCGAAACCCATCCCATTGGCTGGCCATAAAGTTCCGCTGAAAGCGAGCACGTCAGCCGCACACACACACTCTTTCCAGCGGAGCCTGCGCGTACTTTCCATTTCACGAGCCGGCCGCTGATCGTTTCGCTAACGGATTCTAACGAGAACGTTAAACTACATTGACCGGAAGCCGGCTAAACTGGCTGAATTGAGCCGGGACCGGGCGGATTTGGTGGGCTGGTTGCAGGATGAATGACCTCGCCCCCCGGTAGCACCTGTCTGGGGAGGGAGATGGAATAAAATCGGACTGCTCGGTACCATTTTCGGAATGTGTTCCAGTGTGTGCTTTTTCAAGACTTAATCCGTTTTTCTCTCATATTCGTTATATAAAAGATGCGAAGCTATTACATGACAGAAGCAATCGATCTGGAACTCAATGTATAGCTATAAACGGGTGCCATAAAATGCAAAACCTGCCAGATCGCCAATCGCCATCATAAAACAGCATCAGCATCCAACGAAAGTGATAAACCTTCCCTTTTCGAGATACGTTTCGATCCCATTTTTTGCCCTCCTGGCAAGTGTCATTGATCGTGGGTCGGATGAGTCTCGACCGCAGTTCGATTCGACTCTCCAGCGAGGGCAAGGTCAATGGGGTTGGCCTTCACTTCCCTGCGTTCTTGTGGGATGGGGGACAAAATGGAATCGTGATGGCGAATAAACAAACCCCCGGGGAGCCTGTTCGGAGTTCTGAGATGAGAAAAGAAAAGCGATTTTTCTGTCGATTTTTGTTTTCACTCACCCTGATGAGGTGACGATGTGCTGAATAGGGGGTTGAGTGCTCGTGTCGCTGACGCTGACTAGTGATAGTTTTGTGTGTGTGTTTTTTTTTCGCGCTCCCTTCTTAATAAAGGTTCGCCCTAGTGAAACTACCCTTAGCACAACCAGGGACCGACAGAATGCCGGTGCACCTTTTTCTCGGTGGAAGCCACCTGAGCGACCCGTACGAAATTTGTTTATAATGATACACCATTATGAGACGATATTAACCCAAATTACTAGCTTGACAGTACCCGGCGCGAACCTGGTCTGGGGCGCATTAGTGGCCGTGCCTTCGATGAGCCGACAAGTAAATCGAATTATTTCCCTGCTGCGCGGAACCTAATGTCTTACTCGGGGTAAACGACTTAAGCTACTTAAGCTCTCGGCCAGCTTCCCTGCTTCCTCTCTCTTTCTCTTTCTTTCACTCTTCACCAGCTTCGCTCCGCGCTGTACAAATTACAACCCACCGACACGTTCAAAGCGCGCGCCCCAGCGCCAACCACCTATTAGCATGATAATGTAACGAAAATGTTTAATTTTAACATGAGTTTTTGATTTTTCAATCACCACCGTTCCCGTCGGGGGTCGGCTCACTCTTTAAGCGGGCTTTCGCGGTGCGGTGCGCGATTCGATCCGCGTCTAGACACCACGCCTCCATCACCGCCAGAAACGGGCTTTTCCTTTCCGTGCGGCGGCTTCAGCGGCAGCGGCGGCTGCTCACCGGGGACAAAAGGGACGCGCGGTCGGCAATAATTTGCTTTCCTTTTTGGCTTCCGCACCCGGGGACGGAACGTGTTAAAGGGGATGCCCCCGAAGCCGAAAGGGAAGCAAGAAGGTGGCTTTACCTTTACGCTCGATCTCAATCAAAGCTGGAGCGCATACGTACTCATGGCGCCTTTGGAAATATATAGAGGAGAAAAAAACGAGGTGTGCAATGCTTACACGCCTCTAGAATCTGCACCACAGCGTAATCAATCTAGCGAGAATGTTTTTCTTCACCCTTCTTTTGTACTATATCTACTCCACCCGAAAGCCATTAAACGATGACTCGATCGGTTATTTCATCACCGACAGTTAACGGCAGTTCGGATCGATTTTTTTTGGTGTGTGTGTGTGTGTTTCTCTTCTCACAAGCCTTCAGCTCAGCTGAAAACCACAGTAGCCTCTGAAGCGGTGCACATTGTTTTCCCATCCTCCCGCGTGCGTTCGTCGTTTGATCTCGAACGAACGTTCCACTGCGTACGAACGAACGACTGCAACGCGTGCGATCAAGCGACGAACCTGCTATGTCAGACCGAGCCCGAAGCAATGCCCTTCGCGGTGCGTTTTTTGTTGTTGTTCTGTGGTTGTACTTTTGAAGACAAAAACTGCGGCGCTAGATGAGACAAAAGCCTCCCGGTACGGTTATGTTTAATTGGAATTCTACCGCGAGTGCGCCCGCCGCTTGGCGAACTAATGAAAAACTCGATCGGCTATATTTAGAACGCTGCCAGATCCGCGCTGGGATGCTTCTTCATCTTGCGGATAGAGTTGTTTTTTTCCTTTCTCTTATCAGACTCGCTGCGGTGGCTTCTCAAAATACAACGTTTCAGAATCTTGCGAAAAAAAACTACCCACAACTTGCTTCTGCCACTGATCTTTCGCGACCCGTTTATCTCGAAGCTAAGATAAATAGATAAAACAAATCAGCAAAATCTGGATCACGATAGCACCGGTGAAGCCGCCGTGCAACCGCAAGCGCCCAGCGTGGCGTGGAATTTTGCACCTAACGGTGGGCTTTGATTCAGGGCCCCAATCATGGTGGCCGGATGACACGAAAAGCCGGCAGATAGGCTGTCCCAACTGCAGCGGGTGCAGCATGAAATGACATAACACGGTTAACAGGGCGGAATCGGTAGCCCGGTAGAGAAAAAAAGCTCCCCGTGTGGCGATCGAGGTCTGCAGCGCACAGTTCTCGGTGTCCCCTAATTGACGGTTTTCACGGATATCTGGCTCAACCCGCCCCGAAGCGGTAGCCCGCGATGACGGTGAAATGAGATCATCCTCCGATTGTGGCACGCTTCCGTCCGTGGTTGCACTGTCAGCGTTTTTCAATTGTTTGCCCAGATGGTGCTCGATTTCGTGCCTTCAAGATGTCAATTTGCTGGGTTTGCGCCGGTATTTGCATATTTAGGACACCTGGCTGGCCCGGTTCGGTAGGTGGTATGCAAATATCGCTGATCGCCTCACCCTTGGCTGGGGAGCTGGGAGAACTCTCTCTTCTTCCGAACCGTTCCAAGCGAGCAAGTGTAAAGAAAGCAGTTCAAATTAATAACCGCACCGAGGCCGAGACTACCACTTCATTAAAAATGATTTATTTGCATACAACGCGGCTGTTTCCGGGGCTTTGGGGATGGCCCTCCCGGGGGGTGCTTTCTTCGGGTTGCCGCATACTCCGGCCCACCGAGCGGCCGGTATTGTTTACCGCGGAGTCACAGCTGGAGTGCGTTTGCGCGACATGTGTAAGCCTTTCCGGAGAACAAACACGGCGAGTGATTTCGGTGTTTTAGGAGGCCAGCATCTTCAGGGCTTCAAAAATAGACACACAGAGCGGATCAACGGAACCTAAATCGCGCATGAAAACGATGATCGCTTCGCTCCCTGCGTCCAGCACTTCCGTCCTCGACAAGAAAAGCCTCTCCAGCGCGCGCACTAATTGGGTCAACCGCTTTTGGCTGAACGCGCACGGTTTTTCGGGAACCGGGAGGGTTAAGATGTCCCCTCACACACACACAAACACACTAATCGATCGTGCCTTTCACTTTTGCCATCCCCCGTCTGATGCTCCGTGCAGTATTTATATTTATATTCATAATTTGGGACAGTGTCAATCGGTCGCTCATCATCATGTTCCGGGCACGGTAATATCCGGCGTAAAATCCGGATGATCCACCGCGACGGCGGCGACCGCTTGGAATGACGTTGGCGGGACACAATACCGTCCGCTGATTGGGAACCGAACGCTTCCCGTTTGCGTGTGCGTTTTGGGTCAATGAAGACATCATCATAATTTGGGAAGCAGAACAAACATGCCCCATTGTGTGACAGATTATGCTTTTCTTGTTGTTGTGTTGTTTTCTTTCTTTTTCTTTTAATACGAACTATATGTGGCATGATCGTCTAGGAGTGAAATTACTTCATACCGCGATCGGTTGTTACGCGTCGCTGCTCGGCCGATCATCAGCATCGTGCTCATTAAAATCGCATAACAAACGAAATGCCGCACTCTCATTTCGAAGTGATTTATGTTTCAATTATACCGGAATAAAATTGGCGCACCGTTCTGGTAGCAGCCGGCCTAAAGGGCATCGTTGTCGAATGCCATTTTCCGAGCGAAACCCATTTTCAACAGCACACATAGCGCACGGTTCGCCTTTGCGCGGTTCGCCCTTGATTGATCATCCGTTGCCGTAGAACAAAAGCGTGCAGAATGTTTGCCTACGATCTCCGGCTCCTTGCCGCGCGGAAGTCTCTCTGTCCGTACCTCTCTCTCTCTCACACACTCTCGAGGGACTGGTTGCGACCGATCGCCCAAACAGAAGGCTGCCCAAGGATCAACTTCAGATCTACCCACGGGGAGACCCGTGAGCAAACGACGGCAAACGGGAACAAAAGGATAAGTGAAAAATAAATACCACTTGTACGGCTCGGGCACGGTACGGTCGATCACGCAACCCCCCCTCGGTCGCGCAATTCCCCTGACGCGCACGCGAGAATCCGTCCATCCGCCGGGCTCCTCCCTTGTGCTGGAAACAGGGAGACTTCTTATTTCTCTTGGCAGCCGGGAACACAGAATCACCGAAGCAAAGAAACACCGGCCGACGCCCGGAACCGGTGGCATCCTTGCGTGGCGAACGCGCGCCCGCGTTCGACGCAAGGATCCCGACCCCGCCTGTACAAATTGTTTGATCAGGCGTGGAGATAAATAATCAACTGGAAACACCACCGGCGGTTCGGCTAGGTAAGGCTATTTCCATCCCGCGTAACGATGGATTTTCAAGTACGGCGGGCGCTCTCGGAGCGACACAAAACGCGATCGTTGATCCGCCGGGCTGAAAGGGGGCGGAACTGAAGGTAGATTGAAAAACAAAAAACACACGCGCGCGCCGCAAATCGCATCGCATCGGCAAAAGTTCATCAAAACGTTTGGTTTTGGCCTGGGAAGCGTAACCGTGCGCAAGCGAATGGGATGTATTTCGCAACATAAGGTTTGAGTTTTGTCGTGGAGAGACAAAGTAATTGAAAAAAGCGAGTGAAGCAACATCATGGGAACGCAATTTCGTACAGGATTTAAAAATGGAAAAAGAAAAGAAAAATGTTTAAAATTTGAGAAAAATAAGTAAAATTATTTAGTCAACAAAGCATATTTTTCAACATGTTCACTTTTCTTGTACAACAGCTAGTTAGTTAGTAAATTACATATGCTGATCCTCTTCCTAAACTCTGTTAGGAACAGTACAGCTGAATTTCGTTATTTAAAAATCGAGTATTACCTTTTATTCCTTGTTTTCTTGCCGTATTATACTCCATTTCATAAAAAATGGCTTGCAAAAATGATTTTTTGATAAATTTTAAAGGTTTTCTAAAGGTCATTGACGAAAGCGGAAGAACCAATTTCGGCCTTGAAGCGATGCTCGCTTGGTCGACTAACCCAACGAGAAAAAGAATTTATTTATTTTAAATTGGCTTTAAATTATGATGCATCTCACCGTGTGTCCACCTTTCTCCGGTACGAAACGTACAAAAACTCGGTTGTTCACCTTCCGCAGTGTAGCGGTGCGATATTGGCAGCCGAATGCAAATTTCATCTCAAAACCCAACGCGACACGGGAGGAAACAAGTTGTCCATACAGAAAACCAACAAAAAAAGAAAGAAAACCGCTACGGTATGCGCACACACAGATCGTTTTACATATCTGTTTTGATAGGTCAACAATGTGTTTATTTCCAAAAGCCCAAACGTTCCTCCACCCGGTTTGTGTGAAAGCAGAGAAAGTGGAATCTTTCTGCATCGAAAGATGATTAACATCGCCCTCGCTCAGCGCAACGGTTTCCCGGCCGAACGGGATTGATACCGCGCCCGGTAGAATATGGTTCATTTGCCCAAAACTAAATTAAATCACCCAGCCCGGTGGCGGTGGCTGGAAAGAAATGTAAACAATTTCATTTTAATACGGTACCCACCCGGCCCACACCTGGATGGAGCCCGCCTGTTATTATTACGCACGCTTTCGCCTGCCGCCTACCTGCTAGTTGGCCCGATTATCGCTCGCCACGATTATCATAATCCTCACACACACGCACACACCCTCGGTGCTTAGCGAGCCGCACAACCAGCACAAATCGGAGCGCCGAATGTAAACCAACATCCATTTGGAGGTGTTAAAATGGGCAGGTTAATCATGATCGTACGCCGCGGTTCGCACTGGATCGTCTTCTGTTTTAGGCACACGAATCTTCTTCACACTAGCACTTCATCTACCCAAAACCTTCCTTCCTTGGTCACATTTCGGTGCCTCTAGACTATTTGTTTACCTTCAACTGGCTCGACCCGGATCGAGAAAAGAAAATAGAACGATATTAGGCACTCGTTTCGCAATCGTAATAGACGAGCTCTTTACGTCGCCCTCACAATGGTACCGAACGGTCTGCAACGGAAAACCGAACCACCTGGTAAGGTACATAAACCTCGAAAACCCAATTCTCGACACTGCATTGTGGGCCCTTTTCTTGCAGCGTGCTGCGGCCGTGCCTTAAAATATGCGCAATTCTCTGCTCTTACGGTATCTTCCGCCCGTTCATGCATAGATAAACGAATCGGTCCGCGCCCGTCAATGGCAGCGGCAGCAGTTTGAGGCGTTGAATCACACGCGTACATTCTTTCTTTTCGCTCCGCGCGCGCGCGCCCGTGGTCGGCCGTCCCCGAGGCCCCATATTTCTTTACGATCGTTTTGGCCCAAAAAGATAACGCGCGGTGCGCGGAAGGCGTGCGAATGAGCATTCTATGAGCGTATTTTTTTGTGGGCAATTGTACGTGTAAAGTATATTTTTTTCTTCCCGATCGTCGTCCGGAGACTTTAAGGAGGGTTCGTCGCTTGTGGAGGCATACTGTCTTTTGTCATGAAAAACCCAACAGAAGCGGTTTTTCAAGCATTCTTCTGCAACGCCTCATGATGGCAGTACATTCAAACACTGCTGGTGTTGATAGGAGCATTCCAAAGCACAGAAATCATTAACTATCTAAACACCACACATGCACCGCTCGCACATTCGCTCACCGAAACACTCTCAAACCACCGGTTCGCATCACGATCGACGCCCACCTGGAATTCCTGTTTCGGTCGGTTCACTTGCATCCAGGCTGCGTGGTAGCCGCGGCCGGTAATTGAACCACCGGCTGCGCTGCTGCCGTTGCCCGCCCGTGCCCGCCCGTGCCTCGGTACTTCGGGCAGTATTTTTAAGCTTTTGATTTTCCATCGTTCCTATTTCTATTCCCTTTTTCGTTTGCGCGTTGAATTGTTCTCCGCATGCCACCCGAACCGCGGGCCCTCTTTCGTCCTGCTGCTGCTGTTGCCGGTGGCAAAGTGGAATCTATTACTGCCGATCGTCCATAAATCTCGGACCGAAAACGCCAAGTCGCACCCGGGGTCAACACGAGAGAAGAGAGAGAGAGAAAAAATACAGATCGAACCTACCTACCGCCGCCAAGACGGCCGGCACACAGGATACGGAACGCTCTTAGGCAACGGTCTTGGCACACCGACCGAGACACGAGCGGCTCGGTTTGTTTGTTTATCCGCATTCCGAGAGAGCAGCAGCGTGTGTTCCCCACGTTTCGTAACGTGTGCTCGCTTATCGATTTCGCAGCATCCTGCCGCGCACCATTCTTACCGTCAACCAGATAGCATAAACAATGGCGGGGTTGTGTTTCTTTTCGCCGTAACACACATCACTCCGTCCGTATCATTAGTTTGAATTATTATTTTATGACGGACAATCGCCCATACATTCGCGGTGTCTGTGTGCGAAGCGATTATCGTGCCTTCTTGTTGCATAAATCAAATCACCGAATCATCCGACCGCAGAGATATGCAGAACCAGCTGCACACCGTGCAGCACACATATATGCGCTTTATGGTGCGTTAAACTCAAATCTTTTTCCACTTTGTAATCGTTAGCACATATTGCTGCGCATTATCTTTATTAATCAACCCGCGGCTTGCATAACCGAAGCGAAGGTGTACCAGAACAACTCGAGCATTACAGCGCGCCGATGCTAGGCGGACGCACACCATCTGTCCAGCGACCGGAATTGGGTCACAGCGCTGTGTTTGTGCGAAAAAAGATGACAGCATGCAACGAATTTCGCTAGAAAGTTAACTGTGACTTTACCGAAATTTTAACCCCCACACACGCACACACCGATGACACCCGAACCGTTTCTGTGTTTACCTTCTTCCCGAGCTTCAGTTGCTAAGATAAAAAGGGGGGATCGCGGCTGTCTCTTTTTTCGGGGGTGATCTTAACTTGTGACTCGCGCGCTGTTAACTCCCACGCAACCAAACAAAACACCAGGCTGGGTGGGTTGGGGCCAGACTGGCCAGTTTCCCAGCCGTCTGGAAGTTTTTTTTTTCGCCCTCGCCTTGCCTTCACTTGCCGCAGAAAAGTGTCCCGTTGCGTTTTGCAGCATGAGCGTTCCGGATTGCTCATTTTTCCCCCCTCCTCGTCTTTAAGCTCAGAGCACTATCATATTCAATGCTGGCACACTTCCACAAATTCCACGTTGCGATTTGGTGCATTTATTTCGTTCTCGTCTTTCTGGGGGTTTGTTTTTCCGGCTACACGTGCTACCCTTTCCGGATGGGTGATTTAGTTCCGGATCGGGGTTTTTTTTACTTCTTTCGTTTTTGCGTTAGATAAATCCATTGCTATAAACAATTCATATTTTGGGTGTATCAAGCAATAAAAACCTAGCGAATGGTGTGCAAAGAAAGGGGATGGCTGGGCAAAAATATGAAAAAATATATCAAAAACTTACCATCAGCGCTAGTAACGATATTTTTATCTTCATGGTTGGTGGTGCGATGTTCTTTTGCTACTGCCGAACGGAGATCTGGTTACACTTCAAGATGATCAAATCGCGTAATGCACTTTTTCTTCCGTTCAACAGAAATTCGGCACACTTTAAACACTATCAAATCGATGGATATATCTTAGCTACACGTTTCTAATTCCTAATAAAATAAATGCAGTTTTGTGTTGTTTAAACGATGCGAATGTTTGAAGCCCTTTTCCTAATAAATATTTTCCTTCTAATACTTGGGGTGTAATTTAAATCAATCTCCTCAATCGTTCCTCAACAACAGTGTTATTATTACTCTCAAACAAAAAACAACCAAAAATCACTTCAAACAGAAGCAGAATTGCTGCCCACCTACCCCACCTGGGAACGTGATGATTGATGAGCTATTAATTCAGATTTCGCGCCAAACTGATCTTCACGATCGGCACAATGGCAAGCGAAGTGGGAGCGGGTCAAAAATGATCCGCACCCAATCATAAAAAATGCCCGAAACCTTCCGCCGGTGCCGATTCCACGCAATGATCCAGATTTTTATTGTTAATATATATATGTGTTCCTTTCGATGCCCTCCCTTCCCAAGCGGGCAAACGGCCCACGGAACGGAAATTCGTTGATGCGAAGGTCTCGCACCGCACGCGGCTACCAACGGTTATGAAGCTAACGGAAACGATAAACCGATAAGTCCGGGAAAAACGGCCTCGGTCGCAAGGAAATTGAGAAACGGGAAATGCAGTTCATTCGTTTATTTTGCTCTCCAACTGCTCTCCGATCATAAGCCACCGGTGGGGCCAATGAAACGTCCGTCTTCAGGAGGAGATGCGTGTTTGACGACGGAAATACCTAAACCACTTCACGTGCATGTGCTAACACTATTTTGTTTCCCTTTTCCCCTTCGCCCAACGCCGAACCGAGTGTCACGTCCAGAACATCACACACGACAACAACGGCGGGTGCATATAAGACTCTTCTTTCACGGCACAATCGCAACGCGTACAACTCACGATGCTTCTTCTAGACGCGATGCAAAACCCCAACGGAAACGAAAGCACGAAACACATACGCACACTCGCGGCGAGGGAAAATCTCGGTCCGTCGACTATCCGCCGCGGTCGTCAAAGCTTAACTGAACGAACTGATTTCGGTGTATGAACTCTTTTTACTTCGCTCGCGCTAGCGCACCGGAGCAGGCGGTGCGGACGGGCCGCGGGGGAACGAGGGGGTTGCGCATACGCCTGGCAACCCTGGCACACGAACGTTTCGGTACGGCTGCGGCGTGAAAGAGAAGCATCGAGAAATGGTGGAACGGCCGGGCGGAAACGGATTCGCTTTTCTCACCGAGGTCATTTACGGAATAGTTTCTTCTAACAAGTCTATTAAAGGTATTATTTTGATACAATATTTGACTAGTTCCAGAAAATATGATTTGATAAGAATTATATCGGTTCAAGTTATTATTTATAGATTACTTAACATTATCTCAACCGTTAAGAAATAATTATAATAATATTTACTTATATTATAATCAGTTGTTAATCAATTAATAATCAAATAAAATATATTTTACTTTAAATTATGCAAGATACTTGTTACTTATTTGTTTTGATCACATTTTTTATTGATTTTCCTGTATTGTTTTAAACATTTTAAACTTTTAAACAAAGTCAAGTCAATCGTGCTATTACTATTTGAACGCCAATTAGTTACCAATGCATAATATGAAGTAAACTCTCGTATACTATAAAATAAACTAAAATATTGAAAATTCATGTTTTTTACATAACTTTTTAGATATGTGTGTCAATTTGTAAATTGATTATTATGTATATGTTATGTATATTTTTGCATTATTCTTACTTCTCTTATCCTGTTTAATTGGGTTTAATTATGTGCTTCATATTATCAAAGTTTTTGTAAATCATGACCTCTATTGGAAACTACACAAAAAAAATTATACAAGGTTACAGGCTTACAGGCTTACAGTACAAAACAAAAGTTGAACCTTTTATTTTCACGTCAAAATAATAAAAGTGTGCTTCAAAATCTCTCAAGAGTGCTCTATTTCGCCCGTTTGGTTCATTTAGTTCAACACTAATTTGCAAACTTTCAATAATTTTAATAATAAAAATAACCTACAAATTAGCAATCAAATGAGCGTAAAAGTAATATAAGCATAAGTAAGTAAAAAATATAAACAAAACTACTGACGTGATTGAGGAATGTTATTTCAATCGGTGTACAGCATGCACTGATTGCCACTGTCGCCAGTGGCTTCCCGTGGGTCTATCTATCGTATCAACGACTTTTCCAATGGCACAACACACCAGCGTCGGAAACAAGGCCGTTAATGCGTCGGTAATGGAGAGGCTCCATCCGTCGGTGGTGGGGATGACGCTGCCCGACCCGAGCTAGACCCTAGGCCCGATCGCAGGTCGGCGCAAACCGAATGCGACCGATGCCGCTGGGAGCTTTCGAGCTTTCTGGACGCGAGTCCACGAAGCGGTGGAAAAATGGGATGAAAAACATGCGGGATGGCCAGAAAGCACAGCACGGGAGAATGGGAGAGCGAACGTCGGATCGAACGAGGGATGCGAGGAAATCGGCACTAAACGAGCGCGGAGAACGTGCGAGCGCGCGCGCCGCGAAAGGTGGTGTTGCATCGGAAAGCGGATGAAAAACGAGATTCTTTCTCGCCCCACCACCGGATCGGCGCGATGCACACGCGGTGCAGGAATCGAAAGTGAGCAGAAGCGCACGGCGCATGCGGTAGTCCCGCTAGGAAAAAGGAAAGAAAGGCCAGCCACGGGAAAAACCGTTCGCGTTGGAAAGGAAAATTAACGCCAACCCGTTAAGAACGCACCGGCGCGCGTTGTTTGCTTTCCCGGTTTCCAGCGTTTTCATCGATTTGCTCATAATCGGATCCGTCCAGCGTCCAATCGTGCGATCGATCACACGCCACGCTCCTAACGACGCTCGTCAGCGCCTCTGCCTCTGCCGAGGTGGAAACGCGAACGCGAAGGGACGGTTTTCTGGGCCGGTCCGGTTGGCCATGTCCTACATCCGGTGTGCGCGGGACAGATGCGCTTTGCAGTGCGAGAAATGCGCTCTCAGGCGCAACCCGGCCAGAATCGAGCCGTCGCGGCGTTGTACGGTTAATGAAGCTTACGGGGGAGGGAATTAAGGGAACAAGCACACCGGCCAATAAACTTAACGTTCCTGACTGGAAAGCCGATGATGGTTGTTCTAATTTTTTCGTCAACTTTACGACCGGCGTGTAGATGGACAATCGCATACGGTCGTAAACAGGAGGCATGAAGTAAATCTTTTACAGCTTTTTGACACTCCATATAAGTCCGTGGGGATCTGTGTCAGGTTCAACAGTTTTTTTTTACTCGATATCAATTTGAACTCGATGTTACTCAACTCAACACAAAAACATAATAGCAGTATGCCTTTGAACGAAAATTTGAAGAAATTATTAGTGATTTTTTCAACTACTGCAAGTGATTTCAATGAGCGATTAACTTCTATCAATAAAACGGTTTAAAACATTGAGCAAACAAATATCACTTTTGTGGTCATGGTGTACTACTCTTGTCACTCAATTGGGTTTATTTAAAATCAATTGGGTATATTTTCATACGATTTGTTCTGATATTATGAGATGATGATAACTATATTTGTAGTGAAAGTAACATTTACTAGACTATTTCAATAAATCTTGCTAATAACTACATCGTGCAATATCTTATCATGATGAAATCTACGCATTTAAGGCATGATATCCACGAAAAACAATATTCACTCCTTCAGAAGCGAATGGTCGTATTATGATATGGAACCAATCGCATTATAATTGAATTTATGCTTATTGGATACATGTATTTTTTATTGCTATAATTGTAAGTCAGATTTCAATAATAGTAGCAATAGAGATGTAAAATGTAACTTATTTTTTCTTGTAATTATATAGCTCAAACGGCACTGATCGGAAGTAGTTTTCGATCATAAAAAGAAGGGAAAAATTGACTTGATAGTTCTTGGAGAAAGGTAAAAGAGATAAACAAATAATTAAAGTGCCAAAGTTTGCAAATTTACGATCTGAAACGATCCGGGACAGTGGTTCACTATCCCTTCCAGAGAATATTACTCCTAATCCTGAAAGCATGATAAGATTCGCCATAAATACTCCCGCGCTAAATTGGTCGATAACGCTTAGCCAACGGTCGCCTCGTGAGCGCCTCGCCGATTAACCCTTATTGCTCGATTATTTATATTCCCTTTCGGACCCATTCAGATTTGTCATCGTAATCGCATCGGCTTGTTTGTTTACGGCCGTACACGTACGGGTCAAACACGCACCGCGAGTCATAAGCGAAAAACCGGATCGGGAAAATAGAACATTGCGGTGCGAAAGTAAATACGTCCGGCGTCCCGTTAGTGCCCTCACCCGCCGTGGAAAGTGTCTTTCACTTTTTTCCCGCTCGCTGCGCTGGGAACCGGAAATGGCACCACGACGACGACCGATCGGTCCCACTGTCGAAACGCTGCACCATTGATCAATGCGCCTGCAGCTGAGCCAGTGCTACTTTTACTACCCTCTCACGAGCGCACGAAGTAGCGTGGCGTAGCGTGCGTGAGTGCGTGTGGCGACCGGCGTGTATCTGGCGCAGGCAGGACCAATCCCACCGTACCACCGGCTGACCGTAATCGATCGAATCCTGGCGCGCGGAAATGGCTGGCGGCTACCGGGGGCCACCACCGCAGCCACCCGGACTCCAGAATCCGATCCGTGCCAGTTACAAAACGAGTTCTTAGTCGGTTTTCCCACAGGCGCGCCATATACACTGCTTGCGAGGCCCTTTCGTTTTTTTATTCTTCCACCGCTCCGGGCCGCATGTGGCAGCAATTGTCGTACGATTTGATCGTGCGGAAGATGCGCGTTTGGAGGCGCGCACGCACCACCGTGCGTAAGCTTTTATGTGCGTCGGTTGTACGTGATCACATTAAAAAAAGAAGATAGTTAGAGCAAGTTTATGGGCCTGTTGCGAATGAGTTCACGGCACGGTTTCTGGTACTTCTACGGTGCAGCCATTTCTTTCTTTCCTTGTGGTCCGCTTCGTTTGCGTTGCATCACGTGGTGTTAGAAATTGACGGTAATAACCGTTCAATTTGAATTTAGTACCATTTTTAGAACCCCATTTCTCGACGGTAACCCTCGAGGGGCGTGATTCTGATGGGCACGATCGGGTGTTCTTTGGTTTCCTGTTCCAACTTCCCCTCAGGGGGTCAGGTATCCATTTCACCGTTTTGCTCAGGACCCGTCAGGACAGGACACACACACACACACACACACACACGGGGACATAAAACCAGCAGTCTTTGACCGTTTGCAAACGACCAGTGCACCTTTGCACGTTGCATAATGATCGCTGCAGCTGCAGCAATGAGTGCCGGGAGGGTGGTGTTGGAGAAAATCGCTACATAATCCGTCCGAGCGCACCTCCAGACGAGCGTGTCCGTTGTTGCTGTTGTTGTTTTTTTTTTGCTGCACTTGCTTCCCCTTACTGCACGCTGAATGCGCTCAACTTGTCATGCGCTCGTGTACTGCATATCAAATGGAATTCATTTCCGCTGAAAAGCGCATCAATCCCGTGCGTTCGATCAGACACGTTTAATTTTTTATTTATGTTTCACACCGGGAATGTTGGCCCCTCGCCTGTTCGCGCTGGGTGGGAGGGATGTGTCGTCGATCTTCGTTTGGCCACCGCCGGTGAGGTCTCCGACCTTGGCCATGAGGTTCGGCTCGTGTAGCGGAAGTCTGGCAAATATCGTGTCGCGCACTGCAAAACCCCGCTGCTGTATCGATTTTCCTGGCATGCGTGCGTTGCATGTTGCATGAATTTTATGCTCACGAAAATCAATAACGGATTTTGGAACGACAAAACTTTATGTTCTTCTGTTTCTTACAAGCGAAAGTTTGTTCGTCATTTGCAATGCGGGGTTCTTTATAGTTGCCCTTACTTGGTTTAAATTCCAACAATTTTATATAAATTTTTGTTTTGTTTCGTATTAAAATCTGCTTTACATGCACGCCACACTGTAGAGGATTGCTAGACTTGACACTAGATGGCGCTTTTGAATAGACACGCAAACCATCATTTAAAGTTTATGATTTTGTTAGTTATATTGGTCCTGTTACACACACATGAAATACAACATATTTTTGATAATTCATTGTTTTTTTATTAATAATTAAACACATGTTGTAGTCAAAACCGACAATATCTAATAGTATCAAGCATTTTTTAATCATTCAAACTGCTCGATTGGCTTGCGTGATGCGGTCTCTGGTGGTCAAGTCTAGAACTAAATACAAGAAAATTTTTCAAGTTCAACGTTATTGCTGAAAAACGATTGGACTGAATTGGATCTATGAAGATTCAGTATGTATATAATGTAGTTGAATCCATGCAGTACATGGATTTACATTTAAATTTTAAAAACTAAATGGGGAACAAATATAGCCATCGAACAAGTCTTTACTGATAACTTTATTCGTAAATGTATTTGTCTGCATGATTTTATCACTTCCATCGCCCTTAATCATTTCATTACAATATATGTTCTGGTATTTTTTCAGAAATTGTGCAACCGGTTAGCCGATAAACATGTTTTGAAAAGTTTTAGAACAAACTATAACGAATATGCCTGCACATAAATTACTCTATTCAGCACGTTTTGTATTCAATACACTGGCCCATCGTCCAAATTATCATCTTCGTCGTTATACGCCTCACCGTTATCGAAATAGTTGTTACCGTAGTCGTTTTCGTCATCCATTTCTTCGTCGACCATCTCCTCTTCCTGGTCCTCGCCGTCCTTTTCATCTTCGGAGTCACTTTTCTCCTTTTTCACCATATCGGCCCGATCGCCAGATGATTCCTTCTGTTCCAGTGCCTTCAGCTTGGCATCGATGTCGTCGGCAGTCTTCAGTCGCTTTACCTTACCCACGCCAGGTTCGGTTTTAATTCGCTTAAAGCTTGGCTTCAACTCGGCGGGCATTAGTTTCCACAGGAAATCTCCTTCCCGCTTTGTTTTAGGATCGTTTTCTAAAACATTCTGAGTTAAACAGACCGTTAAAAAATCCTATAAACTATTCTGCATGCACTCAAACTCTACTTACAATAACCTTGTCGCTGTAGCGCTGTACGGATAGTTTGGAACATTTCTTGGTTGTGTAGTACGTTGATTCACGCAAATATGAGATAAAATCTTCTTTCCACAATATTTTATAGCTACGGTCAGCATTGGACTGCGAAGCGAAAACAAGGGTTTACTTTGAATGAACTGTGAAGAATGCGTACAGCTATAGGTTACCTCCAATGGCACTGGCTTTGATATCAGAGGAGGATACAACGGCGGTGGAGCGGCCGACGTGACGGCCTGCATTTCTTTACTCGTGACTCCTAAAGACTGCAGCTGCTCCTGTGTTAATGTGCCGGTGGCTTTACCGCGACCTCTTCCGGCCATGATGACGAGTAGACTTCTCTTATTCGATCGTTGATAACACTAGACGATAGTTTGTGTTTATTCGGCTATCTATTTAGAATGGAGATTAAAACTAAATGCTGAATTTCCACACAAAACGGAAGGCGAATCCACGCTTTCGATAAAAACACGATTTGTTTTGGTTTTTTGTTGGTAAACATTCCAAATGTGTAGTTCGACATGGCCTTGACAGATGTCATGAGTCGAACTTGAAACCAAAGTGCTTAGAGAGAAGGTGCATTCAGTGCTGTTGACCGTTTTTTAGCAAAGTGACCAGTTTTCGTTCGCCTGCGATTGAGATTCGCACACAAACGCACACTTCACCAAACGCATGGGATTTAACAACTGCGGTTACACCGTTTTTGACTGCTTTTTTCAGAGCACCGAGGACCATATGTTCTATATGAATGCACCTTGTCTCTACTCACTTTGGGCGAATTGATTTGACACATCTAGCTGTCGTCTTCTTGTTTGTTGTTGTTGTTTGTTTGTTTGTTGTTTGTTTTCTTTCCGCTGTCCAGACATCCATCCATCTTGTGCGAAAAAAAAATCGTTCGGCTTTTGTAATTTCGTCAACGCCGGTCCAGTTTTTTCCTTCAGCGGTCGTTCTGATTTCTAGTCAGCCGGGAGAAGTGAATTGCATTAATTGTTGTTCGTCGGTTTGTGTGTGTGATTGTCTAGCCGAAACCCACTTCAGTCAGGTAAGATTAAAGTAAAATGTCTCTAGATTCACAATCACCACGCAGAGCATTCGCTTATCTTTCCGATATTTGTGCAAAGTAAAAAGTGGTTATCATCGTGACGTGTTGCTTCCAACAAGCTGCAAGACCAATCAATAATCGCTGTGGAGAACATAGTGCCGGTAAAATAGCTATCTCATTACATAATGGCGTCATCGCTACCGGGTAGTTGCAGTAGAAAATGTCTCAATTGCAGTTGGTTCTTACTCTGCATTAATAATAGGGATATAAGCTCTTACTGGAAAGATTTTCACATCATAAAGGAGGTGAAATGGTTCCACAAATAGAATAAATTATTGCAAAAAAAAACATCGTCAAGAAGAGCAATGGCATGAAATGCAGCATACAATGTATTCTAAATGACGAAGCGTAGGAGCGATGGATGCGACCTCATAAAATAAAAATGGAGTTTCCATTCATTTTATTTTCCATTTTGCAGGGTTTAAACACGCGATTTCGCAACACGCTAGAATTAAGTTATATGTAGATAAATACATTGCACGCAAAAAAAAACAGAAGTTGGAGGACTTCCCAGGTCATAGACTTTTACATTTCCGTATACGAAATTTTGATATTTTAATAGCAAATATTGCGCTAAATTCAATAGCAAAAATGTAGCGCTAAATTGATGTTAAACTGAATCTTAGTCTGTCAATTGAACAATTTAAAATTGCTCAACTCCACCACGAACACCAGTTCAGTCGGCTTCATACGTAGCGCCTACTATGTTCGCTCTCACGCAAAAATCACTCTCTGGAAAGTGGCTTCCACCAGTACATTAAACCCACAGGGGTGGTTGCTCAAATCCACCCTATATGCTGGCTCGATCCCCCACCAGGCCATGTTGGTCGACGAGACCCGATACGGGTCTCGGGGGTTGCTTTCGTTCCATCGTTCCATTCCTTGTTCGGTCAGTAACGGTCGCGCGTCGAGAGTGCTCACTTGATCGTGCATCTTATTAACATACCGCTTGATATTCCCTCCCGGCTTTCGTGGGTTTAGTGAGACGTTTTTTTTTCTCTTTAAATTACGGTAGGTGAAACAGTGCAGAGCGGAAGGAACAATTGCTGCGTGGTATCTATTCTGCCGGGGTGACGTGTCAAGGTCTAAGATCAGACCCCTAAGTCCACTACCGGACCGGACTGGCAACAGAAGTTCTTTCAGTGGAGTGAAAACTAGAAATCAAGAAGCTATATAATCGTTCCCGAAAGTACCACAGCCAGTTGTGCCGGTTGAAGTTGTTGAAATTCCAATCGCGGGTCGTCGAGACAAGCCTTCATAACTTCGAATGCGTCCGCAGCAGTTAAATAATTCCTACGCTCCCCCCGAAGGGGTGTGTGCCGGACCTCCGATCGTCCGGAGATAATCACCCTTACCGCATGAGAGTACGCGAGGCGACCAAACTGGTTTTCTCGCCCTTTCTTCCACCTGTTCGCTACTTGGCTGGCGTTTTCGTTTCCTATCTCGGCTGGAGTATATGGAAATGATTACGTGGTCTGACGTGGTGGATGCGATTTGATTTTTGACTCCGATCGTCGCTTCGGTGGTGCATTGTCGTGGTTCTTTCGTCCTGCGAAAACGTACGATGATGATGTTGCTAATGCATGGAGGCCTTATCGGTCCTATTGTATTGAGTCTGTGTCACACCACAACTACCGCACCGGAGAATGAACTCAGCAACCTCTCTTCGGTCGCCGGCAGCCATCCGTTCTAATCGGTCTTATCAGGTTTCGTGGTCATCAAGCGTGCATGATAAACTATAAAAAGTCGAGCACACAGACACAAGCGGCTTTGACTACAGAAACGACCCAAAGTGGCGTCGTTGTTACGCAAGCCGAAGACAGCAGCAGTTGCCGTCTGGCGGCAAATCGCGCATCTTAGCGCGATAGTTGATTGCTCGGTGCCTGATTTAGAGCTCTTTATTTGCGGAGATAATAAATTACATCGGGGGGAGGACCAGTCGGCTGGTGGCTGGACCCTGGCAATGATCAATTCTTCCATCGTGGCCTTCAAATTGTATTGAGTGAAGGTTCACCGTGCCTTGGCAAGGCGAGAGTAGAGGTCGTTTTTTATGTCTGCTTCTCAAAGTAAATACTCATAGTCATTCTCAAGCCGTAACAAAAAAAGCTCGTTAGCAGTTGAGGAAGACCTACGCAGTACTTTGGGAAGTTTGTTCGAAGTTGATGGAACATAAAAACTCGAACAAGTTTTACCTTTTCTTTTTGGGGGTTTCGTGCCGTAATCACTTTCGTTTCGCCTCATAATGTCTCCTAATGACAAACTTTCGCTTTCTCTTCTTGCATCGCCTGCCAGCAGCATCAACCATGGCAGCGAAAATCAAGGCCGGCCCGGTGGTGGACATCCTCGGTGATGAGATGACGCGCATCATCTGGGACTCGATCAAAGAGAAGCTGATCCTGCCGTTCCTGGACATCGAGCTGCACACGTACGATCTCGGCATCGAGCACCGCGACGCGACCAACGACCAGGTGACGGTCGACTGTGCCGAGGCGGTCAAGCGCTACAACGTCGGCATCAAGTGCGCCACGATCACGCCGGACGAGGCGCGCGTCGAGGAGTTCAAGCTGAAGCAGATGTGGCGCTCGCCGAACGGCACAATCCGTAACATCCTCGGCGGCACCGTGTTCCGGGAGGCGATCATCTGCAAGAACGTGCCGCGGCTGGTGCCCGGCTGGGAGAAGCCGATCATCATCGGGCGTCACGCGCACGGCGACCAGTACAAGGCGACCGACTTCCTGGTGCCCGGCCCGGGCAAGCTGGAGATGAAGTTCACGCCGGCGAACGGGGGCGAACCGCAGACGTACGTCGTGAACGAGTACAAGAGCGCGGGCGTCGCGATGGGCATGTACAACCTGGACGACTCGATCCGCGACTTCGCGCACTCGTCGTTCAAGGTGGCAGTGGACCGCAAGTTCCCGCTGTACCTGAGCACGAAGAACACGATCCTGAAGAAGTACGACGGACGCTTCAAGGACATCTTCCAGGAGATCTACGACAAGGAGTACAAGAAGCAGTTCGAGGCGCTCGGCATCTGGTACGAGCACCGGCTGATCGACGACATGGTCGCGTACTGCATGAAGGCCGAGGGTGGGTTCGTGTGGGCGTGCAAGAACTACGACGGTGACGTCCAGTCGGACACGGTCGCGCAGGGTTTCGGTTCGCTCGGACTTATGACGTCGGTGTTGGTGTGCCCGGACGGACGCACGGTCGAGTCGGAGGCCGCCCACGGTACGGTCACGCGGCACTACCGCCAGCATCAGCAGGGCAAGGAAACGTCCACCAACCCGATCGCGTCGATCTTCGCCTGGACGCGCGGTCTGCTGCACCGGGCCAAGCTGGACGACAACGCCGAGCTGAAGCGGTTCGCCGAGACGCTGGAGAAGGTGTGCATCGACACGATCGAGTCGGGCTTCATGACCAAAGATTTGGCCATCTGCGTCAAGGGCATGGCGAACGTGAAGCGCGCCGACTACATGGAAACGTTCGAGTTCATGAACAAGCTGGGCGAGAACCTGCAGGCCGCCCTTACCCAGAGCCGGCTGTAGGTTGAGCAGCTTGTTTCTTTCTACTCTGCAAGCGGCGTCGGGGTGCATTTTTGGTGCATTCATTCGTACTGTTCGTCTTAATAATTCGTATTCGTGTGTAAGCATTTGGAGAGGTCATTTTCGCTGGTGAAAATACAAGAAATAAATACACCATTTTTTGTGGGGCATTTGTAATTAAACACGAAATGGATTTTCTTCCCAGGGAGCCAACATTTCACACACCGATTTGACTGGCGCTATATTTTGGACATGTGGCATCATTCTTTTAGTTCATCTCAGTCGAGTCCATTTGCCTATTACTGCGATTGCTTTATTGGCTACTATCCTGCTCTGTTTTTGTAAAAGTAGCGATAGCAATTTTGGCCGTTGGGTAATATTACGCGTCAATGAATTCTGAAAAGTCATGTAAAAAACAAGTTTGAATGATTTTGTACTGGTGAAATTTCAAAATTCTTCGCGTTTATTTAGCGCCCTCTGGTGCAGACAATATTTGACGTCTAGCAAATGTCGACTCGTGCTGTCAAACAAATGCACCAACAAAAGACTGTCGTGAAAATAAAGTGAAAATAAAACGCGAAATAACATATGAGCCAAATATTTATAACGCAATAAAACGCACTGCTTCCACGCGCAGATGTTGGCTAGCTTCGTGTGGAAATTGTGTACCGCGAGTTGCTGTACAATATTTTAGAAACCTTTTATCCCGTCCCGAAGAAGAAACGTGCTTGTTTTGCATTCCCTACATAGCATCCCCAGTGAAGGCCAGCCACAGGTACATACATGTTAAGACGCTAGCGACGGGGGTAAAGGTGATCACAATGGAGCCATCCATTCCGCTGTTTTGCTGTGTGTGCTAAATGCCTTCTTACGGATGTTTTCGCTCGTTTTTAGTTATCAAAATGGCTGATCAACGACCCAGCACCTCGCAACAGCGACCCCAGCAGCAGCAACAGCAGCAGCAGCAACAGGATCAAGGGAAGCTGCAGAACCGAAACAACCGTAAGCGCAGACTGTCGATGAATCGAAAAAAGGGTAACAAAAAGGGAGCACGGAAGCAGCAGGAAGAAGGCCCGGAACCGCGCAGTCCGTTGCTGGAGCCGTTGATACAGAACCTGAGCGCATGCCAACCACAGGAGGAGATGCAGGCGCTCATGGCCGCTCTCCAGCCGACACCTGCCGACGTCGACATCGCACTCAATATGGTGAAGTATGATCTGCGCCGCGTACTGGTGATGCCCGGCAATCAGGCCACCATCTACGAGTTCGGTTCGATCAAGTCGGGCCTGCTGATGAAGGACAGCGATCTGGACTTCTACGTCCATTACGCGCGCGAGAAGAACGAACGCGAGGAGCAGACGAAGCTGATACACATCATCTGCTCCCGCATGGACAAGGACCCAAACTTTGCGAACATGGTGAAGATTGTGGGCGCGAAGGTGCCGCTACTGCGGGCGGTTCACGTACGCACGAACCTGCAGTGCGACATTAACTTCAGCAATGCGCGCGGCTGCTACAACAGCAAGTTCATCTACGCGGTGATGAAGTTCGATGCGCGCATCCACCACCTGACGCTGATCGTGAAGTTTTGGGCACAGTGCGCGTACATTCTCACCCCGCACAGGCAGATGAACTCGTACTGTCTGATCATGATGGTGATTTTCTACCTGCAGACGCGCAAGCTGCCGGTCATCCCATCGGTGGAGGACATGCAACACGGCATCGGGCGCATCAACTTCGGGCCGTGGAATTTGGGCTACCCGCAGGAGATAACGTACCGGACGTGGAACGTGAACTCGGTCCGGGAGCTGCTGGTGGGGTTCTTCAAGTATTATTCGGAGTTCGATTTTGCGGGCAACCTCATCTCGCCGTTCGTCGGGCGGCTCTGCTCGCTGGAGGAGCTGGAGAAGAAGACGATCCGGGAGCTGGCGACGTACTACCGGGCAGTGGAGCGCGAAGACTATCCGGCGCTCGCCACCGGTCCCTGCATTTCGATCCAGGACCCGTTCGAGCTGAACGTGAACGTGGGCAAGGTGCTGCGGACGAACGCGTTGCTCGAGCAGATGAAGTATAGTTTCACCCACGCGTACGCTGTGTGTCAGCGGTTTCAGGGGAAGGAGTTCGCGAAGCTACTGATCGCGCTCTTTACCGAGGTGGAACGGTTCCCGAAGCAGCCGAAGCAACCGCCCGCTAAACCTGCCGGTACTGCTGCAGCTGCCAAACCGAACGGTACGGTGGACCCACAGCCAGGACCGAGTGGAACAGCGAGCAACAGCACCCCGAGTAGCGTGCCAGCACCGGTCGGTGTGCCGAAGAACGGCTGCTGGTACAAATGCCGTCTGCCACCGATCGAGAACGAGCTGTATCTGGTGAAGCAGATACTGCTGGTGCGCGAGCGGGATCGCAAAACCATCATCACCGACGAGCGCGTCCGGCAGCTGTGGTCCGAGTGCATGCTCGACTTCATCGTGGACATCCTGCGCAAGCTGTACATGGTGCAGGTGGAACCGATCGACACACCTCCCGCCGAATCGGCCATCCGCACGTACCTGCTGACCTGCGCGCGGCAGGTGTTTATCGCGCGCAAGCGGATCAATATCTCGAACGAGCAGGACCTGAAGAGGGAAATCGAAATCTCCAAAGAGCGCTGGGCGAAGAATCATGCGATGAAGTTTAAAACGCGGGCCGAGATGGTGGCGGTGGACGGGGCGATCGAGCTGCGCGTGCCGAACGACCAACCGAAGAATGGCCCATTCCGGTTGTTCATCGACACGTGTTTTCTCGTGCACATACGCAAGTGTCTGCGGGGCTACTTCATGGTGATGCTGGCGAAGGCCGAGGAGAAGGCACGCCAGGCTAAGGCGGTGCCAGTGACTTCGACTGCGACGGATGCGGCCACGGCGATGCCGGTGACGACGGCTGCGACTGATGTGGCCGCGTCGGTGCCGGTGACGACGGCTGCGACGGATGCGGCCACGGCGGAGACAGTGCCAGCACAAACGGAAGATGGCGGCAACAGTGAGACGCTCAAACAGGCAACGGCAGGTAAAGACGACGCGCAACCTCTCAACGACAGCCCCGGCCCAGGATTAAGCCATTAGGATTAGGTTTTACCAACGTATCTGTTTTACGTGATCGAAGAGGAGAATATTGTATATTAAACTTCGGGTGTTAGTTTTTGCTTTCAGGTTATGTTTCACGTTTGTGCGACGTGTTCTTTGCGCCGGCAAAAGAAACTTCCCTTTTATTAGTTCCGGTAGAAAGTGTACCGGTTTGATCTTATAGCATTACGAATCAGGTAGCATTGTGACGAAAGTGACTAGACACCTTCCGCTCTCCCACGTGTGTTCAAGCGGTACGAAGAGACATTGCTTAAGTTTAAATAAAACCACCTTCCGGAAGGATAATTTTTTATACACATTAACTTATACATGTTTCGCATCGTCGTCAGAATCGGGCGTGTTTAAAGTAAGCTTTTTCCTGAATGCGAATAAATGTTTGACTATTCCATCTCGAGTTCACGCATCGCGTCCTCTTCCTTTCGCGGGTGCAAATCCTCGTCGTCGGAATCGAGTGGCGCTGCTTCCATCGCCTCCCAGAGTGCCGCGTCCGACGGGTGATTATCAAGCGATGTTTCGTTCGTGGTGTCCATCTGCTGTTCTTTCGGTTTCTTATTGCGACGTTTTTGCTTCCTGTTTGCCTGCATGCGATCGAACTCGGCGATGTATTCCGCATAGTTTCCGCCGGTGTATCGGGTGGGTTTATGTGCAAGGTGCTGTTCATTTACCAGTCCGGGCGGAAGCTTCAGGACGTCGTTCAGCATGAACGCGAACAACCACACGACCAGCGGCGTGTTACCGTACACGTACTGCGATTCTTTGTGGTAAAACAAATATCCATCCAGCCGCGGTGTATCGCCCACGAAGGCAGGATAGTGCGACCAACACTGGGCCATTGACTCGGGGCACGCCAGATCGTACGATGGCAGCAGACTGAGCCGGAAACCTTCCTTGCCGTTAGACGTTGTAGAGTTGAACAGCTCGGGCAGATTGTTCTCGTGAAATTTTGACTCGATCCAGGCGAACCGAAACTGACACTCGCAGCTCACTAGGTCTACCTGGGCGAGCACCAGGGCGTCCAGTATGTAAAACGTACGATCCTTCGCCAGGACACAGTCGAGCACGATTGCGTCGCGCAGATTGTGCTTCGTGCGGACGGAGGCAATCGAACGGCCGCGCTTGCTAAACGCTATCCCTATCCGCTGGCGGAACACCAGCAAACACCGCTGCCCGACCGGGCACGGCCGGACAAGCCAGTTCTCCAGATCCTCCGGACGTTCGTGCATCCATTCGGATAGTTGCACCTTATTCGCGAACAGTTTGGAGGTGATAATCCGTGCGCGATGCTTTCGGCGGCTCGACTTGGAGGGCACACTCTGCTGCTGCTGGCAGTCCATCGAATGTTCCTCGTGTTGCTCCGCTTCGAGCTCCTCCAGCAGACCCGGCCGCCCGGCATCGAGTTCGTCCTCGCGGGATCGTTTCTGTTTCTCGAGCAGCCGCTGTCGCCGTTCCTCCTGCAGGCTGGCATCGTTTCGTCCGTAGTTTTTGTACTGGTCAATAAATCTGGAAGCCGGTTGCTGCTCGGGGTCGGACATCGTGCACGGGATTCACAACAAACAACGCACAACAACAGCATAAAAAAAATCACAACATAAAACTGAACGGGGTACGGAGAACCGTGAATCTCACCACAAACAAATTCTATAAATCTTGGCTAGAAGCAATTCGATTTTTTAAAGCCTATTTCCTGTAAACTGTTTGAAAATTTCACGTAACTTTGTATCACGTGCATTTACTTCGTATTTTATAATTACATGAGAAAAAAGATAAATTGTGAATTTTTTTAAGAAGTTGTTCCAACTTTGGTCGAATTTAATTCCCAATTTGATAGCTGATGGCCATCACAGCTCGGCAAACTGCGTTTATAAAAGCGAGCGTAGTACTTCGAACTGCGGGCTGGATCTATTTCAACCCGAATTATGTAAGAAATCATTTTAAAATAGAATTGAAATCATTCTGCTATGTATAAATAGACGAATGAAATTCTCCCGTGAGCAGCCGGGCCGATATGGTTAGTATGTTCAAAATGTTGTTTTGAATTTATGTCGATTCAAAAAGTCAACAAGAGTCGACATCCAAAGTGAGCTGACTTTGGGCTGTACACACAGCGCCACTGCTTTGTTTATGTCATTCCAGTTGCATAGTTTCAGGCGATTAGCGTCGTTGTCCGCCCCAAGTTAGGCTTCCCCGATAGCACCTCAAATCCCCTTAACGTTTGTAGCTGGTTTTAGTTCGCTTTTCCTTCCCACTGCATCCAGCACGAATAGTTCCTGCACGAGAACCAAGGTAGTGACGTTCCTGCACAGCACCCTAGCATGGTAATTCAGCGCGTTTGGCGTAGCTCGTCAGCAGCGTCGTCGATCAATGCAACGCCTGCCCCAACGGTGGTCACCTCCGCTGCATCCGCAACGCTGGGGACCGCGGTGGCAACAGTTGCAACAAGTGCCTCTGAAACGCAGTCGACTAGCAACAGCGGCAGTGTATCAACAAACGCCTCCGAACCGGAGGCTAGTGGTTCTACGCAATCGGGAATGAGACAGGTGTGTATGTGTGTGCGTGTGGACGCTTTGTTGACAAGGCGCCACTCCGCTAAGGCTAGTGGCACAGCTCCGACGCGTGTTATTTTGACGCGCGTTACTCTAAAATCTTATATTTGACTTTACAACCTTCGACGCGCGTTTCTTTGACACGCGACGTAGCGTGCGTCGAAATCAACAAATTTTGATTTCGACTAACATCGTTTAAATCAAAATAAGTGAAAGGGGACGACGCGCGGCAAAATCAAAATGATTTTGATTTTGCCGCGCGTTACGACGGGCGTCAAAAACACGCACGTCGAAAGTTGTCAAATCCCATACAAAATTCGAGAGTAACGCGCGTCAAAATAACGCGCGTCGGAGCTGTGCCACTAGCCTAATTGGCAGCTAAATAGCGAAATGAGCCTTGTGGATTGCATACATGAAGGCTGATTCGAAAATATGCACCACAAAGTATGCAATCCGCGTGCGTTCAGTTGCTGATTAGCTAATCCACGTGAAAAATTGCCTCATTTGATGTGCTTATTTTCAGAAACTGAAAAATACCCTTTCCGGTGAAGCGACACTGGAGGCACTGAAGCAGCGATACGGCACGGGACGATCGTTCGTCAGCCAAACGGCCAATGATGCGGCCATCAAATCACTGGAGCTACTAAGGGCCAACATTCAATGCTACTTCGACAAGGAGGTGGACACGATTGTGAAGAAATTCCACCAAACATACTTCGTACCGGCGATCCGAAACATCAAAGAAAATCTCGGCGAGGGAGCCATCTCCGATGAGGCTCTGAAGAGCGTGTTCTGTTCGCTGCTGGAAAACACCAAAGCTCAGTACGCAAGCCAACTCTCGTCACCAGCTGGCAATTCTCTGTCTCGCGCCAACACACCCGGCATGGAGCTTAGCGATTCTGACTCCAGCACGGACAATGCACCAACCACCGGGGCGGCAACAAGTCTGCTACACCAGGCGCTAAAACGGAAGCTACCCGAACCGAACCAACCGGATCTGTTCAAGCGGCAGTACTTCCTGCACGGTCCCATCTTCCCGCACGTCCAGTATCAAGCTCTACCGCCATCACAATCCGGCACCGGCAGTGGTGGGAGCGTTGCCTCTGCCTCAACAACCCGCACTTCGCACATGCCCATCCCAACGACGGTGATCGCCCCGGACAGTCTGTTCATTCTCGACTTCAAAGCAGCTCGCGTGCTTGGCGTGTCGGATTTCCGCGAGCGTCTTGCCAACAAACATCCCGAAGTGCTGCGCTACTGTCCCGACACGCAGGATCGCGAGTGGCTGCTGCAGCAGAAGCAGATAACTCCGCTGAACAAAAACGGACGCTTCTTCCTGCTGGCGCTGGACGACGTTAAAAAGCTGATCGAACGAAACGTCTTCGAGCATCCGGCCGCCAGTAGCCGGTCGGGCGATCTGCAAGGCTTTAAGGTGACGGAAATGATCTACGCCAAGATACAGAAGCTACTGAAAGAGCTAACCGAACGGCAGCGGGCGTCGGATGGGTTCGAATCGCCGAAGGCACCAATCGTCACAGTTACCAGGCCCCGGTTTTCCTCGCTCAGTTCCTCGCACGCGACGCTGACGGCCCTGCTGTCGACGCCACACTCGCAGACTAGCGAGCCCGCTAGCAACCCCTCGACGGTATCCAGTCTGGACAGTGTTGAGCCAAAGCGGAGTTAAGTCAGGTTCTAGTTCCTCTGTACATATCAGGCTGCGGTGGTGCGGGAAACGGAAAGCTAAACTCGTCCCGCAGCACAATCCTATCGCTGCAGAAAGAATTGTATAAATGTACCGGCCCTGCCGGGCTTTGTAGGTTTCTTTACGTCTACTAGTCGATCGGACTGTGTACGCTTTCAGTGTATTTTGGTGGGTTTTTTAAATGAATAAATAAATATACAATCGAAATCGATGTAGTGTCAGGTGTATCGAATCGTATGTACTAAAAAGAATGGAAAATTTGTATTAAAAATATATTGGTTCCATTCTACAACTTTTTTTCTGAAATACGCGGAATATGGGTTCCAAAAGCTATTACTTGTTTGATTGTTTTTGAGTGAGGTCACAAACTTAACGGATTACAAATGCAAAAAATAGCCTTCAGGGTGTCAATTGTCACCAAGTTTAGGATGTTATTAGTGGCAAGTAGCAGATCAGAAATTCACGGATTTGAAAATTTTCAAAAATCCCTGAAAAACTTATGAATCATAGGGTGAAAACCGTTTGCCGATTACTCCAAACGTTCTCGAGTAATCGAAGCGCAAGCTTGCAACAGTGTCATTTGACACCTGATTTGACCGTCAGTGCAAAGAACACGACCGATGCGTGCGCGTATTCGTTGCACTGTTTAGTATCGCTTCACTTTCGGGAAGCGCTCGGAAGCCAAAAGCTTCCCAGCATGCGGAAATGATTTCGTGTTTTTAGATTCCCCCCACCCAGCCGTGTTGTCAACCCTATTTCCGATCGGCTCTTGACGAACTGGCAAAGAACCAACGGGGACGGAAAACTCGTATCGGTGAGCGTTTTGCTACATTTGTGCGTCGAAAGTCTCTCACTGCAACGGAGGGGGTGCGCTAGAACGAGACGGCCACTGTTTCATCGGTTGGGTGGAAAACGATGCACATTCACTAGGAGACAGACGATGTTTATAGTCTGTGTGTGTGTGTGAGAGTCAAAGTGCATACGAACGTGCATCTGAACAGGAAAATGAGTTCTCCTCGGGGGGGAAATAGGATGAAATTGTGTGAGGCATGGTAGTGGCATCTCTTTCCATGCTTCAAACACAGTGATGAATGCAACATGCGGGAAAATGATTATTTTTTAAATAAACACTAGAGCTGTCAGTTTTACAGCAGTTTCAATGGGTCGATATGTTCTTTTTATCCTTTGTTGTTATGAAATATGTATACTGTTAATATCATTTGTTCGTCTAATTAAACATTTTTCTTTTATTTTTTTATTTTTTGTGAAAATAAAAATCATTTTTATGTGTTTTTTAAACGACTGATTGAAACACATGAATGGTCGATCTGATTTACTTATGAAAGTCGAGATTATAGGTCATACTTTGTGTATTTGCGTGTAGTTCTTGTGGTAAGATTAAAAGAACTAAATTAAAAGAACACCATTCTCAGTCAAGTATTTCAATGCTTCAGCACAACGACCACAGCGACAAACAATCGGCAACCCCTGGCCGATAGTCAGCGCCGCTGAATGAGTGCTCTACGCGAGCCAAATCAAAACAACCCGTGCGCTCGTCCTTGCGTGTGGGAGTGATTGCTGCCACCAGGACACCAGTGTGTGCGGTTCAGGACACAGACAAACCGGCAAACCTGCTCTCCCACCGCGGAGGAGCGTCGGATGGGAACGAGAGAGAGAGAGAGAGCACGCGCGTGAGAGTTTCAGGATGAAAATCGTACCGCGACCAGGGACTTTTCCGGATGCGCGTGGTGGTGTGGCGAGAGGCGCGCGGTGACACACGTGATCGGCGAGCTGAGAGTTTATAGTTGCGCAAATGCGTACTGCTGAGTGCTGGCTGCTGCTGGGTGTTTGCCGTGTGTGTCATGTGCATCGGTATGCCACCGACGCGACGAAACGCCGGCATTTGGCTGCGTGTGTATAGGTGGGCTGAGCAGCGTGTGGAAGCGAGACGACGAACGACGACGGTGGCCCCCGACCGAACCGTACCAACCGGGCAGATGCGCACTTATCGCAGCAGTGGTGGTCTTGATTGCGTACAGTGGTGGTCATATGTTTTCAACAAGCTGCACGAGAATTTCTCTTGCCGGGGGTGTTTACTCAATCAATTCTTTCCGTTTGATACTAAAGTTCAGGAATTAGTTTCTTCTAACTGACACTGACATTGCGAATTAGCAAGAAAAAAGTCTCAATTTCTGGATGCTGACGTGGATGATCTGGAAAGGATATCTTAACTCTTGGACACAATAAATATTAATAAATATTACAAATTTTTAAAAGGTAGAACTAGTGACGTTGCAATATGTGTTTTAATAGGATATGGACTGATGACCTGAAATCATTAGGCTCATAAATAATAATCAGTATTATTAATTACTCACAGCTTCTCCAAGCATACCTCTTCTCTTGAGATGAATACACATTACACGAGAGTTCTTCTGAAGAGACATTTTTATAATTGTTTTATTTGAGTATTGTTCACCATATCGTTCATAACATAGTCTGTCTCTATACCTTTAAATATAGAGAAGATTTACCTGAAATGATGCGGAGTTAAATTCATCAAGGGTTTGGATTAAAGGTTTATAAAAATAATGCAATTTTAAATTTCATAATTGAATTTAGTTTCGAATTCAGCACAATTTCCAACCACTCAGCCGTCAATTTTACCATGGAAAGCATGGAAAATGGCGAGTACGTGTGTTAAATCTAAAAAAGGTCGGCAATCATTAGTTCGTTTGGATGTAGCTATGAGCTATGAGATTTGAATTTAGTCAAATTATTTTTGAACTGGACACCCTTTTTTCAAGTTTTTATGCATGTTTGTCACAACAAATTTTGTGTTTAAAGAACTTGAAATCAATATTCAAACATCATTCTAACACCGTCTAGCATGAACGTGGTAGCGGGTTAAAGGTTAAGATGTATCGCAAAGTTTTGCCGATGGAAAACACGAACGACCCGGCACACGAAGCCACACTTACACTTGCGGCCGCCACTGCGCACGCGGGCAGCCCCCGTGTTGTTCGCTGGTATCTCACGGTGCCGCGTGCGCTGGCGAACGCCGAACCGAGCGCGCTCAGTTCATTCATCGCTTTGGTAGTTGACGAGTGTGTACTTAGGTTCGCGGGTCCCGCCTTCACCGTTTTACGACGTCGAAAGTCCGTTTTCGCCCCCAAGTCTCCCTGGTAGCTGGTGTGTCTCTCGCCGTGTAAAACGCCAAGTCCGGGTTGCGCTGTTGTGCCGAGTCGAGCCGCAGAGCCGTTTCGTCAGTCGTAGTAGTTATCGCAAATTCGCCTACCGCGCCAACCGAGTTCTAGTGCACACGGTACGGGTTCTGTTTTCTTCGTTCAATTCGCAAATTGCCTACTACCGCCGAACGACCATTTGCTGAAGTCGTCACACATTCAGGCTACGGGAAATCGGGTGTGCGGGTGTGCGTGCGAGGCTGTGCGTGTTTGTGAATGAGGTTCGGTTCGATCGTTCGATCCCGCATTTCCGGGAGGGCTCGATTAAAAAAGGATAACGAACAAGCGCGCGTGCGGGTGATTTAGTTCAACTTAGATAAAAATGCCGCATCGACACGTCAAGGATGCCGGCCATACTTTACCTCGGCAAGGGATATGGTGCGAAAGTTTGGCCAACCCGGTTCTGCAGCCATCATCGGCATCCTACCACGGTTGTGTGCAACGCCTAACACCGGCAGAATAATGCGCTAGACACACTTGGAGAAGAGGCTTCCGTATAAAAAAAAAAAGAAAAAAAAAACGCGCAGTGTGAATGTGCCACTAGAGCACAGGAGTTTGAGTGCGTTCCGGTTGCTAAAAATCACCTACACATGCACAACCGAGCGTCCACGGGAGAGCACGTGGTGCTCAGCGTAGAATTTAATCGATCAACCGGCATGTCATTCGTCATTACCGCTTCCCAGTCCACAGAATCTCCAATAGGTGTCAGCCGTAACATGGGTCGATTCTTTATTTTGTTCGCAGAACAAGGGTCGCCCTAATTCCGGCCACGAGACAAGCCAATTTTACGTGTTATTCGTGTCCAGTCGTGTCCTTGACTCCAGGAGCACCCATTTCGATGTTCCAGATCTCCATGGAAACAAATCCAACAAACGTCGCATGTTTTTTCTTGCTCTGACACAAGCCGAAACGTAGTTTTTTTCCGATTAGCGAGATAACTATGCAGCAGATTTGAATCGTAGAACGTCCGGAACGCGCCCCAAGAAAACAAGATGCGGCAAGATAAGCAAACTAAGTGTAAACACACGGACACGATAATGGAGAACGGTCTGCAAAACGCCAGCGTTCGGTGGCACGCAGCACGCAGCACGCCATCACTATCTCTCTTATCAATCGTGACGCCACCGATGCATCCGGTGTAGTTCGTTGTGTGATTTGTGTTGTATGGAGCTACTTCTTCATTTAATACAAATTTTAAAATGGCAAGTGTGCATGAAATGAGGCGCCGAAATCATCGCGGCAGTGTGAAAACAAGTGCCTCGTTTTTTTTTGTTTTGTACCGCCTACTACAAGTCTTCGTTTTGGGGTTGCATTTTTCAGGTCCGCTGGACATCATTATTTAGCAGCAGTAGTAGTCGGTGCGTTTTCGGATCCCCTCCGCAAGAGCAGCCGGTTTTCTCCAAGCCCTGGTGTGCGCGTGTGTGTCCTGTGTGCGTTGTATGATTCAGTGTGTTCGTTGTGATTAGTGTGCGATTTTTTGCCGTGTCTGTCGCGTGTAGTAAGTGTTCCCTACACACGCGTGTGCCACACCGGAAAAGGAAAGAGCGAAGAGCGAGCAAGTAAAAGGAAAAGAAAAGAAGCATCTATCGATCCTCGTTGCCCAGTTTCATTCGATTCCACATCGAAGCAATCCACACCGAGCAGCGTTCCTCTCGTTCGTTCGACCGTGTTTAGTAGTGCGATTTGTCGAGCTTCCAAAGTTCTAACCTCCCCCCGAGTTCTTTCGTAGGTGTTGTGTGCGTGTGTATGTGTTGTGTGTAGCGCCGTAGCTAAGTAGAGCTGTGTAGCGAAAAGTATATCAAAAAGAAATAATTAAAGTAGCACCAGCAGTAGTAGCAGCAGCAGTATCCACCACTGCGCCAGTGTCCAGAGCGAGCGTCGTTGTGTGTGCGGCAGGAGCAAAGCAGCAAAGGAGTTTTCACGCGATTCTCCTGTCATCCGGAATTAATTCTCGCCGTGTGTTTTTGCTAACTTCGCGTTCGCCGCGTGTCTGAGTGTACGTGTGTGTGTGTGAGTCTGCTAGTGTCAGCTTCGAACCCGTACCGTAGAATAACCTACCGTCAAACGATGGAGCACCAGGGCCAGGATCTCGGTTCCCACCCGGGCAACAACCAGGCCGAAGTGCCGAACGATCCAGGGTAAGTGAACAATCGCGGAGTGAAATCAAAGCAAACCGAGACTTGCTGTGCAACGAAAGGGAAGTACAACTTTAAAAAGGCACCTGCTGTGCCGGAACGGAACTAATCGGCAGCAACCGGATTAAATAGTGTCCGTCAAGTTAGTTCGATTCGCTACGGTTGCATTTTTGTCTGGTAGCGTTGGCTCACCTTTCTCCCGAGGTTTCGTTTCGTGTTGGGAAGGAAGTCCAGTTGGTCCAAGAAAGTTGAGCATGAAGGTGGAACAATTCTTGCCCGCTCGTTCTTGATTATCCCCGCCCGGGTGCGCTCCGGAGTTGGACAGCTTGTAGTTAGTTTGTGGCGGCAGCTGGTGCTGCACACGGTGCTGCATGCCTGCTCAAAGTAACAGAAAGACGTCAAACAAAGATTTCGATTCCATCGCCAGAGCATGTCCGTGTTGGAAGACGTTGGACAGAACGGCAAATGTTTGCAGTAAGCATATACGGTCTAGCTTATCTAGATCACATTTCAGAGTCTTTCCTGTGTGCCGGTAACGCAACGTCTCACCGCTCCTCCCGAAGGGTGTAAATTTCACGGACCGCATCATCGGGAGCATCGTGCTCCGAATTCGATGGCCCGAAGTCGGAGGCGCAACCGACCCGATCTTACCGGTGGGATGTTAATTTGTTCGATCAACAGTCGATCGGTGCCCGGGTGTTGTTTGCCCAGTGTCGGCCCTCGGAACCCCGGACCGGTTGCCACTTGAGATTGTCTTGAGGTTGAGATTTTGAAAGACTCGTTGGAACGCAGCCGGGTTTCTGGTGCGTTGGGGCCGCCTTTACGGTTGACGTTTCATGAGCACGGTTCGTCACGTCCAAGAGCATGTGTGTGTGTGTAACGAACGAACGTCATGCCAACGGAAGTGACGCGATCCTTCATCCTGCACCAAAGATCACAACCGCCAAGTCCGGCTAATGCGCTCTAATTAGATATTTTTACGCAAAACCGTTGGAACACATGGATCTTCCGGAGACTTCACGGAGGGGGGACTTTGGTGGAAGGATTACCTTCGCTTCAGACACACACACACACCCACAGAGCACCACGCTCAAGGTGTTTGCGTGTGTTTGCTCTTGCGGCAAACGACTCCACCGGTGTAACTAGCTCATTAGAAAGTAGTCTCTATTTTTAGGGACACCTTCTAGCGTTCAAACCGCGCTGGTACGACGCTGGCGGTACGAACAAGTGGAAAAAATTGGCACGTTTAATGGTGAAAAAATCACATCCATCCACAGCTTGAACCCACACGAGAGTCCAGATCGATAGGTGCGCGCGCGTCTCAGTTCTGACCAGAAACGTCCCGTGCCCGTTCGAAGTCGGGGGAAACAAGCCGGCTTCGGCCAAGCGCGAGCGCGTGACCTTTCTTAGCGTGTGCGTTTTTCGCGTCATGTTTTCATGTTTTACGTAACGCCGCAACAAAACGTGCCCGGTGCCCGATTCTGTGTGTGTATGCCGACTGTTGCTGCGTCGGTGATTAGGGGAGTGAAGCCGATCGTAAAACGTCAAGATCGCTTTGGCATTTCGGCCGTGCTCTTGCCGCCGAGTGGATGGATCGTGGTGGTTGGAAAACGCGACGATCCCGGCGCATGCGTCAGTAGCTCACGGCTAGAGCGGATGGATGGGCGTTGAAAATGAGTACCGTTGAGTACCGCGTGGTCGAGTAGAGTACACAGGCCGATCGTTGCAGCGCTTCACCATGGGCACCAGGGACACACACACACTAGGTGGGTTAGCTTTAAATTGGCTCATAGTTCATATTACACCACCACCACCTGACCCGCACCGACCGACCGGTCGCGCGCTATCGAACGGCACGAAGATGCATCCGACCGGTCGCTTCCATTCAATTTACACGTAACCGGCGAACGCGAAGACCTTGCGTCCAGCGCTAACTGCGATCGCAGATCACCGTTCTCGCGTATGCACGTAATGGAAGACCTTCGGTGCTGGGTATGAACGCGGGTGACACCCGTGCACCAATACCGCTTTAGACGCGCTTTAGACGACGGTTTGCTGGGTCGGATGGCGCATATTACCGCGCTTTTAATCGCAACCGGAAATCAAATTTCCCAAAAATACATTACCCGTGATGGGAAGGGAAGTTCCTATCGATGGGATTGGATATTGATGGCAGGTTAATTAGCTTATCTGTGTGGGGGATGTTGTGTTCTAATTTGTACATTTAACATTTGGATAGCTTCAGTGAAATGGCACCGAAACCGACAAATGCTTTGGACAGGGTAGTTCATTACGTTGGCATTGGAGGCTTAGATGATATCGCTCGATGTCGCTTTTCCGTGAAAAATTGTACTTCCGTACAACGAAGAATCGCTGATGAAGCGCTCACAACAAGCATCTGTTGCTACCTTTCTTCCATTGGTTCATCCGCTAGTGAAGAATATTGAATGTAGTATGTTAATGTCATCCTGTTTTTACTTCTCGGAGTGTTATCTTCCCGGATGGTAGCACTGCAAACATAGAAGCGGACGCTGGGTTTTGCTCTGCTAGTGTTTTATTCAACTTTATTGCAGTGATATTGGTGAATTGTCGAAGTAGTTTTTTTACACAAACGAATATATTTTCATTATATTTTCATTATATTTTAAATATTTTCATTTCAAGACCTTGGACCTTCCAGTTGGAAAAGGATTGAAGAATGAGATCATAGTGTATATTCCCTAGATCTAGATTTCTCTAGATTTCTAGATCTACTGTCCAAGAGTACAGTGGGTGTTGAGGTACGTCCCCATTCGCGCTCTTTGAACGTAATCGGGTCGTGCCGATAGGGTCTGTTCAGATCCATAGACACGTTTACCTGTCGTTGCATGTCTTGTGTCATGGTAGATCATAGATCATAGCTCGTGTAGAGTAGCATGAAGATCAGTCTAGTTTTTTATTGCAATTAGAGTACACAAAAGATCGCAATGGCTGTGAATATAGCAACATTGGGGAGATAGCAATATGAAAATTTAGCCTTTATTTTGTACAAAATGATTTGGCAGCTATAATTTGGCAAAAACTAGTATAATTGAAGATATTTGTCTTAAAATGGAATTACTCTATCGATTAATAACACTGTTAACCGACGAATTACAACAAGCAAACAAGTGTTACAGCCAAACAACCTTTTTTGAATAGAAACACTTGTTAGTTCTCGATTCCAAGAGTTGAGATCTAAGTAGTAAAAAAATTCAAAAAGGATTCATGTGTTTATATGTTTCTATTCCTGTTTGCAATGGAGATACTTATTTAAGACTTAGAAAATGCCCTACCAAATACGAGAGAAGCCAAACAGTACAATTATTGCAGCCCAGCGTCCATCCAGAGCCCACCCGAGCCACTCGGCAACAAATTCGACCAACCATTCAGCGGTGCCCGCTCGCGTGTGTGTGTGTCTTTTTCGCATGCAAATAACTTAAACACTTAAGCTCCGCGAGGTCCCTCCAACCCAGGTCGCTCCCAGCCCAGTTACGTTGCGCGTATGGAAATTGTTTCCCGCTTCCCGCCATAATCATTATCCGACGATTATCGTTATTACTTTGACAGTGGAAACGATGCATAACGGCGGCATCCCGGGTCTGGCTGCCAGCTGCCACTTACCGCGAAACCAGCGCCACCCACCCAAAACCCGGGAAACACACGAGCAGACGCGGTTCCCCACGGGGCGCCGAGTTTGGCCGAAAATCTGTGCTTAAGAACGGGCGGCTGGCGGGTGTTTCTTACAACCCGGCGTGCGGTGTGTACGGTGGTTGCGTTTCTTCGTTTTGCCGCAAAGATGCAGGCCCGGCACCGCGAAGAAAGTGTCTCGTGTGCAGGCTCCGGTGGTGGGTAAATTATTCCCATAACGTAACCCGGCGCGGTTCAATTTGCATTGTCATTTTCGCAACAAAAAACAGCACCAACACGGTTCGCACGGTGCGGACGGTCGTGTCACCGTCGTGGTTTGTGTTGCATGTTGCTATTGACATTTTTCCTCTACCGCATGCAGCTTTTTCCGCATTGGAGCTGTGTAACGTGTGCTCTTTTTTCGCTCTTCGTTCTGTTTCAACACAACCCTTAAACACGGTGAAGAACTGAGGAGACGAAAATAACAAAAAAAATACTCACACATACGCACACAGCATCCCCTTTGTCACCGTGCATTTTCCCGATGGTCGCATCTCAACACCTTGTTCGTGAAACTCGAATCACGTTAAATCAATTCGCACCGACACGCCCGCCGCTGGCAATGGCCGTGCAATGGCGAGCGAGGACGCAAGATGGCGTCAATGGCGAACGAACGCAACGCAATTGCACCCTGATTGCGCTCGAGTGGCGGGAGCCGCGCATTTGGTGACGCGAGCGATCATTGCAATTACGGGCGCCCCCAAATGTGACCGATATTAATACTAAATTAATGACGCCCAACGCAAGGGGGGGGGGGGGGGCCTTTTGTTGCTCTTCCATTTCCAGGTCCGGGTCTCGGGGAGTCCTTTTGATGGAGGTGCGGTGCAATCCTTCCGCGTCGTGCGATCGATGTGCAGCCGTTTCGCACGTGCCGATTGATGCGTGCGTGAAGTACACTTACACCTTCGCACTGGGCGTCAGAGACCGAGATCAGTCGGAATTACGCGCAATATACGCGCGCTCGTCTGTCTGTGTGTGTGTGTGAGACGTGTCACAAAATGGTGCGAAACGGGGGTTCGCGTTGAAATGAGCCGCCGTGCAACTGATCAAATTAGTATCCTTCATAAATTAACCATATCGCACGCTTGCATGGTTGCACAGCTGCACCTGGCACTGGGTGACTGTGTGTGTGTCCCAGGAGCATCCGGGCACTCGCTTCTCGCACCGTAATGCGTGCTGCGGCACGGTCAATCGACTCAGTCGACGATGCTTTTCGCTGCATTCGATGGGTCCTGCTACACCTGCACGTTGGAAAACATATAAAGACGATGCGACTGGTGGCTTCTTGAAACATTTAGTAATTAATTCATAAATCTTATTGTTTTTATTTTGGCCTGTGACAATGTGTAAGCATTTGAATCAGAAGCCAGTAGTATTTGACAGTTGCGAACAAGTGGCACAGTAGCAAAGGAGAGTAGGAAAACTGAAGGCCAAACGATAAAATATACTTTTAAGTATCACGAATGTATTTGTTCTTTGGCTTGGCTTGGCAAAGCGAACGTTAACAATCATTACAAATATTGCATTGTAGTCGAATTTCATAAAAAACCGGTGTTAAATATATGCAAACTCAATTTGTTACTCACGTTGAGTAATTTGATGTAATTTGATTAATCCGTATTGATACGTACTAGAAATTGTTAATTATTGTTTCCAATATGTTTTTCTTTGTAATAGAGGTTAACTAATCGAAGCACAATGTAAAAAAATACATATAAAACAAAGACTCAATAATACTTGGCTTAAGGTTGTGCATTTTTTATATCAAGAATTCTAGAACACATGTTTATTTTATATGCCAAAATTCCTAGCTCTTCAGTTTTGTCACTTTATTGTGAGAATAATGTACAGTTTATATATTTTACTTAATTTAGTTATCATTCATGTATTGCTTTTTTACAAAATACAAGCCACCCAGTACTTGTTATGAGATGTTTGTAAAGAGTTAATTGATCATCAACACTTAAAAACAAGCGCAAGTTACTCGCATGTTTTTTAAGTCTGTAAAGATGTAAAGTCTGAGGAGCTGATTATGATAGTATGTAGTGGTAAAAGAAGAAGAATATAGTAGTCAAACATAAATGCAGCAAACAACAGCATAATCCTCCCTAAGGACAGAGCAGCTTTTGTGGTTCACCAGTTCTGTCTTCTCTTGAACTGATCATACTTGTAATACCCCAATTACACATGGTAGTTTTGGATGGAATCTGGCTGTCAAAGATCTACTTTTGTATGGCGAAGATGAGATTTGAACTCATGATCTGTGGTGTGTGAGACAGTACGTTACGCACCAGACCGCTAGGATCGCTTCAATAATGAATCTTTATTTACGTTTTTGATTGGATTGAATTGAAGTGAACGATCAAATCGAAGCTATAAATCTGAAAGTTTACTGCCTCGATTCGAGATCAATGGGATTCCGTTCAAATTCTGCTGTCTACTGCCATAATTATCACACACACGCTAGCTTGCGTACAGACAATCTCCGATAGTTGCCGCGATCGGAAACAAGTCGGTCGATTGATGTTTATTATTTGTCTAAAATTGTCCCAAACATCCTCCGCAGGGGTCTAATTGGTGGACAAAGGAATCGTCCGATGCTCCCGACGGTTCCCGTGGCTGGGTGTTTTTCTTTTTTCTCGGAACCATTTCAGCTCATCCGTTGCCTATTAGCGCGGCTATTCCACTCGCTGGGCGTTTCGTTCACGAGTTCGCCTAACGTAGCCCGCAGATATCGTCGTCACCTTTCACGTATAAGGTAGAGGCGACTGGGATAGGTCGCCCAGCGTGGCACGACTTATCAATCAAATCGGAGTGACAAATCGGTGCAGCACGCTTGCCGCCCATACCCTCGCGTCGTCCTCATGAGCGGGAGCGGTTCGCCCGCAGGTTCCACGCGATTTCCCGTGTACGGTGTCGTGTTTTCGGTCCGGCGTGTTACAAACCGGCGTCGACGCCAATGTTTCGCAACATTCGATGCGCCTCGCCGTGCCTCAGCGCCCCAGCGGTCGCGACTGAGACACCCACCAACGTAACCCATCCGAACCGCCAAGTTTGTTTGCACGGTGGATTTTCAATTATTATCGGCAGGCACGGCGCGCCGACCGTGTAGAGCCGAGGATGGTGGCCGCGCGGCGGATGTTGATGCTGCGGTTGATTACAATCGCAATAATTACTTTCCTTTCAGGGGGGAACCGGCGGTACAGAAGGGGACGCGGGCAAGGATTGACGGATTTGCGCCTAATCAACGATTCGGCTTCTGGCGCATTGCGTCTACAGGCTGGTTTGCGGCTTGCCGTAGTTGATTGTGTTTGTCCATCAAACAGCCGATTCGCCTGTGGCAGCATTCTGAGTGGGAAGAGTGGGTTCCGGATTGTTGATCGTACGGCGAGGAAGTTGTGGAGACACTCTCGGGGTTAAGAATTAGCCGTGATGTCTACGAGATGGGGTTGTCGTAAGTGGTTTTAGTAGCTGTGAACAGTTGACTTTGGCGATGTTTGGCATACACTAAATGGGCCAAACTTCATCGATGATTCGATGAAATTTTGATCCAGAGGGTAAATTTTCCATACAAACAGATATGCTCTATTGAATCTACAAAAAGGAACTCCTCAAGGGGTGGAAAAGGGTAAGGAAAATTAACTCCAAAATCTAAAATACTCTTGAAATTTAAATTCCAAACATTGAGCAGAGTGATGACTTCATATCCATTTTCAATCGTACATCCAATGCACAAACTTTCCATGCGAGAGTTCGAGGATCAAACAGTGCTCAGAGTTTTAAGCACGTTGAAAATTATCGATCCACACGGCAACGTTCGTTCCTATTGATCGTCCATTAGGAAACACTGAAAACAGCACAGGCGAAGCAAAAAAAAAAAAGAAAAGAAAACCACTGTTCGACCGACGAAGAACAACTCGATCGGAGGCCACGGTCGTCATCGCCGCCGTCGTCGTCGCCATTGCGTCGTCGATAGGTTTTGCGGCTATTTTCGGACCGTCCCAATCAGTTTGGCAGCTCCGGGAGTTCGAGCCAACTGTCTGTCGTCCGCGATTGAGTGATTGAGAACGGTGGAGCGGCTGAGCGATGACTCGCGGGTGCGTTTGATTTCGGCTTCCGCTCGGCTGGGGCTGCTTTCTGCACACCGTGTGCGTTATTTTCAAACCCCGACACCCGGGGAGCGATCTTCGGCAACGCGGGCAAGAAACGGGCGCGACGAACACGGAGACGACTCACTCAAGTCGACCGGCGATGTTTAGGGTTTGATGAAATTTGATCCACTGTTGGGATGTGAGGATTGTCTTGCTCTTTGTTTTCTATGTTTCCAAGAAACTTTTTTCAAAATAAAATATTGCTTTTATTTCAAAAACAAACTTATACTCCAATTGACAATGTTTGGGGAATTGGGGAGACAGATGATGGACATACAAAGGGTTACAATGAACATTTAAGGATATCGAAATCTATCACCATATCGTTGTTCCCAACGATGTGGATGATGTAATTTTCCAACAAATGTAGGATATGATCTGCTTGCTTGAGCTAATGGTTCTTAGTACTTAGTTCAGGAAAGCCGAGGGACAGGAATGACGGGTTTTAGCTGGGGACGACGACTTGTATTGCCTGCTGCAACGTGTTCCATATTGCTCCAAGGAGATACTCGCTGGAGATACGCTTCGTTATAAATTGAAAGAGTTTTTCTGTAACTTTACAAGACAAGATCCAAATTTTAAGAACTGTCTAACTCAAAACCAATGATAGTTTGACCTCACGCAGGAGACCGCGTCGTACCGACGCGGGCCATTGTTGCGAGCGTGTTGTTTTAAATTACTTTGTACTTCCTCATCAACCGATCTCCCAACACGCGTTACGATGCCTTTGCCCGAGGGTGACACGCATCAACGCAGCGCATCACGATCGCGTCTCTGTGTGTTAGCATCTCATGCTACCAGGCCACGTGCTAATTGCGTTGTCATGCATTTGCTTAAGTGGCGGGAAGTTTATGCTTTAAAAATCGTCATCGTTCCGATGCGGGGTGTAATGTTGCGCGTTACGACGGCGGTCCGATGAAATTGATACGGCAGATAATGGCTCCGAATGCGGGCGGTGCACCCGCGGTGAATACGATCGTTATGATGGCCCAAGCGGCGGTTTGCGCCTGTGCGGGTGCGGCTGATAAATCGATCCGGGGACGATCTTCCGCGTTTGAGCAATTTCGTTCCAAACGCTCGTGTGCGCGCGCTCGTCGCTGCAAGATGAAGAATTTATACCACATCGCATTAATTGCTGCAGTTGGCAGTGTCTTCTTTCCCGGGCAGCGTTCCAGCGCACATTGAAGTTCTTCCTCGCAGCGCTCGAACCGAGTGCTTGAAAATGGTCCCGCAAAAGGGTTTCTTTCGGCTTTCTTCGAACCGAACCGCATCCGGTCCGGCGCGCACTCTCCAAAGTGTGGAACTTCATTTCGCACACGTAATGGCTGCACAAATTACCTTCATTTTGATTTCGCATGGGGCCTAAATTTAAATAACGAACCCCGCCGGCGGCGTGGTGCGAGCGCCTCGAACCGGCGGGTCCCGGGGTGCCGCCGGAGCGATAAAGTTTTATTTCTTCTCGCAAAATAAACCGAGCAGCCCGGGCCGGGCTGTGCCGGAACTGCACAGGGACGGAAAACGGCACCGGGCCCAACCGAACACCGACGAGACACAGTCGCTCGCAAGGGTGATTCGCCCGCGTGGGGATTGCCTGGCGTAGAGTGGAGTCGCGGCCCGAGTCGTTTCGTTTTTTATTGTCTATCGATGTATCGGAAATAGGAACAGGCGCGGTGTACGTACGCGTACGGTCGTTGCGAGCAAATCGGCAGGCAACAGCACGGCGTAGCAAGTCGAGAGGAAAAAGGATAAGTCCCTTTGGACCGAGGGGTTTCGGTTCGGCAGGCGGGATGCGGGTTGCGGGTCGTGCGGACAGATGAGTTTCCTTTAAGAAGCTTCGAGTTGTAAGCCGGTACGAGAGAAAATCATCATCGCCACGGTGGATGGGAAACGGTTGAGTAGAACCTAACCAGTTCTGCATGTGGCGTTTCTTGCAGGGTTCACTGCGGTGTCTATAATGTTTAAAAAATTGGAATATTGTTTAAAAAAGAGCACAACAAACAATAGGGCATACAAATTTTATTTACTTCATTGCTACTATAAGATCTGCCTCAATTGATTCGTTAAAACAATCTATTAAGAGCATACTAGGCTTCACTGACGAATCTGCTTGCTGTGACTATAGCTACGTTGAGGATTCAGTTTTCAAAACCTTGACGATCAATTGGCCCCAAATTCAATTGGCTTCGCACTGAAGATTGCGAGAATCGATCTTGCTTTACTTTTTTGTTTATGCTTTTTAACATTTTGAAGGACATGTTTTAATGGATGTCCATGCGCAGGACTCCAGCATTCCAAGAAATGTATTGTCTTCTTCTAAGCTATAGAAATAGAGCATTTGGTCTCCAACGTTTGGCAAACACGAGGTTCAATACAAGTTTCAAACAGGGATTTATATGCCGAAGAGGGTTTGTTTCCTGATGTGTCGAAGAGTAGTAGACTACACTCTGTAATGATGAGCTATTCAAGTTAAACGACGGTTTCACTATTATGTAGCGCATCAGATTTGACAGGAATTAGGCTACCGGCCATGTCATTTTGAAAACGAAAGACGACTTTAACCTGAAGTCGTTCATTTGGACAGGAGATGAAGAGTAGATCAAGAATGAAATTGATAGATGGCATTGAATCATGTACCAGAAATTTCCAATAGGATTCCGACGAAGTGCGGGAACACAAAGTGTTTTGTGCGCAGCTAGTTCCGGAGGGAAACAACCAAAGGAATTTAGAATGGAGTCCCAAAGTGACATGTAGCCAGGACGGATCTAGGCATTCAAGTGGTTTATTCGTATCAAAATTCGTTCTTATATGCGTGAAATTGCGGACATTGCATTCTGTGTGGTCTCGTGTTAAATTTTATGCTGGAGGGTTTAGTGGTGTTAGTTGGTCTTGGGTCTAATCGCCACCCAATACGTTTCCTATGATGAAATTGAGAACAATGCATTCTTCTGTGTTCTCTTGATTCTATGCTGGAGGGTTTTGTGGTGTTACTTGGTTTCGGGTCTAGCTACCGCCCAGTGCGTTTCCTATGGTGAAACCCAAAACCTCCTTTTGACGTGTGGCGCTTGATCCGAGTAGTTTATGTTTCCTGCCAGACAGTTGGCGCCTATGCGTTCTTATGCTTACGGCTGCGCAGTTGACACTATGCTCGCGCTTTGCGCAATACTTAATGACCGCTGTCGTCATAAATCGGCCTGGTTCCGTGGTTTGTTTATTTTAGGCCAACGACAATGATTCCAGTCGATAAGTTACAGTTTCTTGTCTGCTACGATTATGCATTGATTCAACGGGTTGACCGTGATTTTTCTGATATGTTTTGAAATGTCTTGTGTTGCGGAATATACATTATGAAACGCTTGCTCAACTCTATGAAACGCTTGGTTTGGTTGTCGTGTTCTCAACAGTAGGTCTCCTTACTATACTGTACTTCAGGATGTTCTTATAACCCACACCGCAGTTTGACGACTAAACTATCTAACCATGTCCTCACCGCATGAGGGTTCATCAGTTATGCCTTTGAAATCGCCTAAAACCAGTTGGAAGGAGTTACATGTGTAAAAGAGGCGCGAGAAACCCTGTATGCAGAACGTCCCGTAAGGCACCAACGGTGGATCAGATGTCGCCACTGGGGAGCAAAACAGCACTCGATTTGGCACGCGAACCTCCTCGCTCAATCCTTGCCGATGCTAACGATATCGGGTGAACGCGCGAACAGATTCTGCTCCAACCGGAAAGGACGGCTGCGTCTACCCGAAACTCCTCCGGTGAGGTGGGCATGTGTGTAGGTGCGCGTTGTTGGATTTCTTGCGGACCCTGCCTTCGGGGAACGTTGTTGCACGCTGGCTGAGGGGATTGACCTGGGGATTGTTTTTTCAATCTCGTTTAGTCTCGCCCTCGCGCTGTCCACCTTCAACTCCTGTGTCGTTTGGGTGATTTTATTTGGGTCACGGTGAAGAGATTCCGGTCTTGGCCCACGGGTGAGATCCGCACCAACCCCGTCCATCCGAATCGTTAAAGGGCATCTGCAGCGGCGGCATCCGCCCAGGTGGAGTAGAATCGTATTTCTTTCTGAACTGGAAGGCCCAACACGATCCACGTTCGCGCCCGGTGTCCCTCGGGAGTCGAGTGCGAGAGAGTAGGGCTGCCTTGTGGCACCCGCTTTCGGAATCCTGCGGTTGCTTGCACTTGGCGTATGTTTTATTTATTCTTCACGGGTTTTGGTGGTGAGATGGGAAACCCCGGTGCAGCGGTTTCCCCGAGCCGGGAGAGAATCGATCGGAAGGCGGCACACGGCACACCACCGGGCCAAATAGTGTTGTAACAGTAGCTGTAATGACGATGGCTTTCGATGGTCGGCTCCTTCGGCTCCAGAGGACGAGCAGCAACGGGAGGAAACACAGCAGACAAAAAAACTCGGAAGAAACAACCGGGCCACTTTCCGGCGGCTTGCACTGCGACTTGCAAAGGCTCGCCTAACTCGCTGCAAGGATGTTGCGAGTGCGCCGGCCCTTTGGTAGTTATTGTTATTTCGTCCTAATGGTCAGAAGCGCGGGGCGCGAACCGAACCGGCCGGGCGTGTGGGCTGTTGTTACACAACAATAACAATATAAGGAAAAGCTGGTGCTATCGAGGAGCGGGATCGCGCCCGGTTTGCTTTGGCGACTTTGCCGCGGCTGAAGAAAGTGAGCCCGGGCGCAAAAGCGAGAGCGAGTGCGAGTGAGCGCGCGGTGAATGGCTTTTATGCTTTCGGTGTTGTGCCCGGGCGTTCTCCCGGGCGTTCTGAAACCAGACCCGTGCAACCCACATCAAGCGACCGACGTGAAGTGGATTCCGCCGGTGTTTTCTTCGGGTTGTTTTCTTCGCCGGATGAGCACCGGGCCGGGGCGGAAGTCGGTCGGATTTTAACGGTTCACTGGTGTGCTGCTGCTGCTGCTGTTGGTGGTGGTGAGGTTCGGCTGGCCTTGGCCCACGCTCCCGTTAACACCGTATGTCACCAGCAGTCTTCGGGCGAAACTTGGGCATTGCGCTCCGCTCGTGCGCTCGGGTGTTCGTTATCCCTCCCGGGGGTTAGCCCGCCTAGCATCACCGGGTGCTCCAATTACTATCAACCTCGCTGCAGGACTGCTCGCGCGCCCGAGCACCATAAAACACGCTCGGTTGGGACAGATTTTGCGTTTTCCTTCCGGGGCCTGGCTTCGGTGTTGGCTTTTATTTCGCTTCCGGGTGCTTCCCGGAACACACACACACACATACACTTTAAGAGAGCTGGAGTTCCTTGGGATGGGCACATTTTCTGCGTTCGTGGACATAACATAACTGTGCCCTTAGCTTGGGGGAGTGTGATGGGTGGCGGCCAGTCTGACGGATTGTTGATAGCTGAAGTTCTGCAGAGATTGCCCGTAAAGAATTCAAATCGCATCGGATAGTGGAAGCTTTAAATTTGATCGCCTTTATCGTCCTTACGGAACGTTTCCTGGCCGTTTGGAACCGGTCTAATTGTTCGTAACGACTTGCGCTGCTGTGAACGAAGTGTAGTTTGGAACGAATTTGTAATCCTATTTCAAACATCTGCCGCAAGCTCGTAGGATTATGTGGATGCTGGACAAGGACATTTTGATTCCTGTGCTGTGTTTAGGACGCTGGTACTACGAGGGAAACCTCAGATACCAAACGATCAACAAAAGTTATTGGTCCTTCGAACCGGATTTGTGGTTTTATCAATCAATGCTAACTTCTAGTTGCATAGTAACGACGAGTAGAAGTTCGGTAACGAAAAAGGTGATCCAAATCAACAGGTGCTTCTGCTGTTGGCAATGAAATATGTTTAAAAATGTAATATGTTGTGAGGAAAAGTTTGATAAACAAATGACCCTTTTGATTTCAAATACGCCTAGCTTACATAACGGAAGCAATAAACCTTTCCTGCTTCTTTGGCCCAATTAAGCAATAAATTAAGATATAAAAATGAAAAAAAAAATCAGAACAGATTTACATACTCTTCATAACACGAATAACTGATACTAATAAGAATACCTTCACTGAAGCCAAGTTTGTGAACGAATAAAACTAAACCTGGCATATAGGTTTGTTTTTAGTGTTGTTATTATTATTATTAAAAATATTTTTAAACGTGGGCTGCCAAGAGGCTTAACACACATAACATTTAAAACAAACTATGTCTTAAAAACTAACATAATTGTAATAGCGCTAGAAAGAAAGAAAGAACAACATTTACAAGCTAAAAACCCGAAAAGGTATGCTTAATAAATTGTGAAATAGGAGAAAGGAGAGAAGGAAAAAAATTCTGAACCGGAGAAAAGAAAAAAGAAAATAGACAATAAACAATAAACAACGAGACACACATAGGTCGGTAATAATTCAAAACATACAAGGGATGTGGATTCATTAGGAAACATTAAAAGAAGACAAAAGACGAGAACGAAAGGAAGCACGAGAAGAGTTGAAATCAAAAGAAGTAGAGAAGGAGTTGAAATGTCGTATCCTTTTGGAAAAGATCAAACTCTTCATGGTGTGGTTCATAGAGTTGTAAAACCATGCCCATTTGGCAAAGTAAAGGGGTGCGAGAACTCCCGGTTAAATGATATTTTTATTTTATTTTTTGTAACACGAATTTGTCTACGATATATCGTACGAATTTTGTAACTAGGATGAGAATTGGTAGTGGGGTTGTTAAAAACCAATACCAAAATAAGGAATGTCTTCATTTCTCATGCACAAAAGTAAATGCGGAACAGCAAGCTGCTCCAGAGAAGAAGAAACACCACTTCATTAAAGGAAACTTGCGCGGAAGAATCTGCCGAGCCCAAAAAAACATGGAAAAATTACGACCTGTCAAAATCAGGATTGGTCGGCGCATCGGTCCACGAGCCAGACTGCCACACCGGAGAGAGAGAGAGAGCGGGGCACAGCCTCCGTGGCAGCCAGCCAATAACGAACGAGCCAAACGTACGATAAAATCCGACCGATTATCGAATATGATTGCCGTGCGTACCGGGCTGCTCTCCCGTCGCCTGCCGATGCTGTACGGTGTTTTATGCTTTCGAAGCGGCCATTTGGCCATTTGGGAAAAAGGGCGGAAAAACCCGTGAAATAAATGCATTGCACGACCGCAAAACGGACGCTCCGGTCCGGAGGTCTCCGCCGTTGACTTCACGTAAGAAAAATGGCGAGCTTAATTAACCGTTGCAACGTAATTTGCCCACCCGTGTGCGGCAAACCGTGCGCTCCGCTCCACGCAAGGATCAGCCAAACTCCCAATGTCGCGCCAGTACGCGCGTTTGTATGGGAGTGTGCTGTGGTTTTTTTTTCTTCGGTTGGTTTGTTTTTCACTCGTATCCCTTCGCATCGGGGCTGAAGAAAAGCTTGGCCCCAAGAACGGCACGGTCCTCGTTCCGGCGGTGGCCATTAGAGGCCCCCGGTTTCTGTCCGTTCGCGGCCCCTGGTCGTGGGGACGGGAGTCGATTACTTCATTAAGTTTCACTCCACTCGAAAGTGCCATTAATTTCAGGGCGCTTTCGAGCTGCCAGTTTAATATTATTAGCAATAAATTCAAATCTTTCGCCCTGCTTCCCTGGTTAATGAAACAATTTCATTAGCTGCGGAGGGTTGGGATTAGGGGTGGCCCGGGCCGTGCCGGGGACTGCCGTCGGTGTTTCTTCGTGTTCGGAAGTTGTCGGCCGCAAGTAAGGAAATGTCCTACACTAGTGTGTGTGTGTGTGTGTGCGTGTGCGCGAGGTTTCAATACAAGGATAGCTGAGGTGAGTTTGACGTATCCTGCACGAAACAACGAGCCGGGAACGAGTTTTTGTGCCGGCCCGGCACGGGCAAGTTTTTACGCAAATAAAAGAGAAATTATGAAAATTTTCACCTTGTCCTCCGGGTCTGCTCCTTGCCGAGGCGAGGCGCGTACGGGTAAAGGACGCCACGCCACGTCGTTGTGTGCTTAATCCGGTTACAAAATCTGGAATTTTTCTACTTCATTTGCGTTCGACATGCGAGGGTGGGCGTGGGTGGGTGGGTGGGATCTGTGGATGGGCTTTCGCTTTCTACCGGTCCCGGTTGAAGAACCGGTCGACCCAATTTGTATGATAAATTGTTCGGAACCGGCGCGTTGTGTTGCGGCTGTGGGAAGGATGTCGAAATGGGAAGACGGAAGCGTTTGATTGTGTATATTTGAATGAAAAATTAGGACTTACGGGGGCGGGAGTGCGGTTGCGTCCTTGGTGCATGTCGTCGCCACACGGTTTGCGAGGGAATATTTATTTATCGAATCAAACAGAACTTTCCCAGCTACACGCAGTCGTGCCCCCTGGGGGGCGTGTTAATAATGCGAATATTAAAGCCCACGGCGTTGGAGTAAGAGCGTGTTAGTTCATGTAATTAGGCTTTTCCGGGTCGACACGGCGCAATGTTTCTGCGGAATGGCGTAGATCGTGCGACCGATTGCTGATGCTTGCCGGCAGGAGTCTCATTGATGGTAGGGGTTTGTTCCGTATGGTTTGAAGGTGGAAAATGGAATTAAAGGAAGTGTTACATTTTCATCCATATGGTGAAACTCAACTTGATTTGCTCGACGACAGCCAAACGACAAAACTGTTCCTTTTAGGTGAATTTTGTTTAGCTAATAATTATATAATATGATTCATCCTCAACTTATCACGTTTCTCAAGCCTTTTTTTGCGTATGGAATACAAATTTACTTGCTATTACTGTATCGGATACACTGTAGTTTTCCTTACATGGAAAACCTCTCATTTTTCAACTTTTTGAATAAATCAAGCATTTTCAATCATTTTTCAATCATTTCCTGCTTCTCAAACATGAAAACTCTTAACTCCTAAATGTAAACTCTTAAATCTTTATAGGTTATAAAGTTGTCCATGTATGTTCTTCTTTTAAAGCAATTGTGTTAAGAGAAATAAAGATCTGCTCATGCTTTTTGTATGTGAAAAATGAGATTGTCTTACCTATCACTGAATGAATACAAAAATTTTATGTCAACAGTTTAGAAAAAAAGAATATTTGATATGTTTTTTTTTTGTAATACTAAATGCTTTAGACTTGAGCTCAAAACTACATGCTCATCTTTGACATATCTTTATGAAATAATATTCTTCCTTGAAGAAAACCCACCCGGTGAGTGAAAAAGTGTCGCTAGCTACTAATCTGCTCTTCGCAGCACTCCTCCTCCCTTATGCAGACATCATCGGGAGGGGTTTATCTATCCGCTGCACATGCTCGGAAGCAGCGCAAGATCAGCAGGACGTGCGCCGCTCGCCGCCCGGTTTGTGGCCGTTTAACGCCGCATGGTACCAAATTTCAATTTTTCTGTACCCAGCGTCAAAAACAATGTAATTACAGCCTCGTAATATCCTTCGTCATATCCGAGCGGCGCGCATGTGTACGCGTGGTGGTGGCTAAGGATGACGAAATGTGGGTGTCTAACGCACTTCAACCACTTCCACGCGGGCGGATCGCCTCCCGCGGTCGCACGAGAAGATGATGATAATGGTTACGGCGATAATGAAGGTAATGTTGACGATGGTGGTGTGTGTGTGCCGGTGCCGGTGCGGCTGGTGCTGGTGGTGATGCATATCACGTCGGTAATTAATTTTCGCTTTCACATTTCAATTTGCACCCGGCATGCAGTTTGCGTTCGCGCAAGGCAGGCAGGCGGGCGTGTTTCGGTGTTTCGGGTTCTTATTAATGGCGGCGCTGTGCGCGATGCATGATGATGATGATGACGAGCATGATGATTGGACATTAACGAAAGGAGTGTTTGTCCGCAAAAGACACCGATAGTGTGTGCGGTAATTTATGCAGTGTAACAAAACTGATATAAATCACAAACGAATTGAACTGAGTGAAAAACTGGTGGGAGGGAAAAAACAAAAACATTTGCTCCTCCTCCTGCTGGGAGCCGAAACCGACATAATAAATGAATAAAAATTCGAGCAATTTATGAAACAATTCGTGCCGCGGAACGTAACGTTTTGTAGCGAACGCTGTGAATGTCGGCTTTTCGAATACCAATCTCGTGTGCGCACGTGTGGTCTTTTTTGTTCCCACTGCATCTCTCTCTGTCTCTCTCTCTCTCTTCATCCTAAATACTATCGGTCAATATTTATCGTCGAACCGTGCTGAATCCCGTGGCAATCGCGCTATCAGTTCATCCCAACGGAAGGACCACCGTGCGTGCGGTACAACCAATACAGCAACAAAACAAAAAAAAAACACCTCGATACATCATCCGAGAACGAGACCGGCCAGACATCCTGCCCCAGATCCGGGCGGCTGCATACGGGTGTGATGGAATTGTAAGCCTGCATTCCGCTGGGATCATGAATTTCAATGAATATTATCACGTCACGTTGGTGCGGGCCCACCAAACCCACCGTGGTGGTGGTAGTGGTGGCCGCAGTTGGTTTTGTTTTTGTTGCGTAATGAAACGATTACGGTTACGAGCTTGTGATGGGTTTTGATTGCTTTAATGGGAAACGCTGCTGCGCGTCGCGCTCGCATCCGATCGGATTGATGAATTTTATTTACGATCGAATGTATCAACAAAGCTTTTGGAGGGTAAAAAAGAACGCGTGATTGTGATACACGGCAGGGAAGTGGCAGTAAATTCGCGTTCGTAACTAATAACCGAAGCGTTTGCAGGATTTAGTGGACCCGGTGTGTAGTGATAAAACATTAAAACGGGCATTTTGCTTGTTGTGCCGTACCCGAACCGTTTGTGGGTGTTAATTATTTATCGGGTGACGAAAAAAAAGATTATGAGAAATCATTTTTAAATCCGCCCGTTTTGTGCGTTCCGTTCTAACACGTTGCGTTGTATCCGTGCTGGATGGGCCCAATTTTTTAAGGTCAGTCCATGCTTTCGTGCATGTTTGGTATTGTTTTTTTTTTAAACAAACTTGTCTCTTTTATTGAAAGCCTCTATTGAATGTATAATAAAATCGAGAATCGTTAATCTAAGCCCAAAATAAGAACCGGACTATGTTTGTTTCCAGCAAGGATTTTTTTAGATTTGCTGATTCGAACTTTGCCTAAAAGATTAGTTTAGTGGCAACCGATTGCATTGAAGGGTAATTTTGCGGTTGGTCTTCTATAGACGCTGATGATGGCAATTGACTGTCGTCAAGCTGATGGTAGAGAGTAAATTTACTTACTGCTTATTTTCGAATGTTTAATCATATCAATGTTAGCAGATCGTATACACTGTAGCCAGCTTCCCTAACGTATCAATATTTGTCATGTTGAAATGTGAGAATTTTCATATCGAAAGAAGCGTTTTTCAACAATTTGCTAGCTGTTTAGCTGCTCTAGCTGCAAGTGTTTTACTCTGAAATCATTATATCCTATTTAACCTACTTGTTCTGCAAATGTACTCAGCAGTTTTTCCATTTTTATTGTTTTTTTTTTCATTAGGTGTTCTATAAAACGGAAAGAATCGTGCCTCGTTTCTTTTTTCAATATTCTTTGATTTTTTATCCAGTTTTTGGTATTTTTTTTTCTTTTTTTTCTTTTCGTTTAGACATAACTTTTCACGTTGTTTTCCTTTAATTTAATATTCTAAAATAACTTTAATGTTTTTTTTTTGTATTTTTACATCATTTTGGAAATCATTTAATAGAATGTGAACTTAAAATTCGCGAGATGATATTCAAAACCGGAACGCTCCATCTCCACGTTCACGACTAGTCTAATTTAATCGTTTTTGAATATTTGTGCTCTCTTCTTCCCTAGACAGCATCGAGTGTTAGTTCCAAACTAATCTCATTAAAACATTTCCAAACGCCAAAACAAAAAAAAAACCCAAACAAACAATGTAGGTACTGCCGAATCTAATCCAAATCTATTATCAAAGGCAACAAGCTTTCAACAAATCGGCCCGGTTCATCCACCGTTGCCGACAGTCTCTAAAGCGGCTCGTCGTCGTCGTCGCCGTCGTCGGGTCGCTTCTGGCTCGCGCCTAAGACGCACGGTGCTGCACGGTGCTTTTCTTTCCACGTACGGTTCGATGCGCTTGAGCTGTAAGCAGAATCCGGAGCGTGCCACCACTCAGCCGGAAGGAAGGAGCGGCTCCGAAGGGTGCCGGGCTTCGGTGACATCGTTATTTGAAGCTATTTTATCGAATTTTAACAGAGTTTTGGACCGGGCGGCAAGCGAAATTTAATTCCCAGCCACAGGCCACGGCGGCGGAGAAAGAGAGAGAGAGAGAGTTTATTTTTCCTTTCCTGTATCGCGCGAGTTTAAAGATTCTTGAAGGCACGTTGGAAGCGTTCCTGTGTGCATGTGTGTGTGTGTGTGTGTGTGTGTGTGTGAGTGTGTGCCAGCGTTTGAGCCAAATGAGGTTACACGGCAAGGGCAGAAGTGTGATTTATTTTTATTTCCCCATGTCCTTTCTGGGAGGGGTCTCGTACAATTACGTGCACTTGTTCGTGTTCGTTGTGGGCGAACGGGTGGTGGCCACGGCCGCAGAAAATCCAGCGCTCAAATCTGAGCGGTTTGGTAGTTGTTTTTCCGTGATTTTTCTTTCTCTCTTCCTGTTGCTGTTTGTTTGCGTGCGCTCTTTCCACGCCCGCCGTGCGGAAAGAGTGAACGGAAGGATCCCGCCACACTGGTCGATAAATATGACTTTGTTTTTCTCGGCCGTTATGTGTTCTGCTGAGAGGGCGTTCTAAGCAGGCTGGTTAAAAAATTAAAGCTGCACACAGCAAGAGAGAGAGAAAAAAGAACCATCTGGAAAACGTTGGCCGTTTGGGAAAACTCACTCGATGGTCCTTCGTGTACCTTTTGGCTCGAAGGCTCGGTGGAGGCTCGCGTTCGGGAAGGAAAGTCATTAATTTGCGGTATGCTTAAAGGTGAATTCTCGGGGCCCATTCCTCCTTTTCGTTGTGTGTGTGTGTGTGTGTGTGTTTGTTTCTGGTTAAAGCTGTTGTTTAGCAGGAAGGCACGCTCGCACGGCTCCGGCACCGGATGAAGGATGGATGAAAGGAGCTTCGCTCATCTGGATCGACCACTTTCATTCATCAGTTGTCGGCGCTGCGCTTCCGTGATAATCGATAACTCAGTCGAAAGGAAACCATTTTATTTCGGCTCGTGGATGTGCTCGGGACGAATGGTTCAGATTCGGGAAGGGAACGAAGCTGACCCCAACCCAACCTCTCGCACGTGGATCGGTGCAATAATGAAGGAAAATTTGTGGAAAAACCTCTCCCGCACTCGGACACACATACAGGCGCTCGTACACAGCGTTCAACTGAGCCGAAATGCGCGCTGAACGGGAAACCAAAACAAGCAAAATTAAATCAGCCTTTTTGACGAATCCATCCATCCGGCGGTCGCGCGCCGCCGTTCATTCGCTCATCATTCGCCGTGCCGAGCGCGCTCTTCCGCCTGTGCTCGCTGGGAGGGATGAAAAATGTATGCGGTTTGTTAAAAGGGGGGAGAGAGAGAAAAAAAGGAACGAAAGAAAAACAACGCCGTGGCAAGGGTGAGAGCGGTCGAGAACGGGCAAAAGGATAACGGTAGGAACGTGGTGGAACGAAGCAAATCAAACGAGGATCCCACCCCCAACACTGGGGGGTGGTTGGGAAGTTGCGCGCTGTGGCCGCTGGTCGGACGATTTAAAATGGATTAATTTGTTTTGATGTCGTCGTAAAACCATGGCCCGAAGGAGCAACGTAGAGAAGGATCCACGACCGACCACTTGCCCCATTTTCTACGTCTCTCTCTCTCTCTATCTCTCTCTCTCACTCTCTCCCGCTGCTTATCCCGGTGGTTATCCATCCGGGCGTACGGCGCGCGGCGCGGTGGGAAAAAAGTCAAATTTTCGATTAAAGCGAACGCGATAAAATTAATGGTTTCACACCGTGGGAGGGAAATTTTACCACCTTCAATCGATTTCAATCTAGCCGGCCTCTGCTGGCCGCCCGCTTTTCGGCGTGGAGCAAACGAAAAAGCATATTTTTTTTGCAAGTACGGTCTGGTTGAGCGCTCGGTGCGCTTTTTGTGGACGTTTTATTTGCTGCTCTGCTTCTGGGACTGCTTCGTGGGCTCTCTTTGGTTCCGCTTGCGCGACCGTAGGGATAATGTTGATTATGTTTATCCACGTTCATAATCGATGAAGTGTCGATGGTGTTAAAATGCATCACGGAGGATGCTGTGTGGTAGATGGAGCGTGTTTAAAGTGTAATGGCGAAGGTACACGGGTTTACGGTCAACAATATTCTTCCTCAAATCTTGTACTGAGGGAAAAAAAATTAAAATATTGCATGAATGAGCACACTATAGCTTAAATTTTATAAATTTGTTACAGTGTCTAATGATGATTTGCAGAGTGTCAATGTTGGTCCTGGTAAGGAGATTTTTTTCGAACATCACTTTCATTATTGAACATTATTTTGATGACAACATTTAGCAAAACTTTCATTTTTATTCTTTTTTCTATCCTCTTACAACATATGATATTTTTATGTAAGTAACCCATATCAAAACCTGACAGAAAAGACTACATCGACATCGACATGTCATGCATGTACAAATTAAAATGAAGTCTTTCGAAACACTGTCCAACTTCCTTATCCGCTCTCCGCTCGACCCATCACCACGGGCGTACACACCAAGATGCTCCACATTCTCTGGTGGTCGCGTTTTCCGGCAACCGGATTCCTGTCCCGCGGCCGCACTCGAGCGTGACTTTGCTCAGCGCCCGATGCCGATGTCGACAATTATTGACTGACGCATTACGGGAGGCAAACAAACCGTCCCTCGCCCGACCACCACCACTCGTGTCCCTCGTGGCGAGCGCGTTCGCTTACGTCGGGTGTAGTTAACTTGTACTAACATCGTACTAACTGACAAAGCAAATAAACATAAACGTTTGGGGAGGGGACGAGAGGACGTAGCTTGGAGTGGAGTGGGACTGCAGTGATTTTTTTACCCTCACACTTGCCCGCAGCCCATGGTTGCCTCATCGCGGCTGCCGGCATCGTGGAAGTGAGGTTAATAAAGATTAGCGGTGTGTTATCAGCACGAGCGCAAGCTATCTATGATGGGACTCGCTAGTGAAGGTGTTGCTCATCTTTAATGTGTTTATAATTATATACATCCAAATCTAATAGAATTAAAGGGGTTATATTGTTTGAGTTGTAGACACCTTTTTGAAATTTTGAAACCAATGTCTTCTAGAGCATGAGCGGATATCAAACGCTGGAAAATTTAACTGATATAAGTCAGATGTGACTCACCAGTTGAATTCGCCGTATAGTCTCCGAAACTGCCACCTTTCCTTTAACGGAATGAATAAAACGCCAGTGATTTGATATTAGAAGACATCAACACTTCTGTTAAGAACGGAATTCTAATAGTCTACAAGTAGTTGGTTATTGAATAAAATGTTGGGTTCACAAGTAAGTTACCCACATTTGAAGGTTCTATAAAAACCAACCTCAATCTTTCTGGTGGATACTGATTTTCAATGAATGTTTCGTTTTGATTCCAAGAACGCATTGACCTAATTTCGGAAGAGCAAAACTGAAGGGAAACGTTTCCGATACGAATTGTTCAGCATCGATCGGTACAAGCTTGGGACCAAGTCTGGAAAATGAAGCGTGTGAGGGAATTTCAAACAACAACACGTGATGGAAGTCTTGTGTCTGATCTCACAGCCTAGTCGCTTTTACATAAAAGTCGGCTTCAAACGTATTACTCGGACTTAACTCAATGATCCATTGAGCGGTTGTATCACTCGATCAAAGCAGTTCATAGTACTCGATACTTTTATGGTCCCACCATTTGTAGAGCAGATGTTCAGCATGTTCTAAAACGATGGAAACTTATGCGTAGACCTAATATTATCTCCATCACTTTGGAATGTGGCTTCATACACATGGGTACGTGTAAATATTGGGTTTATCTGTGTTTTGGATAGAAAGCGGATAAACAAAGATAAAAAACTGTTACAAAACCCTGTACAAAATTCGGAATTTTAATACGATTTTTGAACGACTCTCGTTGCTTCAAAAGCGTTAAATTTGTTCACCAGCACCACACATCCGATGCGAGGCGATGCTGATGAATGCAGCCGTACAGCGTGAAGGTTAGACCATCCGCACCGCAGAGGGAACGCTCAACTTAAGCGAATGATTTATGAACCGCCGGTCGCTGTCAGTGCGCCATGTGCCATCGGTCGAGACAGCAGCCGATCGGTCGAGTTTATCGCGCCCGCTCGCGCCCATACGCGATAAAAAGCCGCCGGGTGTCTCCGTTGGAGCGCAAAGGGTTGCGCAACAATCGACGGGCCGACATTCTGGACACTTCCTTCAGTTACAGGTGCGCCGGTTGATGCATTTTTGAAGATGCGTGTGCGTGTGTTTGATTTATTGTCCGGTTTTGGGCAATTAATTAACAATTTTGCACTCGTCACACCACACGTTGCCCTTCGAGTAGGGTGGGTGGGATCGCTTTGAATTGTGCATTCGCATCAATATGGGCGCCTCGAGCGTTGCGTAGCGTGCTGGCAGCGCGACGTCGCAGCGGTGAACCATCCGCTTATCAGCACCGTCGGCGTCGGCGTGATAATAATTGAAACAGACACAGCTGAAGGGTGCAAAATCCGCGCACCGCAAAGGGTGTAGATTTTTCTCCCACTTGCTGGTGGTGCGCGCAAAGTTAGCAAACGCCAAGATTGTACGCCAAGAGAGAGAGAAAGAGAGCGAGGGAGAGATACCACCGACGCGGTTAACGAACTCGTGACTCGAAATGTGGAATACGTGAGCTAGCATGATGCTGACATGTACTCGCGAATGATTTGTTTTGTTTCCTAGCCAGCCAGTCAGCCAGCGCTTGTGTGTATTTAGTTTCACAGTGCCGTGCTCTTGCGGCGGTTGCCTATTGGCACTTGGTGTTCCTCGGAAAGTCACGTGCCGCATGAGAGGGGGCGACGATTGGTACCGGCCGTGCGGTGGGGTGCAATGAACGCTCCGGAATCCGCGATAAGATCCCTGCCACCTGAAAACACATTCTATCATTATTGCGGGTGCGCTGTGGCGGGGTGGGCCGGACGATATCTAGTTCGCTCGCGCCCCCGCCCCCATGAGCGCCGCGAACGACACCAAGATGGAGTGTGAGAATTTAATAAAACTTCTGTAAAAGTCGATTCCCACACCCGCCGGTGGTGGGTGGAAATTTTAATAATCTGCGCCTTGTTCGGTCTCAGGCGCGGAAAGCGAAGAAAAGAAAAGAAAGCCAAAAAAAAAACCTCAAACACTTGAGCACCACTTCCGTGCGGAAAGCACACGAAAATCTGTTCGTTCCATCGTTCCCCCGACCGAGCGGCTTTCGAAAAGTCTATGGCGAAAGACTCCACCCAGGATCGCTATCGACGCCCCGGCCGCCGGCGCTGCTCGACGGATCCCATCCCGACCGGTGGATGGGATGATAAAAATGTAAATAAAAAAAAACCGCGCCAAGCGCACGTGGTCGGGCGCATTGTGTATTAACGGCTTGCGGCCGGATGGTTGGATGGATGGGAACAAATCAGCTGTGTGGGATGTGGGAAGTTGGGTGTATTCTATACAAGAAAGGTGTCGAAATAGAGTGAAGACGGAGCTGCTCTCGCAAGGAACACGGCGCGTGCTTAGCAGCAGCAGCAGCAGCAGCAGCAGTACGGGAAGTATGGAAAACATTATCGGATCGTTAGCGTTTATTGGGCTATTTGTACAAGTACTGCGGGCAAACCGGTACGAGCAGGACGTACGTCACATCCTTCGGTTGCAGTTTGAAAATCTAATCGAAATCGTTCCGTTCCAGTTCCGGTTTGGCCGGAGTGCAGCCTTTACCCGTGCGCCGTAATAGCCGCCCGGCGGTCGGTACGGTTAACGACCGAGCCGTTGATTGTTTTCCGGGATGACTCCGGGATGCCTGTTGTGGCTCACGCACCAAACGAGCCGGCGACGTCGGCACGTCCGTCGCTTTAGCCACCGGCGTGGGGCGTGTGTTTGTGAGTGGTTACCGATGTATCAAACCGACGGGATTATCCTTTAATATGCCAATCGTCACTGGCATGTAAATTTCCGTTCCGTTTCACCGCGCTGCTGTGGTAGTAGCAGCAACGTCAGTGTGTGTGAGTCACGACACCTGTCCCGGTTCGTTCCCGGCTTATCGCACCGAAGGGTTAACGATTCCGGCGGGAGTCCGGAGCGTTCGGGCGCCCATGCCGCACGTAATTGCACCCGAGCACGTCCGACCCGGGGTTTTTCGACCAGCGCGGGATCCCACCCAAGCCCCAGACCGAGCCGTTTCGGTAGCCGCCCCGAAACCCCGAACAACTAAATCCCGCCGCCAGCAAATCCCTCCAGATTGTCCGATAGGGTGGTACGGCGTGACCGGTGGGGCGATGGGGCGATACGGAGCGGGAGTCAATTTTCAGCATCTCGGGGGACTTATTAACATCATTTAGAAAATATCACCATTTGATACATTGAATCGTTTTGGGGTGCTTGTGTGCGCGTGTGTGAGTGTGGTTGGTGTTGAGATTAGTGGTGCAGCATGGGGAATCGATAAGCGATATTATTCTCAGTTCAGAGTTCTGATGGGACGAAAAGTTTGTGCTGTATATAGGAACGGCAGGAAATTGCCTCATTAACTAGGGACTTATTCGCTTCATAGTAGTAATTGATTTTTAAGTAAATTGCAACCAGAGTAATGCTTTTTGAAGATAAATGAAAAAAGGCGTTCTTATAAGCTAAGGTTATAAGTTATTATATACATTTTTCAAGGTGTATATATTTACACATCTATATTTCGTAAAATAAAGATATATTGGAGAGCTTTTACGGAATTCAACATACGATGATAAAGAACAGCCTAGAAGAAGGCGATGAGAGTGCAATCATCAAGCACAATCATGTTTAAATTTAATTTAAAATAATCTTTACATTCAAAAGTCTGTGGATGGGTTTTCATCTACCTGGCCCTTCAAACTCTTGGAATGTGCAATATTTTGCCTATATCAAACCAGTTGCAAATTGTGTGTTTTTAAAGAGTGAAACATTGACTATGTTTTCAGGTAACAGATGGCAAAGCAGAACCTTTTTCTAAGCTTTACAAATCCTCTTAATATATCTAATCTTATATCCTCGTATTCAGAAGTCTAAGATCTTATATTGTAAATAGTTCTGTAACGCGCGGTTAAACAACCATTACATACAATTAATATAGTAATGAAGAAGATATGTATTTTCAAATAGCAATAATGGTAGGAAGTTCCATGTTAGAGACGAAGTACATGTTAAGAAGGTTCACCGTAGGTCAAATATGGCAGAGATATCACTGCGGTGTTAAAACATTTTCTTTATTATCTGCTCTTTTTATTATATTTCATTTTATTTATTTTTTTCTATACAGTTTGTGTACATTTCAATTCTACATGTAATGAAATATAAAATTTAAAGCCGTTTAAACCCACTAGTGGCTCGCAACTTTTGTCGCAACCTAATGCAGATTGAAGCATTATTTCAAGTTTCGTTTTGCATTTTGCCAAGATGTAACAATTGTTCATGCAAACTCAGGTGTTGCTGCTCGTCCGCACCGGGGGATCCTCCTGCACCACGTGTGCTGGTGCATTTTTACTATTCAAATTTTATCAGCACCAAACCCGAAGCAACTGCAACTGATTCGCCAGTTCCAGCTCCGCTTCCTAGCTCCGATTGAATCGACCGAACCGAACACGGAATTGAATCGGATTAATTTCTATTTTATAGCGCAGTATTATGTACTTTAATCAGATTGGAGGTTATCTCGCTGGCTGCCGTGCAGCGTCGCAGCACGATGCAGCGTCGGCTGTGTGCAGCGGTGCCCAACTCCAACAGGGACCAACAGGGATGCAACCGAATGATAAAGCGAGCGGGAGCGAGAGAACGAGTGCGCTGGCTGAGAGCAAACGTATTCTGTACTGACAGGAACGACCCACTGCAGCAGTTGCAGGCCCCCGGACCGTTGCACTTTATGCGGCGCCGGGCTGCCCGGGCTGTAGTTAGTTTTTAGTTGCAATTATTGCGAAAATTTCGGCAGTCGATTAGTTGCTAGGCGGCGTTCGAGTTTACCGGAACGCGCTGGTGTGCGGGTGTGTGCCTTTCGGATGCACCACGGCTCTAATGCACGAGCGGCTTCATGATGCGGTTGAACGAATTTTCGCACAGAACCACACCGATAACCCGTCCGTTTCGATCCTAGGCTCGCACAGTGCAATGAGGCAGCGAGCTTCATTATTATTATATTGGACATCATTGTACCCGTTTGGACGGTTTTTACGGTTCGCACACTTTTCTGGCCGGCCGGTTCGGCCCGAGCTAGTGATGACTATTATTGAGCGCGGCGGTTGCACGCCACGCCACGCCACGTGGTGATGTTGCGCGCCGGCACAGCGCTCCCGACGGGTCTGCAGCGGCTTCTGAGCATCTGGTTTTTAATAGCAATTTCGATAACCGGCCGATAATGAAGTTGCTCGCGAAATTTATTGCCTTGCGCTAGCCGCTGCACTAGCGCCGGTCCGCCATAAACAGCCGATACTGGGGGTGGGTTTTGTAGTGGAGTTTGAAAATTGGATTTTTGGATTTCACCTATCGTTTGCCCAGGAGCTGACGTATGGAATTCAATTAGTTGGCACCTTGCCGTATCGTTTTTTTGTGGTCGTTCTTGTTTGCTTGTTGTGGGAATATGTTTTGAAAACAGCTATATGAAACAATCATGCACTAACTTGTTTTCCTATTATGAAACCTATTCCACGTGGAGTTCGTAGATAAATCGGAGCCTCGGCGCTCAAATAAATCAAGCCTTTGATTAAAAGTGATAGGTACAGTCCAAGTGGATCTGCTACACCTATCCATCAGACAACCCATTTCCAACAGAACACTGACTCTGCTTGTGTACAGCCGTTGTGTTTCCCCACCAACTTTCCGGCTGTGGCATTCCCTGAACTGATAAGAACTGAGCGTTTCTCCATTGCGGATGATACCTGCTCGCTGTGGTGACAAAATTGACCAGCACTACAACTGAGTCGAAACTCCGGCGCGCCAGAGGCATAATGCTCTCACACACCCCCCCGGCACTGCTGATGAAAATGATAGTGGCGATAAAAATGGCGTGTCCCCTTTCGTGCCGGTAGCCAAGAAGGGGGATATCTGACCGCATGATTCCAGCATGCGCTCGCGAAGTCCACGCCGGGGGCAGTACCCGAAGATAAATATTTAAACAGTACTACACCGTGCTCAGGTTAACAGGCGGAATTCCCACCGTTGGTGGTGCCAAAGGCAAATTACAGGCAGATCTGACGGATTCGGAGAAAACCGGATCAGTTATCAAAATAGCAAGGTTTTGAGAAATGAGGTTGACATTTCAAGCTAAACTATATTCCAAAGTAATATCAATAGCGATAAGAATATTTCGATTCATAGTTACAGAACAGCTACAGAATAGAAGGTACAGGAAATTTGGAACCTTGGACCTCCAAGGTACCAAGTCTTTATCGTTACACTTTGCAGTTGTGCGTCTTTACTTATCTCCTTTTGATCGCACATTTCCTTCAAACTTTGTCTGTATTGGTCTGTCGCAATAATATGCTTGTTTTTAATATTGTGTTATCAACAATTTGAGACTAGATAGTGCAATGTCATATTTGCATCTATAGTTTGTGACTCTGTGTCCCAAATTAGTGGTTTACATGTTTTAGCTAGTACTCAGGCAAAAACAGTAATTTCAAACGCAAAACTCCGCATGTAGCAGCGTAAGAAATTGAAGCAAATCTTCTGGTAGCCAAACATTATCTCAGAAGTTTAAAACTTCATTTAAATCATGTATTATGTCCAGCATTTTATGAATCGCCATGATTGCTCCCGAAATTCAAATTAAAAAAACCCCGTGCCTCCTGACGTTAACCTCAGGTACAACCACGTGGTGTGATAACGTAACGCGCGTGCTGCTCCCAATTTCAACAGCACGATCGCAGATCGCACCCCATGCGCCCGACCAAGACCATATAACCTCAAACAGCGTTGACTTTCGCCTCGGCGCGATGCGGCACGACGGCGGTACCTCATCGCCGGTCTAGCCGGTGGCGGCGAGATGTCGACGGTGTCGAACAACGTTGTCATTGCTGCCGGTGTGCCGTGGTGTTTATCTGGTTGGGGTTCTGTTTGTCTACGGCTGGAGAATCGACGACTCAGGAACTGAGTCAGACATACAGGAAGGTGTAGTCTTTTTTTCTGTTGCTGTTGTCGATGTTGCTGCCTGTTACTTGTGTCGGACTCCGGTTGCTTTCGCCTTCAGATTCCGCGCCGTTGTTTGGTTGCATCTTCAAACAAGATAACGGTGCGAGCGTATCGAAATTTACCTCAACCTGACCCGAACCGGGAGGCAGTTGACGGGGCGAATAAATAAGTCTGGTTGGCTGGGAATTTGGTGGAATGTCCTCTTGATTCAATAGTCCGTCCGCCACTCGAGCGTAATGATTAAAATGTTCGTCATCAGCATTTTGCCATGCGTGTTGTTGGGGGTAGCTGACATCAGTCCTTGGTATAGTTTTTCTTACAGGTTTTCTCACCACATTCCGTTAAGAGTCCACGTTACCACCGCAGTCTGCCGATGATCCGTTAAGTCGTGCATGACTGCCGGCACAAATTTGTTGATCTTGTTCTTTGCCCGCCCGCCGAGACGGAGCAAATCGTCTGGTGTGTGTGTGTGTGTGTGTGTGTTTTTTTTTCTCGCACACGGTTTTGCTACGAATCCCGGTTCTTCGGTCTTCTGTTCCTAATGACAATGTGTGTAAGCGTCGTTTTTTTCGCTGTCGCTTCGTAGCTGCTCAACCTCTGGGGACACCCGAAAACGGACCCGCTTCTGCTGCTGCTGCTGCGACTCTCGAAGATGTCGAAGAACTTTCCCAACAAGGGGACGGCCGTGTCATCAAGAACCCATCAATCAAAAGTCTTTCAATCACACTTTCAAACACATTCGTTGGTCACTTGCTCGGCTCCCCGCGTGAGTTCTTCCCTTGCGTACAGCGGTTGGATCTTCGGTCATTATTCAGTTAGCTCCTGGGTCATGTTCATGGGAGGGTAGCAAAAAGCGACGAAATCCTGAGACTTTAACCGACCCGCGTCGGACGAACGGACGGGCCAGGAATGTTACTGTGACGGGAGGGGACCTAGAGGAGATGCTAATGTAATGCCACTTCGATGACACATATCGCCGCAGCTTCGCAGATGACGAATTACACGGGGACCCCCGGGGCGGTGGGAGAGCGAAACGGCGCCCTGCGGCGATTGTTCGAGAGAATCTTCACGCTGATAGTGGTGGCCGGTTTCGGCCAGACGTCGGTGGACGACGACCGTACTTGAAGTTTCGCTCCCGGGAAGACGTCACTCATTTGTTCGCGCGGTGGTGACGCGCGCGCTCCGACTTTACGACCCCAGATATGCTAACACGCTGAACCCATCCGGCATGAAGTTGTCGTCGGGCGGCGTCGGAGTTTTCCGTATCAAATTTCCCTCTCCGTTGACAAATATTTTCGGGCACTGAGAATATGGCCCCGGGAGGTGCGTTCTTTCACTTTCGCCGTGTTCGCCGTGTGTGTTTGCTCTGGCATATGAAGCGCGACGCTGAGGGGTGTCGACGCGCATGGAAGCGGGCAGGGCAGGGCTCCGGCGATCAAGATGTTTGTAGTGCTTAATGCTCATGTTTGATTTGATTTATTGAATGTTTTCCCACCAAAATAAAGCCACCACGGACGGAGCAGTTTTTTCCCGTCGTGTCTACCTCCGGGGCGAGGGAAGTGAATGTTTGCGCTGACGTGTGTACGGTGTGTTTGGTTTGTTCGACAGATTTTTATCATGGAACAGAGTGGCCCATTGTTGGCGCGATGGGCTGGGCGTGTGGTTGCGTGAAATTGAAATTATGTGGTTTCACAGGAAAATGAGTGATATGAGAAGATGAGTTTTTTAGGATTTTGCTTAGTCTTCTCATGAATTTCTACGATTGAAAGAAAAGTTTGAACAGACTTTCAAGCATTTAAACATTGGTGTTTTATGTCAACTTATTTTAATTACAATTTAAACGTTGATATAACGTTTCTGATGAGTCAAACTATGCAGAAATTAACCAATTTAAAATACTCTATTAATTGAACAGCACTTAAATTGAGTTTTTCCTGATGAACTACAGAGGTTTACATTGCAATCGCTTCATTCCGTCGTCGATTGACACAACATTTGATTGTCGGCATCGCCGTATGATTGCTTTGTCACGCCCGGCTTCCGAACCCATTCCCATCGGCACCGTCCACTGCGGTGAAATGCTTCCGATGGAGGACCGGATTTATAAATGGATTGTTATTGCCGAGCAAATAGTGTAACCACCCGTTAGCAGCACGCCCTGGATGAAGCTGGCGGTGGCCCTGCGAGCAACGGAAAGCGATGCACCAATTGCTCGCGTTCCGGCACGTGTCAGCAAAGCGGGAGAGGAGCGTATTTCAAATAGAAGCGAAATTCAACGACCTTGGCCGGCACGAATTGAGTGTCAGCTTCAGTGGAGGCTTAACATTTGTTGAGCAATATTGAAATATATTTTTGAAAAGTTTTCAGTTCGTTTGTTTCATGGGAAGTGAAGCGTTTCAGAAATTCAATGAGTGCAAATGTTGTTTTAAAGTATTCCCGGCTACAATATGATTTTTGCTAAATATGTTCACACTTTTTAGTGCCGTAACTAGAATCACTTAAAAGTTATTGCTGGTATTCTTTACAAAAAAAAAGAAAATCATTACCATCGACAGAATGTATCGTTTTAAGCTTGATTAAGTGACGCCTCTCGTTATGCCTTAAGTTAATAATACGTGTTTCAGTTTATCATTATCATTCTCATTAAATTTATTGATGTGGTCTGCCAACAGGCTTAACACACATAAAACTTAAAACTAAAACTTAAAACAAACAAACTGTGTCTTAAGAACTAACATAATTGAAATAACGCTAAGAAAGTAAAAAAGAGAGAAAAAATACATACAAAATTACTTACATACTAAAAACCGAAAAGATAGGCTCAATGACATGTGAAGTAGGAGAGAGGGAAGGAAGGAAAGAAAACAATTGCAGGACCGGAGAGAAGAAAAAGAAAATAAACAACAAAACAATGAGACACATAGATCGGTAATAATACAAACCGACATGGAATGTGAAGACATTACACATGAAATGTGAAGAGTCATAAGAAGAAGACAAAAGACGAGAACGAAAGGAGGCAAGAGAAGAAACAATTTGAAAGTTTGTAAACAATTTGAAAGCGCTTCCATTAAACGCTGTTATAATTGAAAACCTTGTAGAATGGAAAGGAGTTGAGATAATCGTAACGTAGTTTTAGCAAGTAATTTGAAACGGTGCGATATCAATGTTGGTACTTGCGAATATTCAGAATACTTCGGAAATTTGACACTAAAACTCACTCTTTCGCTTTTTTTTCTCTTTGCAGGTATGTTTCCTCCCTCCTCATCACAACAGCGCAGAAAACGGATCTATGGAAATTGGAGTAAGATTAAGACTAATTGAAATGCATCGCTTCCGAACCGGTTCCATCCGGTTTCGCAAGCGCCGGGATCAATTTAGCAAATGCCAAATTACGATTACATTGTTTTGGGTGCCGAATGAAAGCCTCGGTGCCGAAGAAAGGTGTGAATGCAGCGTACGAATTCGCACAATGGCGACTGCGACGTTCCTGCAAAGGGCTCTCGAAGAACGACTCTACTGCGGCAGACGCTATCGGCAATAATCGGGCGTGTGCTCCAGGACAGTGTCACGGTGCACCGAAAGTGTTGTTGCCACCAGCAGCTCTGCCCACTGCAGGGGCACAAATCTACGCGTCTCCGAGTCGGGCGTCATCGGGCGTGGAGGCGTACTGCACTTACTGCAACGCGCCAGCCAAAGGGTCTTTCGTTTGCGGCGGCTCGGAAAACTAGGGGACAACTTACGGGGCGCCGTAATCGACAGCAACGAACAGTGTTCACGCAAGCATAGACATTCCAAACCTCACCCACACACACACGGGCCGAAAAGTAGGCTTAGGTGTAGAGCAGGGAGGATTGTTTTTAACTGCCATTTGAGCGAGTCTCCTGGAGAAATGGAGCAGCAGCGTACCGTTGGAGTCCGTTTGGTGGATGTACGAGACGCGGCGCGTATTTCACTTCTAATGCCATCCATTATTTATTACCTACTACTCCGGTGCCTATCCTGCACTCAAACACACACACACACACACACACATACTCGTACGCAAATGCATTGCACCGACAAAATCCCCTACCGATAAAGGCGCTCCTCGGAAGTTCCTTCCGATTTTGGCATACTTCTCGAAACAGGGGCCCTTCCCTTCTCGAGGAGCTATTTATGCTTGCAGCGGCGCACACCTATCGCCGAGCAGAAGACGAACAAGAGTATGCGGGAGGCGAGATAGCGTCACGGCTGGCCTGGCTGCAACTCATCTGCCAAATCAGCGGCAGCAGGAAACCCGAGCAGGACGGGCCACATTTCAAATGCAGATAATACATAAAAGTTTTATTGGATTTTAAAGATCTTGTTTATTTGCGGGCAGGGCCGGGCAGGGCCGGGCGGGGCGGGCTTGCTGCTGACGCTGCAGTCGGAATGCAAACCGGGCACCCGGATGCATGGCGAGCGCGGGGTTGAAGTTTTCGTTTTGATTTGTGGCCATTCGTGCCCGTAGTTCCGCTGCCAAAGTGCAACGTTTTTCCTGTTTTCTTGCAGTCAAACCGCGCAGTAGGCGATGAGTTGGCATTTCTGTCGGCCGCGAGACGGTGTCGCTCTCCCTCTGGCGTGTGTACAGTTTAATTCCCTGTTTACTTGTTTCGCTGCCGTACGAAACCCCGTGCGGAAGAAAAGAAGGATTGGCTGGCTGGTTTTTTTTTTCGCTTGACGCTTAGCGCGTCCCTTTCCCGGGCGATAGAGGGAGCCAAAGTTCGGAAAGTGCTACTACGAACTTTTCCACTATCCGAACCCACCGGTAAATGGGAGGCCGGGAGGGAGCTTATGTTTCCACCCACCCACCGCCAACACTATCATCCGGATAGACCAGCCCAGCCAGACAGACGGACATGAACAGATTGAACGGTGATTGGTATGATTTATTTCGCTCTTTTGGGGAACTTTTATGAGCGCTGGCCATGAAAGCGGAAGTTCGCTGCGCTCCCCGGCACAAGAATCGCGCTAAGGTCAGCGCGGAGGAAGAAGTCAGCCGGAGGTAGCAAGAATGTGCAGAAAAAGCACCTCCGCTGTCCATTCAGTGTAGTGACCGGGCCGAACTTTTTGAAGGACTTCCGATGATAACATCGTTATTTGTATCGGACCTTGCCGGGCGGCTTCTTTTGCGAAGGAAGCATACTCCTACACGTGTCCGGTGCTGGAGGAAGTGAGCGAAACGAAGCAGACGAGGAAGCAAAACAACGCGCAGTTGATAAAGCCGACAGGCAAGCGTTTTCTCAAGCGTTTCGTGACACACGGGGCCGGGCTGGGAAAACTTTTTTTTCCGCTGCGCTCATTTAGCCACTGCCGAAGGGTTAGCGCTGGCGAAAAGTTTTCTGCCCCCACCGGGTGGGATGTGTTGCTAGCTAGTGTCGTACTCGTTCTTGGGAACTTGTGGCACTCGTGTACCGGGGGTCGGCCGGGGGTATAAGGTCGGGGTGGGCGAGCTTTTCACGCTAACCCCGAAATCGCATTTCCGGATGTCGGCGAATGTTGATTCCTGAGCACACGGTGTAGGAGCGAAGCATGCCGCGGCCGCCGTGTCGCCGTGTCATGGGCCTTCAGGGATCGAGATTTCAAGATGGGCAATAGGAAGCCGAACTTGAGTTGAGAGTTGTTTTTTTTTGTTCCTGTTTTTTATATGTGTCTGTGTCTTCCGTGCATGTCCCGGTAGCGCTGCTAGATATCCTGACGCAGCAAAATAGTTTTAAATGGGATAATATTATTTTCTTCCTCTACACTGACACCGGCGTGCCTTAGAGCCCTACACTTGGGACGATATTCAGCAGATTGTACTCTCTGGCCCGGCGTGTTGGAGCGCGCGCGCGCTGTCTTCCATTTATTGCCGTCCACCCGGTCGGGTCGGATTACTTTTTATCGTTCCCGAAGACGGCAGCCGGCGTCCTTAACCGTCCTTTTCCGGGTTTGCGCGCCTTGGTGAATCCGTGTTAGCCGTTTCCCCGTTCCGTATCGCTTCGTGCGGTGTCATTTTGTCACACCACGTCCGTTCGCTTTCGAACCACAGCGGGTAGCAAGGAGCATCGAGCAGGCTAAACTATACAAGAAAACAAAAAACAAACTAACTACTCACGAAAAAGTCATCCGCACGCACCAGAACCCACCACAAGTAACAAACTATAATAATCAGAAGTAGCAAGACAGGGGTTTCATATACATAGAACACATATAGAAAGACGAGAGAGAGAAAAAAGAGTTGGCAAACGAGAATCGTGAGTGTATGATTCTCCAAACTTTCGCAGGCGGGCAATCCACAAAACCTCATTTCGGTTCCGGTTGGGAAATGGACTGCGAAAATGGCACCGGGCAATCGTGATCACCGCTGCGAACTAGCGAAGAAAAACAGCAACAACAGCCACGCTGAAAAGATTGTCTCCTGTGCATTCCACATGTCTAACGAAGCTTCGTTTACTGTCGCTCTTTTCGCTTTGCTTGTGTGGGTTTTTTTCTGATTCTGGTGCGGCCGCTGAACCGCCGGGACATCACCGTTGTCGCTGGAGTTCCTATGAGATTATGGGAAAGAGTGGCAACGAACGAAAAAAAAAACACATACACACAGACGAAAAACCAAAATTGGTTAGCTGGAAGGAAACGGCGTGGCCCTGCCTCGTAAGCCTCTCGTTTGGCTTGAAATCATGCAAGAACCCATCGGAAGCGGCCACCACCACCACCACCACCACTACCACTACCAGCAGCCGAGGGGAGGGAAACTATTATCTCGTTAAAGAGAAGATAATGTCCCAGCGCATAGCTCCAAGTTCGCAAGGGCCAAAATCGTGAACATTATCGCCATCATCATCATCATCATCATCATCGTCATCGCCGTCATCATCGACGTCATCCTTCGCGTGTACATCCACTCGGACACTGGCGGTGAGGCCGAGGACCACGGTGTCGTAAAGATGTGTTGCTCCTGTTGCATTCTACCATCGCGATGCTTCATGTGGAACCGAGCGAGGAATAAAAGTTTTTGATACGATATCATCATAAAGCGGGCAAGATGTTCGCGGTGCTTTTTTCCCCCCCCGTTTTGGCTGATTGAATGATGCCGATGTTTTTCGTTGCGGGCAGGCAGGCAGGTTTTAAAAGCTAGTTTTAACAGCAAAGAAATCTAAATTAAATGCAATTTAAAGTCGTTAAAATGGAAGAAGTTGGAAGCGTCAATGAAGTCTGCCTGGAGAGCAGTTAAATTTAGTTTAGTTCTTGTTGGTGTTTTTGTGTTGTTCGATACATTCGTCCGTCGAAACCCCGGTGGAGGAAGTGTCTGTGAGTAGTTGACCCCGCTTCGAAAAGGGGCATTCATTCGGCGGATCATTAGCACCCGGGGAGAAGACGTTCCGGAGACGCTGGACAAGAACCGGCAGTTCGGTGCTATTAATAATAACTCCGAAAATAATTAATGACGTTGTCAAAACTGGGCGGTGTGCGCATCCGAAAGTGGTGCATTAAATGCACATTAGAACGGGCCCAATCTGTGCCGGGTCTCCTTGTTCGGGGAAGGGGTTCGGTTTAAAGTTTTGCACACAGTGTGCCCGGTCTACTCCGCTGCTGCTGCTGTCGGTGCCCTTCCGTGGCGTGACGTGCCCATCCGGCATCCCACCGGTTCGACGGCACACTAGTGCAGCTGCAGCGGCAGCTGTGTGCTCTTCTATTTAACTCTTAATGAACATCCGCTGCATTCGGAAGGCTGGCGGGGAAGGAAAAAAGTGCTTCATTATGAACGGTAATACACTGTCGTGGCACTGTTTTTTTTTGTTGTTCCGCCCTGCCGCCCTGATGACTGGAGAGTATCGTGTGCATCAGTGACGGTTTAGAAGTGCATCGACGGTGGAGAAGAGTTGCCCTAACGGAGGTCACCGAAACAAAAACATCACAAAATAAACCCCGGAGGATAGGGAAGACGCTTATGCCGCGCACAAGTACCCTCGGCCCCCCTATTAAAGCTGGGCTGGGTTCGTCTATTTGCTGCACCGCCATGAGATCGGCTTTTATTTTTATTTATTCCGGTATCTGCCAGTGAGGCGGAAAAGCTGAACGAAAGCCGTCAGAATGTGCAACAAAGTTTTGGGCTAAGCGAGAGCTCACTTGAACCGGAGTTTGGAGCCGAGAAGGGAGCGCACATGCTGCGGTGTCATGACCCGGGTGGGTGCTGCGACCACCCAACCAACCCCTACTGGGTAGGTGTCATTATTCTTCCTCCACATGGAACGCTCAACCACAGCAGCCGGAGTCGAGGCCTGCTTTTTCGGCTGGATCTGGAGGAGAGAGAGAGAGAGAGAAACAGAGAGAAAGAGAAAGAGAGACGTTTGTCAAAACCAACTGACGGTTGGTTGAGTGATAAATTAAAATTCACACCAGCCTCGGGAACCAGCGTGCTGCTGGTCCGTACGATTTCGGGCCCGCTCCGTCGTCTTTAGGAGTTTTATCACTGACCAGCCGGTCCGGCGGATCTGCCCACCCGGCGACGAATCACATGAATCACGGCCGACGGTAGCGTTTCGGTGGCGCTGGGAAGCGCGTGCCCGTGGTTTGGGGGTGTTTTGATATCGAGGTGTCTGTGGCAGGGAATGGCTTTCGCTGCTCACGGAACGATAGAAGAATATTAATCAAAATATTCAAATAACACCCTCGGTACGGTGTTTTTGATGCCTGATACCGGGATGGCGTGTCCGTGATCGTTTGCTGGTGCAGGAGATGGCAATGCACGCGGAGAGATTAACGGGGGGGGGGGGGGGGACAATCGCAAGCGCTAAGGTGACTGTTGTTCCCAAACAAGCAGCCCTTTGGTTGACGATTCCGATCGGAACATCTGTAAGCTCGGAAAATTTGAAAACACACCAGCGGATTCAACGAAAACCGCTTCTAGTGAGGTCACCATATTGGGAACAATATCCTGGATCCATTTATTGGACATCTTGTAATACTGTTTTATCGAGCGAGGTCCTCCTTGAGGACGCCATTCGTAACGCCTTCTTAAATTCAAAACAATAATAATTAAAAATAGCCTTTTATCACCAATTAAATCTGTTGTTTAATTGTTTTCAATTTCGAAAAATTTCAATATTGGAAACATGAAAGAATTGCTACTGCATTAGCCAATTTTATCAGGCTGAAAGCTATTGACAGTTGCCTTATGGTTTCAATGATCACTTACGGAGATTCGACTTTACGATACAACTAATCGTTTTATAAATCGATCAAAAATACAGGAACTTTTGAACGACCTTGAGTAGTGTAGGCATATTTTTCAACTATTTTTTAAAATGCATTATAACTTCTTTTATGCACATGTTTTGATTCTTTTTCAACCATATATAATTATTCTCTATCCAACACCCGTAACATTTATAATAAATAATGAAAATTACCGGCAGATGGTTGATTTGCGATGTTTATCGTTTTAAAAGTCCCAAACCAAACGTATCGATGATAAAATATGACAAAATATGAACATATGAAAAAATATGTACAAAATATGCCAAAATTCTTTTTTCCCGTCTGGAGCGGCAAAACGTGTTTGCAGAAACGCGGGAAAATAATCTGTCCTCTTTAATTTTTAATAAAATTTAATACGGTTCAATTAAACGTGGTTCCTTCAATTAGAATTTGAAATACTTGCTCGAAAATTGAACGTAATTTTATTCTTTAACAGGTATTTTAATATGACAGTAAATTTCATATTTGTTAAGCGCTTATTCGTTTTGTTACGATTTATGGAAAACAACAACATTGATTAATTGAACATTAATCATAAAGAAATTGCAAGTGCATAAAGCGAAAAGGACGTTAAAAGAAGAAAAAAAAACACACGCACTTATCTTAAAGCTACCGCGCGGCCAGCGAGTGTGCGTTTGATCTTTAATGGGCATCGACCTGGCGAAAGTGAGTGCAAGGATGCGTGCCGAGATATCGTCACACAGACGTCGGCACGCGGCTTTTCCCGCTTGAGCTCACCCGCTCTTTACCCGCTCACTCGGGTTCACTTTGAAGTCACTCACCATTTGATGTTTATGTAGGTCGTCCTACGGGCGGGTTTGCGGAAGGTTTGAAATGCTTCGCGGGAAGTGTTGCGCTGGAGCTGTGAGCTTTCATTCGGTTGCGCCCGGTGCAACTACCGGTCGAGGCGGCCCACTGCATGCCTTCGCTGCCAGTGCCAAAGACAGGGAGAGGGAGTTAAAAGAGAAAAAAAAACGTCCGACATGCTTCCGATGCTTTCGATGCTGCTCGACATCAGAGAGCAAATTTACTTCCCATTTAATGGGATGCCGCTCGTAACGATCGGAGCGGCCACTTCCACGCTCCGAGGGCCGAGGTGGGAGGGAGTTTTATGACGTTTCCGTTTGCATGCCACAATTCCGATCGCTCATCGGCTCGCGCGTGCAAGGACGAAGAGGAACGGGTGACGCAGAACACATACCCCAACACTGCATAACAAAGCGACAGCATAAACCCAGACGGTCGTTCTTTGACGCGTTCCGCTTTCCCCCACCACACACACACACACACACATGCGTGCACGGAGCATATTGCGAAATAAAGCACAACTGCATTAGCATAATTATATAATACACACCAAACGTGCAAGTAATTCACACTTTACGCCTTATGAATATTGCGCCCCGGCGAACCGTGCCGTAGTAGTAGGAGTAGTAGCCGTCGCAGTCTGCCTTATCTGGGTGGGCTGGCACACGCACTGATAAACCGACGCCTCCACCGGAAGTGTTCGGCGAAGGTGTGCTCCGACACCTTGCGCCCGTGCCGATTGCTTTTGTTCGAGCAGCATAATGCAATCAAGAGCGCAGCCTGATTGGGTCGGGAGGTTGGTTGGTGGGTTGTTTTCGCTGTGTTGCGTTGAGTTGATTTGAATATGGAGATGACGGTGGGCTTGGGTGTGGGGTCGGGTGGCTTTTTTTACTCTGCCTCCCCGTACGCTACATCCTGCAAGCGGCGGCGTAAGCACGCTCGCCCAGTAAGCCTCGAAACCGAAGCCACTAGACCTTGTGCGCTGTTCGGTGTTTGTGTGTGTGTGTGTGTGCGCGGGTGAGCGTGCATGGAGGTTCGCTGGGTTGGAGAAACTTTCACGCACACCCCACACCCACAGCGAATTCACGTGCTCCCTGACTTCGGGCGAAGTGAAATATTAATATTGTTTTCATTCCCAAATTTGTCATTTCCGGAACGTGGGTTATTGAATTTTTCTTCCACGAAGTCGCATTTTGCGCGCGTGTTCGCCGTCCGATTGGCAGGAAATAGATTCTGCCGAAAGGATATTGTGCTGCAGCGAGCGTTAGAGAAATTCGGTACGGAAATTAACGTAAATAAAAGATGGGTGCAATTTGATTTATCATTCGCGAGCATTGCCGCGTTGATCGGGGCTCGGTTTATCAACGTTGCACATTACAAGAGTTGCCTTCAACGATGTCTTTAAAATGAGTATCAATTTAAGTCGTTCATTAAAATATGGCCCCGTTTCATCGGCATTGCCTAGCGGGGGCCGCTCATCGTTGATAATAGAAGCGATAAACAACGCACGCTACGCAAAGCGTAGCTAAACGTAAGCTACAAGCTCGTTAATCCTTTTTAATTAACTTCTGTTATTTTTATGACAGTAGGAAGCGTCGGGCCGCCCTCGTCCTCTCGTCCACGACGGAATTCCGTTCCACCGTTTGCTCTGGGCCGATGGCGTTTTGCTCGTGGCTCTGTCGGCGCGTAAGACACTCCACCGGCCTCCATCGAGCATCGAGCGTACAGAATGGAGTTTCCATCACACTTTAATGATCCAACATAAATCAATCATTTACGGAACCATCATCACGCGGGTGTTTCTCGCCTAACTGGCCGCCTCTCTCTGTCCCTCTCTCTCTCTCTATCTCTCTCTCTCTCTCTCTCTCGCGTTCGTGCTCGTCCGTTTGATTGAAGTCGTATTTATAGTTCCACTGTGAGTGTGGTAGATGCACTATTTACGCGTTGGATCGCTTCCTTTCGGGTTGTTACGCTTAAACTTCCACACTCCTTACGCTGACGCTTCATTCATCACGCGGAGCGGCCTTTCTTTCTCCGTTTGGTTGATTATTTTTCCCTTTGCTCTTTCATCTTGCTCACGTGTCAATCGTTGCCTGCCTGCGTGACGGTTGCCAGTGCGCTCGCCTTTCGTCGTCGGCATGGAGGCGCATGGTGTCTTGTGTGCGCTTATGAGTATGAGTGACGGGTTTTGTTTCCTATAATGGAGTAAATAACGCTCCATAGCTGATATGTCTTTCTTAATAGTATGAGTATATTTTTTTAAATATTATTTAGAGTTCTCGCGTGGAAAATATCATAGAATTTGTGAATTAATTCTAAACATGACCATCGGCAAGAGCCTGTGTGTATAACATCATTGTAAACATCCGTTTTTTCTCTATATTGCTACCACTTCTAGAGTATTCAGCGATTTTTTTCCTTTTTGTATGGCTCTCCATTTTGCACTTCTCGGAAGAAGGATATGACAAAACCGTGGGACAGCTAAACCCTCATTAACGAGGGTTGGCTCTTCGAGGCTTCCCTAGCGCCGTATAGCACCGGTGATTCCGGGAACTTTTTCGCTAATCTCGGTAGCCGTCCAACAAATTGATAGAATAGGACAGCTCGGCACGGGGTCGAACACTGCCACCGAGCACATTGAAGTATTGCGTTCGTACGGAAAATAGGCTCCAGCGCAGGTACGGTAGATCAATTAACTGTGACAATCAAACAAAGCCCCGTTCCGTCAGCAAATTGAATTGCAAATTTTGGAAAATCAAGCGTCTGTGGTTTTGAGAATTGTTTCTATTTTGTGGTTCGTGGTATGGCACAATAAGCAGTCGAACGGCATCGATTTCGCTGTTCGATTTGTATCAGCTTCATAATTAGAAATATATCTGTCAAGCTTCATTGAATTCTTTTCGCAGTTCTATAATCAGGTCATTACTAAGCACAGAAATAAACAACTATATTTATCCCCAATTATAAATTATTCGTCACAAAAAAAACGAGTTTCCTCTCTGTGTCATTGATGCGTTTCGAACCCATGCACGACGCGTTGCACGCTTCTGGTGCACCTGATTGCCGTGGTGGTTGTGCATTCGAGCAGCCGTTTGTCGTGCTATTGTCACTGTTTGTCCGGGCGGGCGGCTCAATTCATCAGGGTAGTAATTCATTGAACGGAACAAACAACTGCCCCACACTCAGACGGGAACCGTCCGTCCGGAGCTGTGGGGTCTGAGCCGAGGGAGGCACAGTTAAACGACAGCACATTGCCCGGAATGGTTTGTCTCTGATTGCTCCCCTCCGTACGGGCAAAAAGCGTAAAGGGCACGGGTGTGGGTGTGTTTGTGTACTTGCGTGGGAAGTCGTGCCCTTCCACTTGTCATCGACACATGCACTGGAACCTAGCCGAGCGCTCGTGGCACTTGGAGTGGGTTCCATTTACTGTTGCAATACGTTTCCTCCCATCGTTTGTATGTGTGAGTGTGATGTTTTTTTTTACAACCCGTCCATCTACAGGCGATTAAACCATTTTTTATGCATTTTTGATCTACATAAGAGCGAATTGAACCGTGAACGATGCGGAAACCGAACGAAACCCCCGAAACATCGAGGCCAAACGGCGGTGCGAGGCCTCACGCACGAGCGTTTTTGGTTGTGTTTGCAATTTTTTAAAACCGTACGGTTCGTCTATCAGTAATAGTCGGCATGCCATTAAAAGGGAAGGTCTCCGATCTTCTTTGCCGTCGCCTGCCGCCATCGCGTGGGATGGGTTGACTGTTTGCGAACAATTGGAAAATGATACAGCAATTATGTAATCACATGTGCGTGCATGTACGTTCACGCAACCGTACACCCCCCCGGGGACGAGGGCATACAAGCTTATAATGAAGAGGCAAGCAAGCAAGCGAAAAAAAAACCCGCTCCAGAGTGTTCATTGAGGTGGAAACGCACCGAGACCGAGTTTAATTTCCGTAGTGCACTTGCACACTGCGCTTGCCAATTGTGATACCGGGAGGTGGATGCGTTTTTTACCCTTCCCTTGTTGTTGCTGTTGTTGTCATGCGGTTCATCTTAAACGGCCCACCACTGTACACGTGCTCGTCGGCACCCGGCCTAGTAACTGACCTGCGGAACTGTAAACACCCAGAGACCCAGTTGCTGTGCGCACCCGAATCCGTTTTCCCTGCAGCGTGGCGAGTGTGTATGTGTGTGTGTGTGTGTGTGGTACGTCTGTTTGTTTATTTATGGGCGATTTTTCATCATCCACGCGAATCACTCATTTTTCGGTGGAAAATCTCGCCGTTACAGCGGCGATCGGAGCCGGTGGCGGTGGTGGTGGTAGTCGAATCGAATGTTTATGTTTGCCGAATGCTGCAAGCACCTGGCCGTCTGCCGCATTTCGTGCTCGCAGCCTCACCCCACCCACCGGTGCCACCCAATGGATCATTTTCATTCATCGCGTGTCGTTTGTTTTTCGTTTTGTGTATCCATCCCGGTTACGGCAGGGGGATTACGAAGAATGACCACAACGTTTGTTGCTGCTGCTGCTGAAGCTGCTCGTTTGTTGATGCAGCGGAGCGTTAAATTCTGCGATGGGAATTACTAGCCACCGGATGGTGTACGCTGGATGCGGGACACACCAATACCTTTACGTATTTGGTGCTGGTGGAGGAATTTTTCGAGCACTGTGTGGCGGAATGGTGTTAGGAATTCCTGCGGGACCGTCGGCACGGTGTTAATTGTTTCGGTGATGATGATCTCGCTGGCGATGGCGGAAATATGATTGATGGTGCGATCGGCGCTAGTGGAGAGAGATCTAGTTAATAAATAAGATCCAGCAGTAGATGTTACATAAATATTGATATTAACAACGATTTACTGAATAAGAAAGATTGTATCAATCTAGCTTGTATATAACACAGCATGGTTATTTGTTTTAATTTGATACACAGTTAGTAGAAATACTTATAAGAATGTTGTTTAGTGTTAGTAATAATAATTAATTAACAATAATTTTAAACCCCCTCATTAAGACAAGCGTTAAATAACGCAAGATCAACTAAGTTAGGTTAGGGTTAGTTATAAGTACATTGTATAACCGTAAGGCGGACAATGGTTTTATTAAAAATTAAAATGAGAAAATCAAATGAAATAATGGTTCACGAAGTTATCAATAGACAAGAAGTTAAGAGTCACTCATAACTGGTTTAGTTTTGAATAGATAGATAAAGAAGCTGACATTAGGTATGTACAGAGCTATTCCATCATACAAACACTAATGGTAGGCATTTTTTCCTTCGAAATTTGGTGGAATAGCCACCAATTTCTTCGAGTTTTAAGGTTTATTGGATAAATATTAAGAAATTAATTACCAATTTAGCTACCGTATAGAAATGCTTTATTTTTTGTAAGAAGAGACAACTTATTTCCAATTTGCTTTAAAACATTTTTTTGTTTTTTCTCGACTTATCCGCTTATAAATGTCGATCGACGTATAAATGTTATCCTCCAGAGACGGCTGCTCTAGAGAATTTGCTCCAGCCCAGTCGTTTGCATCATTTGGATGAATATTTAAAAACCAAACAAATTGATGTCCCGTGGATCTACCTTGGGTCTACCATTTCTCTGATATCTCCAGCGCATGGAACATGCAAATTGATTCGTGCTCTAGATTTTTAGATGCGGAAATGAAAAATCGATCGATCGATACCAATGAGCCTGATTTGGGAAGCGGCTATTTGGAGCATTATGCTGTACGGTTTAGTTTTTAATATACAGATATCGAAGGTATTTCGAGGTTATAAGTACTCACGGAGCTATATTCCATCATACAAACACCAATGGTAAGTATTTTTCCGCTGCTCATGCTGCACGTTATCAGTGTCTGCGTGTGCAGAACACCGCTGGCATAGTGTATGGAAAAAAACACCAGCGCTGAACTGAAACTTGCTATCAAAACGAACTTCGCCAGCACCGGCAGACGCAGGGAAATGAGAAGTCTGCTTCGCTTTCATAATGCAGCAAGCAATAAAGCATCGATTCAATCGATGATAATTAAATAAATCAATCATAATCAGTGTGTGCACCGAGCGCCGCACGCTGTGTGGAGCTGGGGCACACGCGTGTGTGGCGTACGATGAGCCGCCCAAAGTTGGTCCACTGAAAATCATGCCTGCCGAGGCTATCGATACACGGGTGGGCGGGCGCCATCGCTGTTCGTTGCGCGGTGGGAGGCGCTAAGGGGAAGGGCGGGCGACAGGCCCGGTTCGGTTGTTCATTAAAGTAGCAACAGCGAAATTGCTGTGCAGGCTGTGTCGGTTCCGGTCGCGCGGAGGTGAGGTCACTCGATCGAAGTTGGGGGCGGCTGACGCAGGGAGCCCAGAATTGATTGAAAGCACATGCACGCGGCGTTCGTCGACGTCGTCGGCGTTCGTCGGCGTCGTCGGCGTCGTCGTCGCCATTGCCGAGGTCGTTGAGTTGTCTTCGATCGATGTTTGGAGGTGGTATCTTTTCCTGCGGTGCGATACTTCGGCGCGGTAAGGCGAACTCCGCCGATGGACGAGCCTGGCACGTTCTGGTTTCTGCTGGCAAATCCATACCTCCTGTTTTATGGGCCATATCAAGCATGTGGTGCTGGAAGGAGAGGGAGTCTGGAGTGTGGACTTATGACGGAACACATGTGTTTCGAATCGAATGTCCAGACGTCGTAGCAGCTGCAGCCGAGCCAAACCGGCACTGCAACTGCGGTCGAACATCGGAAGCAAATCAGCACCGGGCACATCCATTAACTGGTGCAACGAGAAAGCAACGAGACGCGAGCTCGGCGCAGTGATGTATGTGTGTGTGCTGACCGTTGGCGCTGTCCCATTTACCGGCGCTGCAGTTGTTGCCATTTGCTGGCAATCAGTGAGCACGGTATTATGGATAAGCTGTTTCCATCGAATCCATTTGCGGCTTACCGTTCTATCGACGGTGGCATTAAATGAAAATTTCGATCAATTGTGTGCAATTTTAGCTAATTTCATAGTACTGCACAGCCGACCTGAATGTTCAGTTTTTGAAATTTGCATCAATCGATATACGTTTTAATCAGCTATAGTGATATGATTTCAGCTATAGAGTAATTTCTAGAAGGAATGAAGTCACACATTTCGGCAATTACAAAAGATGACAGGCGTGGTTGTCAGACCGTATGGAATGCTTTAAAATATATAAATTATAGTGTTTGTGCATTTCCATACAAGTATATACGACTTGTTTCGATCAAAATCGAGGTAAGTTTTGTGCCATGTAGGTATCAAACAAATGCATATGGAACGCATTGTTGAATCTGCGTGTCGTCAGTACTTCAAACTATTAAAAAGTAGGAAATTGTTACCTTATTCGAATAGATAAGATATTGCTAATAAAATCATATTATTAAGATATTATCTTTGATAAACGAACGACCACAATTTAAGATACACGACCATAAGAGTTTTCTTCATCGCGATAATGATCTGACAAATGTGGAATAAATTGCATTAAATATTTGTATTTCTTTCTATGCCACTGGTGGATTCTTTTCAATATAAGACAAAAACTCTGAAGTTGTTGAAGATGATTATAGCAAACACATATAACTTGTATGTCCTATGTCTTGTATGACCCGTATTTTTTAAATTATTGTTTGAAATAATATCTGATCATTTTTCGTGAAATTGTTGAAGAGTAACTCGTACATAAACAATGCAACGTACTGTCAAAAAGTGACCTAATCTATTACTGCCAGCCTGACCTTAATGAAAATCTGTACGCCCGAATTTGTTAAAAATAGAGACCGCTGAAATGGAAGGACAGGTAGCTGTTTTATCCGAAAGTTATGAAACGCTTAAACAACATGCATCGGCAACACGGAACTAAAACTGTGTTTCGAATGTGATCGCGATGCTCTACCCCAACTCCGCCATTCCGTCGCTTGGAACATTCCGGCGATCTCGCTACTAATGTTTTCGTCGTTAAAAAATCGTTTCCCATATCTGTCGCGTCCTACTAACCGTTGACCTTTGCCGGCACGGGGGCACTCACTCTCCCCCGTTACTCACACCCCGTGAGCAGCTCTTGGAAATCCTATTAGTGACATCTGTCATCTCTCGGCCTCCGCCAGTGATCTGTTTACCGTGCAGTGGAGGTAAAGTTAGCATCACTTTCTGCAAATCACCGCCCTGCCACGCCTTGCCTCCGAATCCAACTGATATATCGCTGCTCGGGTGCACAACCTCAACCATCATCAAGCACGGGCAAGCGGTTGGGCGGCCTGGAAATTGGAGAAAACTGACGAAACCGGTTCCGAGCCGTACGTTCTAATTTTGAACCTGTGCAACCTCGCACACCTCCGTCAGATCGGTGATTCCTAATTACTTTAATTAAATGTGCTTCACTGCCCCATGATGGATCCATTCGGTCGCGATGTAGGAGACAACGTTTGCCTCGTCGTCGGAAAAGGACGACCCAACAGTGTACGGGGGCCTCGCGGGATAAATAGCAGTGCTTTGAAGAATTGAAGCACACGCGTGCGATCGCTGGTGATACATTTTGCAGCCATCTGTAATGTCAGTCCGCAACTCGGCTGAGGTAATTTAATTTCTACCGGCTGATAGCTCGCATCGGCAGCTCTGTGACTGCGGGCAGACAGTCGGTTTTAAATCCTCGCGTGAAGAAATGGCAACTGATGTACCGTGTAACGCGCGGGCTTTCCCGAGCATATCCGGTGCCACCTTCCGGCGTTTAAGTCAGTTAGTCATTTAGTCATCGTCAACACAGCTTGCGAAGGTCTGAGGTCTTGTTAATCCCTGAGCCCTGCCCGTCGCCGACCGTCAGGCCCGGAGCGTCTTGGGTCGCTCGTCCACCTTCGTGGATGGGGGTGCTGCGCTGGTTAATTGATGGAAAATTGCTTCGCGCTTATACGTTTCACCTTTTAGGCTGTGGTTCGGTGGAGCAATGGTGCAGGGAGTACGTGCGGACTAGGATGACAACTCGTCATACAGGCCAAGAACGGTCTTCCGGAACGGTCTCCTGCCGGAAGAATGCCAAAGGACACACCGTGTTGAATGGGACGGGCAAACTAGAAAATGCCATCAGGGCGTACAAGGCGTAAAGTAAGGTTCCGTAAGTTTCAAATGAGGAGGAAGTATATAATCGTGTGATACGGGCAGCCTCTTCGGGCTGAAAGTCAGAAATCGAGTGTCGGGCGTCTTCGGGAGCTGTAAATATGCTGGCTAAGGAAGTATGGATGTAAGTAAGATGGACCCGAACCGAGTCCGTTGTGACGCGTCATTGCTTGTTTGTGAAAATAATTAGATCCTCAGAGTAATGGGATGAAGGTAGCGCAGATTTGAGTTCTTGAGTACGGGTATGGTTCAAAGAATGCGAATAGTTGGCATGTGCTGTGCATTTCTAAGTTTTTAAGTTTCAAATCAACTCGATTGAAGCTTCTAACGCCTACACCACGTTCAATGAACTCACCCACGATGTCCCGCGACCTTAGGATCTTTGCTACGACCGGGTTTTTGAACAGGTTGAAGCCACATCGGGACATTTTCCTTAATCAATTTTAATTGGACAAATTTAGTGTTGCCGCATTTCGATGGACAGTTCTCACTGCTCCGGTGCGACTAGATCCTGGCACATGTACACACACTCTCTCTTTCTCTCACATACATTACCTTAATTTGACTCGTTAGTACCGAATTCTGTACTCTGGATGAGCGCGTTTTTTATGTCTCTCTTCCCACCACCGCATTTCGGTTTTGTTCGCAATCAACCCACCCACCGTGGACGGTGCACACGGTTGAGGTAATTAAATTTAAATCTGTCACACTGTCAAATATCACCCGCACTACCCGGGTGGACCAGAATAGCACCGAGAAGCGGGCGTTGGTTGCGTTGCTGGTGCCGCTGATCCCCGGAAGAGTTCGAACCGAACCGCGTGTTCACCTTCGAATGGAATGCCAGCAGGTTGGCCACCCCACCCCCAGGAAGGGTGTCGATGGAAGGCGCTGGCTGCCTATCAGGCAGCCGGCCATTCTGCGGTGGCCGCTTGATTGTCGTTTAATTATCCGCGCTCGTCACGACACATTAAAACCTGATTATTTAGTTTGCATGGAGGTGTGGGCGATTTTTTTTGCCCCGTTTCGAACTAACCGTGAACATGTTATTGTGCTCTTCCTAAGACCGATTCGAATTTTGCAACTATTTCTCTATAAAAAAAAACGCGCTTGAGGTGAACACCATAGAACTCCGGGTGTGAATTGGTTCGTCGGGAAAGCATTTCTTCCGAAGTGGCGCTTTTAGTTTGAGGTTTTGTTTTATTGCGTCCCGTTCGACGTTCTCTGTATGCGACCGTTCATTAGCGTCGCACGGTGTTCCTTGCGAAAGAAAAGCTCAATGAATGATTATTTCTTTTCACACAGAACCATTTTTCTTTCGACACCAGCACGAGGAGAGGAGAAAAAACAATCCTTTTTTTCCTCCTAATCGGTCCTCCCGATAACGATTGCCGGCATTTTTGGTTCTGCTTCTTCATTCTGCCGGCCTACGTGACAGGATCGAAAGTGTTCGATTTTACCCGGTCTGTGCGCCTTTTTTGTTTGTGTGCTGTGCCGGCTGTTGTGTATGTCACCATTGTTCGGCTGTGTCTGCGAGGTTGGTTGGTCCCGATCGGAGCACATCCATTAATTTTACACTTCTTCGTTGAAGGTGTTTTTTTGGTGTTGTTGCTGCTCGTGGTACAGATCTTAGTGGTCGAGTGGAAATCGCTCCCGCATGGGAAACTTCGGCTGCAGACTCACCGTGGACGAGGCGATAGACGTTTCGGGGCGCTGCTTGTGTGTGCCACATCCGATCGGAAATGGAAGGAAAACAACGGAAGAGCGAAGAATGAAGAATTTGTGCCTCAATTTATCTGCACTCATTATTCATCTGTTCCGGGCGTTTGCCAATTGCTGGCAGGGTTTTGTGCAGCGGCACGATCGCCGGTTCAGCCGTGCGTTCTGGTCGAACATCTGTTTTTATCGCCCGCTTGTGGGAAGAAATAGGTCTTTGGAGTTGTTGCGGTTCGAGCCTCGTTAGGTCGTTAGCGATTATGTCATTTGTAAAACATGCAAGACAACGGACGTCATAGGTTTGGGTCGATTTCAATAAGAACTCAAAATCGTAAATATTCTTTTAAAGGAAGATAGGGGATATAAGATATATAAAGAAGATATGGTATACACCCTCCGAGTGACTGAGACACCTAAAGAATATGAAGCCTAGCATTTGAAAAATGTCCTATATCATAGTTGAAACCTTCATCGTTTGGCTAAGTTCCTCTGCTCGTCGTCCGCTGTCTCGTTCTCCGGGGGGACCAAAATTGGCGAACGATGGCAAACTCCACCGTTCGCTTCCGAGATTGATTGCAGCAGATTACATCGCGAGCGGGCACGGGAGACGGAAATGGTAATGGTACGACGCGTGTGTTTGTGCGTGCGCCCAAGAGAATTTCACCCACAGAGAAAGCAGAGCGTGTGTAAATGCGCGAGCGCGCGCGCGCGCGCCATCCAACGAGAAGACGAACGAGCCACTTGTTAGGGAAGACACAGTCGGAGACAATCGTGGGCTCGGGCGCGCGGTTTCGATGCAATTGTACAGGAAATGGCATACCGTCCGTGTGCCCTCCGTGCGCTTCTGTCCCAACGTCCCCAATGGGACGTCATCGGATTCGTTCTCCCGCCCCGGCACATCACAATTTGCCATCCGCTACTGATGCATTCGCTATGCAAATGAAGAACAATTCATGACAGTGTGCCTCACGGGGTTGGCTCGGGCGAGATTGTCTGTGTGTGTGTTTTCGTGCCGTGCCGTCTTGCAGCATCTCGTCTTCCAGTGTAGTTGCCCTGGACGCCAATTGGAAGTTCTCGGCAAGAAGCGCGAACCAAAGCTACTAGCGCTGTCAGACAATTTCTTCTCTCGACTACAGTTGCAACCAGCGCTGAAATGGTAATAGCAAACTGACCAGATTGCTTTTACTGCTGCCGCTCCCGGTTGGGGCAAGATCCCGCATCCAGGAATCTGTTCAATGCATCGCCGGAGTGACTTGGACAGCTCGCCGTACCATCGAGCAGATTCTCACTCGCGAAATGGCTCATTTCGATCCGGCTCGAAGGACCAAACTGGTGGCGTTGTGTTCATTTCTCGGGACAGCAAAAAAAAACATACGGAACAGAACCGCATCTCAGCATGCCGGGTGCAATTTCACAGTGGGTTTAAGCGGCGTCCCTAGCCAGTTTCTATCTTCCCACCGTTGGCTCCTCTGCAAACGTTGGCGAGGTTCAACAGTTTGGTTGTTTATTTTTGTTGTTGCTGCTCATCGTCCGCCGTGGCGGGGTGTGATCGTTTTCTTTCCGATTTAATTCACTCCAGCTCGTGCTTCGGCGTGCGGCACTGGATGTGGGGTTATAAACATATAGCCCCGGGTAATGGCCGGTTCTATTGGCTTTTGAACGAGTGCGCCCCGGTGGCAGGTGTAGAAATAAACACGGTCGGGGCACTTGTGTTTGTGTGTGCGTCACTTGACAACACATAAACGCACGGTGGTGGATGCGAGCGCGATCGCGAAGATCTAATGACAGCCGCAAACGAACCGAGCTGGGGAGGAATGCTGGGCCTGGGATTGCCTCGGGAATCGGTGGAACGTCGTCCGCCGTTCTTCTCCGCTCTCGATTCGGGGGATTTCGGTTAAGGTGTAAATTTGAACCGAACGCTTGAAGTGCTTACTTTACCCCGCAATTACCACACAAACACTCACACACACACCCTAAGGTGGAGACGGAATCCTTTCCAGATATTTTCGTGCTTCGCTTGGCGCTCGAAACGTGATACTTTTTTCGCCTGTCCCGTCCTGGGGGGAAAATTGTTCCGGCATCACTTCACCCATGCCGAAGGGAAGGTGGAAACCTGGGCGAAACGAGGGAGGGCGAATACACTCCACCGGCATGCGTCTCAACATTGTTTGTAAATATTACACGCTCGTTGTGTTTTTCCGCGTACGGTGTGCTGGGCGCCGCTGTGCGTGTTTTCCGGGTGTTTCGTGTGTTTTTTTTTGCTGTTGCTCCCTCTCTCCATCGCTTCCTCGCGTTTCTGTTTTACGAGCACCGCAGATAAGTTAATAAAAGTTAAATTACTCCTTAATATTCCACTCATTTTTCGTGCCGCACGTTGCGGAGTTTCCTCGCACGCCGGCGGATGCCGATTTTCCGGTTCGCCAGCGGTTGCGCTGTTCCGTGCGCACGCCGCGAACGAGAGCGCTGAAGGAGCTCCTGCAGTTCATCTATTGGCTGTATGATTTTTCTTCACTTTACCGCGGCATTGCCGTGCTCGTTGGCACCCGGGAAAAAATCGCTTTCATTTGTTTCAAGTGCGTTGGCTGAGTCATACGCTCTGGGTTGTTCTTGGCGGAGGATTTGGCACGCGAAGATGAAACGGAGTCAAGTCACACTAAAGTGTTTTACATTCTTTGAGATTTTTTTGTTAATATAACTAATACAATATGTTTGAAATCTTTTTGGAGGCTCTTAAGAATCCGATGTTGAGGGAAAGTGCGATATATTGTTGAATATTTTTTTCTTGATACTTTTTTTCTTACCATCGAAAACAGGGACGGACAGATTAATAATGCTATCTCGTATTTTTTAAGAAAAATGAATGTCTCAGAGCATTTGTAAAATAATCATCTCAACAGCCAATTTTAATGCTTAACCAAGGTTTGAATACTGTATAATAACATTAACCTAGCTTGCTAGTATTTTTGTATGGAATATTGTAAAGACATGTAATAATGCAGGCGCTTTCACTAAGTTTTGTCTCTTAAACATTGGTTTTTGCCTGAGATTTGCCTGAATTTGTTTATAAATTTATCAACATTTATCATTAGTTATGGTTAGATTAGTTTTTGTTTATATCATCAATAAAAAAGCGCATTCTTTTTTCTTCGTTTTTGTGTATGTTTGTCTGTAAACCAGCAATGTTTGTCTGTTTGTTTCGAATTTTATATTTACTCAATTCTGCATAAGGAATGTGTTCCTAATACTTGCTGCTCGAGCTTGCGGGAACTTGCTGGAAATTTAAGGTTTTTACACCTAATACATTTTTCAAGCTAAGCTCTTCTGCCCTGAAAATGCTAGTTCTTTTGCTAGATGATAGTTTTATTTTCTGTCTGTGTGATAGAACATCCATGTAACGTCTTCGTCCCTTGGCGTTCTTATCTATCTATCCGTCATTGTACGAAATGCGCTCAACGAAGAATTCACATCGTTCATCAGCTCATTTCAATATCTCCGTTCAATTGTCACAAAAAAAAACGTTTCTCCTCTAACCAAGAACCGTCTTGAGTGGGCCAGAGCGCTACGAACGTCAGCGTCTACTGTTGCTGTTCCAAGTACCAACCTCAATCGACGGCTCATCATCTCCAGGCCGCACTATCACGATCGATGGTGCCGTCGTCGTCCTACGACCTAGGCGGGCGCACGCCTAGCGACTATCGTTTTCCAGTAAAATGCTAATAAATTTATTGATAGAAAGCAATCCCGCCAGCCGTTACGGACGCGGGTCGCGTTTGGGATGGTTTCAGTTTCCGCAGAACTGCTGGAACTGCTCGGGGTCGGCCGGCACTAGGTGGGCAAATTAAGCAGCGCCGCTCGTCCCGATGCGCCCGGAGGAAATTGGGGTGAATGAATCTTAATGGAAACTATTCTTCATAAAAGTAACGCCAAACGCTTATTGGGAGTTCCCATGTTTTGTTTTTTTTTGCTCGCCCGTTCGCTGTTGTCGCCTCCCTCCACGCGCGCGTTGCGTGTCACCGGAGAAGCTCCTGGGAGGGGAACCGGAGAACGAGCGTAGATTGATTTCTTCCTCGAACCGTCCATTAAGATCCATCAATCGCTTGACTCGCGCTTCATAAGCGCCGTGGCGGGAGGAGACCGAGGCAGACGAAACAGATGCCCCCAATAATAATGCCCCACCGCCGGGTTTCGCCCCGCGCGCCACTATTGTCGTATCAGCGTGCGGCAGGGGCATTATCGCTGCCGCTCGTGCCATCAGCACCAGCAGCAGCAGCAACGTTCGTGCTGGCGGGGCCACAGCACACAATCAGCACGCAGGAGCACGCGGCCCGCAATCTGGGTGCGTTCGGTGCTGTGTGTTGTGTGTTTTGATTAATTTATTGTTGATTTGTTGAATCGACACGCGGCGTACGGGTTGGGCGAAGGACTCCTTGTTCGGGGCTGGGGCCGGAACCGTCCGGAGCCAGTCGAATAAAATATGTCAATAATTGAACTTGCGCCAATGCGTGCGATGCGCTTCGATGATTGTAGGTTGTGCTTATTGAGATCAGTCACAGTGCCGGGTGGGGTGGTGCGCTCGGTATGGGAGGCGCCGGGACGTCGCTTCGTTGAGAGTGCTAATGGTGTTAATTTAGAAAGGAAAGGCAGCGGAAACTAGGTTAGGAGCGCTTGCTAGCGTAAGGCGTCGTTTCCGACATGGAACTAGGTTTAACTACGTAGGTTGAGAGGGTCGTTTATAATGTTGTTCACAATACATACTTAAAATTGCCTTACAGAGTCTGTAAATATTAGTAATTCAGTATTAAAATTTTTATCATGATTCTACAGAATTGTGTACTTTTGAGAAGTCTTTTATAATGGAAGTTTCTATCAGAATTCGTTTAAAAACAGACTTTGTTCCTATGGAAGTACTACTAGGAATACCCAGGATTTTCGGCATTCAATCGATGATAATAGCACTCAGGCTAATTTGATTTTGGCTATTATACCTATTTGTACCTGTGTTATTTATCTTTAGATACGCTTGAAATATCTTTCTAATACTTACAATCGGCATGTTCAATTCAAGATCCTACTGTAAATTGAAAGCTGTTTAAGTTTAAATCTAAATAAAAATATATTGAAATTTAAGTTAAAAAATAATTGTTTGAATATGAACAACACAAAAAATCATTAAGATATCTTTACGCAAACAATTTGGAACACTGCTTTACAAGTTGTTAAAAATCTAGCACGAATCTGGCGTATGTTTTAATTTACGAACAATGTTACTATTTTTAGGCCTTTATGATAGAAGACTATCTATAACCTATGGTTTCAGTACCAACTCCTTTTCACAGGGACGAAGTGTGTCTACTGTTTGTTCATGAAATCTTTTCGTTAGGAAATAAAATCATCATCTTCTGTACACTTGCACACATACTTATGCAATTATTGAAAATGCTGATTGCACGGTGCACGGCTTTCCATCCGAATCTTTTCTATCCTTAGTTGAATCTTCTAGACGCATTAGTGCATTTTGCTCTCTCTCTAGTGCTACGGCCCAGTATCACGCCTATTGAAGGTCGTTAAACATTAATCGAGCGAAATCAATTCAATGAAAAAAAGGTCTATTTATAGTTTGCGAGCTGGTGAGCGCACCGTGGCGAAGGTTCGAACCGAAACCGAAACAGAAGCACGGAACAGAACGCGACCAAGTGGAGCAGCGGTAGCCAAAGAGTATCTGCGTTTTTCCCGCTTTTCCGTGCGCATTTCACCCCCCGTCCGTGCGGTGGGTTCTCGGGGAAGGTTTGCTGGGTTAGTGATTTATCCATCGCTTCCTTCCCACGAAGCGAACGCCGCGATTCGGGCGCTACATATTCCTAGGTCCCATGTCCAATAGGAAGGTGTGTGTGAGTGTGATAGGCCATTTTCGTGAAAAAAGGGAGGGATGAAATCAGAGCTCGATAAATCGATGCGATGGGCGCATACAGGTCCGAGCGCGTGCACACACACACCCGTCGCCTCCAGACAGATGATAGAATTAGCTTGCAACTAAATCGCCTTTAGCGAAATAAAAGCAGAAGGCCCATCTTGTCCGCCGGCCTTCATTCGAAACCGGTAGACGAAGACGTGCATACACACACCACGCTAGAAACGCGAAGATATTACATTTCAATCGATTTATTTCCCCCTGCTCCGAGCCGGTAGAGTGGCCCGTCGTAATAGTAATATCGGTCATTTTATCTTCTTTTCCGCTTCGATGCGCGTTCGATGCTGTGCTGTGGGCAATTGAATCCGAACGGCGAACGCGTCCGAGGAGCAGCTTGTACTACTTCTGTTCTCCCTCGCCGTGCGGCCGAGCAGGATCCTGGTTCACGTCTTATTCGGCTGTTCGTGGAACAAACAGCTCTCTGCTAGGCGGAGTCGGCCGCAGGAACGATTCGGTGGTGGACTTACGTTGCTTTCAGTGGAAGTTACGGAGTGCGCGGGGTTGAAGTCGATCCGGTAATCAGGACACTTAGCTCTGTAATCCGTTTAGCACGAGACACGGGGACACCGGGTGGGCGAAGTTATTTTTCCGTCCCGGTGCAAGTGCTCCGGCTGTGTCCCGTCTGCATTGTCTGCGGCTGCCGGCCCGCAAGTTCGCGCCGAAGTAGTTTCCGCCGCGAACTGAGCGCTTTCCCCCGGGCGAGGAACGTTTGTGGAAGGTTAAGAAAAATCAGCTCTCGACTCAAACTCCCTCCGTCGGGTTTCGGAGTTTTCCGCTTCCGGTTGGCTTACCCTTGAATCGATCGATGTGTTCATTCTTTTTTTTTTTGGTTGGTGGCCTTAGTTTGGGCATGGAGCGATTGAACCGGCGAGATGTTAGCACACCGGCAGGGGACCAGAGAAAATCGCTCTAAAGCGGTTAAGAGCGAGTTGCCATTGTCTTTGCGAAAGCTCGCTGCTGCCGAAGGCGATCGAAGTGTTCAGTTTTGAATTTTCCCCTCTCGCTACAGTCGGCTACTAATTGTTCTTCCGGCGTACCGGAAGGTGGCCAAAGTTCTAATAGAATTGAATGTATCTTCGGCAGAATACCACAACGAAACTGCATGACAGCAAATGAGCTAACAACCGACGTACGATCGTGGCAGATAATGAGGATGGGTGAGCGAAAACTTGTGTCGTGTGGTGTACGGGTTGCGAAATTGCTGAGCAAATTGGCAAAAAAATGGAAATTTTGTTTTAAATTGTTTTTGCCGAATTTTCATGCATTAAACTCTTCTGGTCTATATTTCTTTTTATTAGGAGTTAGGAGTTTTTTGTTCGCAGTTGTTTGTGTTAAAGTTTAACCAAATCAACAGCTTATGCGTAACTTTGTCAACTTTTTTGTATGTTTAAACTGTTAATCGATGACTTGGAATCGAAATAAATATGTCTTGGAGACAAACTTTGGACTCCTAGAGTCTAAATCTATCGACAACGTCTACATTAGTATTTGAAAGTAGCTCCAATCATTCTTACAGTCGCTGTTATGAAATGGAATTGCTTTCAAGATACTTCACGACACGTCCTAGCAGCGTCTGCTAATCGGACAACTCACGGATATGGCGTGAAAGCATTCCGTGAGGTAAAACTGATGATTTACATATTAAATAGAGACAGTTGTGCGCACAACACAACAGACCAAAAAAAAAACCCTTTTGGAATGAATCTAAACACAGCCCCAGACAAGACTGTTGATGAAGATCTTAAGCAACGGGAAGTATCACCTTTAGCACGGATGCGAACGTCCACACCACACCGTTCCCAGGCTGACGACGGCAAAGTCCTCGAAAAATGTGCACATAATTGAATTTGCATGTCAGAAGATAGTTTACCGTCCCATTCGCACTCCCGCTCTACCCGCCGCGTTCAGTCACGCGAACCGGCTTTTAAGGAGCACACACACACACACACACACACACACACATACACACTCGTACGTAAGATGGGGGTGAGATGGTTTTTTTTCTTGCTTCTCTGTACGGCGCTGGGTAGAGTTGCCATTTGATATCTTTAAAATTTCAAGACATGCGACAGCTGGTACCGGTACCGGGAGGCGCTTGTGGGGTGCGCACTGTCAGGCTGGAACCGGAAGTGCTGGAAGCCGTAGTGAAATAATTTGTTTCTAAAGTGTTCCATCCGCGCCGGCCGAGAGGTGACTCGTGGATGCGGTCGAGGATCCACTCCGTTTTGGAGTATAATTACGGTGGTGGTTGGGCTCGTTTCTTTCGCTACAATGTCCACCAGGAGGTGAGTTAGGACGTTGCCAGAAATGTGTCGCTTGATTGATGTAGTACACATTTTTACGGGTAGTTTTCATAACATTCGTCCTCCTTCGTATTGGAGCATGCAATTCAAAAGTTTCAAAAAGTTAAAGAATGAATTTTTGAACATGAATGAAATTTCCCATCCTCACGACACTCGCAAATCGTGAGTTTCGCCTGAAACGATCAACTTCCGGTTCACTATCTCAGTTTCCTAAACTCAATTAACGCGTCCAAGATGATATCCGCTCCCAGCACTGGTGGATGTTAAATATGATTTAAAATAAACTAATGAAGTTAGATTGAATTCCCGGCGATTGCGGAGGCGCAAGATAAGAATGTTCGTGAAGAATAACAGCCGACGATGCAACTTCGTGGGATATGTATGAATGTGGCGCCAAGGCTCGGGGATCTCGGGGAACGGCACGTACTTTTTTTCGCTCTCTTTGGTCGATCCCAGCTGGTGCCGGTATGAGAGACCGTGCGCGAATGAGGTGACTGTCCATATCGTGCGCAATTTGATGCAAATTCACTCTACAATCTGTTCTTCCTGATGGTCACTTCCTGTCCGGGAGAAGCGCACCCGCACCGTGATGCAGCTCTGTGGCACCATGTGCAATTTTATTTGTCCATCTATTTTCTCACCTATTGGCCTGGACACACACACACACATACACACACACACACACACACATGACATGTACGTAGCTTTTTATTCATCCGTTTCGCTATTGAAGTGATGGAATCCCACCATGTCCAGCTGGACGGAGCATTATTCTATTCCGTCCACTCGGGACTTCGGTTCCCGATACGACGCTTCTTCCATTGATGCAGATAACATTTTCGGTGCATAACGGGGGTGAAAGCAGAATCGTAACATCCCATTGAAGCGTTGAATCATTTCACTCCGTTCCTGGCGTGGTAGCTATCCTGGTTCTGCATTTTTCTGCTCCTTTTCGCTCCGAGTTTCGATTATACGGCTTGGTGAGCGCCCGGATATCGGATCGTTCTTATCCGGGCGTGGGTGGATTTTTCCCCCTTTATCCCGGGGTTCAGCTCCAGCCAGCTCTCCGTTCGGGGCGCCCCACACAACATGTACACAATTGCAAATTAAATTTCAACCATCAAATTTGAAAATGGACTTTTCGGCCGGCTCCGCTTCGATGGCCCGTTCTTCGTGGAGATCTGGTTGCACCTGGGTTTCGTGCTGCCGCGGTATGCTGCCACCGTTTGTGATTGCAGTTGCACTTTTAAGCAGACCGTTGGGTTGGGCTTTGAATAAATTAGGTCGTGGTGGTGATGGACGTGCCATTAGTGTTTCTTTTTTGGTTGAGGAGTAGCTTTGGAAACCTGGGATCGGAAGCACTCTTTCATCTTTCGTTTCTGGTTTTCTGAGTGATGGTGGTTCCTATAGGATTGGTGCTGTCAATTTGATGCGTTGGAGTCCATTAGGAGCGACACATTAGTGTTGGACGTGAGCATATGATGAAGACGATAATTGTTTGATGATTGTTACCGAAAACAAAAGGTGCTTTTTTGCTTTAATAGATGAGTGTGCAAGATTTTGAGTTTTTTTGGAAACCGGTTAGAGTAACGAGTATATGGAGTCATTTGAGATCCTGTAAAAGTTCTGTTGGGTTGGAAAAGTCATTTTTTTCTGAAAATGGACTAACAATTTCAATCTTCTACCCATTACGTAGTAATAACTACCTGTTCCTGAAATTACCCATACCTTAAATATTGAAATTTATGCCCATTTCGGCCCACTCATTCCGGGGTTTGTTTCGCAACGGACGCCAGTAATCTCGATACGATAATAAAAAGTAAACGCGTGCCGGCCACCAATTTCCCGGAACCTTCGCCCCCGTCAAGGGACAAGTGACCTCTGCCGGTGGAGAATCGGGGCAAATATATTTTACCATCATCATTTATCATCCGTTTCCGGTGCAGCAAATTTGATGCTAAGTTCCAGCCTTCACCACACTGCTCCGCTGCTCTGACCCGCTGAAACCTCATCCCGTCGGGCAAGTGATAGACCTTCGCTTACATCAAAACTTCAATATTTATTAATCAATCTCCTTCATAACCTTCCCACAGGGTAAACATTTCCGCTTCGGAAGGCGACCGCCTTCCGCCCCCGGGGATGAAAAAAGGGACGAGTCTCCCTTTCCCCGCGCGCGCGCGCGCCATAAGCCGCTTCGATCGGAAATCAGGAAGTTATTTCGGTGGCCCTTCCCGCGGCTGCCTCCGATCTCCCCGTCGCCGCGATACAATTTGCTCCCCATCGCTGGGTTGGCGCTGGATGGAGGGAAAGCACCGAAAACGAGTGTTGCAAAGTGGCACAGAGGGGGGAGGCCGAGGATGTTTCGTGTCCTTTTGCGCCGAGCGAAAGGTTGATGGTGTGGCCGGTAGGAACCATTTCCGCGTGCGGCACCGTCCTGTGTCCCGCGCCCCGGAAAAGAGCAACTGACTGAGCGGGTTTTTTTGTTGCTGTTGTTGTGTGCTGCGTTCCTCCCGGGTGAAGCTCAATTTTATTGCTTTCGCCCCTAATCCCCAACCGAGAGATTATGGACAGTATTACGGCGTTATCCTTTGCCGAGTAGGTGAGGACCCGAGCGGCAGTGTTCCTGCCGGTTGGAGCCGGAGAGAAGAGCAAGAAAGGGAGTGATAGGAGAGATAGAGAAGGAGGTGCGAAAAAGGCGGGACAAACAGTCGGAATCGATTATTTGGTGGTGAGTGCTTTCGAACCGACCAGATTTATTTCGGCTGCTCACAAGTTCACCATGGGAACCGCAGTGTCTACCAGTGTGACTGTTTGCGTGATTTCTGGACGTTTCTGCCTATGTTTGGAAGCGGGCAGTAGGGATGAGTAGAATGAGTACATTAATTCACCACCGCAGGATGATGAGAGTGGTACGAAATGTAGTCAGTCGCCCGTCCGGAAAATCTATACGGATTGAGCGGATTAATTGTTGGGAAAGTTGTTTTTATTAAGATGGACTGCAGTTTGTTTCTCGGGTGTACATCATGAATCAACATCGCTATGATATCCGAAAGAATCGTGATTGATACGCAATATAGATTAGGATAAAATGTGAGTGATGACCATCAAAATTCTCTTGATATTGCGCTTTGTAAGTATATGTCATATTCTACATCAATAATCCTGTGTAATGATCACAGCATTCTAATGTTGATCAGGTGTTAGATCGGAGCTGCATGAGCAGTAGTTCAATCAAAATGATGACCCGAATTTCTCCTTAACTTCTTCCGATAAACGAACGCCTCACCTTAATCCCAATGATTCCAGACTATTGCGCCAACGTTTTCCCATTCCCTTGGACGCATATTTACCTAGTCGTCCTTATCGGTGTGTACGGTGTCAATATTACCTCCACAAATCTGAACGCACGATCCCGATGGCACGCTGTGGGTCAACTTTTGTGTGGAGCCGTTTCCCATTTCCGAATACCTGGTGAGATTTTTCAAGCGAACCCAACACGGTCCTCCGCTTGATGCGGAAAGGATTCATTTATGGCGTGCTTTTTTGCTGGTCCCAGCATTTTCCCGTGCCAGGCTTGCCCGTTTGCCCCAAGTACCCGGTGTGAAGTGTGAAAATGCCAATCTCTGGGCTGGGATGAGTCGGGCGAGTACCTTTCTCCGGTGTGAGGATGAACTTCCTGGCATAGCGGTTAACATAGCGTTAGGAATACCAGGCGGTCATTGCTGACACAGGAGCGCACCACCCGTGATTTCCACCCGGTGAGCTCGCAAAGGAATGTTGTCATATTTCTGGCTCCTGCCTCCTGGACTTGCTGTGGGCCCAGGGATGCTATGGTAACTGGCGTCTGGGCTGGCCATTTCAAACCCATCCATCCATCAGTATTCGATGTTGGTTGCATAAATATTATGCTTTCTCCCGGCGTCCTCTGCACATCCTCTGCCGGACGTGTCACGGAGGATCCGTTTAGTTGGATTGTTTGCTGAACGACACCTCCCGCGTGTCCCAGGGTGAAATTTGCTCAACCTTCACGCTCCTTCTCGGACCCAGCGCTGGACACACGGAGAAGCAAATTTTGCAGATTATGCATTCTGCCTTCCCGGTGGCACGGTGTGTTTCCGGGGAAGGGAAGGACTTCACCGTGCAAATTCTGACGATCGGACCGAGCCTCCGGGGAGTTATTAAATACGGTTTTCTGTTTCTATTTTCACCTGCCCGAACGTCGGGATGCAATTGCCCGGTTGGTGTCGGGCTTGTTCGCTCGTTCTCTGGTGCTTTCCTGATTTAGTGAGGCTGGGACGGACTGCTGGACTGCATTCGTATCGTGTTGCCAGTGCTTTAGACGTTAGGTTATAGCTAGACATTATTCGCGCCCCTGTCACGTACGCTTCTCGCCATGCCGACGGTGATTGAGACGTTTTTGATGTCGGCAAACTTTGCACAATTAATCTCCCATTGACGCGCACGAGCCTCATTGGCCTGTCTCGGTACTTCCGTGACTGACGGTACATCGCGGTGCCCTGTATGGGGATAATGGATTAGCGATATGTCACAAACCGTGCGCCCGTTTTTGACCGTAAACAATATTAGGCCGAAATTGAATCTAATCCCCTCGCCGCACGCTGTTGTAAATTTATGCAAAATGCGTTTCGGTTCAAATTTTCGCTACCCCCGTTTCGATCCCGCCTACAGTGGGATCCCTTTGCCACTGCCGCCACTGTTAATGTATCGCAAACACCGAATCTGCAACTCATAAATCAAGCCCGCCCCAGGCCGACCCGACGCACTGTCACTGAGATTCGGCGGTGTTGATGTATGACCGGCAGGCAAGGCTTACCCGACTCGCCGTGACCTCGGGTTGACCCCACCGGCACAGGGGGGGTCAGATCATAAGTCAACGCGGAAGGGGCGGTTACCCGAAAACGGTCCGGGGTGAAATGTGTTTACAAAATTGGCTACCGGTTGATCGCGTCCCAACTATTTCGGGTGAGTTGGGAGGGGGCGCTGATTATTTGTGCATGTGTGCACTTTGTGCATGTGTGCACTTTGTGCACTGGAGGCGGGACGCGTCGGCGCGGTAGAATTGATGACAACCACTTTCGTGTGCGTGTGTGTGTGAACACCACGGGAACAAAGGGGTACACACCACATAATGACAGGCGTTTAGGAGCATCTATCGTCCATCGATTCTTGATCGTTTGCTCGTTTGGGCACACGTGTGCGTGTGCACTGCCAAACCGTGATAATCATGTGTGAACTAGGGATGATTTATTGCGAGAAGAGAGGCAGATCGATCACCACGGTTGCGACGGTCGCCGGTGTGTGTGTGTGTGTTGGATTTATTTTAATGTTGATAATTTGTTGGACGACCACAGGCGTTCGAGGCGCGCGGAGGACTTCAATCGGGACGGGGTTTGCTGATTAAATTATAACATTGCAAACATTGCCACTGGTTGAGGTTTCTGCAGGAGGATGTTTCTAATCATGTCGCCATTTTTGGATTCATGAAATATCGATTACGGTAGTACTATTTTTAATTTATTTCATTTTGTTTTGGAAACACTTTGAATGAAAACTATCCAAAGTTATTGCAAGATCTGATGGTTTTTATTTATTTTCGTCACTGACAATATCAATTCACAACGTCATTAGCTAGCTCCATCCATCAATTTGAAGATCAGCATAGAGATTTATTAGACAACCTAATGCTTTTCCCAACCGATCATGATGTGCGTGAGTAATTAAAATAATGAGAAGCTAAAAGGGACAATTTAGAACGATCGTTCCTACGACGGTAACGATTACGAACATGTCGACATAACAACTCCTCTGTATGCATGATCGTGCGATCTTCTCCCGGGCAGCGAGCCAGAATGGAGTAGACTCGTATGCTACAGTTCTTCGATGTGTTCACAAGACTAAACCGTGCAGCGTGAGCGAGTCCACGTATCGGTTTTAGTGCGATCAATATCCAGAGGAGAAATTTATTCCGATTTGACTTGGCTGCTCACCGAAACCACCATAAAACTCACGATAAAACGGCCCGTTTTTTTAGTGCTTTTGCGCCAGTACGCGGTACGCGATCTGGCGTCCACTGCCGCCGCGCTGAAGCGGTGACATTTTGGCGGTAAATTTGCGAATCGCCATTTGAGCCGTCAACCTGACAGCGCGTTCTAAATGCACAAAGGCGAGCGCACAAAACAAAAAAAGTACGAGAGCGTCGCGCTGCTGACGTGAAGGACGAAAGACAAAGGACGGCACGCACGGCAGACGCGCCGTTCGGAAACGTCGCGGAATCAAGCGTGACAGGATGATATTTATGCCCGTCGATCGCTTTGGGTGACCCCTCGTTGTCCCTCCTTTGGGGACGGGTCGGGCAGGCTACGCGTACCCGAAACATGGCGATGGCGAACGTTGTAGTAGCTGTGGTGCTGATTTTTTTGGGGGGGGGGGGAGGGGGGTACGGCGCGAAAAACCGGCCGCGCGTTTCAAGTGCATTTGGTTCGTCGTCCTGTCAGAATTGATTGCTATCGATGGGATACGAGTGACAGTGGTGGGTTGTATAATACCCCGGGATGAAGAGGCATCGCGCAGTGTGCCTGCATGTGTCTGTGGCGTTACGCAAGACACGCCTCCGGCGCTGCGCGGCGAGGCACGCAAAGCACGTCATAGAGCGTGTTCTTTGGAGCGCGGTTTGTGCGAAGGAAGCTTGCTTATGGGACAGTAGATAGCAGCTACGCTTTGCGTGCCGCTGGCTGTGAAACGATCGTCGGGGAATATTTCGGGTGGTTGTTAGAATAGCGAGCAAGCCGAGAAATTGTGAATTTTATTTCAAATTTGTGCAAAACATATTCGTTTGTGTTGTTGTGTGCAACATCGTCTCAATTTATTATAAATCCGAAAACAAAGCATATTTATTATGCTTTGTATTGTTTTCCAGTGATCGAGCGAACCATGGTGCTGCATTTCGTTCGTTGGTTTTTCTTATTTCCAAATAATTCTTCAATGAACACGTGAAGTACGATATACTTATGTAAAGAATTATAACGGGAATCCAGTTGCAATTGGGTGTTTGTCTAGTAAAATGAACAAAACATCAATAGATATTTATTTATTTTATTTTATTTTTTTAAACTTATTTATTTACTTATTTATTTAATATTATATAACTATGCTTGGAATAATTGAATTACATCCATAATGTCATATGAATTGCCTTCAATTTCAACAGTGTTTCAATTCTTCAAAATTAAATCATATTAAAGGATTCAATATTTCTATTGAAATCTGCACTAGTAAAACTTCATTACCTGATCATGCTAAAATTAATAAACAGAATTAATAGTTGATAATCATTTCTACAAAATTGATGCACGTTTGTGAAATCATCATCTTTCTTGAACCAAAACTTAACAAAATATATTTTTGTTTTCATGTTATTTTGAGTTTTATGTTTAATATTCAAAGAACGTTGTAGCCAGAGTGTGAATATCAAATATGTTAGGCATACCAATCTGTTCTAAAGCATTTTCAGTCTGTTGTTTATAGCACAATTGGCTGACTATAGTGATTGTGTAGGCAATCATTCTGCAATACATTCCAAGGTTTTATTACTTGTATAAATATTCCGTAAAACAATGAACATCAGCAACAGATTGTCTGCTCTTGATTATGCCGGCTGTCGAAAGCTAGACAAGCAAAAATAAAGACTAGCAATTTGTTGCTTATTCCAGCGACATCGATGGACCATTTCATTGCCGGATGGCAGCGGAATATTATCATAGATGTGCCGTGCCGAATGCCGAACGCATGTTTAACTTGCAAAAAGAAACGTTTCTTCCTCTTTAAACCTTCTCGCCCGAAGCAGACGTATAAAAAAACCCATCTTGACGGGGTTTTGATCAGTCAGCCGAGGTCTTTGACCAGCTGCTTTCTCCGACCAGCGCAACAACAAAAAAACACGCCCCTCCCCGACGTGAGGACAAATTAATGTGGGAAATTTTATGTTCCCTCGTTGCTGCCTCCGTCGGCTGCGGCTTACGCTAACACGGAGGAGCACATGTTCGTTTGGCTTGTCCGTTGCGTATAAACACGTGCTCTTGGAAGCGTTTTTCTCCTCATGTCTTCATCATGTGTAATGCTCCGTTTTGTTTTGCGGTTCTTTCGCTCTCTCGCAGAGTCGCTGCGTTTGCGGTTTTTTTTTCTTCGGTTTTCATCTCCAGCTTGGTATCGGGATCGGTTGCTCTTGCTTCTTCTTCATTGACCCACCCGAGCGGATTGTGGTGTGCTTGTTGTGGCCCCGGCAAAGCCTCTCCGACCGTTGCCGGGTGCATTTGGTTCGCTGCACTGTCGTATTCTTGGACGCTCGTAATCTCGGATCGGATCACAGCCTTCGTTTCATGTCGCTTTATGATGGCTCGCTCTGTTCGGGTTCGGCATGCGGCTGGGAGGCATTTTGTAGTCTGCTCGCATCCTGTACACACAGCCAGTTTCACAGTTCGTTAAACACCACGGGAAGAGCACCACCACCTATTAATCGACAATGCCCGACACTGTCTTGTTTGGGAATGCGGGAGAAGGATTGTTCTGGCGGTCGGTTTTGGTTTGCACAACATGACTTGTTGTACTGATGGTGTTTTTTTGTTTTGGGTTTTCACACTCAAAAGGCCCCCTTGCAGTCTTGAACTCGGTGTTTGTCTGTGGGAAGGTACGGCATTTGCTCTAAGTATCGTTAATGGCAGGAACGTGCCAGAGCGTGCTGCAGTGGGGATGGGAAGTATCGTCTCCAAACGTCGAGAACACACCACGCACCATTGCGTTCTTATCGAGCGATGCGTGCCTTACGCTCATCATTCTTCGTCCGGGTTCTTAAGATGCATGTTAATCTGCTTCGTAATTTGAAAAGGCATCGGTTGGAAAACAGTTTTGGATGTTGTTTGAAAATAATTAGTATTAACATACTTTTCATATTCCAAAAATCTTACCTCAAAGGCAGATTCACATACTTCATTCGCTTGAAATCGTTTAACCCTGTTTGCTCGGACGCGGATTTTGAAGGGCTTGCGTATTTTTAGATACATCACGCTGGATATCTCGCCGCGAAACATGCCCCGATCGCGCTGATCGAGCTGCACTCGAACCGCGCCTGCAGATGTGCACTAATTTTAAATCTCCCGCATGGCCGTCCCCCTTAAGACCGAAAGCCTTGAGAATGTCTTATAGGCAGACGAGCAAGAAGATGATTTTTCTTTATTAATTCCATCGAGAGAAGAAAAAAAACCGCCACTGTCAGCCTTTCTCGAGCGAATGCAACCTGTCGCGAACATCTGGTTTCGGTCCGTGAACCGCAATGCTCCGCTGATCGATTTTTTTCGTCCACTCCCCGCCCGGGTGGATTTATGTTGACGATGACATGCAAAGCGGGCGAAATAAATAATGCCAACCTGATTGTGCAAGATTGCTTGCCGATTTTCACCGCCGAAAGCCGACCGCGGGGAAGATTACACGCTACACGGTGCACGGTGATACGCTGACACGATGCAAACGGAGTAATGTGTCCTGGGAGCGAAGGGACAAATCATTACGCACCGAACCAGCGGAAAGAAGCAGGTTGGGCATGTCGAAGCGTGGCTTAGGGCGAACGGCCCGCTGCGTAAGCGGAAAATAATCGCTCCATGTCGTGAGGCTTGGATGTTTCGGGGGGAGCAGTAAAGCGATGATGAGGTTGTGCATTTTCCGGAAATCCATATTTTCCCATGTTTCGACCGCTGCGGCAAACGCTGCAAAAGTGTACGATGATTCGGTGCTTTGCTGTTATTTGCATATGTGCAGGATTCGTTTTTCGCTTGTACGCGAATTCTGGTATCATCGGGGCTTTCGCTTCTAATTAATTCCTTCGCTCATGCGTATGTGTGTGTGTAGTCAACGAGGAATCAGTTTTGGCATGACACGATTCCATTTAAACGCATTTCAATGCCTTCCCGGCCTGCTACCGAAGCTTCCTCTGGAGCTGATGCTGATTGGAAGTTGCTGATGCTGCGAATCAAACAAAGCAAAAAAAAAAGAAAAATGAAAAAGAAATAAAATTTCCGTTTTCCCGCGGCTCCGGTAAACAACACTTGACGACGTAAATTAAATTTTCATCTCGTGGCGGCGGCGGCGGCTCTGACGTGACCCTCGAGCCAGAAGGTGGAAGATAATTTATTTAATTATTCACTCGAACGCCGCACGACGATGCTGACGGACGCGCGGTCGCACATGGCCGAGTGTGTGTGTGTGTGTGTGTGTGTGTGTGTGCGTGTGATGGGGTTTTGAGTGTGGCGGATGCTGGCTGGAAAGTTTCCAATTCGGCGAAAATTTCATCTCCCCGAAGGATGACGCCGGCTGATGAGAATGTCGATGCTGAGGGTGCCGTGTTCGGGAATGTGTGTGTGTGCGATGGGAGCTTGGATTTGGCCGAAGTTTTCTGACCCAATTTCGAGTTGGACGGAGGTGTAGTTTATCTTGCACGCGGCATGCAAATACGTGCGTGTGGTGGGTGTGGAAATTTCGGAATTGTATTTTCGCCCAAAGTTTGGCTTGGTGGGGTTGAGATTCGGGTATTTAAAAACAACAGGGCGCTGGCCCATTGTTGAAGTTGGGCTTCGGGTGGCGATGATTTTGACTGCTCCTTGCTGGTTGGTTCATATTTCATATTTTAGTTTGGAGAATGGAGATGGTGGCATCATAGGGATTAAGGGAGCTTGACGGAAAATGTTTTAAGTTTTACATGAATTAGTTACAAAAACGGAAGTCATAGTTTATACACCAGAGTTTGTTGGCGATTGGAAAGTTGCTTTATTCAAGGTGTACAACGAAGATACTTTAAGCAGATTTACGTGGTCTTTGAGCAATAAAAAACGTTTTTTTAGTTATTCATTTTAGTCCAACACTGTAGCTTGTATTTATGAATTTTATAACCAATACCGCGTTCTACCTTCATAAGAATTTGTCGTATTGTTGCAAAATATATGTTCAACTCTACATAAAACATGTCGTGAAGAATGTTTCAGCTGCCTTCACACTTGTTCAACAAATATTTGAAATATCTGTCAACGGAGCGAGCCATTTTTTCATATAATTGTAAATAGGAACCAAATGATATGAATTAAAATTGAAACAAAATAATTAGTTGAAGACGCAATCATAAAAGGATGATCTAATAATTTCATTTGTATGCATTCAATTGTATGCAATAAAATCACAATGGAAATGTATATTTTTTTGTCAATATTTATGTTCATTATGCAGAGTTAACACTTGCATGAAGTAAAGTTATAAACTACCAATAGGTTTGACACTTAATGTTCTATTGTTGTATGTATCTTTGATAATAATATACATACATAAATCGTTTACAACTAATAACAATTTGACGAAAATTTTTTCATTGAAGTTTTTGTTTGGAAGGTTTTTTTGAAGATGTATTTGTTGAAGTGTTTGCTTGGAATAAACATATTTTATAACTTAATATTGTTACGATATTGGTACGTGAAAAAAAAATATTAACATGGTTAATGTCGATCTACAGAGCCATACTCCAATAGATTCATCTGCCAGCATCTCACCGATGTCTTATGCTGTTGCTGCACATTAATATCGTTCCACCTGCTTTTGTTATGGTTCTCTCTCTCTCTCTCTCTTCCTCCAATGGAACGAATCGGGGCTAATGTGCGGTACACGTGTGTGTATGCACTGCATGGTTTGTCGACCGCCATCGTTGATGGCAAACGATATGGCTGCTGCTGCTGGTGCTGCTGCCGCCGGAAACACGACATTAGGTGCACATTTTTCGTTCCAGCCAAGGGTCCGCACTTGGCCGGTCCGCTTCCGAGGCGCGGATGCGGTCGGTGCCTGTGCGACAGCCGGTGTTGCCGGTCGGCTACTTGAGAGGCCGCCGGCACAGGGGGCAGGCAGTGCATTAAATTGGCGGGAGGCCGGGCCCGCGCGTCAGCCGGTGTGGTCGCGCCGGTGTTGCATTCGCGCGCGGGCAGGGAGCATGCATACATGAAAGGCTTTTCACTCTACGATGAATTATTTCATTCGTCCGAAGCGCAGTCGCAGCGATGCTTCCCGTGAGCGCGTATGGGTGTGTGCGTGTGTGTAAGGCACCACTTTCGGGGTTGTTGCATATTTTACGCCGTGTTAAATCGCATGTACCGCATTGCACACATGCACATGGGTTGGAGTGGGAGCACATTATTGGGTATTTTTGGGCGGACGGTTGGCTGTTGGGAAATTTGCAAACCGACCCCGGTGCCGGGGCGGTCGGCAAGCCCTATTTGACCTTACTTTAAACGGGCAGGATTTATGTGCGGACGGTTTGGCCGAACCGTGCCCCGCTCGGAAGTAAGTGTTTTGTTTGTGCTTTCTGTCGTACGTGTGCCGTTTGTAGGCTGTATTGTTTTCCACTGCAGGAGGAAGTGCAGGAGGTTCCGTCTTCGGGCGTATGAAGTCATTAGGTAAACATATCCACCTACGAAGCACGCTGACCAGGGCCGTTCCGGTCGCCGTCTCAGTTCGGTGTGGATGCGAACTCCGACGAATACGCTTCCGCGACCCCTTGCCGGGGCTAGGAACGCTGGGAAACCCCCCCACACGCTCCCAATCACGGTGAAACGGACCGAATTCACGCTCGGTTGGGTGTGAAATATTTCCTGCGGCGGAATGCATTACATCCTCTTAGCGTTCGCTTCACCGTCCGTGGGCTGCCGTGGGTGTGTATCCGCGGGGAAGTTCGAGCAAAAATTTATGCACTTTTAAGTGAGAATTCAACATTGAAAACACACGAACACACACGCGCGTGCTAGACGGTGTGGAAGGTTTCGGTGGAAGCAAACGACAGTGGATGGGGCACGCACGCAGAGGATGTCTGCAATTAGCGATGAATTTATTTTGACATTTATGAGATGTTCACGCCATCACCGGCGGAGCGACAGTGAAGTGTTGGCTGGGGTAGAAGCTTCTTGGCGTTCCACCGGCGGTAATCTTGACGCCACGGCTTCGGTCTGGCTCGCGTGGTGGTGTGGGTTAGAAATACACGTGCTGCATTGTTTGGATGGCTTGATGGGTTTACCTGCTCTCGTGGGGAATGTCTGCTAAGAGATTTACATAGTTTACATCTAGTTCAAATCATAATATGGCATGCGTGTAGTTATGTTCTTTTTGAACAGTTTAAGTTTATTGAAATTTGACTATTGACTTTGAATTTTATTTGAATTTTTTAAATATGTGTATTTGTTCCAATCCTTTAAACATTTATCATTATTTTTTAACCAGCCAATCATTTAAGGAATAACAATTATAGTCTTGTTTTTTATGCACTTTATTTGAGAATTAAATATTATATGTTGTCTAATGCTATTTGGAAGACAAATTTCCAAGTCAAATTTCCCTTGTAGATCTTGAAAACGATTAGGAACTTTTTACATAAAACTTATACTCTTGACATTATATTAATTCATCTATAATTTATAACAAATAATCTAATATTATTTGCTTAACACCGAAAATCGCTTCGAATTTTGTGTATAATACAATACTATATAAAAAACTGAAATTGTTGGAAGTTTGATGAGATTGAGAAAAAAAATAAGCAGCGAATTGAACTATGGAAACATTTCAAAATGAACATGAAACAAACACGTAGGAAAAATCAAATAATTTTTAAACTTTTGACAAGTTTAGGCTCTTATGTTATCCGAATTGATTTTTTCAACATGAAACCCTTAGTTACGCGATGAAATAACTCCATCGCATGTCCATGCTGTCGAGAAATTGTAAATCATCGCTTCCAACTGCTAACATCATCGAGATATGATTATTCTTTTCTTCTTAAATGATTGTGCTACAAAACTGTTGCTCATTGCTTAATATCACGTACACTATTGTTCTCGCTGGACGCACCGAGAATAGGGTACCAGCGTATGCACCCGTAACCCCGATGCCGCTAGAAAAGGTTCTGCCAACCGACATTGCGTCTGAAATTGCCCATACGTAATCGGATCGTTTAGCTGCGGCCACGAGTCTCATTTAAATAATATCATCCGTGCCGGTGCCACGCCGCCACACAGACTGACATCGGTGGTCCACCCTCATCGCCCAACACGGGCGAGGGAGTGTCGGTCCCGCATCCCCGTCCATGCCCGGTTCAAACGATGAATGAACCGAGTGAAGCCGGCGAGTAACGAAGCCGATATTCGTTAGCCTGTGCTGTGCCATTGTTAGCCCGGTCGTTGGGTCGCGCAAGACAAAGTGCATCGCTGTTGCACGCGGGAGTCGCAGGCCCTCCCGCAAGATATTGCCGGGCACGCCAGACAACCGGACCGGGAGGGAGCGGCACGACGATCGTCTGTTGCAGATAGCGGTTTTTTTGCGCGGAAAAGAAGCAGTGCATTACATTGCAGCGCATTAATCAGCGCCCGATCTCGCAGAGGAACGTCTGAAAATAGTGGATGCAATCTTTCTTCTGCTTTCTTCGCCACCGGAACGCCGGGGTGCTTTGATGGAGCGGTAGGATCGCCGCTGCCATGGAGCGTGCAAACACGGGATATAAATACAGCCAGCCATTTGGCACTGAGGGTCTTAGGTTAAGGCAGGCTACTGCTGCTGCTGCAGACCAAACTCGGGTTGGATTGATGTGACACGGGAACACGCCGGTACGGGAAGGCATGGGGTGTACAACTTCATTCTTGAAATGAGCGACAACATCCACCGACGACGACGACGACGACGACGACGTCGACGGTACCGCATCGCTAACGAGCTGGAACCGTTCGTGGCAACCGAAGGGTGGCAACGCTCCGAGGCCGGCACTGTTTGCAACGTGTTGACGCGTAGGTCATGGTCGCAATGGTCGCTCCCTCGTCGGCTCGTCGCGTGTCCCTTTAATCGTACGTTCATTTCGGTCCATCCATCCTGCAGCGACGCGGGCATCCCGCTGTCGGCCGGTGAAAATGCGAATAATTGGAGCACCGTTGTGGTTGTGGCGGTTGGGTGCTTATTTTTCCTGCATAAATAAACGATTTGCGTACCGTGCGCGGGTGTGTGTGTGTGCGTTTGTGCGAGTTTGTTGGACGCACCGTGGAGCGCGACTTGTGCATGTGTGCACTCGTTTCACAGCTGTCTGTCGGGTTAAAGTTACACCACGTTCGAGGAGGATTTATAGTTTTGGGAGCACATGGTTCAATGCGATGTTCATATGCCACTGGAGTATGTGTTGATACACTGACCGTAAGGACATTTCAAAATTATGTGACATTTCGTTCGATGTTTTTCAAATTTATTTCGTTGGACGGTTGTAGACCTTCCTGGGACTTGTTTTTCTCCGAGGAATAATACAATTATTCATTAAGTAACTCGTTTATTGCATAAATTTTATTAGGTCTACAGTGGTAGTCGAATTTGCAATCGATTTGTCATGTAATGGAATTGTGAAGTTTCTTCACAATCATTGTAAAGGCTCAAAGATTATTACCGAGAGCGTATGCTATCGTATGCGGAACAATCGTCTCCAACTTCGGTAGAAAAGTAAGTAAAAAAAAGAAATCCCTAATCAGCTGAATCAGTTTCCTTCCTTCCAAAACATGAGTGAATTTTAAATGTTGTGCACAACTTTCATCCCCGTGCATACGCAAAATAATCGTGATTATGGCATAACATCACTACCAGTTCTAGCCGCCCGGACATAAAACGAACTGTGACAACCGTGCTGGTGTTGGTTATAAAATGTACATTTTACGACACATCCCGCACCATCTGTCGCACGAAAAGCCTCACCCGGCGCTAGGTAGATCTGTCTCATCACCGTCACGTCACATTGGGAGGAGCGATAGGAAGCAGTCGCATCACATTTGCATCTTTCCAGTTTTAGCTGCACGCCCGACTGCGGGCCGTGAAGCATTCGGCTGAGTAAACATCCTTTTTGCCGTTATGGAATAAGAAAGCGCGCACGGCGGACTGTTTCGCTGAGTTGTTGCATGACACGAGTTGTTCTTGACGCGGAGAGTGGTGCAAAGCTGAGCTGATGTAACCCTGTAACATAGGATGCAAGTTTTGGTTTGCACTTTGCCGGAACGGAGCAAAAGACGATGAGACGTAAGCTTCCTGTGTCATATTTTTCAATCAATAAAATAGAGCCCACATGATGAAAACAAACAGCGCGCAACCCCAGGAATGGCAGATGCATTATTTCGCGCACTGGAAAACTCATACCACACCCGGTGCGGTTTAACAGGGCACGCGCTGCTATTGCGATGGTATCCGAGCGATGCACGAATAGATCAGGTTCGCCACCGCGATTCAGACGCCGAGTAAACATTGGTCAAGCATTGGTAAACATAAATTAAAAACATGTTTGCATGAGAGAGCGGGCTGGAGTGGAAAAAATGATGAAAAAAGCCCAACCCCACGGAGATAATCGCACGAGGTGCCTGGTGCCTGGTAGCGAACCGGGCAGCGGCAACCAGAGAACAAAACACAAAAACTACTTCAGATCGAACGACAGACGACGCGTGTGACGCCACCTGCACCGTGCACTGAACACTTGCGAACCGGAAACGCCTGGCACAGCCCGCACGGCTGGCTATATATTCCGTCCGTCACACCTACGCCCCGGAGTAAGCGTTCTGGTGGGTTGGGGCACATCTGCGCCGGCTTTTGCGGCAACGGTTGCAGTCTTATCAACGCTATATATTAGGTTTTTTCATTGCTCCCACTCCTATCGCCGGACAACTCGCCCGGTCGGAACTTCACGGCCGTTCGTATCGGGGGGCTGATCGGTTCAGTAAATAAAACCGATGTTTATCGATTATCCTTCGTGTGTCCCCACGGCCCGGGCCGGGCTAGGACGATGGAGTGCCAAGGATTGTTTGTCCAAGCAAGGAATGGTTTTATTTTGCGTCGTTCCTAGTGTGGGTTGGTTTTTGCCTTTCGGATTGCGCGGAATGTGTTTTTTTTTTGCTTCTTCACTTGGTCCCTTCGAGCGGTGCTACGAGCGTCGTTCGCTGTGGAAGAAATCTGCTTGCCCGCGCTATAACTCATGCTACCCCGTTCGGGGGTATCAGCCACTGCCACCGTAGCCACCGATTGTGGTAACAGTCTGTTGTCCTCGGACACTCCCGCTTTCGCTGGAATTACCAAGCTACACCCATTTTGATATCACCATGCACAAAGTCACTACGGTTAGCGGATCCTACGGGGAGGATATATTTTTGCCTGCGGGAAAATATCACGTCCTAGGTCATTCCGAGCTTTCTGGGCAATTTTAATGTGCTCCACAGGACAATGCAAATCAAGAAGGGTGAGCGAACAAAAAAACAGCTAACTTTAAACCCAGATCTGCATACACCGCGCAGCAAACATCCAAGACGCTCCGTAATAACTTCTTCGAATGATGGCTAGTTGCAATAAATTATCATAATAGAGCATCGGCGTTGACACCGGCCGCGGGGCGTATGATTGGAGGTCGAGTAGAGGCACACGCTACCCCTATTGCACAAAACCGACCGTCGGAAACTTCATCCTGGCTGGCAGACGCCCGGTGACTTCCTTTCGTTCCCGTCCAGCAATTGAAGGTAATAATGTGCATTTCTTGCAAATCGAGCACGGTCACAATTGAGCGTCTCTGCCGTTTGTTGGCAACCTTCGCCAAACCACAGAGCGCGACGGAGACAAACGGGAGCAAAAAAAAAAGGAGAGTAGAAAAAGACACATCGTACGACCGAAGAAATGATGAGACAAGTTTTGCGAAGGTGAAATTTAAATATTTATTACTCGGCGTAAACTACTGCCCGGTGTGAGGATGCCAAGCGAAGTTGGGTTTTGTTGTGAGGAGAACACACGGCACAAAAAACAGTAACCACCACCTCCAGCGTAGGAAGTAAAAGTCGTCCCGGTGCGGACTTTTTACGAATTCAGCATGAATCAATTTTCACACAAAAGTTCTAATGGATGTACATTTAATTTGGTTCGCCGAACTTGGTGACAGGTTTCGTGCTTTTTTCTCCTTCCTTTCAGGTCGAGCAAAAGGTCCTACCTGGATGATAAATCAGTTGTTCTCGGTGGGGAAGGGTCAATGGGCAAACGGAGAATGCTCCACACCCATAGTCGAGACATATTTTTTAGATTATTTCTCAAATTAGTTGATGGAAGTTTAGTGGGAAAGTTAATTGTTTCCGACGTTGAGGGATACTTTGTGAACTCGGTTCTTATGTGAAATATTTGCATGGAGCTGAATGATTGATGAATGGTATCTTGTAACTGCATGTTGATGATATATAGAATGTACAATACATAATAAAAGAGAGTTAGTTTGGAAGATTTTGGAAGAACTGACAGCTCGGTTGGAAGATGAATTGTCAACGTTGTTTGGATGCCAAAATAAAGAATAATTTTGGTGTTTTACTTGATGATAATACATTGTTTCATGGAAACACGAAGAAGATCTATTGATTTATTTAATTTCAAAACTAATCTTTATTTCAGAAAGTACTTTTTGAATGAATGTCTTCCTTCTTCAACTCCTTCTCTTTCGTATAATCTTTGAACTCACGGCAAACGCTCACCATTTCACGCAGTTCCATCCGGAAATGATCGTGGCGTAATCACCTCAGACATCTCAGCAACCAAAGCAATTGTTGCGTACGGCAGCAAAAACCCACCGCCACACGGATGGAACGGATGATCCTGCTCGACTGTCTCGCCTCACTCTCACATCGCTTTACCGGACACTTAGACCGCGCAGGAATTTGCGTTGGTCCTGCGGTTTGCGGTCCCCCACCTCGCACATACGACGTCATGAGCCAGCGCTCCCCGTGACTCGAAATACGCCCGGCGTGACTCAACAGGAAGCTTGCCCGTTTTGCGCCTGCCGTTCGAACCGAGTGCGATTGGGGCGACGAAAAACAAAATACGCAACAAATGACAGCACAGCGGGCGGTGGTGGAGTGCCCGGGAGCGTACCGAGTGGTGGCCAGTGGCAAGTGTTGAGCGAATTGACTCGGTCGGATGCGGTCGGATCCCGTTGTCGAGGAGTCCCGGATGTGGGATTCTAACCCATCGGGGCCGGGCGTGTGACTTGCGTTGTTTGGATTGGTTTGATGCTCGGGCAGCCTGGAGACGGGATAACTCTATTGAGGGTAGTGAAGGGCTGATTCGTTCCGATGAAAGTAATGATAGGAGTCTTTCGCAGGCACTGGTCGGCGAAGAGCTTTATTTATTTGGTTGACACGTTATCTTCGGTTGGAAATTGTGTTTGCACCTGTTTGTACTTAATTGTATTTAGGGTCATTATAACATAGCATGTGGATTTATGATTAGAACTTTTCCTCCCTGTCACTAGGAAACCACGAATGTGCGAGATATAGTCTTTAAAAGTAAAAGTTTTAAAAATAAATTGGGAAAAAATATCATTGTTTGAGTTTGAAATGAATCCTGCATTGTAATTCATAACTTTAATAGCCACTTGTGGGTGTTTTTGCAACGGCATTACTTAATGGACTTTTAACATTAGAGAAAGTTACATTACTTTTCCAGTTAGTTGCCACAACTAAACTGGAAAAATTGGAATAAATAAACTAATTGAGCAAAGTCTATTTAGAAAACGTTACCCAAACTTAAACGGTTCTTGTATTTATGTTTGAAATGGTTAGTGTCGATTCAAAACATTGAACAAGGGTCAACAAGTCTAAGCCAAAACTTAAATTCTGTTGTAGATCAAATTAATTTTCCAAAACGTTTAAAAACTTCAAGTTTAAAGCAGATGTGACAACCATTTCCACCAGAGCTTGTGCTATCCGTGCAATCTAGCACCGCTGCACCGTTTGTACCATATCGTTCCCGTCATAACTATTGTGAGCTAGTTTTTAATAACCATGTCCTGCGTCGCCGACGCACCAGAAGGTGGGACGTCTCTACGTTCCTCCTTTTCCCCTACAAGAGAACGTCAAATGCCAACGTCGCGAAATAGAATACGTGACATTCCGCTGATATAGCTTCCGACGCACTCCATATGGCAGCGCTGTCTGCGCGATGCTTAGTTTGTATTATTAACGGCTTACTGAGGCCCCGCGGGTCTGGGGACGAGCAGGAGCCACTCCGAGTAATAATAATGATAATAAAAAAAGGATAACCGACGGGGTGGCCTGGGCCCACACCACCACCACCGGGGCCGGTGTTGGTGACGTGCCAGCCCATCGCGCATCGCGCTATATTTGCACCGACTCTGCGGCCGGGGCGGCGGCGCAAACACGTGGTAACATTCGCGTGCGTGTGAGTGTGCGATAGAGAAGCGTTATTATTGTTATTATTATTGCCGCTGCTTGGGAGATGATGTTTGGATTATGGGGCGTGCTGTGTTTTTTTTCTCTCTTCCTCTTTTCGCTCGCCCTGCGTTGCGTATGTCCTTTATGTTTGTGCCGCGTTGGTGGGTACTTCCCATTTGGATCCAGGTTTTGGAGTAGCTCGTCGTCGTCGTCGTCGTCGTCGTCGCCGTCGCCATCATCCATGCGGCACATCCGTCAGCGAACGAGTGGGAAGCATGCACAGCTTGCTCTCATTGGAGCGGTGGTTTTCGTTTATAATTCATAAATGAAATTGTATACAGTTGTCGCTACCGTCCATCATATGGGCCGCGCTCGCCGTGGCCGGGAGTATTTCCAAGCGCGGCGTGCTCGTACCTCGTAGCGCGCGACAACTGCCCCGGATGTACGCGGATGGCGTGTCCGTGGCCAACGCTGCCGGCCGTAAGCGTTGGCGCGGAAGAAGTCACGTAAAGCGGCCACCGTTCGACACTTTCGACACCCGCACGGGCGGTCCGGACTTGGGTTGCAAATATTGCACCACGTATTCTAAACCCAACCCGTCCGGCAGGTCCGGTCACTTCGGTTGCGTGTTTTGCATGGCAGTTTTGCTTGGTAGCCGCGCGCAGAATTTAGGAGACAGCTGTGTTTACCTCGGCGTACACGGAATACATTAACGGTGGCGTCGTCGTCGTCGTCACATACATAGCACAAAAGACACTGGCTGGACTGGGCTGGCTGGCTGGCTGGCTGGCTGCGCAAGAAGTGTAGTGTGGGAGATGAAAAGTCGGGAAGATAAATAGAAAAGTCTGAATAGAGCTCCAACGCTGGAGTCGCCGCGTTGGTCGAAGACGTCCCCGGAGGTGTATGGAAGCTAGATCACAGTCTATACTCTTTCACGGTTTTAATGAATTTTTATTGAAAACGTTGAACGTTGTGTGTGTGTGTGTGTGTGTGTGTGTGTGTGTGTGTGTGTGTGTGTGTGTCCACGTGCAGAAGTGTCCTGGCAGGGATATTTATTCATGGAACTCATCGTCCGGGCACTCTGGACCGGTCCCGGCAGAGTCCTTGGGGCGTCAGGGTCGAAACTTTATTCATACACGCCGCTTCCCTCCACAACACGGGCGGGTTGTTGTTTCTTAGTCGTAGACAATCCGCTATTCATCCAGCTTCTCTGTTTGCCGTGTTACGGCGAGAACCTAGGCGAGGCAGCCCGCGTGGGGAATGTAAATGCAGCATGTTAATCAAAGGCAGTTTTTTTTCTCCTTCGTTCCGCCACCAACTTACACATAAAGTGTCTCCGCTTTACTGTAAAATTACTGATGTTCTTTCCCGTTCTCTTCTCGCCGTTTATTTACAGAAAAATGTTCATCGGCGGTCTCAGTTGGCAAACAAGTCCAGGTAAGTGGAGATACGGAAATTGAACCCGAACCCCCCGTGGCCGGTGGTGCCGTGCGACGGGGGACGTTTGGCGAAGTGCGTCGTATAATGACTGGATGGTAATTGCAAGATTAGAGCGCCGGTTGTGGGCCCGAGCCGTGTGTCGCCAGCCATGGGACCGACTGGACGCATTCAAATGAGTCCCTAGGCGGGATTAAGCTTGCTCGTGAGTGAAATTGCGTTTGAGGAAAGTTCCGGTTCCGGTGGCCATCGGAGGGAGGATGGAAGCCGGTGGCTTTAATCGCACCTGTGTGTGAATGTATATAGGCGAGCGGGAGGGTTGCGTTTTCCTGTCTATTTATTAAGGGTAGGATAAGTGACAGAGAAAGAGAGATACAGCATGTGAACATGTTTGACCTGAGAAGCTTGAACGTTTGGGCATTTGCAGTAAGTTATATGCTTTGTAGAATAGCATGAAATGAGTAGTCCTTGATATTTACGATTCGATGATGATCCTGGACTTGACTATATGTTTGGCTTCGGACAGGACTTTCTGAAACGAAGGGCTCTTGGACCGTCTTGCTGCTTCAAGTTCCGTGTTGAAGGTTAGAGTACATGATTGAAACCAACCTTGAATGCTGTGTCTTGTACAATTTCAGAGGCTAACGAAAAGTTAAAACCATAACCCCAATTAAAGTCAATGGGTGGTGTCAAGTGGTCAACTATGAACCATAGTTTTCAAAAATTCACTTTATGGATAATGACTGCATCTTGCATTAGCCTAATATTCTAATCCACAAAAATCTTATTTTATTTTCTATCCTTATGTCTTTTGCAGCTCAAAAACTCTCGTTTGATGAGCAACTTGAGCTAATGATTTTAGTTGAGGGTCAAGTAATACATTACTGCTAATCTATCGTATGCCACGAATGCATACCTAAGCAACCCGAACACCTGAGCTTACCCAAGCATGCTGCAGATAAATTGTCGGATCCTACAGGATTGGATGAATATTTGGAATCGATTGAATCCAATGTCAACTCACCGTATTTGTCTTTCGTTCTATAACCCGGTAACAAATCCCCACTACTCTGTTAGGATAAGTTCATCGTAAGGATCTCGGGAAGCGAAATTGAATCCTCAGCGTTATTTTGATTGCATCCACAGATCCGCTTTGCTGAATTCAAATGAACGATTCCCTTGGACTGCTTCTAGTCGGTTAGTATATTGAGGGAGCTCCTTCCACTAGAAATTTCCCGTGCACAATAGTTCTACTCTCCTTTACATTCTCATCCCGTTGTTCTATTTCACTTTTACACACTGGATTTCTATCTTATTGATATATTTTCTTCTTTGCAAATTTTCTACGATTTTAGACGTCATTATCATTCTTGTCTTCTCTATCTTTCCCTCCTGCTTTGAGTAGAATGTAGATAGCAGTTGGAAGTTAGTATTAACTTTATTATAAGTAGATTTTCAAATGGAAATAAGAGCTAAATTGAAATAATAATTGAAGTTGTATCATGAAAAAAATGCATTTATTAATTATCTTTTTAAACATTCAAGATAAGTTGGTACTTATATTTCTATAAATCAAATCGAGTCGGAACTGTGTGTGGAAAAATTTTAAAAATCAACTTGCTACCTTCTCAAAACACTCAAAACCCGTCGTCATGTTGGCTCCGCAGGTATAATTTCAATTTGCCCCCGAAATCAATTCCCTAATACCCGGTGGATTGCAGCGGAATTATGTTTCATCCGGTACAAAATTGAAAATCAAGCTGTATTAACACGCGCCCACAAATGAACCTCCCGGAGGTGAATTCAGATTCGGAGAAACAAAAATGAAAAATACACATACCGGTATGAGCTCCACGGGTCTGTTCCCTCCAGCACTGCATCACACACAGCGGCAGCAGCTCGGGTATGGGAGCTCGGATACATACGCGTGCCGAAAATCGATTCCCCCCCCCCCCCCCCAGGAACGCAGCGCGCAAAGGAGCCGGGTGGGACAACAGCTGTGAGAACCGCTTGCTCCCTAGTGCCACCAACCGAACCAGCGAGCGCGCGCCCGGGGTCGAAAGTATCAATCGTCTTAGCGTCTTAGCACTGCCTGGAGAGGTTAGGTCGCCCTCTTACCTGCAGCGCGAATCGGAACTTCGAACGGTCGTGGTGTGTTGGCGATGGTGTGTTTTATCGATGAAAGCTCCTCGAAGACGGTCGTCGCACAACATAGCAGGCACGTTGGGCAGGTGGAACACTCGTTCCGCCCGTGAGCGGAAACCCAACTCGTCGACCTAGTTTCGAACCTACCAGGGTAACCTACCTGCCGCTCTTTAAAGAGTATCACCCGAAAACAATTCAATTCAACCGGGCGCTCCCCGGGCACGAGCGGTGTTGCAAATGTCGGCCCCATGCGCAGCGGTGTTGTTGTAGATTTTTGAATATTTTATCCCCTAAACGATTCCGTCGATTTATGTAAACACCCAGGCCGAAATGGCCCCGGGACCTTTGCGTCGGGCCCGCGGGCTCGAGCGTTGGGATATGACTTGTTTGCCGCTTTGTCGTCTCTGGAGTTCGGTCCTGCCGCTCCTACCGGCGAGGCGGGTTTTTTTTTGCGAGACGAGCCGGTGGAGATTCAATCTGCGCCTGACGAGGAGGTTCGAAGGGCTTTTTTTTCTCAACTCCTGCGAAGTCTTCAGGCTTCGTTTACGGTGAAAATTGATGGATGATTGGCGAACCCAATGAAGTTTGCGTTTGTGCGCGCCCGCGTGTGTGTGTGTGTGTGCGATGTAGTGAATGGATATTTATTTTCCGACAGGTTCCGGGCTACGCGCGCGCGAAACTGATCACCTGCGGCTCATCGATGTTGCTGATTGGGATTTTGCCCGGCATGGTTTTTTTTTGACGAAACGATTTTCCATGCATGAATGCAAATATTATTTTATTTGCCCGCAGCGTTGGCAAAAGGATTTTCGCCTCTTTTTTCGTGCGTGTGTGTGTGCCCGAGGGTGGGATGTTTTGATATTCGGTGCAAATTATAGCGCGGGTTCTGGAGGGAATTGGATAAAATATCTCATCGATGGTGCGTGATCAAACTAAGGTAAAATGCTGATCGACTACCGTTAAGGTCTGCCTCGGAGGGAACGGTTGGCAGCTGACGGGAACGTATCCCACTTGAGAAGCCACCGTTCGGCTGCGAAGCGCATTATTCGATTGCCGGCACGGCATCGAGTGGGTGTGGGATGTCTGTCCGTTGCGAAACTCACTCGCTCACTTGTTCCGCCCGGGCACGGGGCGGTTGGTTCATTGAACCGCCGCTGCCGAGCAGGATAAGAGCCACCAAGAGCCACAGAGCGCACCGAAGCGCCTCTCGCGAACCGGTCGACCGAGGCACCGCGAGCGGGCACAGCGAAATCGCTAATTTATTGCACACGGTTGCAATTCGGTTCCGTACATTATATCCCCATCGATTTCCGTACCATAAACAATGGCCTCGGTCGCGGGCCCCTCCCGCGGGACACGGCTGGGTGCAAAGCGAACGCAAACCCACCCCCCCCCCCCCCCCC